>CM038147.1:167597211-168197211 GCA_021437245.1 Aegilops speltoides | reverse complement strand
TGCTTCTTCACGCGGCCGAGCTCTTCCTTGGCCCGCTCCAGACTTTGCTTCAGTCCAGAGACCTCAGCAGTATGAGAGGTCGCAGCCAGTAACGACGCCTGCTTATTCACATTAATTCAACTGGTTAGTCTCCTGCGAAAATTGTTTGATCCTCTGTCCAGCTTGTCTTTTCGAACACTAGACAGTGTCTCAGGGGCTACTGTCTATACTGTGACATTATTTTTACATAATCGCGTTGCTTACCTCAAAGCCTGTTAGAAGGCTTGTGCATGCTTCGGTTAGTCCGCTTTTTGCGGTCTGGATCCTCTCAATCACCGTACCCATAAGGGTACGGTGTTCCTCAACAATGGAAGCGCCTCGCAGCGCTTCCAGCAAAGTATCCGGCACCTCCGGATGGACAGAGGTCACTGGTGGAATAGGCACACCCCCTTCTTTCGAAAGAGGCTGCTTGCCTGATTCCGGAGCCGTATGGGTCTCCGGAATTATATTCGGCTGGGGGCCGAATTGGATATAGCTCCCATCACCAGTCTCGATGGGGATTTGCTCCTCCATGTGTCCGGCAGCTGAGGCTTCACCCTTCGGCGCCGCCCTGGTGGCCTCCTGAGGCTCTCCCTGGCCTAGGATCCTTCGGGACAACACCTCAGTGTTATCCATGGTCTTGGGGGAGGAGGCCGCTGGAAGGGTCCTGCTGTCCATCGCCTCCGGGTCCAGCGAACCCTTTGAAGATGAGGATCGCTCAAGGTTGGACCAAGCCGGACTATAAATACATGATTCAACACATTAATACTACAAAGTAATGAGGCCGGATATATGAATGTGTTTGGGTTTTTGAGCACTCACGATTTGGCCAGGGGCTATCCTTGGGGTGCCATTCCGAGTTGCTGTCGGTGACTGCTGTGGAGTCGTCCGGGAGGGAAGTTTTCCCCTTCTTGGATGCCTCAGCCTCCAGACGCGTGGAGGCCGTCCTTTTCTTTCTTCCCCCCTCAGGTGGGGAATGGCGCTCTTCTTCTTCCTCTTCTTCCTCGTCGTGCTCGGCGGTGGAGGAATGAGTCTCGGCGTCTTCGGGCATCACGTCCGAAGTGCCCTTATTACGGAGACCACCTCTGGTCCCCTTGGCCTTCTTCTCCGGCGCTTGGTAGGGCGCCGGAACTAGTATCTTCGTTAGAATCGGGATTTCAGGGTCTTCAGGCAGCGGAGCCGGAGAGTGAATCCGCTCCGCCTTCTTTGTCCAGCTCTGAAAAAATCAATAGGGAGGCTTAGGCGTCTTCCTCGAGTATGCAAGTAAAGGGTACGCCTTGAAAACATGAAAAAACTTACCGGACTGGCGGGATGGGCCAAGTCGCTGGCCTTGAAGAGCACCTTCCAGATGTCTTCGTGCGTAGTGCCGAAAAACTGCTGTAAAGTCTGGTGCTTGGCAGGATCGAACTCCCACAAATGGCAAGTCCGACGTTGGCATGGAAGGATCCGACGAATGAGCATCACCTAGATCACATTGACGAGCTTGATATTTTTTTACCATGTTTTGTATGTGCGTCTGAAGCGTTGTCAGCTCATCTGACGAGGACCAGTCCAGTCCCTTCTCTGGCCAGGAGGTGATCCGCATTGGGGCTCCAGACTTGAATTCTGGAGCCGCGGCCCAGTTGGTGCCGCGTGGCTCTGTGATATAGAACCATGATTTCTGCCACCCTTTGATGGTCTCCACGAAGGAGCCCTCGGGCCATGTGACATTGGGCATCTTGCTCACCATGGCACCTCCACACTCTGCGTGTTGGCGATCTTCAGCTATAATCCTAAGTGGGGTTGGATGCGGAGGAAGGCCTCGCACATGACAATGAATGCCGAGATGTTGAGGATGGAGTTGGGGGCCAGATTGTGGAAATCCAGCCCATAATAGAACATGAGTCCGCGGACGAACGGGTGGAGAGGAAACCCCAACCTGCAGACGAAGTGAGGGATGAATACGACCCTCTTGTTGGGCTCCGGGGTGGGGATGATCTGTCCCTTGGCTGGAAGCCTGTGGGCGATTTCCTTGGACAAATACCCTGCCTCCCGGAGCTGGGTAATGTCCTTCTCCTTAACAGAGGAGGCCATCCACTTGCCCTGCACTCTAGAGCTGGGTAATTTCCTTGCCCTGCTTTTTTGGGCAGAAAGGATGAGAGCTTGGGCGCTGGAGCTTGAGAATGGATGGACAGAGAAAGAGAAGGCGTGGGTAAAAAAGGTGGATCCTTATCTCTTTATAAAGGCAATGAATATCAAGCGCCTCCCCACTCGCCTTAAAACTCGCCTATTCCCAAGGGCCGTGCAGGTGGCACGGTTGGGTTACCCATGCCCGTATTGATGAGAATTCCGTAATAAGGGGACACGATCTCTGCTTTGACAAGACGTGCCGATGAAACCGCATCTCGAAATATGGAGCGGCAGGCTAAAAAATGGTTCGAATAATGGCCGGGCGGTGACATGATGTCACGCTGCATAAAGTTGTCAGCGGATTGGACTCGTGAAATATTATACTCTCTACGGTTGTGTGTGGGATTTGTTTTGCAGAGCTGGACACGTTTTCTGTGTTCGAAGACTAGTTTGGAGTATTCGGAGAAGGAACCCGCCTTGCAATGCCGAAGACAATCTATGCGCCGGACACCTCGTCATTGAAGCCTGGTTCAAGGGCTACTGAGGGAGTCCTGGATTAAGGGGTCCTCGGATGGCCGGACTATTAACATGGGCCAGACTGTTGGGCTATGAAGATACAAGATAGAAGACTTCTTCCCGTGTCCGGATGGGACTCACCTTGGCGTGGAAGGCAAGCTTGGCGATTCAGATATGTAGATTCCTTTCTCTGTAACCGACTTTGTATAACCCTAGTCCCTTCTGGTGTCTATATAAACCGGAGGGCTTAGTCCGTAGAGGCAATGACAATCATAATCATATAAGCTAGACTTCTAGGGTTTAGCCATTACGATCTCGTGGTAGATCAACTCTTGTAATACTCATATTCATCAAGATCAATCAAGCAAGAAGTAGGGTATTACCTCCATAGGGAGGGCCCGAACCTGGGTAAACATCATGTCCCCCGCCTCCTGTTACCATTAGCCTTAGACGCACAGTTCGGGACCCCCTACCCGAGATCCGCCGGTTTTGACACCGACAGCGTACAATAGGGAATTTAGCGTCCCACCCACCACCCATTTGGTAGCCACTATCGATGATTTAACCGATATGCTATACTATAATTTGGAGAATGCCAGATACATGGACGAGGAGGACGTAGCCACGGCTAACACTGAGGTCCCCCCCCCCCCGCGTCATGCGCTGCTGGTCGTGAAGGAAATATGCCCTAGAAGCAATATCTATTATTCATGCTAGAATTGTATTAACCGGAAACTTGATACATGTGTGGATACATAGAGAAAACACAGTGTCCCTAGTAAGCCTCTATTAGACTATCTCGTTAATCAAAAGATGGTTAAGTTTCCTAACCATAGACATCTGTTGTCATTTGATGAACATGATCACATCATTAGGAGAATGATGTGATGGACAAGACCCATCCGTTAGCTTAGCATAATGGTCGTTAACTTTTATAGCTATTGCTTTCTTCATGACTTATACATATTCCTTTGACTATTGGATTATGCAACTCCCGGATACCAGAGGAATACCTTGTGTGCTATCAAACGTCACAACATAACTGGGTGATTATAAAGATGCTCTACAGGTATCTCTGAAGGTGTTTGTTGGGTTGACATAGATCAAGATTAGGATTTGTCACTCCGAATATCGGAGAGGTATCTGTGCGCCCTCTCGGTAATGCACACCATTATAAGCCTTGCAAGCAATGTGACTAATGAGTTAGTTGTAGGATGATGCATTATGGAACGAGTAAAGACTTGCTGGTAATGAGATTGAACTAGGTATGAGGATACCGACGATTGAATCTCGGGCAAGTAACATACCGATGACAAAGGGAATAACGTATGTTGTCATAACGGTTTGACTGATAAAGATCTTCGTAGAATATGTGGGAGCCAATATGAGCATCCAGGTTCCACTATTGGTTATTGACCGGAGAGGTGTCTCAGTCATTGATACGTCTCCAACGTATCTATGCTATTATATTACCCGTTTTGGATGTTTATGGGATTTACTTTACACTTTTTATATCATTTTCGGGACTAACCTACTAACCGAAGGCCCAACCCGAGTTGCTATTTTTTTTGCCTATTTCAGTGTTTTGAAGAAAAGGAATATCAAACGGAGTCCAAACGGAATGAAAACTTTGGGAGCGATCTTTTTGGAACAACCACAATCCAGGAGACTTGGAGTGGACGTCAAGCAGTGAATGAGGCGGCCACGAGGGTGCCCGGCGCGCCCTAAGGGGGCAGGCACGCCCCCACCCTCGTGGGCCCCTCGTGGCTCCACCGACCTACTTCTTCCTCCTATATATATATCCACGTACCCCAAAAACAACTAGGAGCACCACGAAAAACTATTCCCACCGTCGCAACCTTCTGTATCCACGAGATCCCATCTTGGAGCCTTCGCTAGCGCTCCGTCGGAGGGGGAATCGACCATGGAGGGCCTCTACATCATCTCCAAGGCCTCTCTGATGAGTTGTGAGTAGTTTACCGCAGACCTTCAGGTCCATAGTTATTAGCTAGATGGCTTCTTCTCTCTCTTTAAATCCCACTACAAAGTTCTCCTCGATCTTCTTGGAGATCTATTTGATGTAACTCTTTTTGCGGTGTGTTTATCGAGATCCGATGAATTGTGGGTGTATGATCAAGTTTATCTATGAGAAATAATTGAATCTTCTTTGAATTCTTTTATGTATTATTGGTTATCTTTGCAAGTCTCTTCGAATTATCAGTTTGGTTTGGCCTACTAGATTGATCTTTCTTGCAATGGGAGAAGTGCTTAGCTTTGGGTTCAATATTGCAGTGTCCTTTCCCAGTGACAGCAGGGCCAGCAAGGCACATATTGTATTGTTGTCATCGAGGATAAAAAGATGGGGTTTATGTCATATTGCATGAGTTTATCCCTCTACATCATGTCATCTTTCTTAATGCGTAACTCTGTTCTTATGAAATTAATACTCTAGATGCAGGCAGGAGTCGGTCGATGTGTGGAGTAATAGTAGTAGATGCAGAATCATTTCGATCTACTTGTTGCGAACGTGATGCCTATATACATGATCATGCCTAGATATTCTCATAACTATGCACTTTTCTATCAATTTCTTGACAGTAATTTGTTCACCCACCGTAATATTTATGCTATCTTGAGAGAAGCCACTAGTGAAACCTATGGCCTCGGGTCTATCTTTTATCATATAAGTTTTCCATCTACTTTTAGTTGCATCTTTCACTTTCCAATCTATATCATAAAAATACCAAAAATATTTATCTTATCTTATTATCTCTATCAGATCTCACTTTCACAAGTTACCGTGAAGGGATTGACAACCCCTTTATTGCGTTGGTTGCGAGGTTCTTCTTTGTTTGTGTAGGTGCGTGGGACTTTTGAGGAGCCTCCTACTGGATTGATACCTTGGTTCTCAAAAACTGAGGGAAATACTTACGCTACTTTGCTACATCACCCTTTCCTCTTCAAGGGAAAACCAATGCAGTGCTCAAGGGGTAGCAAGAAGGATTTCTGGTGCCGTTGCTGGGGAGGTCTTCGCTCAAGTCAAGACATACCAAGTACCCATCACAAACACATCTCCCTCGCATTACATTATTTGCCATTTGCCTCTCTCGTTTTCCTCTCCCCCACTTCACCCTTGCTATTTTATTCGCCCTCTCTTTCCCGTTCTCCTCTCTCTTCCACTTGCCCCTTCTACGCTCGTGTATCATGGCTAGTCCTCCTATCATCATTAGTACTCCCGATCATTAAGTTCTTAATTTTAAACAAAGGGAGGGAGAAAATTTAAAATATGCTTGGCATAGAATTTGCAATGCTCAAAATAGATCTACTAGGAAGCAATCTACTTCCGTTCTTCTTTGCAACTTTTATGTAGGCATTACTCCTTGGTATAGATGTATTCTTGATGCCATTACCGGAGGGAACTTCTTGGGTAGCCACACTTTTGATGCTTATAATGCTATGTTAGATTTGTTTGGTCCACCACCTCTCTTGGTTAATGGAACTGTCGTAACTCTAGAACATGTGATGCAAAGGCTTGAAATTATTGAAAATAAAGTTGCCACTGTTGAGTTAATTGAAAACTTGGATAAAAAGATCCACAATTAAATTACCCAATATGGATCTAAGGTTGGAGTAACTCTGAAAAGTTTTAAGGATAAAGAACCTATAGTTTACGAAAGAATAGATCAAGATTCTACAAGAATCGGTAAACTTGAGGATAGTATTACCAACTTAGGGGCTGCCTTTTCATCCGTGAAAAATACTCCAACTCCTCCTACCAAAATTGTCAAATTAATGTATGTTCCTAAGAATAAGGGTGAATCTTCTAGTAAGGAAAATGCGGATCTCAAATCGATAAGTGTTCATCCCAACTTTTTCGCTTGCATTAAGGAACCTTTTGCTACAAACGAATCTCTTGATTTCTTGCCTAGGAGTTTAATCATTACTAAAAATAAAGAAACTCCTAAGGGTTATAAGTGTTCTATTGAAGATTTGAATGCCAAAGATGGCACTACTTAGATCTATTCTCGCTTTTGTGCCTAACTAGGGGCGTTAAACGATAGCGCTTGTTGGGAGGCAACCCAATTTTATTTTTGTTCCTTGCTTTGTGCTTCTGTTTAGTAATAAATATTTCATCTAGCCTTTGTTTAGACGTGGTTTTATGTTTTAATTAGTGTTTGTGCCAAGTAGAACCTATAGGATAACCTACGGTGATAGTTAATTTGATTCTGCTAAAAAACAGAAACTTTTGCGCGCACCAGAATAATTTTAATAAATCACAGAAACGTGCTTTTGTGTTGATTCTTTTTGCAGTAGATCAATAGAAAATTTTCCCAGGACTTACTATTTTTGTAGGAGTTTTAGAGTTCCATAAGTATTCTAAAGTTACAGATTGCTACAGGATTGTTCTGTTTTTGACAGATTCTGCTTTTCGTCTGTTGTTTGCTTATTTTGATGCATCTATGCCTAGTATCGAGGGGTATGAACCATAGAGAAGTTGGAATACAGTAGGTTTAACACCAATATAAATAAAGAATGAGTTCATTACAGTACCTTATGTGGTGGTTTTTCTTTCTTACACTAACGGAGCTTATGAGATTTCCTGTTGAGTTTTGTGTTGTGAAGTTTTCAAGTTTTGGGTAAAGATTTGATGGACTATGGAATAAGGAGTGGCAAGAACCTAAGCTTGGGGATTCCCATGGCACCCCAAGATATTCAAGGACAACCAAAAGCCTAAGCTTGGGGATGCCCCGGAAGGCATCCCCTCTTTCGTCTTCGTTTATCGGTAACTTTACTTGGAGCTATATTTTTATTCACCACATGATATGTGTTTTTCTTGGAGAGTCTTGTATGATATGAGTCTTTGATTTTTAGATTACCACAATCATCCTTGCTGTAAACACATTTTGGGAGAGACCCACTTGATTTGGAATTTATTAGAATACTCTATGCACTTCACTTATATCTTTGAGCTTGATAATTTTTGCTCTAGTGCTTCACTTATATCTTTTAGAGCACG
This sequence comes from Aegilops speltoides, assembly GCA_021437245.1. Lineage (NCBI taxonomy): Eukaryota > Viridiplantae > Streptophyta > Magnoliopsida > Poales > Poaceae > Aegilops > Aegilops speltoides. Next base: position 168,189,551 of record CM038147.1, on the reverse strand, counting down.
GCGGTGGCTTAATTTTGTAGAAATTGTTAATATCTCATGCTTCACTTATATCATTTTGAGAGTCTTTTAGAACAACATGGTATTTGCTATGGTTATAAAATTGGTCCTAGAATGATGGGTATCCAAGTTGGTTATAATAAAAACTATCATAGAAAGTGAATTGGATGCTATGATCAATTTGATGCTTGATAATTATTTTGAGATATGAGGATGGTGATATTAGAGTCATGCTAGTGGAGTAATTATGAATTTGAGGAATACTTATGTTAAAGTTTGAGGGACGTCATCGAGTTGAACATGTGCAGAACTCGGAGGTGCCATACATTCGGTGCTTGATCGGTTGAATCGAGAAGACATTCGACTACATCAACCGCGTTAAGCTAACGCTTCCGCTTTCGGTCTACGAGGGTACGTGGACACACTCTCACCCTCTCATTGCTATGCATCTCCTAGATAGTTCTTGCGTGATCGTAGGATTTTTTTTTGAAATTGCATGCTGCGTTCCCAACAGTGGCATCCGAGCCAGGTCTATGCGTAGATGATATGCACGAGTAGAACACAAAGAGTTGTGGGCGGTGATAGTCATACTGCTTACCACCAACGTCTTATTTTGATTCGGCGGTATTGTTGGATGAAGCGGCCCAGACCAACCTTACATGACCACGTTCATGAGACCGGTTCCACCGACAGACATGCAACGAGTTTTGCATAAAGTGGCTAGCGGGTGTCTGTTTCTCCAACTTTAGTAGAATCGAATTTGACTACGGCCGGTCCTTGTTGAAGCTTAAAACAACAAACTTGACGAAACACCATTGTGGTTTTGATGTGTAGGTAAGACGGTTCTTACTAGAAGCCCGTAGCAGCCACGTAAAACTTGCAACAACAAAGTAGAGGACGTCTAACTTGTTTTTGCAGGGCATGTTGTGATGTGATATGGTAAAGACATGATGTGATATACATTGTTGTATGAGATGATCATGTTTTGTAGAAGTTATCGGCAACAGACAGGAGCCTTATGGTTGTCTCTTTATTGTATGAGATGCACACACCATGTAATTGCTTTACTTTATCACTATGCGCTAGCGATAGTTGTAGAAGCAATAGTTGGCGAGACGATCATGACGCTATGGTGGAGATCAAGGTGTCAAGCCAGTGACAATGGAGATCATGACGGTGCTTTGGAGATGGAGATCAAAAGCACAAGATGATGATGGCCATATCATGTCACATATTTTGATTGCATGTGATGTTTATCTTTTTATGCATCTTATTTTGCTTAGTTTGATGGTAGAATTATAATATGATCCCTTACTAAAATTTCAAGGAATAAGTTCTCTCCCTGAGTATGCACCGTTGCGACAGTTCGTCGTGCCGTGACACCACGTGATGATCAGGTGTCATAAGCTCTACGTTCACATACAACGGGTACAAGATAGTTTTGCACGTGCGGAATACTCGGGTTAAACTTGACAAGCCTAGCATGTATAGACATGGCCTCGGAACACTGGAGACCGAAAGGTCGAGCGTGAATCATATAGAAGATATGATCAACATAGATATGTTCACCATTGAAAACTACTCCATCTCACGTGATGATCGACATGGTTTAGTTGATTTGGGTCACATGATCATTTAGATGACTCGAGGGATGTCTATCTAAGTGGAAGTTCTTAAGTAATATGATTAATTGAACTTTAATTTATCATGAACCTAGACCTGATAGTATTTGCAAATTATGTTGTAGATCAATAGCTCACGTTGTAGCTCCCCTATGTTTTTTGATATGTTCCTAGAGAAAACTAATTTGAAAGATGATAATAGCAATGATGCGGACTGGGTCCGTGATCTGAGGATTATCCTCATTGCTGCACACAAGAATTATGTAGTTAATGCACCACTAGGTGACAGACCTATTACAGGAGCAGATGCAGATGTTATGAACATTTGGCAAGCTCGATATGATGACTACTTGATAGTTTAGTGCACCATGATTTACGGCTTAGAACCGGGGTTTCAAAAACATTTTGAACGCCACAGAGCATATGAGATGTTCCAAGAGTTGAAATTGGTATTTCAGACTCATGCCCATGTCGAGAGGTATGAGACCACTGACAAGAACTTTGCCTACAAGATGGAGGAGAATGGCTCAGCCAGTGAGCATATACTCAGAACGTCGGGGTAGTTCAATCGCTTGAATCAAGTGGGAGTTAATCTTCTAGATAAGATAGTGATTGACAGAGTTCTCTAGTCACTATCACCAAGCTACTAGAACTTCGTGATGAACTATAATATGCAAGGGCATGACGAAAAGATCCTCGAGCTCTTCGCGATGCTGAAATCGGCGAAGGTAGAAATCAAGAAAGAGCATCAAGTGTTGAAGGTTGACAAGACCACTAGTTTCAAGTAAAAGGGCAAGGGTAAGAAAAGGGAACTTCAATAAGAATGGCAAGCAAGTTGCCACTCCCGTGGAGAAGTCCAAAGTTGGACCCAAGCCTGAAACTGAGTGCTTATACTGCAAAGGAAATGGTCACTGGAAGTGGAACTGCCCCAAACATTTAGCGGATAGGAAGGATGGCAAAGTGAAAAAAGGTATATTTGATACAAATTATTGTGTACCTTACTAGCACTTCTAAGTAAAACCTTATACACAGAATCTTAGCAGCAGTGTGGCTCAAAAAGAGGCGCTACTGCTACTTAGCAGTAGCGATCTTCATAAAAGCGTGCTGCTGATGAAAATTTAGCAGTAGCGCTTGCTGGATAAACCGCACTGCTACAAAAATGTACCGACAGAACCCAACAACCTCAGTTTACCGGCAGCGCGCTGGTGCGATGCACGCTACTGCTAAAGCAATAGTAGTAGCGCGCTTTTTTGTCACGTCGCTGCTGCTAATTTTGAAATTGTCCTCACGGTTGGCCCGTTTAGCAGTAGCGCGTGTTTGTAAAGCATGCTGCTGCTACACCCTTAGCAGTAGCACTCTGTTTCTCCCGCGCTACTGCTAAGGCGCAACACCCCACCACCTTTTCCCCACCCGTCCTCCCCTCCCCCATCTCCTCTCCTCCCTTTCCCCTGCCTCCCACATCCTCCCTCTCTCACTCTTCTTCTTCCTCAAGACTTCTCCCCCATTACTCTCCCTCTTCTACCTACCTTTCTTGCTCTTCATTACTCCTAGCTAACTACACCACCTCCATTAATGCATCTCATTTATCTTTTTCCTTCCCTCCACTAGTTGAAGTTGTCTCCTCCCAAATTAGCTAGCTAGGTAGATGTAGCATTTATTCAAGTGACCTATTTGCCCCCTAACTAGATCTATCTTTGTCAAGAAGAGCTTTGTGCAGTTTTGATCTCCCTACATCATCATCTCCACCGTGTGCTCGATCTCGAGATAGAGGTGATTCAAATTTCATACTTTTGGAAAAATGAAATATGTGTATGTGTGTGTGATATGATAATTGGCCAATATTATGGAAATTGTGTGTGTGGCATGAGTTGACGCCAAATTGTGCTTTTGAGTTGCCTATGTTTTGCCGAAATGTCGATTTATTTCTGTTTCGGCGAATTCTGGGCAAACTCTAGATCTATATATGTCCTATTTTTAGGGAAGGTCATGCCGAATTTTTGTATGACTTTGATGCATGCACGCATTTTTATAATCAATTTGTTTTTTATTACTGTGCAGACGTTCATGATGGTCAGTGGACAGGTGGTTGCGATCGGTGGTGCAGGACATGAAAGAAAATAACCGGACAGAGGTTTTATGTCCGTGTCGAAAATGCAAAGGAATAGTTTGGCTCGACCCCTATGACGATGGTCCTGTCGAAGCGCACCTGCTCATGACTGGTTTTCATGGATGGCTATACTCGGTGGATAATTGAAGATGAGGATGATGATGTTGAGGACGCCGACGGGGCAGGCAATGATGACACGGGGCAAGACGAAGAGATAATCGATAATGGCAGCGGGGAAGAGGTCGAACATGGCGGCGGAGAAGGGGCCGGACATGGCGGCGGAGAGAACGACGTGGACTCCACGCAGCAGAGTTCCTCGGTACTAAGTTCAATCGTGCGGGACCCTCATGTTCAAGCATTGCTTCGCAAGGAGACGAGTACTGAGAGAGCTGCTTCTAGAGAGGAGGCTAAGCTGGAGCAACTGGTGGTAGACTCAAACACTCCATTGCATGATGGTTGCAATCCTGAGGTGACCCGCTTGAGTTTCACGCTCCAACTCCTGAAGACGAAGGCTAAAAACAAATGGACCGACACTAGCCTCGATGAGCATCTCAAGTACCTAAAGGATGTTCTTTCCGCGGGGAATCTATGTCCTACTAGTGTTGATGAGGCCAAGAAGATCATGTGCCCTCTTGATCTGCCGCACGTTAGATACCATGCATGCATCAATGATTGCATAATTTATCGGAAGGAGCACGCGGAAAAAACAAGCTGTCCCGTGTGTAATGCTTCTCGATACAAGAAGGCCGAGAAGAAATGTCCCCAGAAAGTTGTATGGTACTTACCGATCACTCCCCGTCTCCAGCCGTATTTTGTAGATCCCAAGGAAGCAAAGCATGCGTTGGCACGCGGAGAGGAAGAAGCCCGACAATGGAGATGATCCGAAGCTGAGACACGTCAAGGATGGAAGCCAGTGGAGAGCGTTGAACAACTTCTATTGGTATTTCGAATGTGATGCAAGGAACATCGTGCTCGGCGCATGTACCGATGGCATGAATCCATTTGGCAACCAGAACACCAACCATAGCACATGGCCTGTGTTTGTATGGATGTACAACCTCCCCCCTGGTTGTGCATGAAGTCGAGTACATTCACATGAGCATGCTTATTCAAGGGCCGAAACAACCAGGAAATAATATTAATTTGTATCTGGGGCTACTTCAAGAGGAGTTAGACACGTTATGGAAAATAGTGGCCAAGACCTGGGACGCCAGCAAGGGCGAGTATTTCTACATGAGAGCCGTGCTGATCACGACGGTGCACGACTATCTCGGTTACAGATATGTCGCAGGCCATGTGTGCCATGGATATTGCGGATGCATGCGGTGCATGGATGATATGACGTCTCAGTAGCTAACGTCAAGGAAAGATGGCGGGTCTGGGAAAATTGTGTACATGGGGCATCGAAGATGGCTCGAACAGGACGACCCGTGAAGAAACCGTGGAGATCTATTCAATGGTCATGCTAAGCATCGAGGACCTCCATGTAAGCAGAGCGGTGCCGAAATCGATGAGCTACTGAAAAACTGGAAGGAGTGCCCCGCACCGGGAAAGACGATGAGAAAGGCGCCGGAGCCGCTGCTAAAGGTATGGAAGACGAGGTCTGTGTTCTGGGACTTGGAGTATTGGCACAAACTCGATACACCTCATTGCCTTGATCAAATGCATATCTGTAAGAATGTCCTTGAGAGCTTGCTCACGACACTGATGAACATGCCGATAAGACCAAGGATGGGCCGAAGGCAAGAAAAGACTTGCAAGATTTGAAAATCAGGGAAGATCTGCACATGCCGCCCCGTAAAATGTTAGACAAGACAGAGATGGAGACAGAGGCACGGGAGAAGAAGGGCAAGAAAATAAAGAAAGAGGATTATTGCCCCCCTTCTTGCTTCACCTTAAGTCACGCTGAGATCGATCAATTCTTTAAGTGCCTTACCGGAGTCAAAGTTAGTTCCGGTTACCGTGGAAAGATAAGCAGATATCTAGACACAGACAAGAAAAGGTTCAGCAGATGAAGTCCCATGACTGTCATGTGATGATGACGCAGATACTACCTGTTGCCCTTAGAGGGATAATGGGCAAGCACGTCCGTGACACGCTTATTAGTCTTTGCAACTTTTTCGATGTCATCTCTCGAAAGTCGATCAGTGTGAAGCAGCTCCGAAGGCTACATTAAGAGATCGTTGTGATACTGCATGAGCTTGAGATGTACTTCCTGCCCGCGTTCTTTGATGTGATGGTGCATCTGTGTGCCCATATTGTGGATGACATAATAGACCTGGGGCCGTCATTTCTGCACAACATGATGCCGTTTGAGAGGATGAATGGGATCATCAAAGGATTCGTTCGTAACATGTCCCGTCCAGATGGAAGCATCGTCCAGGGCTATCTGACACAAGAGTTGAAAGCACATTTGCTCCCTGGGTGGTTTTGGTAATTAATGACAACATACTTTGTGGTTGGACTAATACTTTTATCAAGTATGTTTCAGGAAGGTCAATCACATTGGCATGGCAAAAGGACTGAAGAGGTGGACCCCTCAAAATGCTAAGGCAAGCATTGGCAAAAGCTCAAGACTCCATTTTTGTTTTAGTGATCCAAGATCACATTGAGTCCATAGGAAAGCCAATACTATTAAAAGGGATGAGGTTATGTTAATGATCTTGTTGCTCAAAGTGCTTAGTGATACATCTCCTAAACTATCAAGAACTCTCACCGCAATATACACTCATAAGTAATCTCGGTCCCACCGATTTTCCAAACCACCACACCGAGATGAACCACCTCACCACAAAGCCAAACCCTAGAAATTTCGGATTTTCCGATTCGAACTCGGTCTCACGAAACTTGAGTTGCCAAGCTTCAGAACCTTCATCATCAAATCGGTGTCATCGAGATGATGAAGTCGGTCCCACCGAGATTGGCAAGCTCTTGTCTTTGGACGAATCGGACTAACCGAGATTGTATTTTCGGTCCCACCGAAAATCCCAACGCTCACATGATTTGAACTTTCGGTCTCACCGAGTTGTCAACTTCGGTCCCACCGAGATTGGTCAAATGTGTGTAACGGTTGGATTTTGTGTGGAGGCTATAAATACCCTCCACCCCTCTTCACTCGTGGAGAGAGCCATCGAAAGTACTACCACTCCTACCTTACATTTCGAGAAGAAAACTACCTACCCTTGTGTTGAGATCAAGTAGCTCCACTCCCACCATATGAAACTTGATCTCTAGCCTTCCCAAGTTGCTTTCCACTCAATCCTTTCTTCCACCACAGCCAAATCAAGTGAGGAGAGTTGAGTGTTGGGGAGATTATCATTTGAAGCACAAGAGCAAGGAGTTCATCATCACCAACACCATCTATTACCTTTTGGAGGGTGGTGCCTCCTAGATTGGTTAGGTGTCGCTGGGAGCCTCCGTCGAGATGTGGAGTTGAACCAAGAAGTTTGTAAGGGCAAGGAGATCGCCTACTTCGTGAAGATCTACCCCGAGTAAGGCTAGCCCTCCGTGGGCGTATGCCATGATGCCATAGACAAGGTTGCTTCTTCGTGGACCCTTCGTGGGTGGAGCCTCCGTGGACTCTCGCAGCCGCTACCCTCCGTGGGTTGAAGTCTCCATCAACGTGGAATGACGATAGCACCACCTATCGGAACCACGAGAAAAATCTCCGTGTCTCCAAATTGCGTTTGATCTTCTCCACTTCTCTTTACTACTTGTGCAATTAACTTTCCGCTGCCCATACTCTAGAATTGCATGTGTAGTATGCTACTTGACTTGTGTGATATGCAAAATCTGCCAAAAACTTGTCTTTGTCAAAAGGCATAAGTTTTATCTTGTCGAGTAGTCTAATCACCCCCCCTCTAGACACTCTCACCTTCTTCGATCCTACAATTGGTATCAGAGCATTGGTCTCCATTGCTTTGGTTTACACACCATTGGAGGAAGATGGACGGTTCACGCTTGGGAGTGTTAGCCATAGAGTGCCTATTCTTGATGGAGTGTCCTATAACTCGTGGAGGATTGAAATGCTTATTATCTTTAAGATGTATAACTTGCGCAAATATGTTGAAACCCCATATGTGCCTCCATTTGACCCCTTGCACCCTACCATGGATGAAGAGCTTGATTTGCTTTGTAACCTTAGAACTGTAAATCTCATCATTAGAGGGTTGCCCGATAACTTGCTTAAGCTCGTTACAAACTTTGAGTGCGCCTATGCTATGTGGAAGTTCTTGGAAGAACTTTATCCGGACTACTCTTTGAGAGGTCTTGATGAAATTCTATACAAGACTATTGAATTTGATATGGTGCGCCCCAATGATCCCAACTTTGATAAATGTTTCTTCGAGCTTCGTGATCTTATGAAAAAGAAGGGTGATCCTTGTCTTATCAATGATCTAATTAGAAATGCTCTTGTATTGCATTCCGATGATTATTGTCACATTGACAAAACTAATGCAAGTTGTTGTCAAATTGACCTAGCAGTTGATGATGAACTATCTATGGGTCAATATGATGATGAGCATGAGCATGATGATGATTACTCCGATTCGGACACCGAGCTAGACAAGATCATGAAGAGTCTCAATCTTATGGCGAATCTGAGAGACTACATATCCGTGGAAAAGAGTGGATTCTTGATAGTGGATGCACCGATCACATGACCGGAGACGAAGACATGTTTCGAGAGCTTGCAAAGAACGATGGTCCACGCAAGTATGTGACTTTTGGAGACAACTCCAAGGGTAAGGTACTTGGCCTTGGTAAGGTGGCCATATCTCATGATAGCTCTATTCAAAATGTCATGCTTGTTGAATCACTTGGATACAATTTACTTTCCGTGTCTAGACTAGCTGACTTTGGATTCAATGTGCTATTCACCAAAGTAGATTGCCAAGTCTTTCGTCGTGACAATCATAACATGGTTTTTACCGGTATCCGTAGAGGTGATCTATATATTGTTGATTTCACTAAGAAAGCCCAACCTAGAACTTGCTTCATTGCTAAATCCGCTAAAGGTTGGTTATGGCATAGAAGGCTTGGACATGTTGGTATGCGTAATCTAGACAAGCTAATCAAAGGTGATCATATTCTTGGCGTTAAAGATGTTCTCCTTGACAAAGATAGACTTTGTAGTGCTTGTCAGGCAGGAAAACAAGTAGGTGGAAGTCATCCCGTGAAGAACATCATGACCACAAGGAGACCGCTTGAGCTTCTCCATATGGATCTCTTCGGTCCCAATGCTTACAAAAGCCTTGGTGGTAACTCCTTTGGTCTAGTTATAGTTGATGATTATTCCAGATTTACGGGTATTTTTCCTTGATGACAAATCGCAGGTTCAGAGAATCTTCAAAACCTTTGCCAGAAAGGCCCAAAATCAATTTGAGGTGAAGATCAAGAAAGTTCGGAGTGACAATGGAACGGAGTTCAAGAACGCCAATGTAGACTCTTTTCTCGATGAGGAAGGATTCTACATGAGTTCTCTCACACGCACACTCCTCAACAAAATGGAGTTGTTGAGAGGAAGAACCGAACGCTCATAGAGATGGCGAGAACGATGCTTGATGAATACAAGACACCGAAGCACTTTTGGGGAGAAGCTGTCGAGACAGCTTGTCATGCTATCAACAGGCTTTATCTTCATAAGCTCCTCGGCAAGAGTTCATACGAGCTCCTCACCGGTAACAAACCCCAAGTGGGATACTTTCGTGTCTTTGGTTCAAAATGCTATATTCTTGATAAGCATCGTCGGTCTAAATTTGCTCCTAAAACTCATGAAGGCTTTTTCCTCAGTTATGGATCAAACTCCCACACCTACCGTGTCTACAATAATTTCACCCGAAAGGTTGAATAGACGGTAGATGTGAAGTTTGATGAATCTAATGGCTCGCAAGTAGAGCAAATGCCTATTGATGTAGGAGACAAGGACCCATCGGAAGCCATTCAAGATTTATCTATTGGAAAGATCCGTCCCATGGAAGTGAAGGAGAGTACCTCATCTACATATGTGGAGCCCCCTACCTCATGACAAGATGAACCTCAAGGCAACATGGAGGCTTCCACAAGTGGAACTCACCAAGATGAGGAAGTGCAACAAGAAGATCCACCACAACCTCCTTCTCCACCGCCTCAAGAAAACACCAACAACAATGAAGAAGAAGAGGAAGATGAGGATGATGAGGAAGCTCAGCCACAACCACAACAAAGGCTATCCCGAGTCCGAGCAAGAGTCAAGAAGAATCATCCCGTGGAACAAATGATGAATGACATCGACTCCGGAGAATTACTCGCTCTAAAACTCGCTTAGCTAACTTTTGTGAGCATTACTCATTTATTTCTAGTCTTGAACCTATGAAGGTAGAAGAAGCACTTGAAGACCCGGATTGGGTGAACGCTATGCACGAAGAGCTACACAACTTCGAGAGGAACAATGTATGGACTTTGGTAGAGAATCCCAAGGATGATCAAAACGTCATTGGAACCAAATGGGTGTTTCGGAACAAGCAAGATGAAGATGGACAAGTCATCCGCAACAAGGCTCGTCTCGTAGCTCAAGGTTACACACAAGTCGAAGGTATGGACTATGGTGAGACCTATGCCCCGCTGCTAGACTTGAGTCTATTCGCATTCTTCTTGCTTATGCCAATCACCATGATATTACTCTCTATCAAATGGATATCAAAAGTGCTTTCCTAAATGGTAAAATTGAGGAGGAAGTATTTGTGAAACAACCTCCCGGATTTATGAATCCTAAAAAGCCTAATCATGTTTACAAGTTGCACAAAGCTCTTTATGGTCTTAAACAAGCTCCTAGAGCTTGGTACAAATGCTTGACTAGATTTCTTCTTGAAAAAGGATTTGAGATTGGAAAAATAGACTCAACGCTATTCATGAAAAGGGTTGATGGTGAACTATTTGTGTGCCAAATATATGTTGATGATATTATCTTTGGTTCAACTAACCCTCATTTTAGCGAGAAGTTTGGAAAGCTCATGTCGGAGAAGTATGAGATGTCCATGATGAGTGAACTCAAATTCTTCCTTGGGTTGCAAATCAAGCAATCTAAGGAGGGTACCTTTGTCTCACAAACAAAGTACACCAAGGATCTCTTCAAGAAGTTCAACATGCAAGAAAGCAAGGTATGAGAACCCCATGCCTACTAGTGGACATAATGACTTGACAAAAGATGGAGAACCCATTGATCAAAAGGTTTACCGATCTATGATTGGTTCTCTACTATATCTCTGTGCTTCTCGTCCTGATATAATGTTGAGTGTATGCATGTGTGCTCGATATCAAGCAGCCCCTAAAGAATGTCATCATAAAGCTGTTAAAAGAATTGTGAGATATTTGATACACACACCAAACTTTGGCATTTGGTATCCTAAGAGGGCCTCTTTCGACCTTGTTGGCTATTCCGACTCAGACTATGCCGGTGACAGGGTTGATAGAAAGTCAACTTCGGGTACGTGTCAATTTCTTGGTCGATCGCTTGTATCTTGGTCCTCCAAGAAACAAAATTCGGTATCATTATCATCGCCAAGCGTAATATATTGCTGCTGGATCATGTTGTGCTCGGTTGCTATGGATGACACAAACGCTTAAGGATTATGGGATACATGTGAGACATGTCCCTTGCTTTGTGACAATGAGAGTGCGATTAAGATTGGACACAATCCGTGCAACACTCTCGAATCTAAACATATTGAAGTTCGTCACCATTTTATTTGTGATCACATTGCCAAGGGTGACATCAATCTTAAGCATGTTCGACTTGACAAACAACTTGTCGATATCTTTACAAAACCTCTTGATGAGAAGGTGTTTTGTCGCTAAGGAGTGAGTTGAACATCATTGATGCTTCAAACTTGGAGTGAAAACTCCATTGATGCATGCAAGGCATGAGCCTACTTGACTAATCCTTGATATTTCTCTTATGATGATGATCATATGTCTTGGACACATTTGCCTCCTTGTATTGCATCTAACTCCTTGCGGTACTTGGATGATCTACATTCCACAAGATTACCACACACTCAAATCTTGAGTAATCTTGTCATTGACCAAGTATCTAGCCCTTTGGGATGTTGAGTTCAAGGAACAAAATTCCACATATCCTTTTTGACACCTTATACATCTAGTATTTCACTCTTGTCATCTTGGATATTCTTGAGTATTTCCTTGCTTGCCTAAGCCATGTAGGAAGATGAACTACACAATTGGAAATGGTGCTCCAACTTCATATTCTATGAGCACCTACATCAAATTCACCTACATGAGTAAAGCAACAACAAGCCCAAGGTATGTTCTTCACATCTTTAAGGAGCTTTGCTCAAAGACATGAGTATAAGCAGCTTCATAAGATGTGATCACATCAAATGCTTAATCGAAAAAATGGCAACCCCATTTTGAGCTTAAATGATGAGTATGACCTAGGATCAAATGTTCTCATTTGACTCCTAAGTCAAAATACTCAAACATAGGTGACCTTGTCGCCAACCCCTGTCTAGATGAAGTACATATGTTTTGGAATCTTTCTATTTTCTCTTATGTTCTCTCATTGAGTTTTCTTTTTAATCAAAAAAAAACTTCATCTAGGAATCTTTTTCATTACTATTCTTCTGTCTTTGTGAATATCTTTTTGGCTCTGATCAATTCCTTGAAAATCATTTACAAATTCATTGCAAATCCTTTGAAACATTCATTGCAAAGTGAGCTGAATTATTTCTTTATTTCCTTGGAATTAAACTCGGCGTCACCGACTTAAGAATTTCGGTCTGACCGAAAAAGGATCTGCCCTAAGTCCCTGACTTTCGGACCCACCGATCCATCTAATTCGTGTCACCGATTTTCTTCAGATATCATCTTCTGCAGCTCCACTCAATGATTCTCTATGCATGTTTCTTTTTGCCCAGTTGTGATTCTTAAGGATCCCACTTCTTTCTTCCATCTTCCCTGACCTTCCTAGTCTGCTGTCCTTTTCGGCACTTGATGTCAAAGGGGGAGAAGATTTAGGGGGAGATAAGGGGAGAAGAGAAGATTTAGGGGGAGAGGAAGAGCAATCTTATCTCAAGGGGGAGAGAATCACATCAAAGCTTTGCCGTGTTCCACATTGGATATTACATTTGGCATCATCATTCTTTTGATTTTGCTTTCACAATTGATATCTTATGGAAAGCAAAATCTCTCAGAGTTCATTGAAAAATCTTTTTAGTTTCAGGAGACATGTTTGCTGATTCAAGCTTGTGCTCAATATGAGACACTCTTTATACATGTCATCCCTGGCTTGGTACTCTTGATGTTCTTGTTGTTGGTTGAAGAAATACTCTTGTGTTATCTAACCTTGTTTTCCCAAGTTTATTTCTTCAGGTACAATGCCAAGGAACCTCAAGGTAAGTATATGCACTTTGCAGAATGTGCATGATGGTGACTTGCTTGTGAATACTTGTTTGCAAGAAATCACCATGCACATATGCATTATCACTCACTTCTTTTCATCTGCTCTGATGCATATAGCCAAGCTGCATGTAGCACATCCTGCTCTTCTCTCTTGTGTGCTTGTGGTAGTCCAAAACCATAATTTATGAAAATCTTGCACACTTGTAGGGGGAGCCTGTGTACTACATGTTTGTCAAAGCTTTCGTGATAATTCTGTCTTTCTTTCAGTAAGCTTTGATGTCCTGTTTTGTGTGTCGCCATCAATTACCAAAAAGGGGGAGATTGAAAGCACATTTGCTCCCTGGGTGGTTTTGGTAATTAATGACAACATACTTTGTGGTTGGACTAATACTTTTATCAAGTATGTTTCATGAAGGTCAATCACATTGGCATGGCAAAAGGACTCAAGAGGTGGACCCTCAAAATGCTAAGGCAAGCATTGGCAAAAGCTCAAGACTCCATTTTTGGTTTAGTGATCCAAGATCACATTGAGTCCATAGGAAAGCCAATACTATTAAAAGGGGATGAGGTTATGTTAATGATCTTGTTGCTCAAAGTGCTTAGTGATACATCTCCTAAACTATCAGCAACTCTCACTGCAATATACACTCATAAGTAATCTCGGTCCCACCGATTTTCCAAACCCAGTCACACCGAGATGAACCACCTCAGCCACAAAGCCAAACCCTAGAAATTTCGGATTTTCCGATTCTGAACTCGGTCTCACCGAAACTTGAGTTGCCAAGCTTCTGTAACCTTCTGTCATCAAATCGGTGTCACCGAGATGATGAAGTCGGTCCCACCGAGATTGGCAAGCTCTTGTCTTTGGACGAATCGGACTAACCGAGATTGTATTTTCGGTCCCACGAAAATCCCAACGTTCACATGATTTGAACTTTCGGTCTCACCGAGTTGTCAACTTCGGTCCCACCGAGATTGGTCAAATGTGTGTAACGGTTGGATTTTGTGTGGAGGCTATAAATACCCCTCCACCCCCTCTTCACTCGTGGAGAGAGCCATCAGAAAGTACTACCGCTCCTACCTTACATTTCTGAGAAGAAAACTACCTACCCTTGTGTTGAGATCAAGTAGCTCCACTCCCACCATATGAAACTTGATCTCTAGCCTTCCCAAGTTGCTTTCCACTCAATCCTTTCTTCCACCACAGCCAAATCAGTGAGGAGAGTTGAGTGTTGGGGAGATTATCATTTGAAGCACAAGAGCAAGGAGTTCATCATCACCAACACCATCTATTACCTTTTGGAGGGTGGTGCCTCCTAGATTGGTTAGGTGTCGCATGGGAGCCTCCGTCGAGATGTGGAGTTGAACCAAGAAGTTTGTAAGGGCAAGGAGATCGCCTACTTCGTGAAGATCTACCCCGAGTAAGGCTAGCCCTCCGTGGGCGTATGCCATGATGCCATAGACAAGGTTGCTTCTTCGTGGACCCTTCGTGGGTGGAGCCCTCCGTGGACTCTCGCAGCCGTTACCCTCCGTGGGTTGAAGTCTCCATCAACGTGGAATGACGATAGCACCACCTATCGGAACCACGAGAAAAATCTCCGTGTCTCCAAATTGCGTTTGATCTTCTCCACTTCTCTTTACTACTTGTGCAATTAACTTTCCGCTGCCCATACTCTAGAATTGCATGTGTAGTATGCTACTTGACTTGTGTGATATGCAAAATCTGCCAAAAACTTGTCTTTGTCAAAAGGCATAAGTTTTATCTTGTCGAGTAGTCTAATCACCCCCCCTCTAGACACTCTCACCTTCTTCGATCCTACAAGAGTGCATCTCTTTCTGTGAGAATTTTCTATATGGCGCAGACCTGCAGCCGCCTGGTGTTAGTGTTGGTTTGCCCGTTAACAAGAACGATGGGAGGCTCGAAGGAGAAGGTCACTCCAATGGTCGCAGGGAACTGCACATGGCATACTCAGATCGACGCAACAACTTTGACAGAGCAAACTTGGTAGTGCTACAACACCTAGACGAGGTAGATCCTTTCGTGGCACTGCACAAAGAAATTATCGCAAAGAAATATCGTGACCGGGGGGTATGCAGGACGGACGCCGAAGTTACTAGAGAGCACAACTCCACTTTCCTGCATTGGTTCAAAGAGCATATTATTGCTAATCCCTCAGAGGAGGGCTCTAAGGACGGATTGCTCATATACGCCTTAGCACAAGGCCCCTTGCCCAACCTCGTAACCTATTAGGCATACGATATCAATGGATACACATTCTACACGGAGGCCAAAGATATGGAAAGTGATGATCAAAACTCAGGAGTGACGATGGAATGCATGACCGGCAGCGACAACGGTGCAACTGAAAGATTTTACGGAAGGGTCGAGGGGATCTGGGAGCTTGACTACGCTGGACTACACAACACGACGATGTTCCGTGTCAGATGGGCTAAGAATGTCGAAAGAGAAAACCGGAATTTCACTACCATGACTATACCCGACGCCAAGAGTGCTACTGTGAACGCTATCGAAAAAACGAGCCATGGGTACACGCTAAGCACGTGACACAATGCTTCTTTGATGAGGACATGACTACCTTGGATAAGACCAAAAATATTGCATACATGCATATTTGTCAGGTGATTTCTAGTGCAAACTATTCAATAATATATTTATGTTATCCAGAACAAAAATACTTCACATACTTTTGTGTTTTGTCTAATTGCAGGTGTATGGGACATTTGTACAATCCACATATAAAGATAAGGGAAAAGGAGAAGTTTAGGTGCTGTTCAAAAAGTCTTCTCACGTCACTTTTGGGCCAAGAGAAGATAGAGTCCAAGTCTCTCACGTTCTGGATTCAGATTCGGACTGCACAGACATACCTCACTCAAAATGTCAATAACTTTTTCATACGGACTCCGAATTGGGTGATTCTTTTTTTGTTGGAAAGTAGATTTCATGCTCTTTCCAGCACAGTTGGAATCACCTTAAAAGCCGTCTGGAGCGTTGAGTTATGGACAAAACAATCTGACGCTGCACCAGAATCCGAGTCAAACTACAAGTCCAAAGGTGTTACGTCACCTCCACTTGGGCCCATTGGCCTTGTACGACCTAGGGTTAGTTTTAGGCTGCCTTGGGACATTCTCCCACCTCCTTGGCTGCCACCCCTTGCTCCTATATAAGTAGATCCATCTAGTAGCTTTTTCCTTGGGATTTGTTTAGTTAAAAGTTAGCCATTGCAACTTCGTGTACTTCGTTTGTGTCCAACGACCAGACCAAGACCGCTTACGGATCCCCACCTTTATCAATACTTCATACATACTTGCAATATTCAGATTGCTTTTTATCATATTTTTGCTTGTTCTTCGATTGCTTGCAGGAATAGACCTTCGTGGTCAGGTTGATTGTGCTCCGGCATGGTCAATAACCTCTCGGAGTTGGTTTAGCGATTGCTAAGGCGCAACGTCGTGCACGTTTGTAGTCGGATCGTCAAAGTCGTCTCCACCAAATCGATAGTTATCATCTCATCGAAAGATCGGGACACCCCGCCTCTATCAAGTGGTATCAGTTTTCAGGTTGCTCGGTGAGATTTTACAGTTTTTCATAGTTTAGATCGCATCTGTCATTCATACCTATAGTCCAAGAAAAAGCCACAAAAAATAGTTAGATCTTTTCACCCTTTGTCCAAGCCACTCTGAGCCTTTGCAATTTTCTTTTCATTGGTTGCATTATTGAATTATGGGTTGCATCGTCGTGTTGAGTTGCTGGTCTTAGTGTCTAGTTCCTTTAGAGTTTCGAGTTCTGTTCACATTAGTCATGCCGCCGCTGCATCATTATGCCTTCCGTTGTCCACCATCCCATCTATTAATTTCCACCACGTGCTACGCGCTGTTCATTGTCATAATCATAGTTGAGGTCATTCACATCTTCGCCAGATCCAATCTGCATCTTATCTAGTTTGTCTTGGAAAGAGGGAGAAAAAAAAAGAGAGAAAAAAAAGAGAAAAAAAGGAAAAAAAAGAAAAAGAGAGAGAAAAAAAGAAAAGAAAGTGTGAGCAAAAAAAGAGAGAAGAAAAAAAATCGGATCTATCTAGAATCAATCTCGTACCTGAATTCGGATTGGAATCTGTTTTGCGCACTGTTCAGTAAAACAGGTTTATCTTCCTCATACGAAGTCCGTTTTGACTCCGTGAGTACTCAAATTAAAGCTAGAGACGAGCCGCATCTAAATAGTTGCAGAAGCTAGTTCAATATTTGACACCTCCAAATCGGCTTCTAAATAGGTCTTTTTGCCCTCTGAAGTTCGTGAACACAGCTTGTTCCAATTTTTCAGGCCAGTTTTAGAATTCTTTGACTCCTCATATCAACTCGGAATTGAGTGATTCTTTTTGCATTGGAAAGCTTGAGTTAGTAGCATTCTTTGAAAGAATTTATTAGAAAATTGGCTCAAACTTTTCAAGAGGAAAGTTGGAGAGAGAGTTGTTGTATGTCCCGCTTGGTAGTTGTTTTTCATCATTATCTTCACTACCGCTTGTGATCTTCACTTATATCTTGCTGTCAAGAGCTACTTAGTAACCTTCATTGATGCTAGTTGTGCTACGCCGTGACCTCATTAGTGTTCTAGGCTCGCGTCTCTAGTCCGGTCTAGCCTAGGACCAGCACAGTATCGTCGTTGAGCGTTTATTCAACATTGCATCTCTGAATTGATTATTGCTAATCTTTTGCTACCATATATAGCCAACCCAGCTCCACATATTTCTACACCGTATATCGTCGTTCCCCTCGGCAATCGCTTTACACAATCTTCAGAGTTATTTGACATCGTTGGTTGCTGTCACCACCGCCGCATGGTAAGAACTTGTAAGATATTGATATTTGCTTTATCGTGAGCACTTTACAACCACATCCTAGTAGTTCATAGGAACATTATTCGGAATTTTGTTTCTTGTTTCTACTAATCATGACAGGTTCGGAGATAGAAGTTCTTGGACGATGGACACATCTTCACCATCACGAGAGTTGGGACAACACACACAACCACATGGTCAGGTTATCTCTTTACCGTCATTTGAGGGTAGATTTAATCCTGCTATTTATCTAGCTTGGGAGTTTGAAGTAGAACAAGTTTTAGTAACCATGACTTTTCTGAACTTGAGCGAGTACGAGCTGCCACTAGAGCATTTACTGGTTTTGCTTCAGTTTGGTGGAGTGTGCATTGTAAGAAAAATATTGATAACCAACCCACAACTTGGAAAGATTTGAAAGATGTAATGAGACAACATTTTTTCCCTCCTTACTATCGTCGTGAATTGCTTCGCAAATTAGAACAATTTAAACAAGGCAACGACACTGTTCATGCTTACTACAAAGAGTTCAAATCTTATATGCATCATTGTGACATAGAAGAATCTAAGGATGATACAATGAATAGATTTTTGGTGGTTTGAACCATGATATTCGAAAAGATTTCAGATATTCCTCGTTGCATTACTGGTATGTATGTTCGTGCTTGTACCTTTGAGAGACAAATACAGGAGGATGCATTGGGTGACTACAACAACTACTATTCCAGTTCATGCTCACCACCGCCGGTTGGTTCCTCCACCGTTGCACCTACTAGAGCAGCCCCACCTCGGATTGTGAGTGCGGCATCATCTCAAGAGCATGGTGCATTGTCTACATCTGTACCTACATCAGCTACGTCTTTGCTACAAGGTAACAGTAAAGGTATTTATGATTTAACTTCACATGAGAATGATGCATCCCTAGTTAACTTGAATGCATCATGTGTTGAGTTACCTGGTGATTTGAGCACATCACCTATTTTAGAGAGTCTTGAAACTGTCATGAATGCGTCATGTGATCAAACAACTGAAATACCAACAATTTTGAGTGCACCCATTGAATTAACTGTTGATGCAAAAGAATCAATGTTTAACCATTTTGATATGACCTCTAATCTTGGTGATGATTCTGTGTCGAATGACTCATTGCATGTTTGCTTATCTAAGCATGTTGTAGCATGTAAATTTGATTCAAATAAGGTTTATTCACCAATGTTGGGATGGTTTAATGATGAACATTGTCAATCTTTTGAAATAAATAAGAGCTTCACTTATATGTGCAAACTGAGTTGCAATATTTTCATGCCTTCTAGTTCTTGTGCTAATTTGTTGGCTTTAGATTTTATGAACTATGCAAGTTACTCATCTATTCATGTGTCATATATATGCAAAAATCAAGGGAAGTAAAAATGGATGACGAATACATATACAACATGTACACCTTGTCTCTTTTGTTAGCCACATTTCATATTAAGCAACGCCGAGGACGGCTTTGTTTTCAAGAAGGGGGGGATGATGAGGACATGACTACCTTGGATAAGACCAAAAATATTGCATACATGCATATTTGTCAGGTGATTTATAGTGCAAACTATTCAATAATATATTTATGTTATCCAGAACAAAAATACTTCACATACTTTTGTGTTTTGTCTAATTGCAGGTGTATGGGACATTTGTACAATCCACATATGAAGATAAGGGAAAAGGAGAAGTTTAGGTGCTGTTCAAAAAGTCTTCTCACGTCACTTTTGGGCCAAGAGAAGATAGAGTCCAAGTCTCTCACGTTCTGGATTCAGATTCGGACTGCACAGACATACCTCACTCAAAATGTCAACAACTTTTTCATACGGACTCCGAATTGGGTGATTCTTTTTTTGTTGGAAAGTAGATTTCATGCTCTTTCCAGCACAGTTGGAATCACCTTAAAAGCCGTCTGGAGCGTTGAGTTATGGACAAAACAATCTGACGCTGCACCAGAATCCGAGTCAAACTACAAGTCCAAAGGTGTTACGTCACCTCCACTTGGGCCCATTGGCCTTGTACGACCTAGGGTTAGTTTTAGGCTGCCTTGGGACATTCTCCCACCTCCTTGGCTGCCACCCCTTGCTCCTATATAAGTAGATCCATCTAGTAGCTTTTTCCTTGGGATTTGTTTAGTTAAAAGTTAGCCATTGCAACTTCGTGTACTTCGTTTGTGTCCAACGACCAGACCAAGACCGCTTACGGATCCCCACCTTTATCAATACTTTATACATACTCGCAATATTCAGATTGCTTTTTATCATATTCTTGCTTGTTCTTCGATTGCTTGCAGGAATAGACCTTCGTGGTCAGGTTGATTGTGCTCCGGCATGGTCAATAACCTCTCGGAGTTGGTTTAGCGATTGCTAAGGCGCAACGTCGTGCACGTTTGTAGTCGGATCGTCAAAGTCGTCTCCACCAAATCGATAATTATCATCTCATCGAAAGATCGGGACACCCCGCCTCTATCAAGTGGTATCAGTTTTCAGGTTGCTCGGTGAGATTTTACAGTTTTTCATAGTTTAGATCGCATCTGTCATTCATACCTATAGTCCAAGAAAAAGCCACAAAAAATAGTTAGATCTTTTCACCCTTTGTCCAAGCCACTCTGAGCCTTTGCAATTTTCTTTTCATTGGTTGCATTATTGAATTATGGGTTGCATCGTCGTGTTGAGTTGCTGGTCTTAGTGTCTAGTTCCTTTAGAGTTTCGAGTTCTGTTCACATTAGTCACGCCGCTGCATCATTATGCCTTCCGTTGTCCACCATCCCATCTATTAATTTCCACCACGTGCTCTGCGCTGTTCATTGTCATAATCATAGTTGAGGTCATTCACATCTTCGCCAGATCCAATCTGCATCTTATCTAGTTTGTCTTGGAAAGAGGGAGAAAAAAAGAGAGAAAAAAAAAGAGAAAAAAAGGAAAGAAAAAAAAGAAAAAGAGAGAGAAAAAAAGAAAAAAGTGTGAGCAAAAAAGAGAAAGAAAAAATCGGATCTATCTAGAATCAATCTCGTACCTGAATTCGGATTGGAATCTGTTTTATGACTGTTCAGTAAAACAGGTTTATCTTCCTCATACGAAGTCCGTTTTGACTCGTGAGTACTCAAATTAAAGCTAGAGACGAGCCGCATCTAAATAGTTGCAGAAGCTAGTTCAATATTTGACACCTCCAAATCGGCTTCTAAATAGGTCTTTTTGCCCTCTGAAGTTCGTGAACACAGCTTGTTCCAATTTTTCAGGCCAGTTTTAGAATTCTTTGACTCCTCATATCAACTCGAATTGAGTGATTCTTTTTGCATTGGAAAGCTTGAGTTAGTAGCATTCTTTGAAAGAATTTATTAGAAAATTGGCTCAAACTTTTCAAGAGGAAAGTTGGAGAGAGAGTTGTTGTATGTCCTGCTTGGTAGTTGTTTTTCATCATTATCTTCACTACCGTTGTGATCTTCACTTATATCTTGCTGTCAAGAGCTACTTAGTAACCTTCATTGATGCTAGTTGTGCTACGCCGTGACCTCATTAGTGTTCTAGGCTCGCGTCTCTAGTCCGGTCTAGCCTAGGACCAGCACAGTACCGTCGTTGAGCGTTTATTCAACATTGCATCTCTGAATTGATTATTGCTAATCTTTTGCTACCATATATAGCCAACCCAGCTCCACATATTTCTACACCGTATATCGACGTTCCCCGCAATCGCTTTACACAATCTTCAGAGTTATTTGACATCGTTGGTTGCTGTCACCACCGCCGCATGGTAAGAACTTGTAAGATATTGATATTTGCTTTACTGTGAGCACTTTACAACCACATCCTAGTAGTTCATAGGAACATTATTCTGGAATTTTGTTTCTTGTTTCTACTAATCATGACAGGTTCTCGGAGATAGAAGTTCTTGGACGATGGACACATCTTCACCATCACGAGAGTTGGGACAACACACACAACCACATGGTCAGTTATCTCTTTACCGTCATTTGAGGGTAGATTTAATCCTGCTATTTATCTAGCTTGGGAGTTTGAAGTAGAACAAGTTTTTAGTAACCATGACTTTTCGAACTTGAGCGAGTACGAGCTGCCACTAGAGCATTTATTGGTTTTGCTTCAGTTTGGTGGAGTGTGCATTGTAAGAAAAATATTGATAACCAACCCACAACTTGGAAAGATTTGAAAGATGTAATGAGACAACATTTTTTCCCTCCTTACTATCGTCGTGAATTGCTTCGCAAATTAGAACAATTTAAACAAGGCAACGACACTGTTCATGCTTACTACAAAGAGTTCAAATCTTATATGCATCATTGTGACATAGAAGAATCTAAGGATGATACAATGAATAGATTTTTTGGTGGTTTGAACCATGATATTCAGAAAAGATTTCAGTATATTCCTCGTTGCATTACTGGTATGTATGTTCGTGCTTGTACCTTTGAGAGACAAATACAGGAGGATGCATTGGGTGACTACAACAACTACTATTCCAGTTCATGCTCACCACCGCCGGTTGGTTCCTCCACCGTTGCACCTACTAGAGCAGCCCCACCTCGGATTGTGAGTGCGGCATCATCTCAAGAGCATGGTGCATTGTCTACATCTGTACCTACATCAGCTACGTCTTTGCTACAAGGTAACAGTAAAGGTATTTATGATTTAACTTCACATGAGAATGATGCATCCCTAGTTAACTTGAATGCATCATTGAAGGAAATATGCCCTAGAGGCAATAATAAAGTTATTATTTATTTCCTTATATCATGATAAATGTTTATTATTCATGCTAGAATTGTATTAACCGGAAACATAATACATGTGTGAATATATAGACAAACAGAGTGTCACTAGTATGCCTCTACTTGACTAGCTTGTTAACCAAAGATGGTTATGTTTCCTAACCATGGACAAAGAGTTGTTATTGTTGGGGAACGTAGTAATTTCAAAAATTTTCCTACGCACACGCAAGATCATGGTGATGTATAGCAACGAGAGGGGAGAGTGTTGTCTACATACCCTTGTAGACCCGAAGCGGAAGCGATCACAACGTAGAGGAAGTAGTCGACGTTCTCCTCGCGATCCGACCGATCCGGCGCCGTTACTCGGCGCCCCGAGTTCTTGACACACGTGCAGCTCGATGACGTCCCTCGACTCGATCCAGCCGAGTGTCGAGGGAGAGTTCCACAAGACGACGGCGTGGTGGCGATCTTGATGTTTCACGGCGCAGGGCTTCGCTTAAGCTTCGACGGTATAACCGAGGTGGAATATGGTGGAGGGGGCACCGCACACGGCTAAGGAACGATCTAAAGATCAACTTGTGTGTTCATAGGTGCCCCCTGCCTCGTATATAAAGGAGCCAAGGGGAGGGGCGGCCGCCAAGCTTGGCGCCAAGGAGTCCTACTCCCTCCGGGAGTAGGATTCCCCCAATCCTAGTCCAACTAGGATTCCCTGAGGGGGAGAGAGAGAGGGGGGCCCTTCTCCTAGTCCTAATAGGACTAGGGAAGGGGAGCGCGCAGCCCTCTTGGGCTGCCCTTCTCCTTTCCACCAAGGCCC
This sequence comes from Aegilops speltoides, assembly GCA_021437245.1. NCBI lineage: Eukaryota > Viridiplantae > Streptophyta > Magnoliopsida > Poales > Poaceae > Aegilops > Aegilops speltoides. The sequence goes on along the minus strand of CM038147.1, from coordinate 168,166,018 downwards.
ATAGTGGCCCATTTACCTCCGGGGGTTCCAGAACCTCCGACTCGAGAAATTCCGTTTTGCGGAACCATTCCGAACTCCAAACATAGGCTTCCAATATATCAATCTTTATGTCTCGACCATTCCGAGACTCCTCGTCATGTCCGTGATCACATCCGGGACTCCGAACTCCTTCGGTACATCAAAATACATAAACTCATAATAAGCATCATCGAAACCTTAAGCGTGCGGACCCTACGGTTCGAGAACAATGTAGACATGACCTAGAACCATTCACGGTCAATAACCAACAGCGGGACCTGGATGCCCATATTGGTTCCTACATATTCTACGAAGATCTTTATCGGTCGGACCGCATAACAACATACGTTGTTCCCTTTGTCATCGGTATGTTACTTGCCCGAGATTCGATCGTCGGTATCCAATACCTAGTTCAATCTCGTTACCGCAAGTCTCTTTACTCGTTCCGTAATACATCATCTCACAACTAACTCATTAGTTGTAGTGCTTGCAAGGCTTCATGATGTGTATTACCGAGAGGGCCCAGAGATACCTCTCCGACAATCGGAGTGACAAAACCTAATCTCAAATACGCCAACCCAACATCCGCCTTTGGAGACACCTGTAGTACTCCTTTATAATCACCCGATTCGTTGTGACGCTTGGTAGTACCAAAGTGTTCCTCCGTAAACGGAGTTGCATAATCTCATAGTTACGGGAACATGTATATGTCATGGATAAAAGCAGTAGCAACATACTAAACGATCGTGTGCTAAGCTAAGGAATGGGTCATGTCAATCGATCATTCTACTAATGATGTGACCTTGTTAATCAAATAACAACTCCTTGTTCATGGTCGGAAACATAACCATCTTTGATTAACAAGCTAGTCTAGTAGAGGCATACTAGTGACATGTTGTTTGTTTATGCATTCACACATGTATCATGTTTCCTGTTAATACAATTCTAGCATGAATGATAAACATTTATCATGAAATAAGGAAATAAATAATAACTTTATTATTGCCTCTAGGGCATATTTCCTTCATCTCCCACTTGCACTAGAGTCAATAATCTAGATTACATAGTAATGATTCTAACACCCATGGAGTCTTGGTGCTGATCATGTTTTGCTCGTGGAAGAGGCTTAGTCAACGGGTGCGCAACATTCAGATCCGTATGTATCTTGCAAATCTCTATGTCTCCGCCCGACTAAGTCCGGATGGAATTGAAGCGTCTCTTGATGTGCTTGGTCCTCTTGTGAAATCTGGATTCCTTTGCTAAGGCAATTGCTCGATATTGTCACGAAAGATTTTCATTGGACCCGATGCACTAGGTATGACACCTAGATCGGATATGAACTCCTTCATCCGCACTCCTTCATTAGCTGCTTCGAAGCTGCTATGTATTCCGCTTCACATGTAGATCCCGCTTCGACGCTTTGTTTAGAACTGCACCAACCGACAGCTCCTCCGCTTAGTGTAAATACGATCCGTCTGCGATTTAGAATCGTCCGGATCGGTGTCAAAGCTTGCATCAACGTAACTGCCACGATGAGCTCTTTGTCACCTCCATATACGAAAACATATCCTTAGTCCTTTTCGTATTTCAGATGTTCTTGACCGCTGTCCATGATCCACTCTGGATTACTTTGGTACCTCCTGCTAGGCTTATAGCAAGGCACACATCAGTCCGGTACACAAGATTGCATACATGATAGAGCCTATGGCTGAAGCATAGGAACATCTTTCATTTTCTCTCTATCTTCTGCGGTGGTCGGGCATTGAGTCGACTCAACTTCACACCTTGTAACACGTGCAAGAACCCTTTCTTTGCTTGATCCATTTTGAACTTCTTCAAAACTTTGTCAAGGTATGTGCTTTGTGAAAGTCCAATTAAGCGCCTTGATCTATCTCTATAGATCTTAATGCCCAATATGTAAGCAGCTTCACCGAGGTCTTTCATTGAAAAACTCTTATTCAAGTATCCCTTTATGCTATCCAGAAATTCTATATCATTTCCGATCAGCAATATGTCATCCACATATAAGATCGAAATGCTCAGAGCTCCCACTCACTTTCTTGTAAATACAGGCTTCTCCAAAAGTCTCAGACAAACCCAAATGCTTTGATCACACTATCAAAGCGTTTATTCCAACTCCGAGATGCTTGCACCAGTCCATATATGGATCGCTGGAGCTTGCACACTTTGTTAGCTCCTTTGGATCGATAAAACCTTCGGTTGCATCATATACAACTCTTCTTCCGTAAATCCATTCAGAATGCAGTCTTTACATCCATTTGCCAAATTTCATAATCATAAAATGCGGCAATTGCTAACATGATTCGGACGGACTTAAGCATCGCTACGGGTGAGAAGGTCTCATCGTAGTCAATCCCTTGAACTTGTCGAAACCTTTTGCGACAAGTCGAGCTTTATAGACGATAACATTACCGTCGTCGTCGGTCTTCTTCTTGAAGATCCATTTGTTTTCTATTGCTTGCCTACCCTCGGGCAAGTCAACCAAAGTCCACACTTTGTTTTCATACATGGATCCCATCTCGATTTCATGGCCTCAAGCCATTTTGCGAATCTGGGCTCACCATCGCTTCTTCATAGTTCGTAGGTTCATCATGATCTAGTAGCATGACTTCCGAACAGGATTACCGTACCACTCAGTGCGGATCTTACTCTGTTGATCTACGAGGTTCAGAGTAACTTGATCTGAAGTTTCATGATCAACATCATCAACTTTCTCACTACTTGGCGTAGGTGTCTCGTAAACTGGTTTCTGCGATTTAACTACTTTCAAGTAAGGGAGAAGGTACTATTACCTCATCAAGTTCCACTTTCCTCCCACTCACTTCTTTCGAGAGAAACTCCTTCTCTAGAAAGGATCCATTCTTAGCAACAAATGTCTTGCCTTCGGATCTGTGATAGAAGGTGTACCCAACTGCTTCCTTTGGGTACCCTATGAAGACACATTCGATTTGGGTTCGAGCTTATCGAGTTGAAGCTTTTTCACATAAGCATCGCATCCCCAAACTTTAAGAAACGACAACTTTGGTTTCTTGCTAAACCACAGTTCATAAGGTGTCGCCTCAACGGATTTTGACGGTGTTCTATTCAGTGTGAATGCGGCTGTCTCTAGAGCATAACCCCAAAACGATAGCGGTAAATCAGAAGAGACATCATAGATCGTACCATATCTAGTAAAGTACGATTCACGACGCTCGGACACACCATTACGTTGTGGTGTTCCGGTGGCGTGAGTTGCTAAACTATTCCGCATTGTTTCAAATGTAGACCAAACTCAGAACTCAAATATTCACCTCCACGATCGATCGTAGAAACTTAATTTTCTTGTTACGATGATTTTCAACTTCACTCTGAAATTCTTTGAACTTTTCAAACGTTTCAGACTTATGTTTCATTAAGTAGATATACCCATATCTCGCTTAAGTCATCTGTGAAGGTGAGAAAATAACGATATCCGCCACGAGCCTCAATATTCATCGGACCACATACATCCGTATGTATGATTTCCAATAAATCTGTTGCTCTCTCCATAGTACCGAGAACGGTGTTCTAGTCATCTTGCCCATGAGGCACGGTTCATAAGTGCCAAGTGATTCATAATCAAGTGACTCCAAAAGTCCATCAAGATGGAGTTTCTTCATGCGCTTTACACCGATATGACCTAAACGGCGATGCCACAAATAAGTTGCACTCTCGTTATCAACTCTGCATCTTTTGGTTTCAACATTATGAACATGTGTATCACTACTATCGAGATTCATCAAAATAGACCATTCCTCAAGGGTGCATGACCATAAAAGATATTACTCATATAAATAGAACAACCATTATTCTCGATTTAAATGAATAACCGTCTCGCATCAAACAGATCCAGATATAATGTTCATGCTCAACGCAGCACCAAATAACAATTATTTAGGTCTAAAACTAATCCCAAGGTAGATGTAGAGGTAGCGTGCCGACCGCGATCACATCGACTTTGGAACCATTTCCCACGCGCATCGTCACCTCGCCCTTTGCCGAGTTCGCAATCAGTAGTCCTGCTTTGAGTTGCAAATATTAGCAATGAACCAAGATCAAATACCAGTGCTACTACGAGCTCTAGTAAGGTACACATCAATAACATGTATATCACATATACCTTTGTTCACCTTGCCATCCTTCTTATCCGCCAAATACTTGGGGCAGTTCCGCTTCAAAGGACCGATCGCGCTTGCGGTAGAAGCACTCGGTTTCAGTGTTTAGGGCCGACTTGGGTTTCTTCTCCCGAGCAAAGAACTTGCTTGCTGTTCTTCTTGAGATTCCCTTCTTCTTCCCTTTGCCTTTCTTCTTGAAACTAGTGGTCTTATTGACCATCAACACTTGATGCTCCTTCTTGATTTCTACTTCGCAGCCTTTAGCATTGCGAAGAGCTCGGTATAGTCTTTACTAACCCTTGCATATTATAGTTCATCACGAAGCCTTTGTAGCTTGGTGGCGTGATTGAAGAATTCATCAATGACACAATCATCCGGAAGATTAACTCCCAATTGTGTCAAGTGATTGTAGTACCCGGACATTCGAGTATATGCTCACTAATGTAACTATTCTCCTCCATCTTGCAGCTATAGAACTTATTGGAGACTTCATATCTCTCAATCCGGGCATTCTGTTGGAATATCAACTTCAACTCTGGAACATCTCATATGCTCCATGACGCTCAAAACGTCGTTGAAGTCCCGGTTCTAAGCCGTAAAGCATGGCACATCGAACTATAGAGTAGTCATCGCTTTGCTCGCCAGACGCTCATAACATCTGCGGTTGCATTAGCAAGAGTTCTGCACCTAGCGGTGCATCCAGACGTAGCTCTTACAGGCAGCAATGAGGATGATCCTCAAATACGGACCCGTCCGTAATTGCTACCATCATCTTTCAACTTTGCTTTCTCAAGGAACGCATTAAAATTCAACGGAACAACAAAGACGAGCCATCTATCTACAATCAAACATAAACAAGCAAGATACTATCGGTACTAAGTTCATGATAAATTTAAGTTCGATTAATCATATTACTAAAGAACTCCCACTTAGAAAAACATCTCTCTAGTCATCTAAGTGATCTCGTGATCCAAATCAACTAAACCATAACCGATCATCACGTGAAATGGAGTAGTTTTCAATGGTGAACATCTTATGTTGATCATATCTACTATATGATTCACGCCGACCTTCGGTCTCCGTGTTCCGAGGCCATATCTGCATATGCTAGGCTCGTCAAGTATAACCCGAGTATTCTGCGTGTGCAAAACTGGCTTGCACCCGTTGTAGATGGACGAGAGCTTATCACACCCGATCATCACGTGGTGTCCGGGCACGATTTAACTTTGGCAACGGTGCATACCCGGGGAGAACACTTCTTGATAATTTAGTGAGAGATCATCTTATAATGCTACCGTCAATCAAAGCAAGATAAGATGCATAAAAGGATAAACATCACATGCAAATCAATATAAGTGATATGATATGGTCATCATCATCTTGTGCTTCATGATCTCCATCTTGTTGCACCACCATGATCACCATCGTCACCGGCGCGACACCTTGATCTCCATCGCAGCATCGTTGTCGCCTCGCCAAACTTATGCTACTTACGACTATCGCTACCGCTTAGTGATAAAGTAAAGCATTACAGCGATTGCATTGCATACAATAAAGCGACAACCATATGGCTCCTGCCAGATTGCCGATAACTTCGGTTACAAAACATGATCATCTCATACAATAAAATATAGCATCACGTCTTGACCATATCACATCACAACATGCCCTGCAAAAACAAGTTAGACGTCCTCTACTTTGTTGTTGCAAATTTTACGTGGCTGCTACGGGCTTAAGCAAGAACCAGTCTCACCTCGCATCAAAACCACAACGATACTTCGTCAAATAGACTCCGTTTAACCTTCTCAAGGACCGGCGTAGCCACACTCGGTTCAACTAAAGTGAGAGAGACAGACACCCACCACCACCTTTAAGCAACGAGTGCTCTCAGCGGTGAAACCAGTCTCGCGTAAGCGTCGCGTAATGTCGGTCTGGGCGCTTCATCTCACAATACCGCTGAACCAAAGTATGACATGCTGGTAGGTAGTATGACTTGTATCGCCCACAACTCACTTGTGTTCTACTCGTGCAAAACATCAAACCATAGAAAAAACCTAGGCTCGGATGCCACTGTTGGGGAACGAGTAATTTCAAAAATTTTCCTCGCACACGCAAGATCATGGTGATGTATAGCAACGAGAGGGGAGAGTGTTGTCTACATACCCTTGTAGACCAAGCGGAAGCGATCACAACGTAGAGGAAGTAGTCGACGTTCTCCTCGCGATCCGACCGATCCGGCGCCGTTACTCGGCGCCCCGAGTTCTTGACACACGTACAGCTCGATGACGTCCCTCGTACTCGATCCAGCCGAGTGTCGAGGGAGAGTTCCACAAGACGACGGCGTGGTGGCGATCTTGATGTTTCACGGCGCGGGGCTTCGCCTAAGCTTCGACGGTATAACCGAGGTGGAATATGGTGGAGGGGCACCGCACACGGCTAAGGAACGATCTAAAGATCAACTTGTGTGTTCATAGGTGCCCCCTGCCCCGTATATAAAGGAGCCAAGGGGAGGGGGCGGCCGGCCAAGCTTGGCGCCAGGAGTCCTACTCCCTCGGGGGTAGGATTCCCCAATCCTAGTCCAACTAGGATTCCTGAGGGAAAGAGAGAGAGGGCGGCCCTTCTCCTAGTCCTAATAGGACTAGGGAAGGGGGCGCAGCCCTCTTGGGCTGCCCTTCTCCTTTCACCAAGGCCCATAGTGGCCCATTTACCTCCGGGGTTCCAGAACCTCCGGTACTCCGGAAATTCCGTTTTACTTGGAACCATTCGAACTCCAAACATAGGCTTCCAATATATCAATCTTTATGTCTCGACCATTCGAGACTCCTCGTCATGTCCGTGATCACATCCGGACTCGAACTCCTTGGTACATCAAAATACATAAACTCATAATAAGCATCGCCATCGAAACCTTAAGCGTGCGGACCCTACGGTTCGAGAACAATGTAGACATGACCTAGAACCATTCACGGTCAATAACCAACAGCGGGACACTGGATGCCCATATTGGTTCCTACATATTCTCGAAGATCTTTATCGGTCGGACCGCATAACAACATCGTTGTTCCTTTGTCATCGGTATGTTACTTGCAGAGATTCGATCGTCGGTATCAATACCTAGTTCAATCTCGTTCGGCAAGTCTCTTTACTCGTTCCGTAATACATCATCTCACAACTAACTCATTAGTTGTAGTGCTTACAAGGCTTGATGATGTGTATTACCGAGAGGGCGAAGATACCTCTCCAGACAATCGGAGTGACAAAACCTAATCTCGAAATCGCCAACCCAACATACGCCTTTGGAGACACTGTAGTACTCCTTTATAATCACCCGATTACGTTGTGGCGTTTGGTAGTACCAAAGTGTTCCTCCGTAAACAGGAGTTGCATAATCTCATAGTTACGGAACATGTATATGTCATGGATAAAAGCGGTAGCAACATACTAAGCGATCGTGTGCTAAGCTAAGGGAATGGGTCATGTCAATCGATCATTCTACTAATGATGTGACCTTGTTAATCAAATAACAACTCCTTGTTCATGGTCAGGAAACATAACCATCTTTGATTAACAAGCTAGTCTAGTAGAGGCATACTAGTGACATGTTGTTTGTTTATGCATTCACACATGTATCATGTTTCCGGTTAATACAATTCTAGCATGAATGATAAACATTTATCATGAAATAAGGAAATAAATAATAACTTTATTATTGCCTCTAGGGCATATTTCCTTCAGTTATTTGATTAACAAGGTCACATCATTAGTTGAATGATCTGATTGACATGACCCATTCCATTAGCTTAGCACACGATCGTTTAGTATGTTGCTACTGCTTTTATCCATGACTTATACATGTTCCTATAACTATGAGATTATGCAACTCCCGTTTACCGGAGGAACACTTTGGGTACTACCAAACGTCACAACGTAACTAGGTGATTATAAAGGAGTACTACAGTGTGTCTCCAAAGGCGATGTTGGGTTGGCGATTTCGAGATTAGGATTTGTCACTCCGATTGCTCGGAGAGGTATCTCTGGCCCTCTCAAGAATGCACATCACTTAAGCCTTGTAAGCATTACAACTAATGAGTTAGTTGTGAGATGATGTATTATAGAACGAGTAAAGAGACTTGCCGGTAATGAGATTGAACTAGGTATTGTATACCGACGATCGAATCTCGCAAGTAACATACCGATGACAAAGGAACAAACGTATGTTGTTATGCGGTCCGACCGATAAAGATCTTCGTAGAATATGTAGGAGCCAATATGGGCATCCGTGTCCCGCTATTGGTTATTGATCGGAGACGTGTCTCGGTCATGTCTACATAGTTCTCGAACCCGTAGGGTCCGTGACGCTTAACGCTTGTGATTTATATAGTATTATATGAGTTATGTATGTTGGTAACCGAATGTTGTTCGGAGTCCCGGATGAGATCATGGACATGACGAGGAACTCCGGAATGGTCCGGAGATAAAGTTTGATATATGGGATAATAGTGTTTGATCTCCGGAAGGGTTCCGGAATTCACCGGAAGGAGTTCCGGATGTTTCCCGAAATGTTTGGGTACGAGAACACGTTATTTGGGCCAAAGGGGAAAGCCCACGAGGCTTATGGAAAGTGCAAAAGGAAGTTTTGCGGAGACAGAGGCTAGACGCCAGAACCTGGCGTCTAGGGGTAGACGCCGGGAACCTGGCGTCTAGCCCTCGAGTCCGTAGGACTCTTGCCTTTCGGGCAAAACCGACTTTGAGGAGGCTTTTACTCCAAGTTTCACCCTGTGGCTCAACATATAAATAGAGGGTAGGGCTGCACCAAAGACACATCAAGAAACACCAAGCCGTGTGCCGCAACCCCGTCCCCTCTAGTTTATCCTCCGTCATAGTTTCCGTAGTGCTTAGGCGAAGCCTCGCGAAATTGTTCTTCACCAACACCGCCACCACGCCGTCTTTGCGGAACTCATCTACTACTTCGCCCGCCTTCTTTGGATCGAGAAGGCGAGGACGCCATCGAGCTGAACGTGTGCGTAACTTCGGAGGTGCCGTCGCGTTCGGTACTTGGATCGTTCGGATCGTGAAGACGTACGACTACATCAACCGCGTTGATAAACGCTTCCGCTTAGCGATCTTCAAGGGTATGAAGATACACTCCCCCTCTCGTTGCTATACCATCACCATGATCTTGCGTGTGCGTAGGAAATTTTTTGAAATTACTACGTTCCCCAACAATCATGTGTTGAGTTACCTGGTGATTTGAGCACATCACCTATTTTAGAGAGTCTTGAAACTGTCATGAATGCGTCATGTGATCAAACAACTGAAATACCAACAATTTTGAGTGCACCCATTGAATTAACTGTTGATGCAAAAGAATCAATGTTTAACCATTTTGATATGACCTCTAATCTTGGTGATGATTCTGTGTCGAATGACTCATTGCATGTTTGCTTATCTAAGCATGTTGTAGCATGTAAATTTGATTCAAATAAGGTTTATTCACCAATGTTGGGATGGTTTAATGATGAACATTGTCAATCTTTTGAAATAAATAAGAGCTTCACTTATATGTGCAAACTGAGTTGCAATATTTTCATGCCTTCTAGTTCTTGTGCTAATTTGTTGGCTTTAGATTTTATGAACTATGCAAGTTACTCATCTATTCATGTGTCATATATGCAAAAATCAAGGGAAGTAAAAATGGATGACGAATACATATACAACATGTACACCTTGTCTCTTTTGTTAGCCACATTTCATATTAAGCAACGCCGAGGACGGCTTTGTTTTCAAGAAGGGGGGGATGATGAGGACATGACTACCTTGGATAAGACCAAGAATATTGCATACATGCATATTTGTCAGGTGATTTCTAGTGCAAACTATTCAATAATATATTTATGTTATCCAGAACAAAAATACTTCACATACTTTTGTGTTTTGTCTAATTGCAGGTGTATGGGACATTTGTACAATCCACATATGAAGATAAGGGAAAAGGAGAAGTTTAGGTGCTGTTCAAAAAGTCTTCTCACGTCACTTTTGGGCCAAGAGAAGATAGAGTCCAAGTCTCTCACGTTCGGATTCAGATTCGGACTGCATGACATACCTCACTCAAAATGTCAACAACTTTTTCATACGGACTCGAATTGGGTGATTCTTTTTTTGTTGGAAAGTAGATTTCATGCTCTTTCCAGCACAGTTGGAATCACCTTAAAAGCCGTCTGGAGCGTTGAGTTATGGACAAAACAATCTGACGCTGCACCAGAATCTGAGTCAAACTACAAGTCCAAAGGTGTTACGTCACCTCCACTTGGGCCCATTGGCCTTGTACGACCTAGGGTTAGTTTTAGGCTGCCTTGGGACATTCTCCCACCTCCTTGGCTGCCACCCCTTGCTCCTATATAAGTAGATCCATCTAGTAGCTTTTTCCTTGGGATTTGTTTAGTTAAAAGTTAGCCATTGCAACTTCGTACTTCGCTTGTGTCCAACGACTGCACCAAGACCGCTTACGGATCCCCACCTTTATCAATACTTCATACATACTCGCAATATTCAGATTGCTTTTTATCATATTCTTGCTTGTTCTTCGATTGCTTGCGTGAATAGACCTTCGTGGTCGAGTTGATTGTGCTCGGCATGGTCAATAACCTCTCGGAGTTGGTTTAGCGATTGCTAAGGCGCAACGTCGTGCACGTTTGTAGTCGGATCGTCAAAGTCGTCTCCACCAAATCGATAGTTATCATCTCATCGAAAGATCGGGACACCCCGCCTCTATCATTCTTCATAACCGACCCATGCAATCCCAGCCGTGTTGTCGTGAGGAGAGGCAAAAGGAACATCATTGGAATGGATGGAGTCGCCAACGAGAAAGACTACGATCAGTACGGCAACCCAATAAGGGAAGATGACAATGATGATGAAATATACATCAATAGAAGAATCAATACTACATTACCTAAGAAAAATCGTACTCCATGGAAAAGGCAAAGTCACAATGAGGGCTCAATTATTCTTGAACGAACAAGAAAGAAAAGAAGCTGGCTGAAAAACGAAAACGTCAACACTGAGGAACCGTATGTTATCGGTCAAATGATGTAATCTCTCCCTAATAATAAAGCACAGATTGGGTCTCCGGGTTCACCGTCACGCATGTTTTATAAAAAGCCCCCTATGGTATTAATTAATTAACCCGCAATACAGTAAATAAGTGGGGAAAAAACGCCCACATCGATCTCCTTCACGGACACAAATACTTCTCCTGAAGGTGTATCCGTCCTCTTCTTTGTTCCAACCAAATCTCCTTCATCTTCACGGGCACAAGTCCTCCTGAACGCATATCAGATCGAGAGGGAGGGGCTACGGGGACCAAGGACAAAGTCCTTATGGCTGCTGCTGCTCACCTCGCCGATCCCCTATGTTACACCGCCGCTGCTCCTTGCTTGCTACGCTCGAGCGACGAGGTGATGGGAGGCAGTGGAAACCGACCACCGGTGAGCGGCTCCAGCAGGGTCAGGGTGCATACCTCGTCGACGGTGACCACCCAGCCGTAGGAGGAGCCTACGATGCGCGTCGGCTGCACTGCTGAGTCGGTCTTGCTCTCTAAGGAAACGGTGACGAGAGGGCCAGTACCGTTCGTCTGTCGGAGGCATACTTTTTGTTCCATTATTCAGGTTCTGTCCTAGCAGGGGCGCTTGTTTCGCAGCCGCAGCGGGCACTCGCAGCAACGCTCCACGTACACGTGGTGTGGCTGGTTCGGCAGTTTGATCAGGCGGAGGAGTGTGGCCTTGAGCGCGCGGCGCCACGGTGCACAAAAGGCGGAGCAGGGCGACATTGTCGAGGGGGCCGGTGCGCAGCGCGATCTGTTCCAGGGCCTCCATCGGCAGGTCGCGGAAGCCGGTGGGCGCCATGGAACGACGCCCGTGTGATCGATGCATGTTGGCCCTGTCCACATACACGTAACAAGCTTACGGCGACGGTGACGCGCGTACTGAAACTTCGGAGCTGGATCGATTACTTTCCGAGACGATCAATCTTTCGGCAAGACGGCAGTACACAGCGATGGATTTGATTCACTGCAAAGCTAGCTAAGCCATTGTGCAACACATGCACGCGAGACATCAAAGCGATCTATGGCCGCCGTTCTATATTTCTCAAAATCATGGGTGATTACACCAAAACGATCTATGGCCGTTCTTTTTTTCTAGCTGCTTTTTCTGAAAACAACCGGTGGTTCAGTTCATAGGAGAACTTGATATGGATGTGTATTTTGATGATAGTGCACTCAAGAACTCACATGTTCGTCGATGACTTTACCTCCACAGGTATTGATAATTTCTCGTAATTATTTTTGTTCTCCTTAAGGGAGTTGGTATACTTGATCTTGCTCATGTTGTTTTCAGGATGCTTTTTTTTTTGTTCACGGTTGTTTCAAGATGGTAAAATTTTCTCAACGTGTGCCACGATATCTTTGAAACTAACGACGACTTTGGGAGATTATGATTCTACTCTCAGACGTTTAGCTCGGAGCTCAGTCAAGATGCCATTGATTGTTGGTGAGAATGCAAGCCCACCCTAATGTTTATTTGATCAATGATCATGATGAGTTTATGACGTGCCAACTATCCTTGTCACTATATCGGCATTCTTGCAAGTGGTTCAGATTTCAACATAATTTTACTCAGTCTATATTTACAATTTTCGTGATATAGTGCACATGTAAAGGATGTTGCACGGAACCTTCTCATCTTAGTTCTCTAGCACAGTTGAGAATATCACTAGACTTTTGCTGCACAACTTACACCCCTTGAGAATGAAATGTGACCAGTAATGAGGGTGAACTGTAATAGTCCATGTGATTTTCTATTTGCTTATATCTGATTTATTCTTAATGTTGAGGGCTTCAAGCTACCATGGTACGAATGTTGTTCAGTTTTGAGGTCTGTAGATAGTGAATGCTTTAATATGTTGTTATTTTCTATTTTCAGGCCCTATGAGTCTTTAGATATTGCATACTTTAATATGTTGTTGTTAACGTAAAAAAAATGTTGTTATTAACATTTCGTTTTTATCTGACAGGCAAGTGCACAATGAGAAAAGAGACAAGCAAAGCTATAATTCCTTTCGGTTTTGTTCATCTTTTTAGTTACACTTACACATGCCCATGAGACCTCTCCCAATGCAAAGATGCTTAGATATGGTGCTAAGTATATTAAATGCCTTAGCAACTCAAGTCCCCAATGCAAAGGTGCTAAGCTTGTAGGTGCTAAGCTTCATGCATTTAATTAGTCAGAGACTTCGAATTGTGCTTCCACCTAGGTACACGTGCTTAGCACCGCTTTCTTCCTGGGGTCACCATACTACTCTCTCTCTTCTTAACTAGCATGCCACATTATAGATTTTTTGCTTAGTTGGCAACCTTAGCACCTGTACAAGGTGGAGCATTGGGAGGGGCCTGAGAATTTCTTGATAGTTCCCGTCTATCACATGTTGGATCAGAATTGAAGATGTGACATTGGCTTGCAAATTAACTACGAGAAAAACAAATTTTGTTTGAAAATATATTTATTTTTCAGGGTAATTAAAAAACACATGTGATAAAATTTTCTCCCGTTGCAACGCACGGGCATTTTTTGCTAGTATATATATATATACTGTTACCCATAACAGAATATTATTCTGTTAGCCCCTCCCCCTATAGGCGCGACACGCACAACACTAGGATCCCCCGACCCAACGCGCCTTCTTCCGGAGGCTAGCGTCGTGGGCGAGCGAGCGACGGCGTCAGCCGGAGCGAGGGAGCCCGCGGCGCCGTGACTGGCCGCCGATGGAGCCCTCCCCTGCGGCCCACCACTTCTCCCACCTTCCTTCCTCCGCAGCGAGTGGATCGGCCGCACCGACCACCGGCCTCACCACCGCGCCGCCGCCCCGGCCGCCCAGCGCGCCGCCGCCCCAGCCACCGGCCGCCCAGCGCGCCGCCGCCCCTTCCACCTGGGCGCCACCGCGCCGCCACCTCCCCCCCTGCGCGCAGCACCGCCCGGCCTCATCCTCCCTGCCCCAACCTCCTCCCCTTCTCCAGCGCGCCTCCACCTCCAGTCCGCCGGCGCGGCTCCACCTCCTCGTCCCGGCCGGCCAGGTGATGCGCGCGCATCAGTTCGCGCGAGGCCCGGCCGCCAGGCACCCTTTCGCCATCTGGCGCGACGCCATGGGTAAAGCCAGAGATGGAGCTACCGGTTCCAGCACCGGCACCTGCGACGTCAGTCCACCGACGTGCTTGGCTCCGTCCACAACTCCATCGCACTCGAGCCGATCATCTTCCTCAATGTTCCGGCCACGGCTGCCCACTGCCAAACACGAGATCCCAACCACTTCTTCTGTAAAAACTGAAGTTATCTGGTTAGTAGTCCTCATTTGCTAAATTCTGCAGTTCTTTAGTTCCCCTTTGCTAATTTTTGTAGTTATCTGGTTAGTAGTTTACATTTTCTAAAATCTTCAGTTCTCTGGTTAGATAAATAATTGTCATCTTTGCAGAAACGCTGGCAGTCTACAAATTATATTATTGGTAGTAGCTGTTCAATGTATATATTGGAAGAAGTAAAAAAGGAAAACAGTGGTGCCAGTGCATGAGGACATGAGGTGGCACCACACAAAGCAGCAATAATAACACTGAATGGGGCTTGTTGATGGCAAGCATATCTGAAGACTCTGGTGAAGAAACACCACTACAGGTGGCACCACTACATATTTTTGTCAGGCTCGCCTTTTCGATGCACAAAATGATGAGCGATAAAGCTCTGGTATGCTGCTATTCCTTGCTTGTGTTTGTTACTGTGCCGTGTTACTTGTAGTAACAGCTGGTCTCATGGATTCTCAACCATCTGTTAACAGGTCAAGAGACTTTCTGCATGCGAGACAATGGGTTCTGCAACAACAATTTGCAGTGACAAGACTGGAACATTAACTTTAAATCAGGTGGAAAGCTATTTCTTTTTAGTATTGTCCTTGTCTTAATACATGGAAATTCCATGGTAGGATTCATGATTTCTCAAATATGCTTGGGCCTTGAATCCTTTCCACTTTCTTCATTGTCATTATTAAGATGACTGTTGTTGAGGCATACTTTGGTGGTGAGAAGATGGATCCTCCAGATAACACTCAGAAGCTATCTGCTGCTGTATCAACCATGATTATTGAAGGAATTGATCAGAATACATCTGTAAGCATATTTGAGCTGGAGGTCAGGCTATACTTATAATTTACATCACATGCACTTTTTCATCCACGAATCTGAACATGTTTTTCTTCCTTTTAACATGTTATGGTTCAGCTGTGTGGCTTAATGGTGGTGGAGGTCGTTCTGTAGACTGCCTCCAGTGCTCGTGCCACGGCATTCACCACCACCACTCCAGACCGTTCACCATCGCCTTACGAGTCCGTTCAACAACGGAGGGGGCGTCGTGCTGCGGGTGGACGTGGTGTTGTGCTGGGGTCCTCAATAGTTAGGGCTCCTTCATAGAGGAGCACAGGCGGCGGCTGGCAAAAATGCACGACACAGCGCTCCACCGGCCTTCCTCCTCTCGCTGGGAGGCTGTCGGCCTGTTGTTGACTCGTTATGTGTGCGTTGGAAGAGAACTCACTCGTCCCAGCTGCTAAATTTCTTACATCTGAGTGCATCACAAAAAGTGGCTAAAAGAAAATGGATAAAAAAGGAGGTGCGTGACATGGTTCTTTTGTTTGTGGTTATTATTCTGTAGAAAGTTCGATCTACCAAGTTATATTAGTTCATAGTATAAAAACTAAACAATAGTCTAAATTTTCTCTAAGTTCGATCGACACATTTTATAGCAGGTCATTCTGGAATAACAGTAGTCCATTCTACTGGAGCTATATTTTATCATCTTTTGTTCTGAACCTTCCTCAAAGTTAGGTTCAAGTTTTGCTAATATTTTTTTGTGTCAGTTCAATATAAAAAGTGAAATCAGTAATAATTCAGTTATATATGTGTACACCGCAGTAGCAGTTTGGTATAATAAATTACATCAGTTCGTTAAACAAAGATACAAACACATTTTCTGGTTTAGCGCCTATACTAAAAAACATTTCCTTAATTACCACTTGATGCCCAACCTTTCCAATTGCAGTTCTCACATCAGGTGACGTGCCAAAAAGAGTCCAAGCCTCACAACTCAACGCGGGGTCAGACCAGATGACCAACATCTCTCCTGCTCAGTATGACAAGGATGTCAATGATAATGAAAACCTCCCTCACAGCAGAGCGGCGGAGTGCATCCTTGCCATCTACATTTCAGAGCCCCATCAGTTCAGCGTGTTTGGTGGGTGTACAGTGCATTGGGCGTGTGTTTTTATTTTATGTTCTGAGCAAAAAATCGACTACAAAAATTGTGTCATGAAAAGTTCATCTACATATATTGAGGTGGTTCTAAAATTAAACTTTTAAAGTTAAAAAAATAGGAAATCAGTTATTTGGTTGTGGAGGTTCTTTTGTCCTTGAACTATATAAGAGTTCAGCTTTTGCTTGCTTTCAGTTCAAATTTTGCGTTCTTTTCAGTACATCAACTTTAATGTGCAGAACATCGAGGAAAATCTTGAAAAATTATATGTGCACTCTATGTATTTTCTTATGCTTACAAGAATTCTGCACTCATACTGTTATGCATCAGTTCAAGTTGCTTATGGAGTTTTAGATATATGCAATTGGATTAGAGCACCATGCTCTCACCTAAAAGTTTGAAAAACCATTGCTTTCAGTTCTGGTAACATATATTTTTGTTTCGGTTTGGCTAATTCTTTCTCCAATGGCCTTTAAATATTATCTTTCATATGTCTTACTATATGAAAAAATGTTGCCTTCAGCAAGCAATCTTGCTTAGTTTTCTGGTTAAAAAGACAGACAATGTGGATTACTACCATGGGAATTCAAAGAAATGTCGTATATAAAAACAGTACAATTTGTGAGCTTCTTGCAGACTAATGATGAGTTACTAGATAAACTAAGGGTAATCTTTTGTGGGCTCGTGGCCGGAACACGAAGCTCAAGTTGTGGTCCAGTATGTCAGAAAAATTCAGCCACCCCGTGTCGAGGAACTTTGCCTTGACAATACAACATCACACTCTGTTGTCGGTCGCGAGAAGAGCTGCGTGCAGGCCACCCCGTGTCCGCCCTCGATCCGTCTCAGTCATCTCCTTCTCATCCTCTCTCTCTGGTCTGCGTTTCTGTGTGTAGGGAGTGGGAGGAGATAGAGCAGGGGAGTGGGAGGTCCTTCCATGGCAAATTCGTTGGCATCTTCCATGGAGGTTGCGACCTCTCTTGATTTTTGCTTGAGGATTTCTCCTCTGGATCTGTCCACTGTAGTTCTTGTATAGCGGTGTCCTTTTTTCTAGTGTTCCTCAATGTTGATGCATGTGTTTAATAACCCACTCATACGAATTCTAAAAACAAGCTTCAGTACAAGAAAAATGGGTCGTTCAGTTCAATTCTGAATTATAGGTGTGTGTAAACACATCCTCCTTACACAGTAACTAATTAACTATGATACCATGTTCAGACTTCTACAAATCCCGAAACTATGCAGAGTTAGGATTGTTACTACCTTGTTTCTTACTATTGATTCATTTTTATACTATATTGAGATGGTACATGTAGTTGGACATCTCAATATACTGGTGATTGCTTCTTGCTGCCTCTATTTTTATCATGATTTGGTGTGTGCACTGCAGGAGTGTTTTTGTTCCTAGATCATTTGCTCAACGACAGAATTGTGTATCGCACAGTACATGTATTACTACTATGAAGGTTCAGAAATAAGAACTCAAAGAAGTATTGACAGCATAGCTACTGTATATTCAAGGAGTCAGGTTTTTCTCCTGCGTCATCTCGTCTCCTCCGTTCAGCAAAAGCCTCTAGATAAGTTCACACATATGGTTTTGTTCTTTCTATAATTCTTGAGTCCAGACTCCTTCGTTTTTTGTTCCTGAGAAATTAAATAAACCTGTAGAAGTTTGGGGTATAAAATTCTGTAAGTTCAAAATCGGGAAACTGGTAAGTGCAGACAAAATTAAAACTGTCAAAGAACATGAGAGTGTTTGTCAAAGAACTGAGGCTTCCCCACGATAGTACAAACTTTTTAAATGTTTGAATTTTGTTACAGCAAAAACTGAATGGGTGGCAAGATGAATATAATTATTATTAAAAGTTTCTTTTTGAACTTCTCGGGTTAATATACATGAACTTGATTATCTTTTCAACCAGTTAAATATACATGGTTGGCAAGATGATTATAGTTGTTATAGCAAAAACAGTACATTTTTTCAAGAAAAGTTTCTGTTTGAACTTCTCTGATTAATATAGATGAACTCAATTATATTTTTAGTATGCACTCACATGAGCTCGTTTGGATTTGTGTGTATATTTGTAACACAATCAGTTGAGATCTGGAGAGATCGTAAGTTCAGTCGGCCTTGGCATCACGAGCGGGTTCAGTTCGATCTCGCACAGTGGGCAGGTCCCCGATGGTGTGTGCGTCAGGTCTACTCGCACGAGTGGACGTCAGATCGCGCAAGTGGGTAGGTCCCCAATGGTAAGAACTAAGAACTTGTTCTATTCCTGCTGCTATCAAGCTGTTTGTTGATATGCTTACAAGAAATGAAATATCCTTTTTGATGTTTCTTTGTTGCCAAATAAAAAGCTAATATTTACGGACATGTGCAGTATAAACATTTGTTATGGAGTAGTACACATTTTAAAACTTTTATATAATTGCAAAAAAATACAGGTATTCACATTCCCAAAAACCTACAACAAAACATCAACTTATATTGATAGTTTTGGTTCTAGTCCTTATGTCCCGGTTCTAGTAACTGTGTCGCCCGTGCGTTTTAGTTTTTTGTTATCTCTCCTGGATGCTTTTGAAGAGCTTCAATTGTTTTTAGTTCATCTTTTGAATTCTTTTCAGTACATCTACTTACCAATCGTAAGTCCAGTTTTCTTTGTGTTTCCATGCTATTTCTATAGCACAACATGTGTGTGTGGTTATGTTAATGAGCGCATGTAACAAAGTTTATTTTGTAAGTTCAGAGAAGCAACGAGGTAAAAGCAAAACACTAAAACCATGCAATTCTTGTAAGATATCCAAAAGTTCAACAATAAAAATTATATAAGTTTAGTCTCAAGTGGAGAGAAGTTCCTGCATCTCTGTATGCCCGTGGATGCTTGTGTGCTATAGTTGCTTTCTCCCCTTCCTGTACATGCTGCTACTCACCTTTTTATCTCTCTGATGTGTTGTGTTGCACTACTACAGCTCGATCCAGGAGGTGCTAGCTCATGCTGGCTGGAACTAGGATGCAAAAGGGATGACGGAACCATGCCGCACAAGCACTAGTGCTCTACTTTCTTCTTACTTTGTGTTCTAATTTGCTTTCTTATTATTTTCAGTTTGCGAGATACAAAAAAAGTTAAAAAAATGTTGTGCCTGGAGTTCATATTATTTGCTACCCCGTGATGTACGTCTATAGTTTCTCCCTCCAAATGTGTTGATCCATGTGGTTGTATTTTCTGTGTTTCTCCCTCCAAACGTATGCAAGTAGAGAAGTTGCACACAAACAGAAGTTTTTTTAGTGAGAATAATGCATACTGTCTTCTATAACTCATTTCACTTCACAGTTTCTTCCATCTGTTTGTTGTTTCCTATTTATCCTAATTCCTAAATGTTCTACTCAACTTCAGCGCCATGCTCAGTCCAACCCCGTGGCTTCAGGGTGGCCGAGTTCGTCGCGACCATCAGTTCGGAGACCTGCGTCACTGCTCATGTCACTACCATGGCCACCTGCATCACTGCGTGATCCGTCAACAACCTCTTGCACAAGGAAAAGCAATAGGAGTAGAGGCGTCTGAGATGCTCTGTCCTGGCGACTGTGAGAAAGGCAAGTGCTTATGCGGCTTTTGCTGAAGAAGAAAGGCCTAGCTTAACTGGCGTAGCAGTATTCAAATCAGGTGTCGATGTTGTGGAGGCTTTGGATCTTTCCCTAGTTGCTTGACTCCAATAATTATGCCTTTTGACATTGTGCCATTTGGTCGTCCTTTGGCCTTGTATCGAACTTCTAGTCATCTTGTTACATCAGTTCAAAAGCATAGAGGTGGTAATGCTGTAGCGATCTTGTCCGCGGCCACATGGATCTTGTGTGACATGAAGCGGAGGCATCACTATGGCCACGTACAGAGTGTTGGGACTGCAGCAATTCGCAAGGTCCAAAGCATAGAGGATGTGCTTGTGAGCTGTGATGTTTTGAACTTGTGATATATGTATGCATGCATGCTTTGTTTTGTGATGGATCACATATAGATCAATTCTTTTTCTTCTACTGAAAAATCAATATGTTCTGCAGCTGCGGCGGTGAGAAGAAGACCCGTTCATGTTCCTCCATCTCCCAAGCTAAGTTTTCTGTTGTTTTTGATGTTATTCCTAGAAGAAAATCATTTATACATGGCCAATGTGAATGTGCAATATGGTGTAGTGCAAAAGAACAGTCACATGTGTGGTTAATTAGCTGAGCATGCAGGGCCCGTTTGAGCTTTAGGTGGAGAACTAGTTGGATACTACGGTTTTTGGAAAATCAAGTTGTTCTTTCTTTACATGATTTACAAACTCGCATTGCATTCTCCTGTTGCTTTACTCTTCCATTTCATATTGCTTCATTCTATATGATTGAGTTATCGAAAAGAGTTTCTGTTCCTGCTATCTACAGAGATACATTGTTTTAACAGAAAAATGATGTATCTGGCGGCCACCACCCCTTGGAAATTTTCTTCCATCTGCTTGTACGCAGACCGTGGTGCTTCACTTTGTTCTTATCTTTTTATTTTGTGCAGCCAGTCAGTGCTTCTTCTTGATCTCCCGACCACCAGCACCGCTTCTTCAAAATTATGTCTTACACTTGATCTCTGAACTTTAGGTAAGTTCATGTGGACACTATATCAATCCTGATGTAGAAATGTGTGTGTGATGTCCAATTTCTTCTTTCGGTTCAGTTCAATATCTAAAATCCATTCAGTTCAATTCTTATGTGTCATCCCGGCAACGCGTCGCACAGCCAGTATATACACCAATGCCAAAGCTCGAGCAGACAGATCATTTTTCTCAAACTTGATTTCGCTAAGGCCTTTGACACAATTGCTCATGACCCGATGATCCAAATTATGCGTCATATGGGCTTCAACGATAAATGGATTTCTTGGATCCAATGCTTGTTCTCCTCTGGGCGCTCTTCGGTCCTTCTCAACAGGGTGCCGGGCCAACAATTCCAATGTCGTTGCGGAGTCCGACAGGGGGATCCCTTGTCCCCCCCTCATTTTTGTGCCCGCTGCGGATTTATTACAATCTGCCATAAATGATGCATTCAGACAAGGTAAAATCGAGCTCCCCTTCCCTTGCGTTGGACAAACTGACTACCCCATTATTCAATACACCGACGACACTTTGATAATCCTACCTGCATGCATCTGGCAAGCTTCTTTGGTCAAGATCCTATCGGATTACACCACCTCTATTGGTTTGAAAATCAATTTTCACAAGTCCATATTGATTCCGATCAACCTCGACCCCTCCTCTGCGAATGTTCTTGCAAGAGTTTTTGGCTGTAATGTTGGCACGTTGCCTTTCACCTATCTTGGCCTGCCTCTGGGTACCACTCGGCCTACAGTCCAAGACCTCATGCCTCTGGTTTGCCGATTGGAAAGGCGTCTAACGTCAACCATTGCTATGATGACTTACGGTGGCAGATTATCCTGGCTGAATGCTTCGGTCACATGTCTTCTTATATTTGCCATGTGTACACTCAAATTTCCGCCCAAGCTTCTTGAAATACTAGACAAAATTAGAAGACGTTGTCTCTGGACTAAGAAAACCGAACAAGGTGACAAATGCTCCTCTCTTGCGGCTTGGGACATGGTCTGTCATCCCAAAAATAAAGGTGGGCTAGGTGTGATCAATCTCAAAATCCATAACGAAGCCCTGCTCCTAAAATTCCTCCACAAATTCTACAACAAAATGGATGTTCCCTGGGTTCACCTGTTATGGAACAATCTCTACGTCGACAAAATACCAAGCAGTGGACCAGGCTGGCTCTTTCTGGTGGCGCAATATTCTAAAACTGACACCAATCTTCAGGGGCATATCTCGTGTTCAGTTGGTAGACGGGAGGACCACCTTGGTTTGGAAAGATCTTTGGGCGCGCGATGTGCTGCATGACTCCCACCCACGTGTCTTCTCTTTTGCGCTGCATGAAGATATCTCGGTTGCTGATTTCTGGGCCTCCAATGATCTGCATGAAACCTTTCAACTCCCTGTGTCTCCGACCGCGCTGGACGAAATCCATGACATGCAGCTAACATTGACCAAGCTTTGCCCTTCCACGTCGAATATTGATGTTTGGCACTACATGTGGGGCTCGGCTGAGTTTCGTCCTAAGGACTACTATTCTTTCTTCTTTAGAGATGCTCAAGCCGATCCCATGTTCAAGCACCTATGGAAATCAAAATGTACAATGAAGTTGAAGGTGTTTGGATGGCTGCTTTTCTTGGACAGGCTCAACACACGCAATATGTTGAAACGGAGGCACTACAACATTGGTGACAATTTTGATTGCCTTCTTTGCGGGCTGCCAATTGAAGAAACGGTGGACCACATGATCTTCACTTGTGGTTTTAGCAAGATTTGCTGGACCAAACTTGGCATTCATTGGCCCCCTTTTGATAACCGTCTCACTACCATCAGATTAAATAGAGACTCGTGGCCTGACCCATTCTTCATGGAAGTTTTTCTCAATGCTGCGTGGAGCTTATGGAAGGAGAGGAATAACAAGCACTTCCGAGGAGTTGACCCTACTTTTGGGTCCTGGTTGTCACGCTTCAAAAATGACCTGGGTCAGCTCCAACATAGAATCAAGGAGGCCCATAGAGGCTCATTTGTAAACCTCTGTAATACTCTAGGTTGATCCCTGTTAGCTCTTTTTCTCTCTTGATTCTTCCTGTGGAGAGCTGGTAGTTTACCTCCTCCCTAAGCCATGGGGAGGGGGTGGTAGATGGTTGGTTGACTTTGGCATTGTATATGTCTATGTAAACACCCCATTTATATAGATATATATAAATCACAGTGGGAGTGCTCTCCCACTATCAATTCCCTAAAAAAACGCGTCGCACAGCCACCGACCTCCTCTGGTTGGGCCAAACCACCACCGGCCCATCCACAACGGTTGCTGGCAGCCGTCCAAGTTGAGTGCTGATGGTAGTCCTCTGCGTGGTCAACGACACTCTCACAGAAGCTCAATCATAATCGGGATGAAAAAGGAGAGAAGCACGGAAGAGGTACTATTTGCAAAAAATGGTGGCTCAAAAGTTACAACTCGATTGCTCGGTGAAGTGGAGCCGATGGAGGTGGAGTTCACGAGCGGCACGAGATTTGGCCGCTGCAGGAATCTATCAACGAGCATGCAACACAAAAGCAAAAGTTCAAAGAAAAATGAGATGGCGCTCTCACCGTCTGGGTGCTCAATGGGTGCAACCACAGGTGAAGATTGTGGTCGCAGCCCACTTGGATCTGCGGTCATAGCTCGACTTGGACGGCTCCCAACGACTATGGATACCCTAGCTACGCAAGTTCAACTTGGTGAAGATGGTACAACAAAGAAGTTCGACTTTGTGCGATAATTTTGCTCCGTCGAGGTGGAGCTGATGGAAGCGAGGATGCGGTTGGCGGCGTGCGTGGGAGGAGCGGCGAGAGCATGGGGGCAAGGCGACAGAGCGGGGAGGAAGGTGGACGGAGCGCCATGACCGAGAAGGCGGACTGCTGCCTCGACATAAAAAATCTTCCATTTTGTTTCTTTTAACCCCGAACCTTGCTTACAAAAAACACAAATAATAACACCGTCGATCTGAACATTCCTGCCATCAATTCGGTACTAGTAGTTGTCTAATTTCAGAACCTATATAATTTATGTTTGTTCGGACTTCTTGTTTCTCTAAAGGCCAAATCCGGTGCACTGGTAGTCCAAACTTACACCAGATAGCGGTGACCAACTTCCTGCCTCTACAAGCTCCTCAAGGATGACTTGGTGGTAGCCGGGATCCCTAAAGCGCCAAATCCGGTGCACCCAACCGCCGCAGGATCCCTCTCCTTGGCTCCACTTGTGGCACCGCCGATCCACGTGAGTAGGGCAGGTGCCCATCAACAAAAAGGAACAAACGGTATATGCTTGGAAACTTAAAATTCTATACACATTTGGGAAGCAGATGTTATAGCTTCTTTCAAAGTTCAAAACAGATGGTACATGAAGTACATGTATTCATGTGGGTGCTTGAAAGTTCCGTACAGGAATAGGCCGATGATTTTTGTGCTATGGATAATATGATTTATGTACATGTATTATATGTGTGGAAACAATTTCTGTGAGATGATGAAAGGAAAAATGGTTTGAATTAAAAATATTGATCAGTACGAGTTAAAAACGATGGTCCGTTCGGAATAAAAACTTAAAATATGCCATGGTTTGTGGGGAGGTTCTGCTCACCGCCGGGTGGCACCATCTCTAGCAGTTCGACAGGGACGCATCCCTCAATACTACGATGTCGAGGCAGACAGCCTCCCTCTTTGTGACCTGCTGCTATTCCCCATCTTGTACTGGCGGACCGATGATGTGGGAGCCGCCCTCTTCGCTACAACCCCACGTGGATCTCTTTCGTTTTCTCTCTCAAATTCGTTGAAAAACTTGGTTGCTTGTTCTTGTTAAAAAACACGTCGAGACACGCGACAACCACCCCAGTTCGGGCGTAGTAAGTACCTCAGTACGAGTTAAAAATGGTGGTCCGTTCGGAATAAAAGAAATGACAGAAATTCAAATTGTAAAGTTCAAGCAAAAAAAGAAACCCCATGAAAATCCCGCTTAGTAAGTACCTCAGTACAAGTCGTAAAATGAGAGAAGTTCAGAACAACGTTGTCAAAAAATGTCGAGTTAAAAAAAAGAAACAAAACAAACACATTTTCTTTTTGAATAAAATATAATTCAGTTCGATGAGACAAACCATCCAAGTACAGGGGCGACGATACAGTAAACCGTTGAAAAACTTATGAGAAAAATATTACCCAAAAAACATAGCAAAGTCTAGTTTGTGAAAACACGCTTAGTACAAACCCATGCAAGCATCAGTACAAGTACCCTTTTTCGGAACCATTCAAAATTACTCTACAAAAATAGCTCAAGACAAACATACACATATATCAGTACGACTACTCTGTTTTTCAAACAAGAAAACAGCAAGATCCGTCATGCCGTATTCTAAATTACTCTTAAACGGTTGCGAAGTAGAGAAAACGTTCAACATAACTAAGTTTCGCATTTTCGATAGCTATCCAACGGTATATTATTTGCCATATTTCGACAAACTTTTTAAAAAAATCACGTTCAAAATCAAATTTGACCGTATTCGAATTCGTTTTTTAACCGTAAGGAATTATAAAAACGTTTCTATACGAAAAAGTTGCGCATTTTCCATAGCTTTTCAACGCCGTATCATTTGTGTCAATCTGACAAACCGTTGCAAAAAATCGCGAAAATACGTGTCGCCCAGAATTTCACCATTTTTCAAATTACTTTTAAATCATATAGAATTAGAAAAAACAATGCATATATGGAAGATGCGGATTTTCACCAGCTTTCCAACGCCATCTTATTTGTTCAATTCCGACAAATGGTTTGAAAATTGAGTCCAAAATACGATTCACGTTTTCGGTTTTGAAAAAAAAACAGTTTTTCAAAACTGCTCTTAAATCATAATGATTTTGCAAAAACGTTCAATATACTTGAAATATGGTTGTCAAGAGCTTTACAACGATATATTACATGCCCCGTTTCGACAAAAAAATTACAAAAAGTTTTTGAACTAAAGAACACGATCTGTTAAACACAACTGAAAACATCAGTTCAACCGCTTCGAAAACATTAGTACAACCACCAAAAACGTGAGTTCAAAAAGGGTAACAGAATAATATTCTGTTATGCGTAACAGAATAGCCCATATATATATATATGAATAACTATTCTGATAACACTTCCGCACTGCACGCTCAACACAAGTGCACTGCATCTTCTTGATGTTGGGCACTTCAATGCTTTCACGGGAGAACTGCTTCATTTTCTGGTGTTCCGCCCGCGTTTTCTGTGTATAATCGGGTGTTGCGGGATGATTCAGTTTGTGTCTGCATGTCATTTTAGCTTTATTCTTTCTAATTTACAGGAAAATCTACTAGAGTGCTTGCAAATCAAGGGATTTGGCGGACGAGCTTTCTCTATTCGTTCGTGTTCGCGTCAGATGCGATTTTTTTGTGGTCGAATGTTATTTTTTAGTAGGAGTTCTTTGGTTGTGTTCGTTTTAATCGGTCCGTTCACTCTATAATTTGTTAATTTTTAGGAGTTAGTTTTCAATTCTTTGTTATTTTGATTGTTGCGGCGGGTGAGCTTCGTTCGCTCCTCCGTTCTTGTCGATTTTTTTGATTTTGCTCGTCCATGCGTGTTTGAATATTGTAATTACCGTTGCTATAGGTTTGAATTTATTGTATTGCGGGTATAATTGTCATTTTTGAATCGCATTTTTGAAATGAAAGCTGATGATGTTCGTCCCGTTGCCATGTCTTCCGTGTAAATTTTTTGGGGGTATTTTTCGATAGTTTAGTGGTTGTACAATTTTTAGGCGAGTTACGGAATTGCGAGTGAAATTGACACCTCTGTTAGTCTATCACATGTCTGTAGTTTTACTGCTTTAATTTTATTTTTTGTAGTCGTGGCATACGTTGTAGTGCACTGCATTTTCTTTGGTAGTGTACTTCGTTGTAGCTGCATTACAGTGGTTATGGCTGCTTATGAGATTTCTCCTTTTCTTAAACTGCATTCTGTGTTCTAGATGATTGCATAATATGCATTTCCGTACTGCATTCGCAGTGTTGTTAATGTTCAATTCCGCTATTAGAATGGATGGTCCATTATACGCTTTTGTTAGCTGAATAGTTACTATAAGAATTTTTTTGAACTGCATACTGTGAGAATTGTTTTTGAACATGATATGTTAACTGCAAAGTTTCGACCATTTGCATTTCCTTGTTACTGTTCAGAGGGCTGCTTTTTTTATTAGTACCACACTATGTGTTTGAGAGAACTGCATTACCGCCAACAACAACTTTGTCTAAAAAGGATGATAAAATGAGGCAGTTGAGGTTGCATACATTAAATAGGCATCGTTCAAATTGTCTGATGGACATAATTTTAAAAGCATACAGCATAACCAAAGCATTAGAAATATTGGTTGCTTCATATTAGACAGCCTAGAGTGCAAATATTGTAAACTTGATGGAGTCTTCTTCTTTGTAGAAAAACAACATGGCCACTTCTCCGACCTCAAAGCCACTCTGGGAGACAAAATCTTTCCAACCAGTAGTTATGTTTATGCAGTCTTTGAGGTCAATGTGGTAGTCAGCTTGCATGTCTGCATACCCATTCTTGTGTTCTATCTCCAATGTAACCTTCCCTGAACTCGGAGCATGAAATTTTATTGTGGATGGCAGTTTCTGCATATTGGAATGGGTGGAAAAAGAATTTTATAAGTAAACAACAAATGTTTTTCTTTTATACTTAGTATGATCTATTTATGTTGACTTATATAGTTACATACATATGACTGCTATTTTCTAAAGTAGTTGCAATGTATGAACAAACTTATATACGCAATTGACCCCTAGTTTTACTAGGATATATATTATACTACAACATGCTTGCACTGCAATGTCAGTAATAGTGTACTTCTCTAGCATGTTAAGATAACTACAATGCTTATCTACTGACCTTTTTTTTGTTCGTGTGTTGGGATTCTGATCTAACTAGTGTCGATACCTGGTTTGGTACCGAAGAAAGATAGGTGGAAGCATCTAGTCTTAATAGCTAACAAATCTGAACAACAATACAAATTCTGTTTTGTATTTTTGTTGACACTACTGAACAAATTGATTGAACTATATATTCAGATGTGTATTTGTAGGCTAGATTATGTCCAAAATTGTGAGGGGAAAAACATACCCAACTTTCCTGCAGATCCGCGGTTGTGAGGCGATGAAGAAATATCGCACGAAAGCCCCTGTTGGGTATCATCAGGCACCCGAGCATGCTGCGCCACTCGGTGTTGGTGAGCTCTAGACCTTCTGCATACACGCATGTGTCCGCAACCGGCGCCATCCTTGCCAAACACCCGCACTTACAGTCCATGGTAGGTTCAGTGGAATTCCAGAGAAGAGCTGTGGACGAGATGAACCCTAGATCTATGATTTGAAGAAAATGAGGAACAGGGGGAGGAGTTGTGTTAGTCTGGAGCACGAATGGATACGTTTTTATGCAACCAATTGAGCAATGGAAGTAATAAATGTTGTGGTTGGTATTAGGTGGTGGATTGATTATGATTCAGTGTACACGAATGCATTTGAGAAGCAACAGGACTGCTTACTTGAACATAGTGAACTACATTGTCATATCACGATGAACTACGAACGCGTGGTTGGGCCTGTGTTTGTGTATGGTATGTAGGATTTTTTTTTAATTTTCAACGGCCTCTCTTTTGTTTGTTGGCTCTGCGTTCGGGTAGTGAAGACGCATTTGGGCCCAAGTCGGCTTGTGAGCACGGCTGGTTCCCAGTGCGCTGTGTGTGGGGCCTAATGTTTAGTCCCACCTCGACCGTAGAAAGTGCGCCCGACCTGTTTATAAGCGCTGGCGAGGCATATCGGTCAAACTCCTCTTGTTACTTATTTGGGCGCTTATACACTGCGCTCGCAGCTCTATGCTCTCTAACCTGTGGGTCCATGTGTGGCCGGCCCCATGAATTGTGACTCAGAACGACTCGCCTTCTGTGGGCGCAGACCTATTACGAGACTAGCTAGGGTCGTTAGCACCTGGGTGGTCAATTTTTTTTCTTTGTATTTTTCTGTCTTAGGTGTTTTTTCAATGTCGGGGCGTGCACTGCATTGATCAGGGTTCTATACTGCATGTGCACGCATTCCGTATTGCATGTACAGTTCTCATTTTTTGTTTCCGTGTTTTTGCTATTATGTAATATTTTTTTCCGATGTATGGGAGTGCACTGCTTAGTAAATCATACACGTAATGCATTGGTTATGGTTCTGTACTGCACGTTCATATATTTCTGCACTGCATTGATTATTTACGTGTTTGCGTTTTTGTTTTTGTATTTTTGCTCTTATGTATTCTTTTTTCAAATTTAGGTTCGTGCACTTCTTTGTTGGTTATGTTAAAACTTCATTCGACATAGCCTGTACTGCATTCGTACACAATTTGCACTTCATGCCTCCTGTTTGCACACTGCAACTTATTTTTCGTTTTGTGCACTGCTCGAATCTAATGATACATGAGCAGACAACAGAAAACAAATTATCACAGGTATTCTGTATGACGATTTCATCACCGACAAACTAAGTTGAACAGAAAGCAAACTAACATAATCAAAGTTCATCATTACAAGCGATTCTGCATGGCAAGCAAACTAAGTTCAGCACACAAGCAAACTAACGATACATAAGCAAACAACATAGAGCAAATTTGATGATAATTCTAAAACGACGCTGGCATTGTTGGCTCTTGGCCGGCACCATCTTCTTCTTCACCAGTTAGGCTCTTCCCATCCCCACCGCTCTGGCGGCGCTTCTGGGGTTCCTCCTTCTCCAGCTTTGCACGGCGAAGGCCGTCCTAGGTGAGGGTGATGCGGTTCCATATCTCGTACGCTGCGTAGGCGTCCTTTGCCGCGTACTAAATGTGCCTCATGTACAGAGGCAGGGTGGTCCAGCGCTTGTGCTCGTCATCGGTGATCTTCTTCTTCATGTTGTTGTAGTAGTCGTTGATGAGCATGCCGGAGACGTCTCCAAGGGAGTCCAACGCCTTGGTTGCCTCGAGCACCCTCCACTCCTTCTGGATGTCGACGAAGTTGGCAACCTCCAGTTTGACGCGCTCTAGACTGGTTTTGTCGCTGTTGATGGAGAAGCCTGCAAAGGTGTACCTGGGGTCGGCGAGGAATTTGTCGAAGACGGTGCACCTTTCAGAGGCACTCATATGGAAGAGTAGCACCGGGTGATTCTTGCCGATGGAGAGCTGGCAGAGGGCGGGTTTCTGTGTCGCTTCAGACTCGTTGTCGTAATTGAGATCAATGCCGACGATCTTGTGGCGCTGGAGGCTGAGGTGGCGCTCGTACTACGTGAGGGAGATCGCCATCTGCTTCTTGTCATTGGTGTGGATGACGTGCAACTTGGTGTTGCCGTGAGCCTCCACAGCCTTGTCGCCCTTGTACTCGTCGGTGAACGGCATCGCCGGTAGGAGGGCTTGGTGCTTTTGCGTGGATATGGAGCGATTTGGTGGCAGCGCAATATATACTTGTATTGTTGTGGATGTGAAGGCCTTTGGCAGGGGTCTGAATTTAAGGGGAGGGCGCGGGGTGGGATGGCGGAGTCGGATGAACTACACGATCACGCTGACGATGCGGTTGTGCAGATCGTGGGTTGGTGTTGCATCTGTGATCTTGGGCTTGTGGCGATGGAACTGCTCCGATTGGGTGGTTGTATGCGAACGTTGTTTTTTTTAAGGTGGTTTTATTTTATTTTTGATCAGTAAATTTTTTTTAAACACCACTTTTTTTGTGCGAACATGCATTTTGTCATGTTTTATATATGTATCCTACATGACAACATAACTGCATTGCTTATACTTCCGCACTGCATCGCGTACAAAGCAGAACTCCACTTGTGTCTACATGTGTGTACTTCACTATTTTTTGTGTGTCCTTGCTATAGGCTTTGGTGTTTTTCGCTGTGTTCTATGGCATGTATTTATTCATGTAGGCAATCCGGAACTGGATTGCCATACCTCACTGCATCACGTAACATAACGCACTGCATTTTTCTACCACTACATATTTGCACTGCATTGCTACAGCGAACTGCATCGCGTAACGGAATGCACTACATACTTCTACCGCCACGTACTGCATCTTGTTTTTGCCTGTACTTAATGCAGTCCCTGGTACGGGAGGGGTAGGGGAAGTGGGGGTGGGGGGGCCCACTTTTTTTGAACTTATTGTCTTTTCTTAGTCGTCCTTGTTGGACCTGTGTTCGGGTAGTGAAGAGATGTACTTGGGCCCAAGTCGGCCTGTGAGCACGGCTGGTTCCCGGTTCGCTGTGTGTGCGCTCTAATGTTTAGTCCCACCTCACTGCCGTAAGGCGTTCTCAACCTGTTTATAAGCGCTCGCGAGGCATACTTGTCGAACTCCTCTGGTTACTTCTTTGGGCGCTTATACACGGCGCTCGCAGCTCTATTGTCTTTGACCTGTGGGCCCATTTGTGGCCGGCCCCATGCATTGTGACTCAGAACGACCCGCCTTCTGTGGGCGCAAAGCTATTACGACTCTTGCTGGGGCCGGTAGCACCTGGGTGGTCAATTTTTTTCTTTGTATTTTTTTCAATGTCGGGGCGTGCACTGCTTTTAGTAAATCATGCATGCACTGCATTGATCAGGGTTATGTACTGCATGTGAACACATTTCGTACTGCATGTACAGTTCTCATTTAAGTTTCCATGTTTTTGCTTTTTTGTAATTTTGTTTTTCAATATATGGGACTGCATTGCTTAGCAAATTACAATTGTACTGCATTGATTATGGTTCATCTTTGCGTTCAGTATATACGCATTGCATTTATTATTTACGTGTTTGCATTTTCTTCATTCTTGTGTTCTATACGTGTATATATTCATCTACGTGTGCGGGCTGGATTGATATAGCGTACTGCATCGCGTAACGAGATGCACTGCATTTTTCTAGTGCTGCGTACTGCATTTGTTTTTTGCCTGTGCTTACTGCACTGTACGGGAGGTGTAGGGGGAGAGGAGGGGGGGTTGGGGGCGCCCCTCCACTTTTTTTTGTGTGGCACTTATTTGAAGGTATACTTTTTTTCGGATGCGTTTTCTTAACATGCGTGTTGTTTTTTATTTTAACTTTTTTTACGAATTGTATGTATTTTATTTTTGTTTTACCGTTTGAACTTCATGATTCTTCACAGAGAACTGCATCATGTGCGTTTTGTTTTTTTTTGTTTTTTTGTTTTTGAGTAATATGTGCGTTTTGATGTAGTCTGGCTTATTTTATCCGGGCCGTTTTTGGGCCGGCCCGTTTTTTGTGACCCTTTTTTGCGACACGCGGGCCTCCTACGTATCCCTTCCAGGCTATTCCACCACTCCGCTGTCAGGGAGAGAGACCGAGAACAATCCCCTCTCCTCTCTTGCAGTTTCTCCCGAGGCATCTCTCCCTCGAGCAAAACCACCATCGCGCGTAGCAACCGCCGTCGCCCGAGGAACCGCCGCCCTCAAGAGGTCCTTATTCCTGCATTCCGCGTTGCTGTCCGCTCCGTCAGCCCTTGCTGTTGCGCTCCCGCAGCCCTTTCCTGTCTGTTCCCGTCGCCGCCCCCTCCCCCTTCCCGCCGTCGTCGCCGCACCCTTTATTGTGGTACGTTCCGCTTGGCCTCGGTCTTGATCGTCCCATCGTCTTGTTGTGTGATTCTCGTAGTTGCTGTTGCTCTTTTTTCTTGTGTAATTTTTCCGTAGGAAGTCAATTTTATCTCGTTTTGAAGTCGATAGTCGTGTGTAGCAATGTGGATCTAGGGCTTCGTGAGATTTTTGCCGATTTTGTTGCTTATGTCTGTCACTTCGTCCTTGTGCTACATGGAAACGCCATGTCTTCGCCGAGCAGAGTGGGAGGAGGAGTTCAGGGTATGTGGAGTGCTTATTTTAGGCTTTGTTTATTTTGTTTGATGTTTATCTAGTTTCCTAATTCATCATGCATATTGGTTTACGCTCTGCTAATTGTCAGCATTCGTTTGCATTATTTTGTCATATGATGTTTTGTAATTTCTGTTTTCTGGTTGTTTTTGAATCCAGTAGGTGATTGCAGTGCTCATAATGATACACCAATTGACTCTCCTTGTCTTGGTGGTAAGGATCATGGTGTCGAGGGAGGACATCAAGTGAATTCGCCGATTGAATCTTCTCCCATAAGAGTGGCCCCTCCTTCTGGTATGTGATTGATTTGTTTATTTTTGTTTATGCTGGTTGCTTGATGTTTGTACAAATTGGTGTTACGTTGTTTTATCTAGTCTGACAATTTGTTGGGAACAACCGTGAAGTTAGTGTATGCAGCACTACATTTATTTGTATATGTGAACTCCACTATATGTATGTGTGAACTACATTGTTGTTTTATTCAAGTTTTTTGTACAATGCATTATTTTTTATTTTGAGCTTATGGTTGGAGCACTGCATTTATATGTCTAACTGTACTGCATTTGTTCTTTTTGTGCACTTTTTAACGAGCATAGTCAAACTTCATTTTGATCACGATGTCTGCTTTTCCAATTTGGGCGCTGGGTTTGAGGAGGTTACTCAATTGATTGACCATTATTTTGCGAGAGGGTAATGTTTGTGTGAGATTTGATCGAGACATCCGTCTTATCTGGCACAATCGCAATCTGTTGATGGTACGAGAGGAAGTTACGAGTTGGATGGTCTCGGAATAGCCGTCGAATATGAGTTGAAGCAAAGCAAGAAGAAGTTGAGGTTTGAAATTGAGTCAAAAGAGTTTGCGGAGAAGGAGAAGCAGAGGAGAGCTGCAGATGGTGCCAAGTGTGGCAAATTTGGCAAGGTGAATCAGCCTTATTTGCAGAAGAAGAGGTTGAGTACTGTTGCTGAGGAAGGTGGTACACCTCAGCAGAGTCCGCGTGTTGCTGGAATGAGGAAGAATCTTGGCAAGAGAACTGCTGAAGCCGGTTGAAATGATGATCATTAGCGCAAGCGACTACATGTCACTGAAGGTCCCAACTCTGAAGATGATGATTTTGTGCTTACTGATTATGTGAAGGGTGTTCATCCTTGTAGACGCAAAGACTGTGGTTCATCTAAGAGTCTACCCAAGCGTGCCCGTGATGATGTCGATGAAGATGTTGGTGGTGACTCTAGCGAGGAGGTGGATGCTGCTCCAAAGGTTTGTTGAAGTGCACAGCATTTGTTTCCTTCATTGTTATTCTTTCTATGTTTTCTATGTCTCTTTTTTTATGGCTAGTCTTCTAATGTGGACTGCATTTCCCTTTAGACAGAGGAAGAAGTCTAGTAAGAGCAATGCAACTGAATATGATGCCGAGGGAGCTAATTCTCGATTTAACAAGACCGTACAGTTGTTGCTTCCCACTGTTTGCAAGGCTGCTTCTTTGTTGAAAGAGGCGCATTGTAGCCGTGTTAGGGATGCTGAATTTGGTGTTGTCTTTGATCTGACAGTAAAGAAAAATGTGTCGCGCATTCTTATGTGCTATCTGATGGAGTGATTGACCCTGCCACCATGGTAATGGACTTTGGGAATGGCAGGGTTCTTCGAATCAATCGTGATGCAGTTCATCACATTTTTGATTTACCTATGGGATGTCACACTGCACCCATGCCTGCTTCCAGCGGTCATGATGAATCGCTGACTGCCCTCAAGGATGAGCTTGGCTTTGACCGTTCAAAAAGTATAGGTGTCAAAGACTTGCTTGAGAAGTTGAAGGTGTTGGTGGAGGAAGATGATTATGTGATTGTTGACCCTGTTGTGAAGGGTGTTCTTCCTGATACTTTACCAGAATTTGTTGTGCCCCGGGCCTGCAGTTTGTTTGGGTAGAGTTGCTGCGATGGTAGAGAACATGGATTATACGGCGATGGCTCAGATGGACTTTTGCCAGCTTGTTGTTGATGAGTTGCAGGCAGCTGTGGTGAGGTGGCAAACAGAAGGCAGCAAGCAGAATTGTGCAGAGGGTTGTGCCATTGTCCCCCCTAATTATGTATCTTGACTGCTTGAAGCTTCACAAATTTTCAGTCATGCACACGTTGACGCCACGTGCTTCATACCTGACGACCAAGGACCTGATGAAGTTGTACAATGAGGATGTGCTTGTGAAGGGAAAGA
This sequence comes from Aegilops speltoides, assembly GCA_021437245.1. Lineage (NCBI taxonomy): Eukaryota > Viridiplantae > Streptophyta > Magnoliopsida > Poales > Poaceae > Aegilops > Aegilops speltoides. Next base: position 168,130,766 of record CM038147.1, on the reverse strand, counting down.
TTTACTTGGAAAGTTACAAATTTGGGAAGCTGCCGGTTAGTGCATCTGATTTTTTAATATCAGATTTTTTTAAAAAAAATGTGCAGCCATTATAAATGTGAACTTTTCTAGTACTCACATGTGTACTTCTCTTTGCCTGTTGTCTTTTTTGCAGTGGAAGGCGTGAGGTGATATTGTGTACAACCGTCCTGTTGCAGTTGTACACGGCAGCTCTTATGCGGGGCCTAGCACTCATGCTAGGTTTTATGAGCCTATCTGTAGCCAGCTTCCTGCCCGTGATGATGAGGTGCCGCATACTCGTGGTTTCATGGCTCGACAGATGTTTGATAATAGAAGCTCTTATAAACAGACATTTGTTGGCGGCAAAAAACACGAGGAGATTGGTGAGCTTCTTCTGAAGGTTTTGAAGCTGACTGAAGATTTGCCAACCTCTGGTGACAAGTTGAGGATAGTTGCTGGGTTTTTCCCTGTTTGCCATGGCCCACGAGATTAAGATATTTTTGCTGCTCACAATTTCGATTGTGGCCTGATTAAAAGCATGAAGATTGCAGTGAAGAATGTTCGGTCTTTGTATGCTCAATTGAGACATTCACAGGCAGAAAAATGCGGTCGGTATGAGAAGGATGTTGGGCATATTTTTGACGAAATGACCCGTCAGGACGCTTGCGTTGGCACTGACAATGTATGTTCTAGGTTTTTTGCGTCTTTCAACCTCTTTTTTGCGTATTATGTTGACTGCTCCTCACTATTTTTGTTTTTTATTTACAGGCTAGAGTGGAATCTTCTAGTGTCGATGGAACTAGAGATGATGGAGTTGGTCAGGTACAAGTACTTCTGCCATGTCTGTTCTGCCATGCTTCCCTTTTCTTTGAACTTGCATTTGTTTGCTTCCCATTTTTATTGTTTTTTTTTGTGTGTACTTCATTGTTGTAAAGTGTGTACTGCTTGTGCATAGTTGAAGTTTTTTCTTTTTTGGTCGGTACCATCTTATTTCTCGTTTTTGGTTTGTTCTATGCCCGTAGACTGGTGTTGCTGCTTGTGATGTGCACAAAGAGACCTACGATGGCTCTAGGAAGGATGAGGTCTTGGATGACGCATCGTCCCCTCTGGATGTTGTAGCTGATAAGGTATAGTAGTATTACTTGTTCTGTTAGTGGGTTGTAATCTAATTTTTTGTTGTTTGTTATAAACTTGATGTACGCTATTATGTTCACCCATATGCATTTTCATTTACATATGTTAGCTGCAATAGTTTTACATGTGTGAGCTTCATTGTTTGACAGAAGTGAACTACAGTTCTTTTCGCATGCGCGGTCCATACTGTTTTACATACGTGAGCTTCAGTATTTAACATAGCTGAACTGCAGCATTTGACAAAGTGTACTGCAGTTCTTTTTTATGTATATGTGGGTTGCAGTTGTAGTTGTTTTGATACACGTGTGTTGCAGTTGTTTTGCATATGTGGACTGTAGTTGTTCTGTGTATGTTGTCGTGATCTTTGACATAAGTGTGTTGTGTGTTGTTGTGTTAATTATCCCCACGCTCATTTTTGTGTTCTTGTGTGTTTTTAAACTTTCCACAATTTGGAGAAAAAACGTGGAAGTTCACGTTGATCTGAATCGAGGCGATTGTCTGTTGATGGCCGTGGCGATGTTGATGCTTCTTCATCGGTTGCGTTAATCGTGCGAGATCATACGTAGCTCAAGGATCCCATGATGCTGTTCCCACCAGTCGGCATGAAGATTCTGATGTTGGCATTGGAAAGCCACAAGAGAATGTCAGTCCTGCTGCTAGTGTTGTTGCTTCCCCTGTTTGTCTGGTGTCCAACGATGTTCCGGAAGTATCAAGAGTGGAGCCTCATGTAGCTGAAGTATCTAAGGACGTTGCCGTTGACCGGACTATTGTAAATCCAAAGAATGTTGATGTTCTTTGCGAAGGCGATCCGGTGAGGTTGTGGTGGATTAAATACGCAACCTATGCAAGAAAATATTTTGCTCACTCGAAGAACAAAGACACGAAGACTCGACCTTTGAAGGCAAGAGTTTTTTTTAACAGCGTAGTTGAAGTTTTTCTCATTCATGTTGTTTAATTACTATGGTATCTGTATTAGATGTTTAATGAGAAGTGAAACTTGATCTTTTGTCTATGATTTTCAAAATAGCTAGCAGAATTTCCTTATCTTAATATTTAAACTTCATTATTTGGATAAGTGAACTTCATCTTTTTTATTACAGATGACGAACTTCCTGTTGTGATACCGTCGAGCATTGATCCTGCTCTTCTGAAAAGATACAATGAGTTGTACGCTGTTGTTACGAGGGCTCGGAAGGACAAGAAGAAGTATGGTTTTTTAGAAATTGTTTGTTCATATGTATTTTCTAATTTTGGTATTTACCCCTTTTTCTTTGTTGTTATTTTTTTAGTATCTTATGTTTCATTTTTTCATGAAAAATAGAGATGGGTGATATTAGCATTGGCGAAGTTGGTCAGTCCTTTTGGGATAAAGGGATGCTCACTACAAGGCTTGTAGATCTTGGGGTTTCTTTGCTAGTGGATATGTTTAAGGGATCTCCTACAATGGTTGCACCGTACCATATTTGTGTAAGAATGTAGAATTTTCTGTTTTATTTTTTGATTTTCTTTTCTGATTTCGTGCGACGACCTATTTGCTTGAGCACTATTCGATCTTTGGTTTTGTTTTGACAAACAAATATTTGGAATGGTGGTACTGTAGGCAGGAGTGTTAAAATGATGTTCTCCTCAAAAGCCGAGGAGCGTGTTGATACAAAGGATATGGTGAGAGACGTTTTTATGTGTTGAAAGCTATATTTTGTTTGTTTGTTTTTATAGTGTTCTGTTTTTTCTTCTTATAATAATTTTATTTATTTATTCGTGCTTCCAACAGGTCCTTTTTGCAACATTTGATCCGCCACATACGAGGGATGGTGTTGGTCATTATTGTGTAGTTGCGTTAAATGTGAAAGAAAGGCGGTTTGAATTTCTTGACTCGCTCAACAAACCTGGCTGCCCTGATGTGGTCAGGGTTTTTAGGAGGATGGTTAAAAATATCAAGCGTGCATGGAAAGAAGGAAGCTCAAGTTCTGATCAGCCGCTAAATCCTCCTACACTTGATGGATTTGTGTTGAAACATGTCATTGTCCCAATGCAGCCAAATGGGTGTGTTCTGTAAAGCCCTTCTCTAGCATACTGCTCAAGTTTTTTTCACTTCATTTTTGTGAAACTGATGTTTTTTATTCTTTTATTGTAGGCATGATTGTGGATTCTATATGTTTCAATTCTTGCAAACCTGGGATGGTGTTCGAGTTGCTAAGTTTGGGGTGGAGCACATTGGCTACATCAGAAAAGCCATGCTCTATAGCTGGCTAACACCGAGGAAGTGTTGCCTTGATTTAACATCACTTCTAATTTTTGCAGATAAAGGTTATTTTATTGAACTTTTTTATCCTCCCTTTATTTTTTTGTCTACTGCTTGGTTCCGCTTCTTATGGTCAAGTGAGCTGCATTTTTCTTTATATGTGGGCTGCATTGTTCTTTATATGTGGGCTGCATTGTTGTAGAGAAGTGTGCGCTACATTGCTGTAGACAAGTGTGCTGCATTTAATGTAGACTAGTGTGCTGCAATGCTGTAGACAAGTGGGCTGCATTGCTGTATACAAGTAGACTACATTGATGTAGATAAATGGCCTGCGATGATGTAGACAAGTGGCTGCATTGTTGTATACAAGTAGACTGCATTGACGTAGATAAATGGCCTGCGATGCTGTAGACAAGTGGGATGCATTGCTGTATACAAGTAGACTGCATTGATGTAGAGAAGTGTGCTGCAATGCTGTAGACAAGTGGGTTGCATTGCTGTATCAAGTAGACTGCATTGATGAGAAGTGTGGTGCAATGCTGTAGACAAGTGGGCTGCATTGCTGTATACAAGTGGACTGCATTCTATTTTTCTGTATACATGTTTTTTGGTTTTTGTGTTTTGTGCTAAGTGCTTCCATGTTTTTTCTGCACGTTTTTAGGTTTTGATGGGGGCTTCATGAAGGTCAGTGCGTCCTTTATTTGAGTCGGGGTTACGAGGTGGTTATGGAGGATTGTGTCATTGAAATCTCTCCAGATAATTCTGGTTCTTTGGTTGGAGATGGTTTGAACACAAATGTGGCGTCTGGACATGATGGTGGAAGTGTCTCTCGACCTAGCTCTCCACACGATGTATATGATGTTGATGATGATGATTTTGTTACGCCGTGTACACATGTCACTAGGACTAGGAGTGCAGCAATTAATTGTTCTCCTTTGGATGAGGTTGAAGTATTTTCGAACAAGAGGCCAGGTGAGAGGGCTTTTAAGTTGAGATGCTCTATAAAGAAATTGAAGCCTCCGAGGTTCAAATATATTGATGAGGCGATTAAAATAAAGGATCTTGTTCTCAGTAAAGATTTTGTAACCAAATACCACGAGTAAGTTTTATGTGATGTGTGTGCCCTTCATCCTTTTTATGTGTTTTGATTTTAATTTTAATTTTATTGATCCCATCTGTGTATGTTTACTGCAGGAACGCGTTCTTTATGGTGAATAGTCCTTTTGGTGATGTCAATACTTACAATGTCGACTATATCTATGATACATTTGGCAAAGGAGCTTTAATGGATTCGTATCTCATGGATTTTGTCATCAAGTACTAGAAGCAAGACCCTGAACTGGGTTTAGCTTATCTATCTGGTGAACGTGTGCTACTTTCACCTTTATTTATCACGGTAAATGTTTGCTGCATTCTTTCCTATTGTACTGGCCTTTTCATGTCCATGCCTGCTTGCATTGTTTATTCTTTTTTTTCATGTCCTTTTTTTGTTTTTTTTTCTGTGCAGTACGTTCTTCAAATGGAAACCTTTGTGGCGAGAGATAATGACGGAAATCCTGTGTTGCCAGTTGTGCATAGCTCGTTTGTTTTAGTAGATGCAGTTAAGCAGTTCAAATTTTTTGTGAGCGACGACGCAAACCTGTTGGATGCTAAACGGGTAAGTTCATTGTTTTCCGTCTTTTATTTTTCCTGGTTTGTTGCATTTCTTTTTATAGTTATTTTTGGAACAGTGGTCCTGGTGCTACGTGTCAAAAGAACTTTTCATTTCATTTTTGTTTTTTTGATGTGAACAAATTATGATGCTGCGATCCAAGGATGGTCATTATTCCTCATACACGATGAACCAGCATCGCCAGACGCTTGATCTCCATGACAGTAGGAAGTACACTGGCCATCCTGATGTCACGACAAGGTGGCGCAAGACTGACTACCACGCAGATTGCACTGAAGTGGTATGTAATTTTTTCTTGCCAAGCGTAAAGCTTTTTTTTCTCCTACTGCATTTTTTTCATAAACTGCACATGAAAATTTTAGCACACATAGAACCACAATTGTTTATGTAGTGCACTGCAACATATGCGCGACATAACTGCATTTTTCTCACACCCCCATAATCTATGTAAAAAAAGGGTAATGGGAAATGACCTCGCGTGCACTTAAAAGAGGGATTGTCTAGACGTTTGAGAACAAATTTTGTATTTTTTTGGTTGGTCTGAATAGCAACTTTGATCCGTGATGTGTGTTATTTTTACCTTGTGCTTCCTTTTTTTGGCCACATGAGGAGGATGACTCGGGTGCTGAAGGCGATTTATGGTAAAAAATGTATAAATCGAAGAACCACCATAACCGAGTTTAATTGGCAGAGAAGCCCTCTTACCCAGTCATGCTAGCGTAGGGAGCAAATGCCTGCGGAATCTATGTTCTAAGGATGACGCAGTTGTATGAAGGCCAACATCTAGTTGAGAAAATTTTGAAATCCGACGGCCAACGTCTTGTTACTTTTTTTATTATTTTAAATTTTTTCACTTTTTTGTTCTTTATGACAACCTTTTTTTAATCAATGGTCTGCATTTTTTTAATTTTCTTTTTTCAGCCTGCTGTTTAAGATTGGAAGGCGGAATACATGTTCCTGCTGCTGTTCAATCCTTCGAACATGTTGTGTTATGAAGACATGCCGCTTGATCTATGTGATCTGATTGCGGACCTCGGGCTCACATCCCTATCACAATCGTAGACGCAGTCTGTTGGGTGGTTGGCGCGACATATGCCAACGGGTGGCTTATCATTGTGGGAGACAATAAGACATCGCCGGTGCCTGGAAACGGGATAAGGCGAAGACATGCACGCCGGCGAATCTTACCCAGGTTCGGGGCTCTCCGAGGAGATAACACCCCTAATCCTGCTCTGCGGGGTCTCCGCATGATCACTAGATCAACAAGTAGCTACAAGAGGCTCCTTGAGCTGTTTGGTGAGAGGAGGAAGAAGGGGCAAGGCTAGCTCTCTTCTCCTCTCGAAGTAGTGTCTAAAACTATAGAAGTCCAACCCTTTGCATGGGTGCCCCCGGGGGGTGGGTGGGTTATATAGGCCTACCCCCAGGGGTACAATGGTAATCCGACTGGGCCGGGGCCTAGCCATCAGTGTCTACGCCGGCTGGCTTCTCCGCCGACAGCCAGGAACTGCCGACCGATGGGTCTGCCACCGCCGGCCTCTGGTGAGAGATAGGCCCCACCGCCGGGGTCTTGTCGGGGGCTGGTTACTGTTGCTTCACCCTTGATGACGAGGGCTTGGTCGAGGTAAGCGTGGCTACAGTGCCGCCGCCTTGCAGGCGCTCACTGTAGCCTTACCTCGTCTTGTCTCCTTAATGAGGCTCATTCTTCGAGGGAGGGAACGAGCCGGCTAGGGAGAGCTGGCTTCATCCCTGGCCGACTAGGAGGCATGTGGCCGCCTTCGGATGTCTCTCTGGCCAAAGGGGCCCGCCGCCTGCGGGCCGTACCGTCGGCCCATCGTGGGTGATGTCATGGTCAGCATGGCAACAGTGCCACACCGGACGGGTCATGGCAGCCCCGTACGGCGTACTGTACCCATGTGAACCCCGGGACTCGGGGGCGGCATGCTTCACTGTTGCCACGCCCCGTCTTGTCGTCATTACGTTGGTACAAACTTCGAGGGCCTGATCTGGCCCGCCTATTGGGGGCTAGCTTCTTGGAGTCGGCCCTCCCGCGACTTTCTTTTATGAGGATTCTTGGTCGGGCCGCCTCCTGGTAGTCGGCCGATGGGGTAGCCGGCCGGGGGAAGGCGGCCCCATGTCTTGGATGCTCGATGGTTTGATCAGCCTTATTATGTTTTCAAGAGCCAGGGGGAGCCGGCTAGGCTACCCGTGGTCATTTACTCCGACAGTAGTCCCCGAAGCTGGTTGTCTTCGTGGCTGCAAGGGGAACCAGAAGCTCAATCAGCTTCCTACCCTGAAGAGCCGGCAGCTAGGAGCCGGCATCACTTTATGCTTGCCTTCTTGGCGAAGTCTCCTTCGAAATCCGTAGGCGGGAACCAGTTGGCACGCTAGCTAAGCTGCGGGCTGACCGCCCGCCACCCGTGTGCCACATGGCACCCTCTGGCTAGAAGGGCCTGCCAGGCCACGCGCCTGACGGGACGCCACTACAGATTAGGGCCCGCCACTACCACACCTCGGCCCAAGCAAGAATCCTTTGTGGCCCGATCTGGCTGCTCGCCTTCCGACGGCGGTTTCCGCACGCCGTTATGGCGCGGTAATCGCGGGACGTGGGGGAGTGGGCGTAGTTAATCCCACAACCCCCCACGCCTCGCCTCCTCGGCTTCGCCGTGCGAGGCTATAAGTAGGGGGAGGGGAATAGCGGCTGACGCACGCGCGCTCGCCCCTGCTCCACCTCTCTCTCCTTCTTCTTCCTCCTTGCCGCCGCAGCGACAACTCTTCGCCGCGCCACCGCTCCGCCATTCTCCTTGGCACGTCATAGCTTTGCTGCCGCCGACCCGGGCGTCATCCGCCGCCGTGCGTCGCCGGGCGCCTTCCCATCCTCATGGCTCCAACATCGAGCAACTGGGATGGCTCCAACGTCCACGAAGACCACATTGATTTCCTCCGCAAGACGCGGCGGCTGCCGGGCAAGGAGTACGTGCAGGTCCGGCTCGCGCGGGAGGGGGAGATCTCGCCGGCGCTGGAGGAGGGCGAGCGGGTGATCTTCCGCTCGCACTACCTGCGCGGCGTCGACCTTCCCGCGAGCGGCTTCTTCCGCTTGTTTCTCAAGTTCTATCATCTCCAGCCGCACCACCTCACTCCAAACACGGTGGTGCTGCTGTCGGCCTTCGTCACCCTGTGCGAAGGCTTCCTCGGCGTCCTCCCCACCCTCGAGCTGTGGGGGGAGTTTTTCCAGTCCAAGCTCGGCACCGTCACCGCCGGCGTCCCGGCTCCATGTGGCACCTACATTGCCATGCGGCGAACAACGACCGACAACCTGTTCCCGGCCATTATGCTGATCCAATCGGTGAAGCTTTGGCAGAAGTCCTATTTTTATGTGAAGAACGTCGCCCGCAAAGGCGACTCGTCAACTCTTGGCTTACATAGCGGCTCACGGCCGAGGGCAGACCTCGTGGTCCTGCTCGGGCGGTCGCCGATGCCGGGTGGGCGCGCCGTTGCTGGCTTCGGTCTGATCGGTCGAGGGCTGACCGGGCCCGATCTGATTGCCGCCTTCATGGAGCACCGGGTGCTCCCGCTCCATGGCCGCCCTCATCTGATAAGCCATATGAGTGGCCGCTTCGACCCATGCCGACTTAGCACCAGGGAGATGCCTCACGATGAGGTATCTTACATGGTGAACTACCCATGGTAATCCTTCTTTCTTTCTTCCTTTTCTTCGTTGCCGAGTTTCCTTTTCTGGCCGACTTCCGACCAGTCGACTTTCTCTTCTTTTAATCAGAATCCCCTCCTTCATCAGCCGGCCGGGACCGCGGGGGCGGAACGCGAGTTCGCTCCCGACTGCGCGGTAGACGACTTTGACGACCCAACCTTGGGGGCGGCCGCCTTGGACGACGATGCCTTGGGGAGAGGAGGCGAGGCAGGCGGCTCTGGGCTCTTCGCCACCTTCGAGGACTGGCGGACGGCAGCGAGGCGAGCGAATCCGCCGCCAGCCGGCGACCGACCATCAAGGCGCAGGCTCATCCGTCGGGCCGGCTGCCCGAGGCGGCATACGGAAACGCCGGGCGGCGCCGTCTCTCTTCGGCAGTCGGCCGAAGAAGCCCAAGGGTACCGCAGCGGCGACCAAACGAGACGAGGCGGCCGCGAAGGCAGCCCGCTTCCGCAAGGTGGTGAAGCAGCCACAAGCGGTTTCGGCGTAAGTGTTAACTCTCGTATGTCTTTCTTCTTTCTTCTCTTCGGCTGGCATCCTTCCGAGCCTTTCTTAATTTACTGAACAGGGCCCCGCTCACTCTTGAGCGGACTTCGGCCGCCTCCATAGTCGGAGGGGCGGGGGATCCTCAAGCTCCCGCCGCATGGACCCCCGCGCCGAGCTCCAGGCGGCGACAGAGCGGAACACGTGGGAGGAGCGGGAGGCGGAGGAGCAGAGGGAGGCCACCGTCAGGGCGGCCCAGGAGACGACGGCGGAGTCGGCGGAGATGCAGGCCGACGTGGAAGCCAGGGCCCAAGCGGAGGCCGCGGCTGCAGAGAGGGCGGCGGAGGCCCTGCGTAACCAGCCTCCACAACTCATTATCCCCCTCCGCACCGTGGCCCCCGAAATCCTGGTGCCCCTGCAAGAGGAAGCCGGCTGCGACCAGCAGGCATTGGAGAGGGAGGGGGGCGATGTAGTCGTCCCGGAGGGCGAAGCGGTGCCGCCGCCGTTGGCCGGGACGGGCCAAGGCGGCCAGCCGGAAGCACCGCCTGTACAGCCGGCTGGAGGCGACCCGGCCATGGGGGCGGATCTCGTAGTCCTCTCGCCGACTTGTCGGCGCGTAGGCAAGGCGACTTCCGACCCGGAGCCGCAAAGGGCCGCGGGCTCCAGCTCGTTGTCCCATGACCTGGAGACGGCCAACGTCAGCTCGCCGGGATGGACGCCGGGCTGCGGGATGGCCGCGCAAGATATCCGGAGCCGGCTTCAGTCCCAGGCCACCTCACTGAAGCAGTGTACCCAAGAGTTTCTCGCGACGCGGTCGGCCATCCGGGTAAGTTTTCTTGATCTCTTCCATGGGGGCACGTTAGCGCACCCACTGGGTGTAGTCCCCGAGTTCCAAGTCGGCTGCCGAGCAGGCGGCCTGGAACTTCTTAGAAGGCTTTGGTTTTAATGGCTTGTTCCTGTTTGCGCCTTCGTCTTATTCGCAGGACTATCACAACCTCCATGCTGCTGCCTTCAACTCCCAGGCCCGGGATATGGGCTAGAAGGCCGCCGATCTGACAGAGAGCCGGAGTAAGTGTTTTCATTTTTCTATCTCATGTGGGGCCAACAGTACCATTGGAGTGTAGTCCCGAGATGCGGGCAGATCAGCTGGCAGTTGGGTCGGATCTTTCTTGACGACTTCTTCCTCATCTTCTTCTTCTTTACGTCTGTAGGAGCCAATGCTGACTTGAGGGAGCAGCTCGGCATAGCTCAGACCGCCCTTTGTGCCAAGGAGATCGAGCGCAGCGCCTTGGCCCAGGAGCGTGATCGCCTGGCCAAGAAGTTGGCCGACCAAGAGGAGAACCACAAGGCGGCCTTGAAGGCGGCGCAGGACAGCGAGGCCGCCCTCAAAGCCGAGTATGAGACGGAGGCGACAAGCTGGGCCGAGGCGAGGCAGGCGCTGAGCGAGGGCTATAGCCGGGTTGAGGATTTGATCGACGGTAGGCCACCTTCCTCTTCGTCCCTTTGCTCATCCCCGTCACCTGACCAGTCCTCTGACTTGCTTTATTTCTTTCTTCTTTGCGCAGAATACTTTCCCGGCTACTCTGTTGTTGCCAAGCAGGCCATCGAAGCTCACCGCGAGGCCCGACGCCAGGCTGGGGCCGAGATCCCACCGGGTGCCAACCGGACGCTTGAAGAGCAGCCACAGCGATTCAAGCACAACCAGCCGACCTACCGCCGCTCCGCCGCCTTGGCGTGCGGGGCGCAAGTCTTGACCGCCCTCGGCCCGTGAAGTGATTGCCCGCACCCCCAATCGGACTGCCGAGTGGCTGGAGGTAGCAGTCAGTCGCTTCGAGGCCTGGAAGGCTTCTACAGCTCAGTGCAGGGCTCGGCGGGCGCTGGAGTTCGTCCGGGCCTGGTATCCTGGGCTTTGCTTGGACCAGCTACGCACCTGGTGGCAGGAGGCTGACGAGGAGCTGGAGGCGGTGCGGCCGGCTATCATCCAGCGCGCCTCGGCGATCGCCGACTTCACCGACACCAGCGCCTTTGCTCCTGAGGTGAACGAAGACGGCGTCGCTCAGCCGGAGGAGTGGTTCGGGCTGAACCCAGCAGAGGGAGAGGACTCGGCGGAGGAGATTGACTCCAGCGACGAGGGCGAAGAGGAGGAGGAGGAGGATGGTGAAGATGCCGTGCCGGACGGTGGGGCGACCGACCAGCCTCAGCTTGACCGCGCCTCTAGCAACGAGGCACGCGTGGGAACACTGCCTGCCGCAGGCGGCGACCAAGCCGAGACTCGCCAGCCAGCCACTCCCCCGGCCAACACTGCCGTCTCCACCATCCTGCCCGACACGCCTGTTGCTCCCTTGGCCTGACTTGCCGCCTTTACCTTCCTGCTTGTTACTTTTGAACAACTTTTTATTAAATTTGTGCAGTTCCACCCACCGGGGGTGTATTCAAACTATGTTGAATGCCGGCCTTTCGAAGGCCTTTTTGTGTAAATATAATTATGCATGTGCTTGGCTTCCGTTCCCAGTTGTTTTTCATCTTTGGCTGCTTTCCTTTGCCGCCCTCCCTTGGCCGCCACCTTCCCAGTCGGACAACTGCTCTACAGTCTGTGGCCGGGTAAGGACCTGGCCGTCTGGGAGGGCAAGTACTTGAGCTTTTTAGATTGTAGCAAAGTAAGAAAGGAAGCCGGCCAGCTGGCTACTTTGACAGCCGGTTGGCTGGGGCGAAGCCGGCTTGAGTTATGTAAGTTCTTTTAGTCCTTAGCCGTTTTTCATGTGGGCATCCCTTTCTGCCTTTGGCTCTTGTTAGTCGGACAGTCAGTTGTTTGAGCTGCGACTTTCAACAAGAGAGAGCTTAGGTGCCGGCACACTACTTGTCTGACTTCAGGTAGAACTTAAACATAACCCAAGACGGCAAGTCCCCGGGCCAACTAATCGAACCCGGTGCCGGACATGATAATGAATGTGATGATGCAAACGTGGGTGTGATACTCGTCATTCATAGATAAAAGAGGGTAGTCCCTGAGTGATCCTCGGGGAGCCCGTTGTCTCATACTTAGTACAAAAGGTAACGAAGTACATACTGCATTTTAACTATAAAATCTTCGGAGGAGATTGGCGTTCCATGGTCATTCCGACTCCCTGCCGGAGTCGTCCCTCTTGCGTGCCTTCAGCTTCTGTGCGTCAATCAAGTAGTAGGAATCGTTGTCTAGGGCTCGGCTGATGACAAATGGGCCTTCCCAAGGGGCCGAGAGCTTGTGCTGGCCGGCTGTTCGCTGGATCAGCCGGAGCACAAGGTCGCCCTCTTGAAAGGATCGCGGCTTGACCTTCCGGCTGTGGTAACGGCGTAGACCTTGCTGGTAGATGGCGGACCGGCTGAGGGCTAACAGCTGGCCTTCTTCCAGCAGATCGACGCCATCTTCTCGTGCTTCCTTCGCCTCCGCTTCCGTGTACATGGTGACCCAAGGTGAGTCGAACTCAATGTCAGTCGGGATGACAGCCTCGGCACCATATACAAGGAAGAAAGGAGTGAAGCCGGTTGACTTATTTGGAGTAGTACGCAAGCTCCAGAGGATGGCCGACAGCTTGTCGAGCCAACAGCCGGCCGAACGCTCCAGTGGTACGACCAGTCGAGGCTTGATGCCAGAGAGGATGAGGCCGTTTGCTCGCTCGACCGGGCCGTTTGACTGCGGATGGACAACAGATGCTAAGTCCAGTCGGATGCCGTGAGTTGCGCAGAAACGTGCCAGTGCTCCCTTGGCAAAATTCGTGCCGTTGTCGGTGATGATGCTATGCGGTACACCGTACCGGGTTGTGATATATGCAATAAATGTTACGGCAGTCAGCTCATTCAGCTTCTTGATCGGCTTTGCTTCAATCCACTTGGTAAATTTGTCCATGGCAACAAGCAGATGTGTCATGCCACCGCGTGTCGTCTTGAATGGGCCCATCATATCCAACCCCCAAACAGCAAAGGACCAAGTGAGGGGGATGGTCTTGAGTGCAGAAGCCGGCAGGTGTTGCTTGGAGCTGAAGACTTGGCACCCTTTGCAGTGTTTGACTAGTTCCTTGGCGTCGTCCAAAGCAGTCGGCCAAAAGAAACCATGGCGGAAAACTTTGGTGATGAGTGATCTTGAGGCTGTGTGGTGGCCGCATTCGCCTTGGTGTATATCTTCGAGGATTGCTATGCCCTTCTCCGGCTCGACGCAGCGCTGGAAGACTCCAGTGACACTACGTCTAACAAGCTCTCGGTTTAATATTGTGTAAGCTTTGGCTCGGCGTTGGACTTGCCTTGCCGAGACCTCGTCAGTCGGTAGCTCCCTGTTAATCAGGAAATTGAGGATGGGCTGGGCCCATGATGGAGCTGTGACTTCTTCTGTTGTCAAGGTGGTTACCACAACCAGGGCAGGTGGGCTAGGTGGTGAAGAGTTGGAGTTGGCCACCATCTGTTGTGTTGATGCAGTCCCCGGGCCGACTGCAGTAGTCCTCGAGCCGTGTTACGAAGTCCCCGGCCGAATGCGACTCTGATGATCCCCGAGCCGCCTGTCAAAGTCCCCGAGCCGCCTGCTTGGCTCCCCAAGCTGGCTCCGACTACGTCAGGATCAGGCAGCACGAAGATGGAATCGGACTCTGGAGACGGCTTGACAGATGGCTTAAGGAGGCATTGGAGGGAGATCCTGGTTGGTATAGCTTGACGGGTGGAGCCTATTCGTTCTAGGGCATCTGCTTGCTCGTTGTCGGCTCGTGGCACATGGAGAAACTCGCACCCTTCAAAGTATCCGCTGAGTTGCTGAACGAGGAAGCGATAGCTCGCCATGTTTGCGTCCTTGGCGTCCCAGTCGCCGGATGATTGTTTGACTACCAAGTCCGAGTCACCATAACACAAGATCCAGCGGATGCCGAGTTCTTTGGCTAGCCGGAGCCCGTGTATGAGCGCCTCGTACTTGGCCACATTGTTGGAGGCGGCAAAATGAATTTGCAATGTGTATCTGAGCTTGTCTCCTTTGGGAGAGGTGACGACGATGCCGGCTCCCAAGCCGGTGCGCATCTTGGATCCATCAAAGTGCATCCGCCAATGGGAGGAGTCTGGCAGGCGGCAGGTACTGGGTCTCGGCCCAATCGACGAGGAAGTCGGCCAATGCCTGGGACTTGATGGTGGTGCGGGGCTGATAGAAGATTGAATAAGGGGCCAGCGCATTGGCCCATTTGGCTACCCGGCCGGATGCATCCCGGCTGCCTATGATCTCGGCCAGCGGGGCAGTGCATACGACCATGATGGGGCCCTCTTGGAAATAGGGCTTGAGCTTCTTGGCGGCGAAGTACACACCATAGCACATCTTCTGATAGTGTGGATAGTTCTGCTTCGATGTGGACAGTACTTCACTCAGGTAATAGACCGACCTCTGGACTGGCTGAACTCGGCCCTCTTCCGGGCGTTGAACCACGATGACAGTGCTGACCACTCGGCTAGTGGCGGCAATGTAAAGAAGCATGGGCTCTTTCTCAGTCGGTGCCGCCAAGACAGGCGGCATGGACAACATCTTTTTTAACTCGTGGAAAGCTTGATCTGCTTGGTCGTTCCATTCAAAGTGAGTGGACTTCTTCATGAGTCGGTAGAGAGGGAGGGCCTTCTCCCCGAGCTGGCTGATGAAGCGGTTGAGGGAGGCCAAGCATCCGGTAAATTTCTGGACATCTCTTAGCTTGGTAGGAATCTCTATTCTCTCTATAGCCTTGATCTTCACCGGGTTGCATTCGATGCCGCGTTCGGAGACCAGGAAGCCTAGGAGCTGGCCGGCTGGCACTCCGAACACGCATTTTTCTGGATTGAGCTTGATCTGAAACCGGCGCAAGTTCTCGAATGTCTCCTTGAGATCTTCCAGTAGGGTGCCGTGCTTCTCCGTCTTCACCACAATGTCGTCTACATAGACGTGGGCATTTCTGCCGAGTTGCTTGAGGAGGCATTTCTGCATGCAACGCTGAAAAGTGGCACCGGCATTTCTCAAGCCAAATGTCATAGTCAGGTAGCAGAAAGCTCCGAATGGTGTGATGAACGAGGTCTTCAGACGGTCAGCTGGGTCCAATTTTATCTGGTGGTAGCCTGAGTAAGCATCCAAAAAACTCAACAGCTCGCATCCGGCTGTGGAGTCTATCACTTGATCAATTCTTGGCAGGGCAAAAGGATCCTTGGGGTAGGCTTTGTTGAGGCTGGTATAGTCAATGCACATGCGCCATTGTTTGTTCTTCTTCAGCACCAGGACCGGGTTGGCAAGCCACTCAGGGAAGAAAACCTCCATGATGAAGCCGGCTGCCAGAAGCCGGGCTATTTCTTCTCCGACTACTCTTCTTTTCTCCTTCGACAGGCGGCACAAGGGCTGCTTGACCGGCCTTGCATCCGTTCGGACGTGTAGTTTGTGCTCGGCGAAATCCGACAGAATACCCGGCATGTCTTTGGGAGACCATGCAAAGATGTCCCAATTCTCACGGAGGAAATCGATGAGCTCGCTTTCCTATTTGCTGTCAAGGCTGGTTCCCATGACCGCGTACCTCTCCGGGTGCTCCGAGTCCAGAGGCATCTTCTTGGTTTCTTTGGCCGGCTGGAAACAACACCGAGCCTCATATTCCTTGGGATCGGGGGACAAGGCCGGCTGCTTGCCGGCCATGGCCACGACCCGGTCCAGCATCTTCTTCTCTTCAGCAATCACGAGGGACTCGGCCAGCCGGCTGCTAGCAGCCGCACACTTGGCGGATTTCTTGTAGTCTCCAGATATGGTGATGACACCCTTGGAACTCGGCATCTTCATCGTGAGGGAGGCATAGTGGGGCACAACCATGAATTTGGCCACTGCAGGTCGGCCAAGCAGCGCGTGGTAAGGGCTCTCAAGATCCACTACCTCAAACCATATTGCTTCTCGGCGGAAATGATCTTTGTCTCCAAAGAGAACGTCTATCTTGATCTTGCCGATCGGAGCACAGGACAGACCGGGTACGATGCCATCAAAACACAGTCCGACTCGGCATGAGCTGCTTTCTCTTGATATTCAGCTTCTCCATGGTATCACGGTACAGTATGTTGATGCTACTTCCGCCATCTATCAACATGCGGGAGAATCGGGCAGCCCGCCGATCTGTCGCGAGGGTGGGATCCAAAACCAACGCATAAGAGCCGGGAGACGGCATCACCTCTGGGTGATCGGCCCGACTCCAACTGATAGGTTTCTCCGACCAGTGCATGAACTGGGGGTTGTTGGATGCGACCGCATTGACTTCTTGGTGTGGTCGGTGCCGACTTCGCCGATCTTCTGGGTGGCTTGTAAAGACGACGTAGGCGGCATGCTCATCAGGGAACTCGTCGTGGACGACTCCAACTGCTGGCGGCGGCGGGCTCTTTGAGGCGAGGCGGTGACCAGCGGCGGAGGCGGCACGATCCCTCGCCCTTGGAGATTCGCGTGAGCCAATGGCATTTCGGGTGGTGTGGTTGGAGGCCTTGCGCGCTGTGAAATTTGCGAGGGGCATCAAGGGCTTGCTTTCGTGGCGGCGGCTGCCAAGCCGACTGCCGCTCTACGCTTCTTGGGCGCGGGCTGCCCCTCAGGCTATTCGTCTTTGACTGTGGCTACCTGCCGACTGGCGGAAGTCGGCATCGGAGCCTTGCGCTTGTTGTCGTTCTGGTACGGGCGGCGAGTGGACTCTCTAGCCGGCGTCTTGGGAGCCGGCGCAAGCACCTTCCCGGAAGCGTCTAGTCGGAGCTCGGTCTTCATGGAGGAGTCGGCCATGGCGTATTTGTCCGTGATGACTAGCAGCTCGTAGTCGGCTCGTCGTAGAGGAGTCGGTGCTTGAGGAGGGTGCCTTCTCGGCACCAGGCCGTGAAGTACTCTATGGCTTGAACCTCGTGCACCCCTTCGCAGGAGTTTCGGAGCTCGGCCCAACGCGTGAGATAGTCACGAGTCGACTCGTTGGGTCCTTGCGCTGAGGAGAGCTGTCGGGGCTTGGGAGCCCGCTTGTAGGTCTTTGGTGAAGTTGCGGATGAAGGCTTCCGTGAAGTCGAGCCAGCTATCGATGCTGTAGGGCTTGAGGCTATTGAGCAAGGTGCGCGTCGTGCCCTGGAGCATCAGGGGGACGTATTTTACGGCAACACACCTGTTGCCGTTCGCTATGCGGACTGCGGTGGAGTAGTCAATCAACCAATCTTCTGGCTTCACGGAGCCGTTGTATTTGGGCGTGTCTCTTGGGAGCGAGAACCCTTTGGGGAAGGGCTCGTCGCGAATGCGGGGGCCAAAGCAAGGCGGGCCGACATCTTCTTCTTCTTCTAACACCAGGGACCGCGCGAGGCGGTCGATTCGATGGCGGGCATCATTTTTGTCGAATCCTTCACGGCGACCTAGTCGGCCGTTGAGAGTCGGATACGTAACAGGCGGCGGGGTGGGATATCTCTCCCCACGAGGCGGAGGTGGAGGCGGATCGCCTCATCGCTCCACGGTTTGAGGGCGGCCTTCTGCGTCGCGCTCGATAGTGACTTGAGTCCGGCTGCGACTGGCAGCAGGCTCCTTTTCCCGCCTCATGCGGACTCCGCCCGTGGTCGGCGTACGTGACGTCGCGCCGTGCTCTTGGTGTGGGGGAGGGCTTTCGGCGCGAACTCCGGCTTCGTGCCGCTTTGCGGCCACGTCGATAAGCTGCTGGATTCGCGTGGTCATGTAGGGGATCTCGTCGGCCCCTACTCCATTCAGCTCGTCTACGACCGACTGGGCGGCGCGCAGGTTCTCAAGAGGTGTGGCGTAGACTGGGCGTTCCACCCCCAGCATGTCGGCGATGGCCGTGCTGCGTTTCTGGACAACGCCGGCCCGGCTCGGTCCGTCGGGAGGTGGCGTGCCGAAGGCGGCATGGTCAACTTCGCGTTGGTGGGCCTCGGTGAGGCGTCTCATGGTGGCTAGCTTCTGGCCCTCTGCCGCGAGGGCAAGGCGGCATGCCTCCAGCGCCTCGGCGTCGGTGTCGGCCGGGATGGGGACGGACAAGTCCTGCAGCGCCGCTTGCAGGGCGTCGTGGGTGTTCTCGCCGGAGGCGACTCCGTGGCTGATGACCAGCACCTCGGTAACGGTGCTGCCGCCACTATCGGCTCGCGGGAGAGGATCGTCGAAGACCACCACGTTGGTGGGGAAAGCGTCGAGTGATGCGGTGTCGGAGTCGACAAGCATCGGGTCGGTGGAGCCGACCGACTCCAAATCCACAGAAGGCTCGTTGGAGACGTGGAGTTGGTCGAGGAGGCTAACGAGGCGGCTCTCGAGGCAGCCGGTTCCCGCGTCAGACGCGGGCTCGTCAGAGATGCGAGCCTCGCCAAGGATATCGGCGAGGCAGCTCGCCGCGCAGGCGTTGTCGACACCTTGCAGCGCGTCGGGGCAAGCGCCATCGGGCGTGCCGGGCTGGCTATGCTCGCGGGGGAGGAAGAGGGTTCCCGTCCAGAACAGGTCTCCGGACGATGGTGCACCTGGCCCCATGGTGGGCGCCAAATGTCGGGTGGTTGGGACGACATATGCCAACGGGTGGCTTATCATTGTGGCAGCCAATAAGACATCGCCGGTGCCTGGAAACGGGATAAGGCGAAGACATGCACGCCAGCGAATCTTACCCAGGTTCGCGGCTCTCCGAGGAGATAACACCCCTAATCCTGCTCTGCGGGGTCTCCGCATGATCACTAGATCAACAAGTAGCTACAAGAGGCTCCTTGAGCTGTTTGGCGAGAGGAGGAAGAAGGGGCAACGCTAGCTCTCTTCTCCTCTCGAAGTAGTGTCTAAAACTATCAAAGTCCAACCCTTTGCATGGGTGCCCCGGGGGGTTTATATAGGCCTACCCCTAGGGGTACAATGGTAATCCGGCTGGGCCGGGGCCCAGCCATCAGTGTCTACGCCGGCCGGCTTCTCCGCTGACCGCTGGGCCCCGCCGACTGGTGGGTCCTGCCGGCTGCTGGCCTCCTGGTAGACAGATAGGCCCCACCGCTTGGGGGTCTTGTCGGGGGCTGGTTACTGTTGCTTCACCCTTGATGACGAGGGCTTGGTCGAGGTAAGCGTGGCTACAGTGTCGCCGCCTTGCGGGCGCTCACTATAGCCTTACCTCGTCTTGTCTCCTTGATGAGGCCCATTCTTCGAGGGAGGGAACGAGCCGGCTGGGGAGAGCCGGTTTCATCCCTGGCCGACTAGGAGGCATGTGGCCGCCTTCGGATGTCTCTCTGGCCAATGGGGTCCACCACCTGTGGGCCGTACCATCGGCCCATCGTGGGTGATGTCATGGTCAGCATGGCAACAGTGCCACACTGGACGGGTCATGGCAGCCCCATACGGTGTACTGTAGCCATGCGAACCCCGGGACTCGGGGGTGGCGTGCTTCACTATTGCCACGCCCCGTCTTGTCATCATTACGTTGGTACAAACTTCGAGGGCCCGATCTGGGCCGCCTATTGGGGGCCGGCTTCTTGGAGTCGGCCCTCCCGTGGCTTTCTTTTAGGAGGATTCTTGGTCGGGCCGCCTCCTGTAGTCGGCCGATGGGGTAGCCGGCCGGGAGAAGGCGGCCCCGCGTATTGGATGCTCGATGGTTTGATCAGCCTTATTATTTTTTTAGGAGCCAGGGGGAGCCGGCTAGGCTACCCGTGGTCATTTGCTCCGCACGATCGCGAGCAGCGATGCTGATCATTTGGGCCTTTGTTTTCTCTTTGGGGCAAAAGCTTGTGCGTGGTCAAGAACTAGGGTTTAATGTTGTGTATGTGTGTGCTGACTAAGGTAAATAATGTATGAAAAAGACTTTTTTTTTCTGTCATTGTGTTTTTTCTTATTCTTTTTGCAGCAGTGTATGTGGACGAATTTGTATGTGTATGCGTATTTTATATAAATAACTCATACAGTATATATAAGTGTATATTTTTATTTTTTGTCAACGACAACATTCTGTGTGAACTGGCATTTGTCACGCTTATATGTATCGTATGTGTTCCATAAACTGCATCGCATTTGATAAGGTAGATGGGGGGGTTGCCCCCTAATTAGTTGTCTATAGATTTGTATTGCTCATGTATGCACTGCGTGCGTTAGCGCAAGGCCGAGCAGAGGGTGGGAAGGTGGGGTCGTGACACCCCTCCCCATCCCCCTGCGAGGCCGAGTCTGGAACAAGCCGGAGCAGGCGGCGACGCGGCGTGCCGCGGCGCCACATGCGTAGGCGAGTCCGTCACACCCCTTCGCCCCCTGTCTATCATAGGGGTGTGGCTCTGGGGTTGTGTGCGTCCCATTTGACGGAAAAACAGAATGTCCGCACTATGAGTGTCAACCAAACGCACTGCATGCATTAGCGCGAGGCCGAGCAGGTGGTGGGAGGGGGGGTCATGACCCCCCATCCCCATCCCCCTGCGAGGCCGAGCCTGGAACAAGCCTGAGTAGGCAGCGACGCGGCGTCCGCGGCGCAGCATGCGTAGGCGAGTCCGTCACACCCCGTCGCCCCCTGTCTATCTTATGGGTGTGGCTTTGGGGTTGCGTGCATCCCATTTGATGGAAAAACAGAATGTCCGCTCTGCGCCTGTCAACCAAGCGCACTGCGTGCGTTAGCGCGAGGCCGAGCAAGGGATAGGGAGGGGGGGTCGTGACTCCCCTCCCCATCCCCCTGCGAGGGCGAGCCTGGAACGAGCCGGAGTAGGCGGCGACGCGGCGTGCCGCGGCGCCGCATGCATAGGAGAGTCCGTCACACCCCGTCGCCCCCTGTCTATCTTAGGGTGTGGCTCTAGGGTTGCGTGCATCCCATTTGATGGAAAAAAAGAATGTACGCACTGCGCCTGTCAACCAAGCGCACTGCATGTATTAGCGCGAGGCCGAGCAGGGGGTGGGGAGGGAGGGTCGTCATGTTGGAAATATGCCCTAGAGGCAATAATAAATTGGTTATTATTATATTTCCTTGTTCATGATAATCGTTTATTATCCATGCTATAATTGTATTGATAGGAAACTCAGATACATGTATGGATACATAGACAACACCATGTCCCTAGTAAGCCTCTAGTTGACTAGCTCATTGATCAATAGATGGTTATGGTTTCCTGACCATGGACATTGGATGTCATTGATAACGGGATCACATCATTAGGAGAATGATGTGATGGACAAGACCCAATCCTAAGCCTAGCATAGAGATCGTGTAGTTCAGTATGCTAAAGCTTTTCTAATGTCAAGTATCTTTTCCTTAGACCATGAGATTGTGCAACTCCGGATACCGTAGGAATGCTTTGGGTGTACCAAACGTCACAACGAATCGGGTGGCTATAAAGGTGCACTACGGTATCTCCAAAAGTGTCTGCTGGTTGGCACGAATCGAGATCGGATTTGTCACTCCGTGTACGGAGAGGTATCTCTGGGCCCACTCGGTGGGACATCATGATAATGTGCACAATGTGACCAAGGGGTTGATCACGGATGATGTGTTACGGAACGAGTAAAGAGACTTGCGGTAACGAGATTGAACAAGGTATCGGTATACCGACGATCGAATCTCGGGCAAGTACAATACCGTTAGACAAAGGGAATTGTATACGGGATCGATTGAGTCCTTGACATCGTGGTTCATCCGATGAGATCATCGTGGAACATGTAGGAGCCAACATGGGTATCCAGATCCGCTGCTGGTTATTAGCGGGAGAACGTCTAGGTCATGTCGCATGGTTCCCGAACCCGTAGGGTCTACACACTAAGGTTCGATGGCGCTAGGGTTATAAAGGAAGTTTGTATGTGGTTACCGAATGTTGTTCGAGTCCGGATGAGATCCCGGATGTCACGAGGAGTTCCGGAATGGTCCGGAGGTAAAGATTTATATATGGGAAGTCCTATTTTGGCCACCGGAAAATGTTCGGGATTTTTCGGTATTGTACCGGGAAGGTTCTAGAAGGTTCCGGAGTGGGTCCCACCTGCATGGGGGACCCACATGAACGTGGGTAGTGGGGTCAAGGCCCCACACCCCTGGTCAAGGCGCACCAAGATCCCCCCTTAGAAGGAATAAGATCATATCCCGAAGGGATAAGATCAAGATCCCTAAAAAGGGGGGATAACAATCGGTGGGGAAGGAAATGATGGAATTTTTTTCCTCCCACCTTGACAACGCCCCAAACCAGCCCCTCCACCCCTATATATAGTGGGTAGGCGCATGGGAGCTTCATACAAAGTTCTGGCGCAGCCCTCCCCCTCTCCCAAGTCCTCCTCCTCTCCCGCGGTGCTTGGCGAAGCCCTGCAGGATTGCCATGCTCCTCCACCACCACCACGCCGTTGTGCTGCTACTGGATGGAGTCTTCCTCAACCTCTCACTCTCTCCTTGCTGGATCAAGGCATGGGAAACTTCACCGGGCTGTACGTGTCTTGAACGCGGAGGTGCCGTCCGTTCGGCACTAGGATCTCCGGTGATTTGGATCACGACGAGTACGACTCCTTCAACCCCGTTCTCTTGAACGCTTCCTCTTAGCAATCTACAAGGGTATGTAGATGCACTATCCTTCCCCTCGTTGCTGGTTTCTCCATAGATAGATCTTGGTGGCACGTAGGAAAATTTTGAATTTCTGCTACGTTCCCCAACATTTGGCATCATGAGCTAGGTCTATTGCGTTGATTCTTTGCACGAGTAGAACACAAAGTAGTTGTGGGCGTTGATTTTGTTCAATATGCTTACCGTTACTAGTCCAATCTTGTTTCGACGGTATTGTGGGATGAAGTGGCCCGGACCGACCTTACACGTACTCTTACGTGAGACAGGTTCCACCGACTGACATGCACTTGGTGCATAAGGTGGCTAGCGGGTGCCAGTCTCTCCCACTTTAGTCGGAACGGATTCGATGAAAAGGGTCCTTATGAAGGGTAAATAGCAATTGTCATATCACGTTGTGGTTTTGCGTAGGTAAGAAACGTTCTTGCTAGAAACCCATAGCAGCCACGTAAAACATGCAACAACAATTAGAGGACGTCTAACTTGTTTTTGCAGGGTATGCTATGTGATGTGATATGGCCAAGAAGAATGTGATGAATGATATGTGATGTATTAGATTGATCATGTTCTTGTAATAGGAATCACGACTTGCATGTCGATGAGTATGACAACCGGCAGGAGCCATATGAGTTGTCTTAATTTATTGTATGACCTGCGTGTCATTGAAAATGCCATGTAATTACTTTACTTTATTGCTAACCGGTAGCCATAGTAGTAGAAGTAATAAGTTGGCGAGACAACTTCATGGAGACACGATGATGGAGATCATGATGATGGAGATCATGGTGTCATGCCGGTGACGATGATGATCATGGAGCCCGAAGATGGAGATCAAAGGAGCAAAATGATATTGGCCATATCTTGTCACTATTTGATTGCATGTGATGTTTATCATGTTTATGCATCTTGTTTACTTAGAACGACGGTAGTAAATAAGATGATCCTTACAACAATTTCAAGAAGTGTTCTCCCTAACGTGCACCGTTGCTAAAGTTCGTCGTTTGAAGCACCACGTGATGATCGGGTGTGATAGATCCTTACGTTCACATACAACGGGTGTAAGACAGTTTTACACATGCAAAACACTTAGGGTTAAATTGGCGATCCTAGCATGTACGGACATGGCCTCGGAACACGAGACCGAAAGGTCGAGCATGAGTCGTATGGAGGATACGATCAACATGAAGATGTTCACCGATGATGACTAGTCCGTCTCACGTGATGATCGGACACGGCCTAGTTGACTCGGATCATGTAATCACTTAGATGACTAGAGGATGTCTATCGAGTGGAAGTTCATAAGATGAACTTAATTATCCCGAACATAGTCAAAAGATCTTTGCAAATTATGTCGAAGCTCGCGCTTTAGTTCCACTGTTTAGATATGTTCCTAGAGAAGATATAGTTGAAAGTTGACAATGGCGATTATGCGACACGATGAAAGCTTATGTCCTTAATGCACGCTCGGTGTGCTGAAACCCAAACGTCGTTTGTGGATGTTGCGAACATCGGACATACACGCTTTTGATAACTACATGATAGTTCGCTTAAGCGGTTTATAGTTGAGGCACCAAAGACATTTTGAAGCGTCGCGGAACATATGAGATGTTTTGAGGGCTGAAATTGAGATTTCGGTCTGTGCCCACGTCAAGAGGTATGAGACCTCCGACGATTTTCTTAGCCTGCAAACTAAGGGAGAAAAGCTCAATCGTTGAGCTTGTGCTCGATTGTCCGAGTGCAACAATCACTTGAATCGAGTGGGAGTTGATCTTCCGGATGAGATAGTGATGTTTCTCCAAAGTCATTGCCACCAAGCTGCTAGAGCTTCGTGATGAGCTATAACATATCGAGGATAGATATGATGATCCTTGAGGTATTATGACGTTTGACACGCGAAAGTAGAAATCAAAAGGAGCATCAATTGTTGATGGTTGGTGAAACCACTAGTTTCAAGAAGGGCAAGGGCAAGAAGGGATACTTCATGAAGCGACAAATTAGCTGCTGCTCTAGTGAAGAAACCCAAGGTTGAACCCAAACCCGAGACTAAGTGCTTCGTAATAAGGGAACAACCATTTGGAGCGGAATTACCCTAGATACTTGGTAGATGAGAAGGTGGCAAGGTCGATAGAAGTATATTGGATATACATTATGTTAATGTCTACTTTACTACTACTCTTAGTAGCACCAGGGTATTAGATACGGTTCGGTTGCTAAGTGTTAGTAACTCGAAATAAAAGCTACGGAATAAGCGAGACTAGCTAAAGGTGAGTGACGATATGTGTTGGAAGTGTTTCCAAGGTTGATGTGATCAAGCATCGCGCTCCCTCTACCATCGAGATTTGGTGTTTGCGTTGAGCATAGACATGATTGGATTATGTCTATCGCAATCTGGTTATTCATTTAAGGAGAATAATGGTTACTCTATTTATTTGAATAATACCTTCAATGGTCTTGCACCTAAAGGAATGGTTTATTGAATCTCGATCGTAGTGATACACATTTTCATGCCAAAAGATATAAGATAGTAATGATAGTACCACTTGTGGCAATCGCCATGTAAGTCATATTGGTGTAAAAGCATGAAGAAGCTCCATGTTGATGGATCTTTGGACTCACTCGTTTTGAAAAGTTTGAGACATGCGAACCATGTCTATTGGTGTATACGCATGAAGAAACTCCATGCAGATGGATCGTTTGGACTCACTTGATTTTGAATCACTTGAGATATGCAAATCATACCACATGGGCAAGATGACTAAAAAGCCTCGTTTTTCAAAGAAATGGAACAAGATAGCAACTTGTTGGAAGTAAACACATTTTGATGTGTGCAGTCCAATGAGTCTTTGAGGCATCTGATGAATATCGTTATGTTCTCACTTCACAGATGATTCGAATATATGTTGAGTATATTTATTTGATGAAACACAAGTCTTAATTATTGAATGGTTCAAATAATTTCAGAGTGAAGTTGAAGATCATCGTGACAAGAGGATAAAATGTCTATGATATGATCATAGAGATGAGTATCTGAGTTCTGAGCTTTGTACACGCAATTAAGACATTGTGGAAATTGTTTCACAATTAATACCGCCTGGAACACCATAGTTTGACGGTGTGTCTGAACATCATAGTTGCACCCTATTGGATATGGTGCGTACCATGATGTCTCTTATCGAATGACCACTATCGTTTATGGGTTAGGCATTAGAGACAACCACATTCACTTTAAATAGGGCACCACGTAATTCCGTTGAGATGACACCGTATGAACTATGGTTTAGAGAAACCTAAGCTGTCATTTCTTAAAGGTTTGGGGCTGCGACACTTATGTGAAAAAGTTTCAGGTTGATAAGCTCGAACCCAAAGTGGATAAAATGCATCTTCATAGGACACCCAAAATAGTTGGGTATACCTCCTAATTCAGATCCGAAAGCAATAGGGATTGTTTCTTGAATCGGGTCCTTTCTCGAGGAAAAGTTTGTCTCAAAAAGTTGAGTGGGAGGATGGTGGAGACTTGATATGGTTATTGAACCGTCACTACAACTAGTGTGTAGCAGGGCACAGGAAGTTGTTCCTGTTGTACCTACACCAATTGAAGTAGAAGCTTATGATAGTGATCAAACTTCGGATCAAGTCACTACCGTACCTCGTAGGGTGACAAGGATGCGTACTGCTTCAGAGTGGTACAGTAATCTTGTCTTGAAGGTCATGTTGCTAGACAACAATGAACCTACGAGCTATGGAGAAGCAATGGTGGGCCCAAATTCCAACAAATGGTTAGAAGCCATGAAATCCGAGATAGGATCCATGTATCAGAACAAAGCATGGACTTTTGGTGGACTTGCCCGATGATTGGCAAGCCACTGAGATAAATGGATCTTTAAGAAGAAGACGGACGTGGATGGTAATGTCACCATCTATGAAGCTCGACTTGTGGCGAAGAGTTTTTCACAAGTTCAAGGAGTTGACTACGATGAGATTTTCTCATCCGTAGCGATGCTTAAAGTCCATCGGAATCATGTTAGCATTAGCTGCATTTATGAAATCTGGCAGATGGATGTCAAAACGAGTTTCCTCGACAGTTTTCTTGAGGAAAGGTTGTATGTGATATAACCAGAAGGTTTTGACCATCCTGAAGAACGCTAACAAATATGCAGAACTCCAGCAATCCTTCTAAGGACTGGAGTAAGCATCTCGGAGTTGGAATGTATGCTTTGATGAGATGACCAAAGATTTTGGGTTTATACATAAGTTTATGAGAAACTTGTATTTCCAAAGAAGTGAGTGGGAGCGCTATAGAATTTCTGATGAGTATATGTTGTTGACATATTGTTGATCAGAAATGATGTAGAATTTCTAAAAAGCATATAGGGTTATTTGAAAAGTGTTTTTCAATGCAAAACCTGGATTAGGCTACTTGAACAATAAGCATCAAGATCTACAAGATAGATCAAAATGCTTAATAGTACTTTCAAATGAGCATATACCTTGACATGATCTTGAAGGTGTTCAAGATGGATCAGTCAAAGAAGGAGTTCTTGCCTGAGATGTAAGGTATGAAGTTAAGACTTAAAAGCTCGACCACTGCAGAATAGAGAGAAAGGACGAAGGTCGTCCCCTATACTTGAGACGTAGGCTCTATAGTATGCTATCTTGTGTACCGCACCGAAGTGTGCCTTGCCATGAGTCGGTCAAGGGTACAAGAATGATCGAGAATGGATCATTGGACGATGGTCAAAATTGTCCTTGGAGTAAATTAGGACATGTTTCTCGATTATGGAGGTGATAAAGAGTTGGCGTAAAGGGTTATGTCGATGCAAGCTTTAACACCTATCCGAAAGTGACTCGAGTAGCAAACCGGATACGTATAGTGGAGCAACCATTTGGAATAGCTCCAAGTGGAGCGTGGAAGCACATTTACTGAATGACCTAGAGATTTGCAAAGTATATACGGATCTGAATGTTGCGCACCGTTGACTAAAACCTCTCTCACAAGCAAAACATGATCAAACCCCGAACTCATTGAGTCTTAATCACATGATGATGTGAACTAGTTTAATGGCACTAGTAAACTCTTTGGATGTTGGTCACATGGCGATGTGACCTGTGAGTGTTAATCACATGGCGATGTGAACTAGATTATTGACTCTAGTGCAAGTGGGAGACTATTGGAAATATGCTCTAGAGGCAATAATAAATTGGTTATTATTATATTTCCTTGTTCATGATAATCGTTTATTATCCATGCTATAATTGTATTGATAGGAAACTTCGGATACATGTGTGGATACATAGACAACACCATGTCCCTAGTAAGCCTCTAGTTGACTAGCTCGTTGATCAATAGATGGTTATGGTTTCCTGACCATGGACATTGGATGTCATTGATAACGGGATCACATCATTAGGAGAATGATGTGATGGACAAGACCCAATCCTAAGCCTAGCACAGAGATCGCGTAGTTCGTATGCTAAAGCTTTTCTAATGTCAAGTATCTTTTCCTTAGACCATGAGATTGTGCAACTCCCGGATACCGTAGGAATGCTTTGGGTGTACCAAACGTCACAACGTAACTAGGTGGCTATAAAGGTGCACTACTGGTATCTCCGAAAGTGTCATTGGGTTGTACGAATCGAGACTGGATTTGTCACTCCGTAAACGGAGAGGTATCTCTGGGCCCACTCGGTAGGACATCATGATAATGTTCACAATGTGACCAAGGGGTCGATCATGGGATGATGTGTTACGGAACGAGTAAAGAGACTTGCCGGTAACGAGATTGAACAAGGTATCGGTATACCGACGATCGAATCTCGGGCAAGTACAATACCGTTAGACAAAGGGAATTGTATACGGGATCGACTAAGTCCTTGACATCGTGGTTCATCCGATGAGATCATCGTGGAACATGTGGGAGCCAACATGGGTATCCAGATCCCGCTGCTGGTTATTGGCCGGAGAACGTCTAGGTCATGTCTGCATGGTTCCCGAACCCGTAGGGTCTACACACTTAAGGTTCGATGACGCTAGGGTTATAAAGGAAGTTTGTATGTGGTTACGAATGTTGTTGAGTCCGGATGAGATCCCGGACGTCACGAGGAGTTCCGAATGGTCCGGAGGTAAAGATTTATATATGGGAAGTCCTATTTTGGCCACCGGAAAATGTTCGGATTTTTCGGTATTGTACCGGGAAGGTTCTAGAAGGTTCCGGAGTGGGGCCCACCTACATGGGGGACCCACATGAACGTGGGTAGTGGGTTCAAGGCCCCACACCCCTGGTCAAGCGCACCAAGATCCCCCTTAGAAGGAATAAGATCATATCCCAAGGATAAGATCAAGATCCCTAAAAAGGGGGGATAACAATCGGTGGGGAAGGAAATGATGGGATTTCTTTCCTCCCACCTTGGCCAACGCCCCAATGGACTTGGAGGGCAAGAAACCAGCCCCTCCACCCCCATATATAGTGGGGGCGGCGCATGGGAGCTTCATACAAAGTTCGCGCAGCCCTCCCTCTCCCAAGTCCTCCTCCTCTCCGCGGTGCTTGGCGAAGCCTGCAGGGATGCCACGCTCCTCCACCACCACCACGCCGTTGTGCTGCTGCTGGATGGAGTCTTCCTCAACCTCTCCCTCTCTCCTTGCTGGATCAAGGCATGGGACACGTCCACCGGCTGTACGTGTCTTGAGCGCGAGAGGTGCCGTCCGTTCGGCACTAGGATCTCCGGTGATTTGGATCACGACGAGTACGACTCCTTCAACCCCGTTCTCTTTAACGCTTCCGCTTAGCAATCTACAAGGGTATGTAGATGCACTATCCTTCCCCTCGTTGCTGGTTTCTCCATAGATAGATCTTGGTGCCACGTAGGAAAATTTTGAATTTCTGCTACGTTCCCCAACACGTCACCCCCTCCCCATCCCCCTGCGAGGCCGAGCCTGGAACGAGCTAGAGCAGGCGGCGATGCGGCGTGCCGCGTCGCCTCATGCGTACGCGAGTCCGTCACCCCGTCGCCCTCTGTCTATCTTAGGGGTGTGGTTCTGGGGTTGCGTGCGTCCTATTTGATGGAAAAACAGAATGTCCACACTGCGCCTGTCAACCAAGCGCACTGCGTGTGTTAGCGCGAGGCCGAGCAGGTGGTGGGGAGTGGGGTCGTGACCCCCCTCCCCATCCCCTGCGAGGCCGAGCCTGGAACGAGCCGAAGCAGGCGGCAACGCGGCGTGCCGCGACGTCGCGTGCATAGGCGAATCCGTCACACCTCGTCGCCCTGTCTATCTTAGGGGTGTGGCTCTAGGGTTGCGTGCGTCCCATTTGATGGAAAAACTGAATGTCCGCACTGCGCTTGTCAACCAAGTGCACTGGTGCGTTAGCGCGAGGCTGAGCAGGGGGTGGGGAGGGGGGGTCGTGACCCCCCTCCCCATCCACCTGCTAGGCCGAGCCTGGAACAAGCCAGAGCAGGCGGCGCCACGGCGTGCCGCGGTGACGGTTGCGTAAGCTAGTCCGTCACACCCCGTCGCCCTGTCTATATTAGGGGTGTGGCTCTAGGGTTGCGTGCGTCCCATTTGATGGAAAAACAGAATGCCCGCCTTTGCACTCAGCAACGCCTTTGCATGCGTTAGCGTGAGGCGGCGAGGGGTGGGAGGGGGTCATGACCCCCCTCCCCATCCCCCTGCGAGGCCGAGCCTGGAACGAGCCGGAGCAGGAGGCGACACGGCGTGCCGCATCGCCGCATGCGTACGCGAGTCCGTCACACCCCGTTGCCCCTTGTCTATCTTAGGGGTGTGGTTCTGGGGTTGCGTGCGTCCTATTTGATGAAAAAACAGAATGTCCACACTGCGCCTATCAACCAAGCGCATTGCATGCGTTAGCGCAAAGCCGAGCAGGTGGTGGGGAGCGGGGGTCGTGACCCCCTCCCCATCCCCCTACGAGGCCGAGCCTGGAACGAGCCAGAGTAGGCGGCGACGCGGCATGCCGCGGCGCCGCATGCATAGGCGAGTTCGCCACACCCCGTCGCCCCCTGTCTATCTTAGGGGTGTGGCTCTGGGGTTGCGTGCACCCCATTTGATGAAAAAACAGAATGTCCGCACTGCCCCTGTCAACCAAGCGCACTGTATGCGTTAGCGCGAGGCCGAGCAGGGGGTGAGGAGGGGGGTAGTGACACCCCCTCCCCATCCCCCTGCGAGGTTGAGCCTAGAACGAGCCGGAGCAGGCGGCGACGCGGCGTGCCGTGGTGCTGCATGCGTAGGCGAGTCCGTCATACCCCATCGCCCCTGTCTATCTTAGGGGTGTGGCTCTGGGGTTGCGTGCGTCCCATTTGATGGAAAAACAGAATGTCTGGGGCCTGGTTGCAGCTGGGTGATCAATTTTTTTCCATATCTGAAGCATTCTTTTCTTTTTGGATGATATATATTTTCGCGGTAGTACAAATGATGTCATTTGTACTGCTTGCACCAACGTTGAGTACTGCACTGCGTGTAGCAAGTCTATGTGTTGGGCACCGCACGAAAGTTGTTGCGGCCCTTGTCGTTCTACATTTATGCATGTACCGCCCTTCATGTATACACTTCGTGAACTGCCTTATATTTGTTCTGTGAACTGTATTCACGTTTGTTTAGAATGGTCTACGGATTATGTTTTTTAGAAATATTAATATTATTGTTTCTTTCTTTATAATTACTATTTGTGGACTGCATGTGGACACATGTGTACTCCTTTTTTTACCATCGTGAACTACATTAATCTTTTCTTTTTTATGTATGAGTTTGTAGTTAGATTACCTAGATTGTTTTGTTTAATGTTCTTTTTTAATATGTTTTGTATGTGAATAGTATGTTTTGGTATCACACATTAAAATTTTCAAAGTTGTATAGATACTTGTTCTAATACAAACTAATTTCTGCGAAAGCAATTGATCACAAGCAAACTGACATTGTTTTTACAAAAGAAATGTTCGATATGAAGCAACGGACATCATCAAAAGCTTGCATACATGAAACAAAGAACAACATAACGACTAAAGTAATGTGAAACTAAACATAGCCTTGATTTTTTCTAGTTGCTGTATTGGATTACAACCTTATTCTTCTTCTTCTTTGCTTCTTTGTCTCTTGTTGCCCTATCCAGTCCCATTATGACATCGTAGATGATTCTCCATGACTCATATGTTGCGAATGCATCTATTGCTGCATACTTGATAAGCTTTTCTGGCAGCGGGCAAAATCCCCACAGAGTATGGTCCTCCTTGCGGTTAATTTTTTTCTTCATGTCATGGTAGTGAATGTCTATCATCCTGCCGACAACATCAGCCAAAGAGTCAAACTTCTTTTTATTGTATGGGTCTCTCCATTCAACCTGAATATCAATGTAGTTGTCAGAGTTGATCTCCAAACCAGATACCTTCAGCTTGCTTTTGTCTCCTTCAATAGCGAATCCGACGAAGGTGTACTCATCATTCATGAGGAATTTGTCTAGTTTCATTGGCCTGCAATATGTTTGTATAGAGTGAATATAGTTTATTTCTTTAGAACTACCAATGTTTTTTTGTTTTTTCTGAAACTAAACTTCAATATGAATATCTGAATCTGTTGCATTGAGTAGTAGCTAATACTTTGTTCAACATAACTAGTAAATCTGATAATAGATTGCATAAACAATGCATGTTTTGTGTATGCTTGTATTCTTCAACCTAGTTTCATACATGTTTTGTATGGTAATGTTGCAGTTTTCTATTGTTCAGCCAAATAATTTGTATTTGGTAAAACAGAAATAAACTGCGTGTATTGCTAGATCATATAATTCAAGAATTGAACACTGACATACATGGAGCCAGATGAAAATTATCAATGAATTCATATGCCATGCTTTTCAAAAATGAGAACCAAAGTTTAAATATTTGGCAATTGCAGTGAAGAAAATTTAAAATCAATATTGACAAGCAATAGTACAGATTGATAGTTATTCTTACCTGTCTTTAGCTGCACAAATGTGGTAGACAAGGCATTCTTTTTCTACGCATAGCTGGAGCACTGCTGCCAGCTGTGGCTTCACGTAGTGCGTGTACTTGACATCAACGCCAACTATTTTGACGAGCATTCCACCGAGCTTCGTCCTGAACGTGGACAACATCTTTTCCATGTCTTTGCCCTTGCTTGTGCAAAGGACGTTGAGCTTGTGATTGCCGTGGAGGTGGACGTCGTGGAGCTCCCTGGTGTACTTGCGGCACTGCTTGTACAGAGGTGCATCCGCCATGACTCTCCTCTGCTCTCTCGTGTTTGTTCTAGAGAGAGAGGTTAGTGAAAGGAAGTGTGGATAAGAAGATGCAATGGGTTTTTTGGGGGGACGAAGCAGTTGTGTTTTCTCCTCTGCTCTCCTTGACAGGACGTGGGAGAGGTGGAGCGGGGAGGTAGCATGGTGGGGCTCTGTTTTAAGTTACGTGGCAACTGCAGAGAGGTTCTTCTATGAGGAGGCTCTGTTAGTGCATTGGAAATCCGAAACGTCGTCGCCTCTTTTTTGTGATTAGTTTAATGTATCGACGCAACTGTCAGAAAATGTGATGATTGTGTTTTCGGTGAATTGTCCAAGTCAGTGCACTTCTTTGCTATCAGAACAGAACTACTCAGGTCCACATAGTGTACTGCATTATATCGGATTAGGATTCACACAGATGTACTTTATTTTCTTCTCTTGATGGAGTTCTTTCTTCTCTTCTCTTGATTTTTGTGACAATACAACTTTTGTGTGGATGGAGGGTAGTGTTGGTAGGGGTGTCGGACTGCTTTGCTTAAGTAACAGGGCTGCATTCTTCATTTTAGCCATACTTCATTGCAGAGTGAAGAAAACTGCAATTCATTAAAAATAGAATACTTCGTGCTTCCACGTGGAGAACTGCATTGTTGTACATTGCGGACTGCATTTGTACGTTGACATCGGGCTTCCTGCGTTTTATTTATTAATAGTTTCTGGCAGTGCCAACGCACATTTTTTTGTTTGTTGTTATTCATTTAAAAAATGTTTCTCATTTTTCTTTTTGATGTTTCATTTTTGAACTTATTGTTTTTTCTTAGTGGGCCTTGTCGACCCTGTGTACGGATAGTGAAGACGCATTTGGGCCCAAGTCAGCCTGTGAGCACGGTTGGTTCCAGATGCGTTGTGTGTGGTCTCATGTTTAGTCCCACCACGCCTGCGGAAGGTGCGCCCGACATGTTTATAAGCAGTGGCGAGGCCGTTGTATCGAACTCCTCTTGTTACGTATTTGGGCGCTTATACATGGGGCTCGCTGCTCTATGCTCTCTGACTTGTGGGCCCAAGTGTGGCCGGCCCCATGCATTGGGACTCAGAACGACTCGCCTTCTGTGGGTGGAGACCTATTACGAGACTGGCTGGGGCCGGTAGCACCTGGGTGGTCAATTTTGTTTCTTTGTATTTTTCTGTCTTAGGTGTTCTTTTAAATGTCGGGCATGCCTTTGCGTTGATCGTGGTTCATCTTTGCATGTGCACGCATTCCGTCTTCGCATGTCTGATTCTCATTTTTGTTTCCGTGTTTTTGCTATTATATAGTCTTTTTTTCCAATGTATGGGAGCGCACTGCTTAGTAAATCATACTTGTACTTCATTGATTATGGTTCTGTACTGCACGTTCATATATTTCTGCACTGCATTGATTATTTACGTGTTTGCATTTTTCTTTTTGTGTTTTTGCTCTTATGTATTCTTTTTTTCAAATTTAAGTCCGTGCACTGCTTTGTTGGGTATGTTAAAACTTCATTCGACAGAGTCTGTACTGCATTTGTACACAACTTGCACTGCATGCATCCTGTTTGCATTCTGTACGACAATTTCATTACCAGCAAACTAAGTTGAACAGAAAGCAAACTAACATAATCAAAGTTCATCATTACAAGCGATTCTGCATGGCAAGCAAACTAAGTTCAGCACACAAACAAACTAACAATAGATAAGCAAACAACATCAAGCAAATTTGATGATAATTCTAAAATGACGCTGGCATTGTTGGCTCTTGGCCGGCACCATCTTCTTCTTCACCAGTTAGGCTCTTCCCATCCCCAGCTGCTCCTGGCGCGCTTCTTGGGGGGCTCCTCCTTCTCCAGCTTTGCACGGCGAAAAGGCTGTCCTAGGTGAGGGTGATGCGGTTTCATATCTCGTACGATGCATAGGCGTCCTTTGACACGTACTCGATGTACCTCATGGACAGAGGCAGGGTGGCCCAGCGCTTGTGCTCGTCGTCGGTGATCTTCTTCTTCATGTTGTTGTAGTAGTCATCGATGAGCATGCCAGAGACGTCTCCAAGGGAGTCCAACGCCTTGGTTGCCTCGGGCGCCCTCCACTCCTTCTGGATGTCGACAAAGTTGGCAACCTCCAGTTTGACGCGCTCTAGCCTGGTTTTGTCGCCGTCGATAGAGAAGCCTGCAATGGTGTACCTGGGGTCGGCGAGGAAGTTGTCGAAGACGGTGCACCTTTCAGAGGCGCTCATTTGGAAGAGCAGCACCAGGCGATTCTTGCTGATGGAGAGCTGGTAGAGGGCGGGTTTCTGCGTCGCTTCAGGCTCGTTGTCATACTCGAGATCAATGTCGATGATCTTGTGGCGATGGAGGCTGAGGTATCGCTCGTACTATGCGAGTGAGATCGCCATCTGCTTCTTTTCGTTGGTGCGGATGATGTACAAATTGGTGTTGCCGTGTGCCTCCACGGCCTTGTCGCCCTTGTACTCGTCGGTGAACATCATCGCCGGTAGCAGGGCTTGGTGCTTTTGCGTTGATATGGAGCGATTTGGTGGCAGCGCAATGGATACTTGTGTTGTTGTGGATGAGAAGGCCTTTGGCAGGGGGTCTGAATTTAAGGGGAGGGCGCGGGGTGGGATGGCCGCGTCGGATTAACTGCACGATCTCGCTGACGATGTGGTTGTGCAGATCGTGGTTTGGTGTTGCATCTGTGATCGTGGGCTTGTGGCGATGGAACCGCTCCGATTGGGTGGTTGTATGCGAACGTGTTTTTTATTAACATGGTTTCATTTTATTTTTCATCAGTAAATATTTTTAACCACCACTTTCTGTGTGAACGTGCATTTTGTTACGTTTATAAATGCATCCTATGTGATAATGAACTACATTCGTTATAGTCCTGCACTGCATCTTCTACAATACAGAACTGCATTTGTGTCTACATGTGCGTACTTCACCGTTTTTTGCATGTCCTTGGTGCAGCCCCTGAAAAAAGTTCAATGTATTCTGCTATTTTACGAGTTTTCGTTGTGTTCTATGTCGTGTATTTCTTCATGTAGTAATCAGGAACTGGATTGCCATACCGCACTGCATCGCGTAACAGAATGCACTACATACTTCTACCGCCACGTACTGCATCTTCTTTTTGCCTGTACTTACTGCAGTCCACAATGCACGGAGGGTAGGGAAGGGGGGGGGGGGCACCCACTTTTTGAACTTATTGTTTTTTCTTAGTCGGCCTTGCTGGGCCTGTGTTTGGGTAGTGAAGAGACGCATTTGGGCCCAAGTCGGCCTGTGAGCACGGCTGGTTCCCGGTTCGCTGTGTGTGCGTCCTAATGTTTAGTCCCACCTCGCCCGCGGAAGGCGCGCCCGACCTATTATTAAGCGCTAGCGAGGCATACCGGTCGAACTCTTCTGGTTACTTATTTGGGCGCTTATACACGGCACTCGTAGCTATATGCTCTCTGACCTGTGGGCCCATGTGTGGTCGGCCCCATGCATTGTGACTCGAGCGACTCGCATACCGTGGTGCGGACCTACTCTGAGGCCCAGGCTGGGTCCGGCTCACTGGTGGTCAATTTTTTCCTTTGTATCTTTTTCAATCTTTGGGCGTGCCTTTGCTTTTAGTAAATCATCATGCCTTTGCATTGATTTAGTTTCGATGTGCATGTGCACGCATTCCGTACTGCACATGTTTTGCGGTACATTTTTGTGCACTGCATGGGTATCATTTTTCTTTATTGTTTTTCCTCTTACGTATCCTTTTTTCTTAGTGTACGGGTGTGCACTGCTTTTGTGCCCCTATGCGCACTGCATTCGTCATAGTCTTGTGCTGCAGGTGTACACATTTTGCACTGCGTGCATCCTTCTTTGTGCCAAAAAGTTGTGACTAGCTATGCCAACGCTGCGGACTGCATGACTTACATTTAAGGGTTACATCAGGTGTTGTAATTTCTGCTTTGTGCACTGCGCGAAAGTGCTTCTCTTTTGCTTCATTTTGATCATGTACTGCACTTCATGCACACATATAGTGAACTTCTTGGTAGGAATTTGGAGAACTGCACACATAAAATGGTCTGTGGATTATAATTTCTTCGAGTATTATTATTTAATGATTTGCGGTTTTGTTCGTGGGAATTACTGCAGTCAAAGTACACCTTCTTTTTTGGTTCCTTTTTCTTTGGTAACATAAGCCTTTATTGATTGTCCTTTATTCTTGGTAACATAATTTTCATTAAGTCCCCTTTAATTTTCAGTTTTGACATTTTTGCATTCCTCTTATATAAATGAAGGCTAACTTATACCCTTCCTTTGCATTTCATATCTCCTCTAGCCGCAAGTTCTCTCCTTTCTCCAACATATATTATTTTTTTGCTTTTCTAGGTTTTTGTTGCGATGGCTCCAGGCCCCTGCGGGTATCTCTTCTGCTGCGGCGATAGTTGTGGTGTGCCGACGCACGGCGATTGTTCAGCTTGCTCGCAGGCCCGTCGTGCTCGTCGTGGTGGGAAGGTATTGTGCCAAACTGGGTGAACCAAGCAGCTTGCATATGGTACAGTATTCACGGAAGGATTGGATATGGGCAAGATCAATGTTTTTGCATTCTATTCTGCCCTGCTTCGCCGTGGCCTTGGCTGCACGAGTCCTTTTGTCTATCATCTTACGCCAACAGATGTGGAGACTCACTAAAAGATGGTATGTTTCCTTAGACATGATTTTTTCTTTGTGTTTTTTTTGTATAATTCCATTCTATTATGAGCTTTTAGTATATTAGGAACGCACTTTTTTTTGTTTTTTGAAGTTTACTGCAACGTGTTCTTATTCCTTGTTTTTATTTTTTTTGCTTGTGTGCATGCAGCTTGTGTTTTAGTTTACATGGTTACAATATATGAACTGCTTATATATTAGTTGAGCACTACATGTTTCCACATTTTTTTCCAATTTGTATGGTGTGTACTACATGTAGCTAGTCTCTAGTACTGCATGATAGTTCGAAGCGTACTGCATATTTGCAAGTTCCATACTGCATATTGAAATGCGTTTTATCTGTACTGCTTGTTGGACTGTTGTGCACATCATCTAGCTCTGTGCACAGTATGAGAATTGTACTCCTAGTATCGTTCTCAAACAGTTTTATTATTTTTTGCAGAAAATTCCTCAACGAGCTGTTAGGTATATCCGGCTCAAGAAGAAAGGAATTCTTCAAGTTGTTTTGGTAATGGATACCTTAAACCAGCCAAGTCTGATGTAGGCGTTGATGATGCCGTGTCCGCAGAAAGGGTGGAAGGAATTTGTCATTGATACTGGCCTGAAGTCTGAGCAAGTTGTTATCCTCAACTTCTTTGAACTCGAGGATCGTACGGTTAGAATGACGTTTGACGTGATTGGCTAAGGTTATGAGGTTGATTTTTAATAAGTACTTTTGCGTGTCAAACGCTTCATCTTTTTGATGTGTTTTGTAATAAGAATTTTGTGATCTGAACCGCTTCAATTATTATTCTGAACTTCGTGCTGTCAGTGAGCTAACAACATTTTTACATGGTTTTTGAATCAAAATGTGTCAATGTTTTACTCTAGACTGCTATATATATGGTATACTCTATATACCATTTTCTCTTTACATGGTTTAGTTGAATAAATCATAGTCAACGGGAAATTTGTGTTTACACAAAATTTAAACTGATACATAAGTCATAGAGATAAGCAAACTGCTATGCATAGGATTAATTTATTGAAGCTCATCTATTTGGTCGTTAACCTGCTGCTTCTGTGCGGTGACTGGAGCGTGTCTAATGTCGCACTTTCTTTTCTTTTCCGTGGTGGTGTTGCTGGTTCTTGTCTCTGCACCTTTGTGTTTGTAGCCCCTCGCGTGCTGGTTGATGGCTGCTTTCGTTTTTCAGCGCTGCGAACTACATCCTTCTTTGCTCCCCGCGTGCTGGTTGATGGCTGATTTCATTTTTCAGCACTACAAACTGCATCCTTCTTTGATCCCTGCGTGCTGGTTGATGGCTACTTTTGTTTTTCAGCGCTGCGGACTGCATCGTTCTTTGCTCCCCGCATGCTGGTTGTTGGCTGCTTTCATTTTCCAGTGCTGAGAACTGCATCCTTCTTTGATCCCCGCATGTTAGTTGATGGTGGTTTTTGTTTTCCAGCGCTGTGAACTGCATCCTTCTTTGCTCCTACCTTGTTTTTTGAAAGTGGTGTTGTTCTCGATTTTTTCTGTACAGTAGCATTCCCTTGGGGTGGTCTTGTTGGCATTGTTTCTTCATGTTCTTCGTCCTCTTCACTCTCTTCACTCTCTTCTTCCTCTTCATCATCTTCATCATCTGTTTCTTCATAAGCCACTGTTTCTTCAGTTTCTTCACGTTCTTCGTCCTCTTCACTCTCTTCTTCTTCGTCCTCTTCTCCATCTGCTTCTTCATAAGCCATTTCTTCTTCAGTTGTGTCACCATCTTCTTCTTTGATCTCACCTTCTTCGCCTTCCTCATTTTCTGATCTTTTTCTTTTTCTTTTGAGGCAGGTTCTTGAATTGTGTCTCTTCCTCTTTTTGCAGATGCTATAACGTCTCAGTTTTGTCCATTTCTTAGTGTTGTGAGTGGAATTTCTGTTTGGTTGTGCATCGCCATGTCCTCGTTTTTCTTGTTCATTTCTTTTTGTACACGTCCTGGAATTATGGCTGCTGATTTCATTACCTCTTCTGCACATTCTTATTCCCAGTGGGTGACCATCACTGTCCAACTCAGGCTATGGCTTACTATTTTTGTCATCATTTTTCTCCTTGAATGCCACCTTTTTCTGGGTTGCGTCGCCCCCTTTCTTCCTTCCTCTTGTGTTTGAAACAGGAGGTGGAAGAATTGCTTCTTTTTTGATAGCACCAGTTCCATTGTGTTCAGTATTTTCTATTTGCTCGGCATTATTGTCGTGCTGGGATTTCTCTGCTTGCTTTAGTTTTGCTTCTTCTTCTTCTTCTTCTTCTTCGTTGAGCACGTCAACTTCCTCGATCAGTGTCGTCCTACCATACAATGCTCTATGGCACCCAGCATCGGACCTTGTCGCTCTGTTTGCAAGGTCCATTGCTGTTTCTGTCAGCAATTTTCTATGGCAAAAAAGCGAGGTTCCATCTGGTGCTGTTTGTTCATAGTCTCTTCTGTCAAACGTTGCATCTGATCTTGCATTACGGGTGTATCTTTTCATGATGTACACCTCAGGAATGTTGAGTACTATCAAATGAGAAAGCATGTATAACACATGGACGCAAAAGACCGCTGCAGACAAACACACGATTTTTTTTGTTCTGTAAGTGAACTGCATGAAATTAGTAAACACATATTTTTTTTGTTATTTGTTCATTTTTAAAGAAGTGAACTTCATTTGGTTTTGTGAATCACTCATGCATGTGGACTTTTAAAGTTCAGTAAGTGAGCTTTCGTGCATGACTATCAGAATCTAGATTTTTTTGCTAGGAGTCTCGCCTGTGTGTGTCCAGAGTTTGCACTCACATTCGTAGACACCTTTCTCTTCATCGGCGACCACTTGGAAATTATGCCTTGCCCAGTCAAATGCATCCAATCTGTTGTAGTGGTGTACGAGATACTTTGTCGGGTTCTCAGGGCACCGTTCTGCTCTGAATGCATTGCTACGGTGGAGTGTTTCTTTGAAATCTGCAAACATTGCTCTTGTATACACTTTTGATAGCTGAACTTTGAACCGAAACTTGGTTGTTGTTTTTACCTCTGACTGCATGATCACAAATGCACTGTAACGAACCAAAGAAATGAAAAAATTGTTTGTTTTTGTAGTCATATTTTAGCAGTTTTTGATTGACATTTTGTTTACCTCATTTGCTACTGTCTGTACGTGCTCGACGACCTTCCTGGTCTGAATGCACTTATCCACCTGCTGAGCAAACTGATGGAGATCATGCTTCTCCTTGACAAAATTTTTCTTCAGTATGCGGTTCATGCTCTCGCTTCTCTGTGTGGAAGTCATCCGAGCACAGAAAATTTCCTTGTAGTAAGCCGAGATCCACTCGTGCCTGTCGTCCCGCAGTGAATTCATCACATCGTAGTCTTGCAAGTTGTACCTCTGAATGAGGTTCTTCCATGCTTGTTCAAATTCGGACGGCATTAGTGGGTGGTTCAGTACCGCATTGAGTTCAGCCTTGAGTTTCTCGTGCGCCTTATAAAGCAAGGCGAGGTGGTCTTTGTACTTCTTCGAGATATGCCACCGACACAGCTTATGCAGGGTTTGTGGGAGGATAGTTTTTAATGCTGCCTTCATCGAAGAACACTAGTCTGAGAAGTCACAAACAGTGTTTTGTTATTTAGTTGTTTGCGTGTGTGCAAGATAGATGGAAGAATATAAGTGCACCAAACAAACGTAAGTATGCAGGTGTTTTTTTGTACCTGTGAGCATGCAGATTGGCGGCTTGTTGTTCATACACCTTAGAAAGGTTTTTAAAACCCACTCGAATGATGGTATTGTTTCATCTTGCACGAGTGCAATAGCAAATATGGTGCTCTATAGATGATGGTTCACCCCCACAAAGACTCCCAGCGACATGTGGAATTTGTTAGTTTTATACGTCGTGTCAAATGTAATGCAGTCTCCAAAATCTTCATACGATCCTTTCCAACTTGCATTCGCCCAAAAGACGTTTATTACACGGTTATCTGCATCAACGTCATAATCATAGAAGAACTCTGGGTTTATCTTATGCATTTTCTCGAAGAAATCCAGAAGTTTCTTGACATCATCTTTAGACTCTTGTCTGGCAAACTTCTGTTTCCTGCATTTTCAAACACAATGCAAACTCATCTCATCAAACATGGAATAATCACCGACAGAATGCTCAAGAGATATGCTCTGTTACGTGCTTACTTGTTTACCCAGTCGCGGCTAGTATGTCCCATGTACTGCAGACCACCGGACATACGCGACAGCATTGACATCATCTAAGCATGTGTGTGATTGTCCAGTTGCATGTCTTTCACTAACTGGTCTATCAAAGGATCATCTTTTCTGTGCGATCGCATGTGCAAAAGCATCCCGGGGCTTTCCAGCATCTTGTGATTGTGGTTGAGTTGAACCATTTCTATCACAAATTTGCCATCCTTCCTTTTTTTTACTCTAATCTTTGCCTTGTAGCCAATCCTTTTTGATGTCTTCTGACGTACCCGATGATAATCTGACACAGTCTGCTTGTGCGTCCCTTCTCTTGAGCAGACAATGTAGGCATTTGTCTTGTGTTTTGCCCTCTTGCGTATGCCAAACCCTGCACATCTTGCATACTTGTTGTAAAAGTCCCATGCCTTGTCGTACGTTGTGAACTTCATTCCAGCAGCAGGCACAAGGTTCAACAACATTTTTTTATCCTGCATTAATTGCAATGCTCTATGAGATAATTTGTTCTGTTCTGTTTTTTAAATACGAGGAGTGCGTACGAGTTTAATAAAGCATTGCAATGTTTCTAAATTTTCAGAAGAATCCAATGTATTAGATGCTAGGTCAAACCTCACAAGAAATATTAGTGTGCACTGCAATGTTATCTGAATGGACTGCAACTATTTTTTCCGAACATAAACTTACATGTGTGTAGAGTCATTCACCCGATGGTGTTTGCAGCTCGCCGGGTTGTATTGGACACGGCGGGGTTATAGCAGATCTGTGTAGTTGAGGATCTCACGGCGGTAATAGTGAGGAGGATTTGTACCTGCTGTTTACTTTTGACCGAGGCACCGTTGGTGGTTGCAGCGTCGAAGTTGATGCGGCAGGTCTGCTTGGAGCTCTGTTTTTCTGTGCAGC
This sequence comes from Aegilops speltoides, assembly GCA_021437245.1. Taxonomy (NCBI): domain Eukaryota; kingdom Viridiplantae; phylum Streptophyta; class Magnoliopsida; order Poales; family Poaceae; genus Aegilops; species Aegilops speltoides. The sequence goes on along the minus strand of CM038147.1, from coordinate 168,088,028 downwards.
AGCTAGACGTTGAGCTCTGTTTTGGGGTGCAGCAGGTGGACGTGGTGGTAATCCATTGTTGTGACGATGTTTCGGTGGATTGATTTGAAAATTTTGGAGCAGTGGCACATCATCATAGACATAATCATCATCTGCTGCAACATCGTGTTCAACTGCGTCATCATTATGCTGCTCGACATCTTTGTCCAAACGTAGTGAACTCGTGCTTATACTCTGGGTTGAGAACTGTTATTGGCTCATCCTCATCGTCATCGTCTTCATCATCCCGTTGGTGAGTGCCTTCCCAAACGAATGTGACATCATTGTCATCTTCGACTACATCTTTTTCCTGGAAAAAATCTTCTTTCGAAGAGTACTGCACCCTGTTTGTTGTCGTGAAGAATCCTCGAGGAATCTCAGGGGTAACCCAGCCAGTATCTCTTTCAGAAGAAGCTCCACTCTTCTGAAAGTTGTTGTTCTTAGTGATGTCAATTATGCGCGGCATTTTGTATCTGCTGAATGTCATTTCCTGCACACAAAATGACCGAGCTGCATTGTCAGGTTAAATGAACTGAATCATGCGAACTGCAGTGTGTTCAAAATGGTACTACCGAAGCATTGCAGTCGATGCATCACCCGAAGGTGAATCAACAACCGCCTTTGCATCGTTATCCGTAATGAACCTATACAAGCGTACTGCATAACCGAGTAAGTGCACTGCATTTTCCCCCACAACGAACCGAAGCAACCGAAATGCATAGGTTTTGTAGGCGTGCTGTACTGCTTGTACTACTTTGTCTAGGATAACTACACTGAGATGGTTGAGGAAGTGTACTGCTTACCTCGTGTTGCAGTGATTTCTTGTGTTTACAGGAGGAAGTTCCCTTCTCGTCCGTCTACACAACTTTCACGTTCGCCCGTGCAGTTCACTTGCCCTTCAGAAGTTCATGAGCGGTCTGGACGTTGTTCAAGGTGAACGAGGAAGGAGGATTTGCTCTGAAGGTCGATGCAGACTTATTCCAAGAAGCTGTCGTGGATAAAGCAACCTTGCGCACACTCCTCCTTGCTTGAATTGGTTTGATGTCGAGGCAGCACCAATCCACATCTGATGAAGTACAACTAATTGCAGGCCCAGAGGAGTTCGGTGCCGGCGCTACCGAGCTGCTGCCGTGGAAGAAGGCTGATATGCTGGTGGGGGAGGTGTTGGTCGGTGCATGCCACGGAAGAAGGCCGAGAGGCGACAGGCGGCGGCGTTGCCTGGCCGGCGCTGCGGAAGAAGGCCAGGAGGGGAGGGGCGGCGTTGCTGCCGGCCGCCACCGTAGAAGAAGGCCGGGAGGGGAGGGGCGGCTGCGCTCCCAGGCCGCCACCACGGGAGAAAGCGGGGAGGGGAGGAGCGGCATCGCTCCCAGGCCGCCGCAACGGAAGAAAGCCGGGAGGGGAGGGGCGGCGGAGCTCCCAGGCCGCTGCCGCGGTGCAAGGACGGGAGGGGAGGGGCGGCGGCGCTCCCAGGCCGCTGCCTTGGTAGAAGGCCGGGAGGGAAGGGGCGGCGGCGCTCCCAGGCCACTGCCGCGGTAGAACGCCAGGAGGGGAGGGGCGGCGGTGCTCCCAGGCCACTGCTGCGGTAGAAGGCCAGGAGGGGAGGGGCGGCGCTCCCGGGCCTGCTGCCATGATAGAAGGCGGAGGGAGGGCGGCGGCTTTCCTAGGCATTGCCATGAAGAAGGCCGGAGGGAGGGCAGCGCGATCTGTTAAGTGGTCTGCAGAATAAGGCTGGTGTTATTAGAATAAGAGTCTTAAGGGGTGTTATGATAATAGACCCACCCTATATATACTGCACAGCATCTCCATCATCATTATCAGTACATCCTGCGCAGGTGAGTTAGGATGCTCTTGATCCCAGAAAGGTATCTATCCTTCAAACCAGAGGAGTGATTCAAACTAACAATAGTACATAATATCCAATAAAAGAGGGTCGTGCTACAGCAGCAGAATACATGGCTCAGTCTAGATATCAGTACGAATCAAGTTGTGCATATTTGCTGTTGGCATGAACCACATCGCCGCATGTCGGGTTTGCAAAATCCATCCATCGCATGGAAGCTTGATGCCTTTCACACACTGAAGATTATCTGGCAACAAGCTGTGTCGACGAATCTCTGGATATGGTGATTCATGAAACCCATGGTATGATGTGTAAACACAGTCCCCCCTGGCGAATGGAAGTTTCATAGCACGGTAATCATCGCCGGTGATATGATCGATGATTGGTTAGATGATCGGATAATTGAGCCCGAGGAACATGGAGTGGTTGCCGAGGCTATAAACCAGCCTCCAGTTGAATACGCCTGGCCCAATAGAGCTGGGATCTTTCTCGAACACGAAGCAGCCATAGCCATCAATGTCACGAACGCCCCAGGCATTGTACTGCATGTGGTTTGATGTAATGGTTTGGTCAATTTGGTACGTGCAAATGAGCATCAAATGACCGCCGTCAGCTGAACGAGCGATAAACCACCACCCATCGGCTGGTATGATTCCAGGTCCTGGAATCGTGAAGGCCAGCACATTTGCGTCCGCCGCAACAATTCAAATTGGAGACCAAAAGGACAAAAATAAACAATCATGTTCAGAGTATGTGTGGAATTAAGATTATTATAAGAATGACACATATCATAGACAGAGAATTGCAATGCCGTGGTCATAATCATACCCCAAGTTTAAAAAAATAAGCCAATGGTTTTCATATTCTAGCAATATGTCATGGTTCAAACATCATGTAACAATAAGAGGAAAACAACTATGACAGAGCCTACTCATATTCTACCATAGCACTTACTACTACTGTTCTCATATCAACTCTAAGCAATAACATGCGTTGTTATAAAAATCTTGGAAATTTGAGTAAAATATAGCAATCATGATGTTATGCTCATAGTATCTATTCTAACAATCATTAGATGCCAATTGTTCTCATATCAACTCTAACAATAACATGTGTGGTCATAAAAATCTATGAAATGAGAGGAACATATAGCAATGATGTGGTCATAGACATACTATCTATTCTAAATTTGTAACAATGAACAGGCCGTCGTACTCATAAGGTAAAGATGAGATGAGATAGAAGAATTACACGACGATAGATACCACCAGTATAGGCAACCAATCTGTGCGTCGGCCACGTAAACGATGCCATCATGCACTATAGCATCAGACAGAAATGTTTCCTCAACACGATTGATGATGAGCCATAACCATGTATGGCGACCGGATTCCAGATAGACTAATTCCATGTTGAACAAGGCAATGATCTTGTAATCCATGTAGTCTTCTGATGGTGTACGCACTTCACAGATTACAACTTTCAGCAAACAGAGGTCGAGCCAAAAACTTGATGCGTCTCGTGTGTAGTAGGCAGGAGTGTCTGGCGGGCCGCGAGGCTCGATGGCGGCTGTATCCAACGATGGAGGGTGATCTCTCGCTGGGTGTAGATTTCCACGAGACATACAAACTACCGGATTGGAGGATGAGGATGATTCATTTGGCCTTCATGCCCACCTAGTAGTGGCCGCGCATGAAGGACAGGTGGATGGGTAGTGGTAGCATGTCGAGGGGCACCACGGCAACCTCCATAGGATCATCAAGTCGGTGTCTGGGCCACCTGCGAGGATCGGGCATCAGCAAGTAGGGTTTCTTGAAAAGAGCCGGCCGGTTGTAGATGAGTAGACGGTACAAAGGCACCGAGCATGCGGCCAGTCGGACGGTGCTGAGTAGGTCCACAAAATTACAGATCTGCTCCAAGAAAACATCAGGGATGGAATTCCAATCGCGGCTCTGCGTGTCAGTCGGTTCTGCCATTGGGTTTTCAGTACCTGCGAGCCAGCGAGGAAGTGGATTCCGGCGGGCGAGCGAAGAAGCTTCTCCTCGTGTGGCCGAGCAGTGAGCAGGGGGATATGGTACGCGTGAGCTACCAAGGAAGATAGCACGGGTGGGCGAGCAGTGAGTGATACGTCTCCAACGTATCTATAATTTTTTTATTGTTCCATGCTATCATATTACCTGTTTTGGATGTTTATGGGCTTTACTCTACACTTTTATATCATTTTTGGGACTAACCTACTAACCGGAGGCCCAGCCGAATTGTTGTTTTTTGCCTATTTCGGTGTTTCGAAGAAAAGGAATATCAAACGGAGTCCAAACGCGATGAAACCTTTGGGAACCATCTTTTTGGAACAAATACAAACCCGGAGACTTGGAGTGGATGTCAATCAACACCCGAGGCGGCCACAAGGGTGCCCGGCGCGCCCCCTACAGGTGGGCGCGCCCCCACCCTCGTGGGCCCCTCGGGAGTGCACCAACCTACTTCTTCCTCTTATATATACCTATGTACCCCGAGAACATCATAACAGACCACGAAAACCTAATTCCACCGTCGCAACCTTCTATATCCGTGAGATCCCATCTTGGAGCCTTCGCCGGCGCTCCGCCGGAGGGGGAATCAATCACGGAGGGCCTCTACATGATCTCCAAGACCCTTTCGATGAGTTGTGAGTAGTTTACCACAGACTTTTGGGTCCATAGTTATTAGCTAGATGGCTTCTTCTCTCTCTTTGATTCTCAATACAAAGTTCTCCTCGCTCTTCTTGGAGATCTATTCGATGTAACTCTTTTTGTGGTGTGTTTGTCGAGATCCGATGAATTGTGGGCTTATGATCAAGTTTATCTATGAGAAATATTTGAATCTCCTCTGAATTCTTTTATGTGTGATTAAGTTATCTTTGCAAGTCTCTTCGAATTATCAGTTTGGTATGGCCTACTAGATTGATCTTTCTTGCAATTGGAGAAGTGCTTAGCTTTGGGTCCAATCTTGTGGTGTTCTTTCCCAGTGTCAGCAGGGGCAGCAAAGCACATATTGTATTGTTGCCATCGAGGATAAAAAGATGGGGTTTATATCATATTGCATGAGTTTATCCCTCTACATCATGTCATCTTTCTTAATGCGTTACTCCGTTCTTTATGAACTTAATACTCTAGATGCATGCTGGATAGCGGTCGATGTGTGGAGTAATAGTAGTAGATGCAGGTAGGAGTCGATCTACCTGTCACGGACGTGATGCCTATATACATGATCATGCCTAGATAATCTCATAATTATTCGCTTTTCTATAATTGCTCGACAGTAATTTGTTCACCCACCATAATACTTATGCTATCTTGAGAGAAGCCACTAGTGAAACCTATGGCCCCCGGGTCTATCTTTTATCATATAAGCTTTCAATCTACTTTTTTTGCATCTTTACTTTTCCAATCTATATCATAAAATACCAAAAATATATTTATCTTATCATATTATCTCTATCAGATCTCACTTTCGCAAGTGGCCGTGAAGGGATTGGCAACCCCTTTATTGTGTTGGTTGCGAGGTTCTTGTTTGTTTGTGTAGGTGCGTGGAACTTTTGAGGAGCCTCCTACTAGATTGATACCTTGGTTCTCAAAAACCGAGGGAAATACTTACGCTAATTTGTTGCATCACCCTTTCCTCTTCAAGGAAAGCCAACGCAAGCTCAAGACGTAGCAAGAAGGAATTCTGGCGCCGTTGCTGGGGAGGTCTTCACTCAAGTCAAGACATACCAAGTACCCATCACAAACTCATCTCCCTTGCATTAAATTATTTGCCATTTGCCTCTCGTTTTCCTTTCCCCCACTTAACCCTTGTCATTTTATTCACCCTCTCTTTCGCAGTCTCCTCTCTCTTTCGCTTGCCCTCTTGTGTGCTCATTTGTCAGTTTATCTTCCTTGTTATGGCTAGTCCTCCAATTATCTTTAATACTCCCGATCATGAAGTTCTTAATTTTAAACAAAGGGATGGAGAAAATTTAAAAGATGCTTGGCTTAGAATTTGCAATGCTCAAAATAGATCTACTAGGAAGCAATCCACTTCCATTCTTCTTCGCAATTTTTATGTAGCCATTACTCCTTGGAATAGATATATCCTTGATACCATTACCGGAGGGAATTTCTTGGGTAGCCACAATTTTGATGCTTATAATGCTATGTTAGATTTGTTTGGTCCACCCACTCTTTTTGTTAATGGAACTGTTTTAACTTTGGAACATGTGATGCAAAGGCTTGAAATTAATGAAAATAAAGTTTCCACTGCTGAGTTAATTGAAAATTTTGATAAAAAGATCCACAACCAAATTACTCGATATGGATCTAGGGCTGGAGTTACCTTGAAATTTTTTAAAGAAAAAGAACCTATAGTTAATGAAAGAATAGATTTAGATTCGACAAGAATTGGTAAACTGGAGGACATTATCACCAACTTAGGGTCTACCTTTTCATCTGTGAAAAATACCCCAACTCCTCCTACCAAAATCGCAAAGGTCATGTATGTTCCTAAAAATAAGGGTGAATCTTCTAGTGAAGAAAGTGTCGATCTCAAATCAATTAGTGTTCACCCCAATTTTCTTGCTATCATTAAGGAACCTTTTGCAACAAACAAATTTCTTGATTTCTTGCCTAGGAGCTTAATCATTACTAAAAAGAAAGAAACTCCTAAGGATTATAAGTGCTCTATCGACGAATTGAGTGCCAATGATGGCACTACTTAGATATATCCTCGCTTTTATGCCTAGCTAGGGGCGCTAAACGATAGCGCTAGTTGGGAGGCAACCCACTTTTATTTTTGTTTTTTTGTTTTTGCTTCTGTTTAGTAATAAATTTTTCATATACCTGTTGTTTAGATGTGTTTTTATGTTTTAATTAGTGTTTGTGCCAAGTAGAACCTGTAGGATAACCTATGGTAATAGGTTATTTGATTCTTCTGAAAAACAGAAACTTTGCACGCATGAAAATAATTTTAGTAATTCACAAAAACATGCTTTTGCATTTATTATTTTTGTTGTAGATTAATAGACAAATTTCCCAGGACTTCCTATTTTGGTAGGATGTTTGGAGTTCCAGAAGTATTCGAGAGTTACAGATTGCTACAGACGGATCTGTTTTTGACAGATTCTGTTTTTCGTGTGTTGTTTGCTTATTTTGATGCATCTATGGCTAGTATGTAGGGGTATGAACCATAGAGAAGTTGGAATACAGTAGGTTTAACACCAATATAAATAAAGAATGAGTTAATTATAGTACCTTATGTGGTGGTTTTTCTTTCTTACACTAATGGAGTTTATGAGATTTCCTGTTGAGTTTTGTGTTGTGAAGTTTTCAAGTTTTGGGTAAAGATTTGATGGACTATTGAATAAGGAGTGACAAGAGCCTAAGATTGGGGATGCCCATGGCACCCCAAGATATTCAAGTATAACCAAAAGCCTAAGCTTGGTGATGCCCCGTAAGGCATCCTCTCTTTCGTCTTCGTCTATCGGTAACTTTACTTGGAGCTATATTCTTATTCGCCACATGATATGTGTTTTGCTTGGAGCGTCTCGTATGATATTAGTCTTTTCTTTTTAGATTACAACAATAATCCTTGCTGTACACACCTTTTGGGAGAAGCCCACTTGATTAGAATTTATTAGAATACACTTTGTGCTTCAGTTATATCTTTTGAGCTTGATAGTTTTTGCTCTAGTGCTTCACTTATATCTTTTAGAGCACGGCGGTGGCTTAATTTTGTAGAAATTGTTGATCTCTCATGCTTCACTTATATCATTTTGAGAGTCTTTTAGAACAGCATGGTATTTGCTATGGTTATAAAATTGGTCGTAGAATGATGGGCATCCAAGTTGGGTATAATAAAAACTATCATAGAAAGTGAATTGGATGCTATGATCAATTTGATGCTTGATAATTGTTTTGAGATATGAGGTTGGTGATATTAGGTCATGCTAGTTGGGTGATTATGAATTTAAAGAATACTTGTGTTGAAGTTTGTGTTTCCCGTAACATGCACGTATGCTGAACCGCTTTGTGATGAAGTTGGAGCACAATTTTATTTATTGATTGTCTTCCTTATGAGTGGCGGTCGCGGACGAGCGATAGTCTTTTCCTACCAATCTATCCCCCTAGGAGCATGCGCGTAGTACTTTGTCTTCAATAACTTGTAGATTTTTGCAATAAGTATATGAGTTCTTTATGACTAATGTTGAGTCCATGGATTATACGCACTCTCACCTTCCACCATTGCTAGCCTCTCTTGTGCCGCTCAAATTTTGCCGGTACCATACACCCACCATATACCTTCCTCAAAACAGCCACCATATCTACCTATTATGGCATTTCCATAGCCATTCCAAGATATATTGCGATGCAACTTTCCACCGTTCCGTTTATATGACATGCACCATCATTGTCATATTGCTCTTTGCATGATCATGTAGCTGACATCGTATTTGTGGCAAGGCCACCTTCGTAATTTTCATACATGTCAATCTTGATTCATTGCATATCCCGGTACTCCGCCGGAGGCATTCATATAGAGTCATATCTTGTTCTAAGTATTGAGTTGTAAGTAAATAAAAGTGTGATGATCTTCATTATTAGAGCGTTGTCCCAGTGAGGAAAGGATGATGGAGACTATGATTCCCCCACAAGTCGGGATGAGGCTTCGGACTTAAAAAAAGAGAGAGAGAAAGGCCAAATAAAAAAAGAGAAAGGCTAAAAAAATGAGAGAAAAATAAAGGGACAATGCTACTATCCTTTTTACCACACTTGTGCTTCAAAGTAGCACCATGATCTTCATGATGGAGAGTCTCCTATGTTGTCACTTTCATATACTAGTGGGAATTTTTCATTATAGAACTTGGCTTGTATATTCCAATGATGGGCTTTCTCAAAATGGCCTAGGTCTTTGTGAGCAAGCGAGTTGGATGCACACCCACTTAGTTTCTTTTGTTGAGCTTTCATACATTTATAGCTCTAGTGCATTCGTTGCATGGCAATCCCTACTCACTCACATTGATATCTATTAATGGACATCTCCACAGCCCGTTGATACGCCTAGTTGATGTGAGACTATCTTTTCCTTTTTGTCTTCTACACAACGACCATTCTATTCCACATATAGTGCTATGTCCATGGCTCATGCTCATGTATTGCGTGAAAGTTGAAAAAGTTTGAGATTACTAAAGTATGAGACAATTGCTTGGCTTGTCATCAGGGTTGTGCATGATTAAATACTTTGTGTGATGAAGATAGAGCAATAGACAGACTATATGATTTTGTAGGGATAACTTTCTTTGTTCATGTTATTTCGAGAAGACATGATTGCTTGATTAGTATGCTTCAAGTATTACTATTTCTTATGTCAATATGAACTTTTATTTTTGAATCATTTGGATCTGAACATTCATGCCACAATAAATAAAATTACATTGAGAATTATGCAAGGTAGCATTCCACATCAAAAATTCTGTTTTTATCATTTACCTACTCGAGGACGAGCAGGAATTAAGCTTAGGGATGCTTGATACGTCTCCAATGTATCTATAATTTTTGATTGTTCCATGATATTATATTACCTGTTTTGGATGTTCATGGGCTTTACTCTACACTTTTATATCATTTTTGGGACTAAACTACTAACCGGAGGCCTAGCCCGAATTGCTGTTTTTTTTGCATATTTCAGTGTTTCAAAGAAAAGGAATATCAAACAGAGTCCAAGCGCGATGAAACCTTTGGGGGTGGACATCAAGCAATGCAAACCCGGAGACTTTGAGTGGACGTCAAGCAATGCCCGAGGCGGCCACGAGGGTGCCCGATGCGCCGCCCACTCTCGAGGGCCCCTCGGGAGTCCACCGACCTACTTCTTCCTCCTATATATACCTACGTACCCCGAGAATATCAGAACAGACCATGAAAACCTAATTCCACCGCCGCAACCTTCTGTATCCGCGAGATCCCATCTTGGAGCCTTCGCCGGCGCTCCGCTCGAGGGGGAATCGACCACGGAGGGCCTCTACATCATCTCCAAGGCCCTTTCGATGAGTTGTGAGTAGTTTACCACAGACCTTCGGGTCCATAGTTATTAGCTAGATGGCTTCTTATCTGTCTTTGATTCTCAATACAAAGTTCTCCACGATCTTCTTGAAGATCTGTTCGATGTAACTCTTTTTGCGGTGTGTTTGTTGAGATCTAATGAATTGTGGGTTTACGATCAAGTTTACCTATGAGAAATATTTGAATCTCCTCTGAATTCTTTTATGTGTGATTAAGTTATCTTTGCAAGTCTCTTCGAATTATCAGTTTGGTTTGGCCTACTAGATTGATCTTTCTTGCAATAGGAGAAGTGCTTAGCTTCGGGTTCAATCTTGCGGTGTCCTTTCCTAGTGACAGCAGGGGCAGCAAGGCACGTATTGTATTGTTGCCATCGAGGATAAAAAGATGGGGTTTATAACATATTGCATGAGTTTACCCCTCTACATCATGTCATCTTTTTTAATGCGTTACTCCGTTCTTTATGAACTTAATACTCTATATGCATGCTGGATAGCGGTCGATGTGTGGAGTAATAGTAGTAGATGCAGGCAGGAGTCGGTCTACTTGTCACGAACATGATGCCTATATACATGATCATGCCTAGATAATCTCATAATTATTCGCTTTTCTATCAATTGCTCGATATTAATTTGTTCACCCACCATAATACTTGTGCTAGCTTGAGAGAAGCCACTAGTGAAACCTATGGCCCCTGTGTCTATCTTTTATCATATCAGCTTTCAATCTACTTTTATTTGCATCTTTATTGTTCCAATCTATATCATAAAATACCAAAAATATATTTATCTTATCATATTATCTCTATCATATATCACTTTCGCAAGTGGCCGTGAAGGGATTGACAACCCCTTTATTGCGTTGGTTGCGAGGTTCTTGTTTGTTTGTGTAGGTGCGTGGGACTTTTGAGGGGCCTCCTACTGGATCGATACCTTGGTTCTCAAAAACTGAGGGAAATACTTACGCTACTTTGCTGCATCACCCTTTCCTCTTCAAGGAAAACCAACGCAAGCTCAAGACGTAGCAGTGAGCGAGGGGAATTGGCGTGCGGCCGGCGATGGGGAAGAGAGGAGGAAGAAGAAAAGGGGAGGAAGAAGAGTGGAAGACGGGGAAGAAAGTGTGTTAAATCTCAATTCTACTAGTACTACTACTAGGATATACCGTCCTTCAGAGTGTAAATAGTTACACCGATGACATGTGGGTCTACCACAAGAGGGCCCATATGTCAGTTAATGGAGGACAGAAGCGTGCTCTACTGGCAAACTTGATGGCAGTACTGGGTAAGGCTGATTTAGTAACACCAACACGTTGTTTCAGCTTATTAATTAATTGTCCCCTCTGCTGCAGTGTGTATTGTCACTTCACTATAAAGACTAGTTGAATAGTTCTCTCTGACCGAGACGGGGTTTAATGGATCGCGAAGACTTCCTTTCTACAGTATCCCTATGCCTCTACCCTCACTTCACTCATTTTACTCCGTACATAGTCACTTGTTGAAATCTCTAGAAAGACAAATACTCCATATTTGGGAACAGAGGGAGGATTTTACTCCATATTTGGGAACAGAGAGAGTATCACCATATGGAGGGAACGGAGGAAGCTCGAAATATGAACATGTCAATGGGAGGGAGTAAGCCCCATGCATGCATGCAACATGCAACACTCACACGTACACATGGACGCACACAACATTCACGCACCCATGCGGCACACAGCACACGACGCAACACACACGCTCACGCTCAAGTGCTCAACCTACTCCCTACGTCCGTGAAAGACTGTACATTTAGAGATTTACACATTGACCAGGGCATAATTAACGCCCAAAAGTATCAGACTTATGTGTGCATGCGATCATTGAGAGAAGAAGATTAAATGAAGGTCGTTACGTGCTGCAATTAAGGATAGACATGTAGCATATACCTAGAGCACAAGTTGGTGCATTAGTCAATCAATATCGATTTAGATTAAAGGCTAAATGCATTGGAAGTGTAGATGTACTACACTCTTTGTTTTTGAGCTGATTTCCTTGCTCTGCCAACTAACAGGTGGGACCCAGAAACCAGGTGACAATTTAACCAGTCAATAAAGTGCCACGTCGACTATGTGGCCGATCAGTAGGGTGCAATACGGTGCTCTACGATGAGCTAGTGATCGTATAATCATCGCAAAACTATATATATATAGTGACCATAAAGAGCGTATTGTTACATAAATTGACAATGTATTTTTCTCGTTTCAAATTAAGCCATATTAACCAGAAAGGACACAGTATGGACTAGTGCTAGTATTGCTTTGATGTGTCCCGTCAACTCGCCGAACAAGGAGAAGCTTGCTTACTACGCCTCTCCCTCGCCCACGCGCGCGGTGGTTCGCAGGACGAGGAGAGGGTTTTGACTGCAGCGCCCTCTCCCTCTCCCTCTCCCTCGCGGCCTTTCCCTCTCCCTCGTGGTGGACGTGCAGCAGTTCAATCGGTGTCAGATTGCCAGAAGCATATTGTACTGTAGTATCACCATTGTTGGACCTTCCGAAGAGGCAAAGAGCCAAGTACAAGGTTCACACGAGTACGAACTGTTGAACCTCCCGAAGAGGCAAAGAGCCAAGCGCAAGGTTTTATAGGAGTTGTCATCCTAGTAGGAGGGTACTACAACTATAGCGAACGATGCTACCGTATGATGCTGCCACGTCACGTATATCCAAAGCTATGCCACCATTTTTTCTCAAAGACCATGTTGGAGCCCGTGCAACAACCACACAAGTTGCACGTGAACATAACACATTTACTAGTAATAAATTCTAAAGGACAAATGGCAGTATGCTACACAAGTTCATCTCCAATTCATGTGATAAAATTTTGCATGACTAGTCTACATATATTCATAGAGCTACCGTTCACAATTTACCGTACTCCACTTACACATTATAGATGGGCTACACGTCCTCCTCCAGGTTCCAGTCCCAGGTGTTCTTCATGGATGGTACAATCCATAGCGGTGGGCAACGGGAATCATTGTCGCAGCTTTCTAGTCCGGTTCCACATGATGGAGACTCATCCAAGCTGAAGCGGCATAAATCAGGGATAGCGTGTCCCAGCATGTCGTTCATTCGGCGGTGCGCACTGAAGACACAACCATACTTCATGAACGGCAAGCCTTCCGTGTCGTGCACGGAAGGTGGCATCCACTTCACAATGGGGTAGCTATCCCCAATGAAAAGCGAGTACTCTCCAAGAGTATTCCTCGGCACCCACGTAGCATCACGGGGGTCGAACTCGGCTCCGTTCATCTGGTATACGCGGCATCTCAGATCAGGACACATGGTGACGTACATAGTCAAGGTCCATGCATAATAATGTTGTGCTCAAATATGGCGGTCGATGTCTTGTGCAGACAAATAGTACTACTCCGGTATAGAGGAAGTAAAATAACCGGCTTATTATATATAGCCACTCTTGGCTACATGGACGAGATAGTAAGACATGGAAAAAGAAAAATGGTGGTAGCTAGTGGGTTCAAGTCTTCAAGGGCCTAGATAGTTATACGCGTCCTCCAAGGTAAAAAGTACTCCTACTAGTCCTAGTAAGTAGAGTACTAGTACAACAATGAAAGAGAAGGCGAGAGGGTTAAAAATAGAATACCTGGGTAGATGGTGACGGTCCGATCGTGGTAGATTGTGTGACCGTGTTGCACATCAGTGGTACCATGGGTAACGACTACTAAGATAGTTGATCCCAATATGCCAAAGTCAGCTACAAGGTTCCAGGTTAGACCGAATCGGGGATGCAAATGCACATCCAGGATCGGCGATCTTATTTTGATCGGGGGATGGCTGGTCCCTGCAAAATAATGGAGTACTGTTATGGATGCCAATGATGGTTTGTGCATTCCGTTTGTAATCTCCAGTACCGTAGGATGGCAACCAGATGAAACAAGTCCCCTGGCTTGTCACAACGAAGATGCGGCCTAGATGGCGCATGGCGTGTTCGAACGTGTAGGGGTACAAATCTGCCGCTGCCAACATGCGCCAGCCTCTGCCATTACTGCCTCTTACATTGATGGCAATCCTTATGTCGAACACCGCGATGAGATAGTAATCGTCATAGCCGCGTCGCTTTGTTGGCGGGTCCGCAATTGCTATCTTCTTCAATCTCATGTAGGCATCATCATACGTATTCAAGCCCATCCAGTCCGGAAGGCCGATCCCAATCTTTGGAGAAGGGTCTCACGGAACGGCCGCTTCTTTGTGGATGTTGTGCAAAATGATGGTGGTATCCGGCCAGAGGTATGCAAGCCAATCTTCATTGGCACCGACCCAGACCAATATATAAGACGATGGGTAGCGGAGAAATTACGGGATGGAAATGGAAGTACTACATGATCAAACTCCATTACTGACCTGCTCATCGGACAAAATCCGACTACCTCTTAACGTCGGCAACTCTAGTGGAGTCAACGTGCAACCATGGCCAGGGAGCGGTGGACTGTTTGAAGGATTTTCCCATATAAGAACCTTATCCTCGAGGACGCATGGAGGACCAACAAGCATGGCCTTTTCCCAAGCCTGTTTAAGCACCGTATTGAAAAAGTTGGTGCAGGAAGCACCGAGTCTTGCGGCGGTGAGGACGTCAAAGCGGCATGTGATTTCTCCCAGAGGATCATCGTCCAAGGTCTCCTAGCCCCGATGAGGAGGAGAACCGCCTGGCGAATCCATGGGAGCAGCGACGAACCGCCTTCTCTTCGGGGGGAGGGGAACTAGCGAGGAGGAGATAAGAGCATAGTAACCGCAGGGCATCATCCCTTCTAACTGTAGATCGTTCCTTAGAGAAGGGGTGAGGCTATTATTTACTACTAGTACTAGCATTATGGGACATTATGGGATTGCATTATACTATAAATAATAGCACTAGTAAATTTTTTTGGCACTAGCTAGTAGTTTTTGGAGGGGATTAAGCAATTTTGGGTATGTTTTTGTTATTTTGTGTACACGCCAACTAGTGACAAAATGTCTTACATTATAAGACGGAGGAGTACGTACTCGTACTGTAGCAGTACTAGTACTACTTTCTCAACTAGTAGTGCAATGTACTGTACTTCTAGTATAGTGCACCAGTTTTGAACTCTTGAATCTCAGGGCCAAGGAGCTACAGTTGGAAGTGGAGGGTACTACTGTTCTCTAGAACCATCGCTGTACTAATGCAAGGAAAGTACACCTGCGTAGTGGCCTAGTGGGCACTCTCCATGCTCTATGCAGTTGCTCCTCTCACGTAGCTGGCCTATAGTTACTACGAGGGGAGAACATTTGAGTTATTTGATATAGCGAGATGAGGCTTTTCGCTTCCATTTGTGGAGGTGTAATGGATCTCGTCGAACTTTGTTAGTAGTTCCTTCTTTATGAATGAGATGAATCAAAGCTTTTGCCTCCGTTTCAAAAAAACACGTCAAGAGGAATTTATTTTATAGTAGAGCCGATAATGGAGTGAAGTCCATGCATGCAATACCACAAGCTACAGAGTAGTAGTAGAGCACTTTACGTACAGAGCCATATTGCACAATTCCCAATGCCCCTCCAGGCTTTTCCGGCTCCTCGAGCTTAATTGGGAGGCGCTAGTTTAAATATGCTACTAGCTGATGAGGAAGCTGCAAGTGAGGTGCGGCTAGGGAGAGCACGCGAGCCACGTGATGCTGGGAAGGAAAACTCGTTCACGTGGCTAGGCTATCCAGTGCACCCAGATTGTGGTGCCGCACGTCCGTTTGACTTCAAAACTCAAACTACCCGTGTAAAATAGGCTCGCAGCAAAGTTACTATTTAAAAAAAAGGCTGCCGTGCGTTCGGCCGGGATCGAACCCACAAAGAGATATACACTCCCGTGACCACTAGTAGTACTCGTTGGAGTACAACGCAACCTAGAATCTCCTTTTGTCGCTAGTAGTACATTGTTCCTTACAAGAAACCCCTAAAAAAGCAAGAAACCACTAATAATGCCAAGAAACTACTACCACTTGCATACGTGGCAGACTTAAGATAAGACTACCTTATCAACCATTGTACATGCTCTTATCAACCAGCCCTACCAGGAAACAACTACTCTACAAAGTGCCATTATAGGCACGTTTCAACCCATGGCCCTGTTTGGATACATTTGTTGTCATTCTAACCCTGCCATCCAAACACCACTTTGGTTAGAGTTAGTTCAGGGTTAGAATCTAACTCTAACCTCTGACTTAGAGTATCCAAATAGGGCGAATGTCGCCCATTAAGTCAACGCCTTCTATTCAACCGGGTGTTATGACTTGCGGGACCTACATGTCAGTCTGCACAAAAATCCCCGAGTGATCTCCTACCTCCGGCCCGTCCACCTAGTCATCCTCGCCCATGGGACGCAGCTACCGCCGCCGGCAGAAGGCAAGCTCAAAACCGCCGGTGGTGCGGAGCCCATCTTGCGGCAGCCCGGATGCCAGCTTCGTCCGGCACTCGCGGCCGCTAGCTAGCCAAGATAGCTCTGTCCAGCTGCTTGTCTACAAGGTTTGCTAGCTAGATTGGCACGGTGGCGCGGCGGCTTGCTCACGCGCGCCGCGCTAAGGCCAGCCATCTGGGTCGAGTGAAGGCCAGCACGGCGGCTTGCTCGCTCGTGAGTCACGCTCGGGCCAGCCTGCCAACCCGTGCAGAGGCCAGCGCGGTGTCCGGCCTGTCTGACGGAGCGGCGGCCAACTCGCTCATCACTGGCGCCACTGACAAACATGCATCAGTACTGTTTGATGTAATTTTCAGAAAAAATAATGGTTTGAGGGGGAATAATAGGATAGAAGGTCAGATGTGGGTCCCTCGTGTCAATGGTCAAACAAAATGTGTTGGTTTAAGCTGCCTCAAAAACATAGTGGGCCAACCCTTTCAAAAACATAGTCTTCTGTAGGAGTACTAGAAAGATCTGTGCATTGCACGGAACATCAAGATGCATTTTTTTATAAAACACTTGTTGTGATTGACCCATGCGGGGGTAATTCCATGTGTAAAAACTAATGATATCTCAAGAAATAGGAGATAAGGTGAAGAGGAGTGTGGCGTGGTAGTGATTGGTGGTCGGACTGAGCGGAGGCATGGGGATTGACAACGCCGGCAGCGGCCACTAGGCCAGTTTGTTCCAGAGGCTTCCTTTCTTAATTGCCCAACAATGAGGTTGTTGGAGATAAGGATTAACAAGGGAAGGCCTTGTCTGCAAATGTGGAGAGGGGTGCGGGTATCTTTTAGTTTAATTTTCATCCGTTATATATAGATCGGACGGTCTATATTGCAAGGTGGCACACATACCATCATCACCAACTCTGTTTTCATAAGGGAAGAAAAATAAGTATGGAGATACAAACGTATTATCGATACTTGTTTCCATAAACTAGAATCTACATTCTATTCAACGCTTCAGCATGTGGGGCCTTAGCACAATGACTTCTCGACTATGTAAAACAAAGGTTTTCCCATCGCCGATAAGGAGGGGGTGATGGCGGCGCGCTTTTTGGCTTGCTCTAGTCCTAGTAGTCATACTAGGTGGTCTAAGCACGTGTAGATTTATTCTTTTTCACGTCTTGTGTTTGCCGTACTGCCACGACTGTTGATGAATAGACGGTACGTTATTCACGGGGAAACCCTTGTTGAGCATGTTTGCAAGAGAGAGAGACCGTGTGCGTGTGTGATATGTCTAGAGACTGAGGCAATGATAACTAATTCTTTGTGTCTATGTGTGTGGAGGATAGAGAGAGACATGTACATGGGGCTTGGTGTTGTGTAACGTGGAGACACATATACATAGTTAGAGAGTGAGTGTGTGAGATACACATGTGGACATGGGGATAGATGAGGATCCAAATTAATGGGTGTTTGTGCATTTCTATGTGTGTTTGTGCGTGCGTTTGTGTGTGAGAGGGAGTGTGTGTATGTGGAGTAGAGAGACCACTAATGATGTAAACCTATTATAAGGGAATGGGGAATGGTGTGACATGTGTAGTAGCGGGATAGCATGGGTGCGGGCGGGGGAGAAGACTATTTGGTAGAGACATCGAGTGTGTGTAGGAGAGGGGTGTGTGTGTGTGTGTGTGTGTGAGAGAGAGAGAGAGAGAGAGAGAGAGAGCTAGCGACGTAAAGAGAGAGAGGAAGAGAGGGGGCGAGAGAGGGGGCATTTATGTCCATAAATGGCGTATAGATATTGAGACAATGTTGATGTTGTTTGAAATTTGCCTATGAACGGAGACGCAAGGGAAGCGAGTCATTGTGTGTGTGATAGGGACTTCATGAGAGATCTAGAATAGATGGTGTAGAGAACAATGTGCGAGATCGAGAACGATGATACATTAGGGAGATATTGAAAGAGTCACGACATATATGTATACAGGAAAGGAGCTGGGGCGGGTCCGCATGTGGGAGGGATAGAAAGAAGAGAGTGGTGCACAAGGAGACAAAGTGTGCTTGTTTGCAGTGGGGGTCGTGTGTGAGGTGAGTGTGCGAGAACCACATAAGTAGGGAGATAGACGTTTGGGGGCGACATTTTGTGTGTATGGGAAAGATACACTCTACATAGTGCGTGTGCTTGAGAAAAAGAGATGCCGGGAGACCTAGCTAGAGAGTGGGGGAAGAGATGTGTGCATGCCCAAGAGAAAAAGTGATAGAGACCTATATTGGGGTCCGGACTTTAGAAGAGAGAGGGGTGTTAATGTGCTCGTGTGTTGGTGTTTGGGGGAGAAAACGACTTCTCCGTGTGTGTGGGGGGGGGAGGGGGTAGGCGACAGTGGGGGGGTGGCTTCAGATAAAGAGTGAGGTGTCTATATTTGAGGGACTTTAGCGTAATTGAGATATACATGGTCAATAGTGTGTGCACTCATGGTTGATCAATTTGTTTCCCAGTTTGGACTATGAGATAACGATACTTTTGAACATGCGTCATATACCTTGATGTACCAGAATTACAAACCTAATACTGGAATTTTGGAATTCGACTCCATCGTTAGCTTTTGTAATTCATTTAAACGGAGATACATTTTTAAGCCGGGATTTGGTGATTTTAAATTCATATATCAAACCTAGAGATATACACATACGGGCATGTTCAAACTTTATAATCATCCACTTTATTCATACACATACACATTTTTGCTTGTGTCATCATATTTAGGATAAACACATTTGGAATTTCATTTGAACTGGACCCTATGATGGTATTTGCTTGTAGTAGCTCAATGATCCATATTTGAATTGAATGGACAATCTAAGTTTCGAGTTGAATGGTACGTGCAATACAAACAAATTCTCGGCCATGATATCATAGTCGGCCGTACAAAAGCAGAATATAATTTCAGGCTCCAAAAGCTTTCAAACTTCCCGCTCACATCGAAATATCTCGCGCCCGAAAGTTTAGCCCTGCAATATTCCTGTTTTACCCCTGCCACATGAACAGAATGGGGCTGCTTTGGTAACTCCATTGTTTTCCCCTCTTTGCCCCCAACATTCTTCCCTAGAGCCCCTTCCTTTCCCCTCCCTGACCCCCCCAACCACGGCAAGCCGCCAAATCTAGTCCTCCACCGCAGCGGTGGACCTCACACCCCGACGGATCTACCTTCCGCACCTTGGAACCCCCAACTGCCAACTCACCACTTCACCGGAGCTGCTTCAGCGACTGGGTTGTCCACCGCTCCAAATCTCCTTGACCGCCATCATGGTCCACCGCACCGGATCTGCTTAACCGGTGCCCTCGTCCACCACAGTGTAGGCCCTTCACTAACTTCCTCTTCTGTCCCTTTGCTGGCCCTTCATACAAGCCCTCGTCCGCCGCAATAGATCCGCCTCACCGAAATCACTGTACAACGCGCCCACCGAAGCCTTCGTCCACTGCACCGGACCCGCTCCACGGATGCCATATTCAACTCCACCAGCCCCGCTTTACCGACATCGCAGCCTCATCAGGTTATTTCGATTTGTACTCCTTCGGTTTTTCTCTTTATCATGCAACTATTCACTTACCACAGGTGAGCTTTCTTGTATGTCGACAGGCGCCACAACCATAGCACCGGAGCCGCTTCAGTGATGGCTACAGCCGGCCCAAACTCAACTGCAACACGAGCACCATCGACGATCCTTAGATATCAAGTATGTCAATGATACCCATACACCGCCGCGAATCAGGTACTATTATCCAACGGCCGGCGCCTACGTTCACTTTCTTAGCATAAGCACCGCACCTTTGAAATTCTTCAGGGCATCATACAGTTTTTCATGATACGCGTTATTCTGCTTGCACCTGTAGGGCCATACTTCTGGCAGTGAACATTTTACATGTGCTAAATTACATATCAGTGCACATATAGTTAAAATGCTTTAGTTTTGTCCTAAGTATTACTGTACTTCCTAGATATCACTGCCTACTATTTTACTTCTTGAATGCTATATTTATGATAATGGTGTTGTTTTGATGCCACCTGTTGGTTCCATCAGACTGCTTAATGTTCTCTATGCTTAATTACACATCAGCAAACTAGCATGTGGTTTCACTGCTTTTTGTTCGTTTTACCCTACATTTTTTGATGCTACCTATTACATCACTGCTCCGAGCCTATATTCATTACATGTTTGTGTGTTCTTGATCTTCCCAAGTTGCATGAATAATTTGATGCTTCTATTAATTATGGAGCTGCCAACCCCATCAAGAAAAATATTTGTTCTTTTGGGGCTAGCACCTCGAACAAGCATCAGAACCATTGATGATCATTTCGGACCAGTTCATGCGATTAAAATTAATTTTACCTAAATAGAGGGTGCAGAATAAACTACAACAACTAGATTTGCAACCACGGGATGCTGACGACATCTTCAAAGAAATTGCAACAACAGTGAGGCTTCACAGCTACATATGGTAAGCCAGTGTGTTTTAGTACATGTGAAATGTAATGCGAGTGGACTACTTTATTGGCTTGCGCCCTCAACCTGTAATCCTACAGAATTACAAATAGTTCAGTTGTCTGTTTTGCTATATTGCTTGATTCGAATGCTTGTTTGTTGATACGCTATACCTGAGTTGGCCAATATGTCAGCAGTGCCTATTGTACTACCGTAAAGAAATGCATGCCTAGTTCATTTGAGTCCTTAACTTTTCCTCTGAACTTCATCACAAGACTGTCTTCGTAGTTTATATGAGGCCACACTGTTAAGTGCTTTCTCAGATTATTTCAACTGCTTAGATGCCTTGGCAACTTAAATATAGCGGTGGTACACTCCCTTTCAACTTTCATCTTACCATTTTAATTTCTTTTCGGCTGAAGCTGCTTCGAACCATTTAAATATAGCTTGCCATGCTCAGCAATAATTCGTATGTCGTTTACCATGTAAGCTTACTGCCTGGATCATGCAATAACTATCTCTTAGTTATGTCCAGCGGAAACCTTTTAGGATGCCGTTCACACTAGGACACAATGTACAACCCCAGAATCTATTTGTGGAAGCAGTGCGCCATCGATGTTACCAGATGGTAGCACTTCAGAGGAAACACCGTCGGAGAGCAGTCTGACCACAGATATTATAGTTCTTGAGGCTCTACTAGAGGTAGAAAGAGATGGTGTGGCTACCATGAATGAGGTAATCTTTATCTTGAGGCTGGAGAATATGGAATTAGCAACACACATTATGCAAGCAACCCAAGAATTGGAGGAAGTGAGAATGTTGCATTTGAAGATGAAGCCCAGGGTAATCCCGGTTCTTCTTTAGATACCAGTTGAAATTGTCATTAGATTATTGTACTTGCATGTTGTGTCATGTCTCTGAATGGATTATGTTGTAAGACCCCCTATGTTGTCCATGTGTTGTAATGATCCGAATTTTTTACGCGAGGTAATCCTCAGTACTTGTATGATTGACATAAAGTGAACTGTTTTTCGTGTGAGCATATTGTATTGGATGAAATAACTGTTTGACTCAAAGTGTATCCAACCTACTGATTTCGAAGATCACAACATTTAATCATAATCATATATAAAGGTGGAATAAATCTTTGTTGTGGTTTTGAAGAAATAAATAACAAAACGTAAAATTATCTGTGGATATTTGTAATCGAATACAAATTGGATTTGAATTTAGTTTGCCAGGGCCCAGGGCAAACGTGAGTGTTAATTCTGCCAAGTTTTCAATGAAGCGGCTAAACACCCACTATAATTTGTGGGCTGCCCAAAGCAAGTGTTTGCGAGATGGAAATTATTGTCTACCCCTAACACTTACATCCTTATCGACCGGATTTACACTTCTGTCTTTAGGGGTATCAATTAGACGTGACACGACAGCCTCTAAGCCCATTCAGACACGGTGGGCACCAAACATGGGAGGCAAAACACATTTGATTCAAGCTCGTCTGAAAGACATGTGTCTCTCCCTCCATTTCCCCATTCATGCACGGTGGGCGGCAAAACAATCTCCCCTCTTCCAAAATCGATGTAGACTAATATTTTAAAGAGGGACAAATGCGTAACTTCCCTCAGACGTGACACAACCTTCCTACCTGTCAGCCCTGTTCATACATCATGGGCGCCAACCGTGGGCGGCAAAACACCCTCTCCTCGCTCGAGATAGTTACTGGCAAATATTGGGAGATGCAAGATTACCGTCCTATCCCCAACCAACGCGATGCCCAAAATTTTGAACGGGGGATAAGTTCGTAAGTTTCCCACATTTCAGAGAAGCGTGTCCCAAAGTTTGAGATCCCCCTCCCCTCCATTTTCCCATTCATACACCGTCGGCGCCACGACAACCTCCACACTGCGGCCAACCTCCACAAAAATCGGTTGCTAACTACCCTTTGCACGGTTTGCAGCTTCAGATCTGCCATCCCACTGCCATGGTCAACGCTGTACTCATCATGCTTATGGTTTCCTCATTTAATGATGACCACGATCAGCCTACGTGGTTCATGTCGTAATAGCACTGCTCCACCCATCGAGCTAAACAAGCTTAGGTGTACAAATTCATATATGATATTATGTTGATATTAGTAAAACTGAGAGATGTTTAATTGGTCAGCTAAATGTTCCTACTTTAGTTTTGAAATGCATGTGAGCCACATATGGAGAGACCGGAAAGTGTAGTATTTCTCTGCGCGCTCTGGTTCATCATGGGTGGCCAACCGACATTGTATTGAAAGACTTGTAATATCTTCAATCTGCTTGCTCTTCTGCTCTTCTTTAAGATGATCCTCTTCCCTTGCGGTCGACTGGTCAGGTCGAGTTGTTCTCCCTTAGTATATTTTGAATATGTAAGGTCAGGTCGACTTGTTCTTCTTTACTATATGTTGAAGTTGTCATCTGCTAAGTGTCATCACTTCTGGAGCTCTCATATTTTGAGTAGTAGGCCACATTATATTAATGCAGACACCAAATTAGAGCATGCATGACATATCTTAAAAGAATTGCAGAGATAGTACAAAGGGGTTTACAGGGAGGCAGTATTGGATTAGAATCACTTCTGCATTACAATGATAATCTCACTTGTTTCTATGTTTTCATGCATGTCAGATATTGAACATTATCAAAATGAATATGAGAATGGCGCACGAGAGGAATATTGCAGGACAATCCACTGGCTAACAAAATTGGCATGGTGGAGGATGGCCTATGTTATTCACCCATCAAGGTGCTTGCTCTAACTTTGCAAAGTTGTATTGGTCGCACATATTTTGCATCTGACCTCTTGCATTACTTCTACTTTGTTACACCATCTGCTTAGTTTAAGCATCATATATGAGTATATGCCATACCTATCCATTTTCTGTACCTATTCCATGTGTTGTCATACTATGTTTTTTCAGTCAAATATTGCTCTTTCGTAATAGATGTCCAAAAGGAAGAGGGTGAGTGTAGGTCCTCAAGGAGTACAAACTAGGTATTTAGAAAAGGTTGTGATACCTGTTAAATCAGATAGATCAGCAGCCACAGAAAACATAGGCCCAACTGTACCACACTTTACCCGTACTCTAGTGGCCAAACCCCTATTAGAACTGTTGGGAGCCCAGCGTCAGGTACTGTCTATGATATCAATTCAAAATTTGAACTCCTAAATTTTGGCATGTTCCTTACCTTCTCTCTTGTATGAAAACTAATTTCAGATGAATCTCCTTGCTCAAAGGATCATACCATCTCACAACAATACTGGGCTCTGCATTGCTCTTGTTAGTACCTCTCCCCCTTTTGCCTGTAATGCTGTACTTAATTAATTGCTATTCGATTATGTATCATCAGTATGCACCTGAGCTTCATTATCCTCTGTTTCTTCCAATATTATTTGATCTATATTTACTCTTTGCAAAATGTAGAATAATGGCAACTCTTATAAAGAATTTTCTTTGGGGAATTTATTGAATTATCCTTCCATCAACATGGAGAAGGGCTTTGTCCAGCCCGTGTTAACATGTAATGTAAGTTCATCCTTCTCAAGCCTTCAAACTTTGTTCTAGTATAGATTTGGATAGGCATCATTTCCTCCACTGCTAATTGCTTTGCTGTTTACATCTGATTGGAGGTTTGCAACAACTACCAGTTTCAAATTGTAGTTGTAAAAATATGTTCCTTATGCAGAACAGATCCATTTACTTTCCTATATAATTGTGAAACTTTTTACGTGTCTACTTGTTTCTCTTTCAGAGTCATATCTATTATGCCAGGCAGAACATTATGGAAGATATTGAGCCAAACCATCTTGAGGACAGCGAGATGACCCCAAGGTCCTGTCTTGATGAAGACAGTGAGTTGAAGCTACTCACCAGCAAGTGTGAGACAACCTCTATGCAGTCGCTGCCTCAATTAGTTTGACTTCTTGAGTCTCAACTTAAAGCAGAAAGGCTTGCTTCAGCTCAGCTCCGACTTGAAGTCAAAGATGTAATGAAGATGCCAGAGGACTGCTTTGCGCACCATCATGCCATACAGCTACGGGTGATGCATCTATCTTTGACACAACTGAGGTCTAATCAGCTTGTTCGGTTGTTTGGGGACCCGACCTGTCTAGGCCTAGTGCCTTCTGAAGTGTTCTCAGTTTTGTATATTCTTTTGTCGGCGCGTTTATTTGCACTGGTGGTGAACTTTGATGCCCAGTGGATGTAATATGTGTAATAGCCGTGATAGCCTAGTGTAATTTGCTGCTTATTTATTTCCTTGTTGTCTTGTTTATTTGTTTGCTTATAGTCAGTGTAGTTATTTTTCCGCAGTTTGCTAGTGGCCGCAATAACCTATTTTTTCAAACTAGGCCACAATAACCATGGGTTACATATTTACTATAGTAACACTGGGCCTCCTATGGGCCGTAGAAACAATGGGCCTTCTACGTCCGTAGTGACAATGGGCCTTGTACGGGCTATAAAAACAATGGGCCTTCTACGGGCCGTATCATCAATGGGCCTTATATGGGTCGTATGATCGATTGGCCAAACATGAGCCAAAAACAGACTGCATTATGGCCGTAAACGGGCTAGAGTTGGCGTCGTTCGTTCATGGGCCGACCATAAACGGGCCGTCGTTAATCGACCATATTTGATGACGCTATGAAAATGGCCCAAAGTATTAACGGGCCACAACCAGGGCGACTGTAACCACGGGCTGAATTTGGCCCACAAGCAAAAAATGGCAGCAACAGGCCATAAGTAACCGAATGCCGGAAATGAGCCCAAGAATAAATGGGCCTTGAGAAGGCTGAAACATAACATGGGCTGCAAACGGCCCAATGGATTAATGGGCCGTTAATGGGTATAAAGTGATACACTTTTCATTACGGGCCAGTTTCACCACGGGCCGTTAAGGGACCAAGAGTTATAAAGGGCCTCATATGGGCCAAAATACATCATGGGCCATACATGGGCCAGAACTTAAAATGGGCTGGAATCATATTGGACGGCCCAGATGATGCTACTGGGCCTAATTCGGATATGTCATGATGGGCCCTAGGTTAGCGGGCTGTAAATGGGCTATATGCGAATAGGTCGTTAACAGGCTTTCTGTGGGCCGGCCCACCACCTTTTGACCAAGTCAAACGGGTCGCCCTTTTCACAGGAATGGGCCTCTGTTCGGCCGTGCCACGTGTCGACATATCATAGGTGCCTTCGGTCCAATGAATGGATGAAATCTGTCCCAATGGTCAGCCGACACGTGTTTCCTCCAGCCAATAATGATTTTACATGTGGAAAATCCCCATTGGTCGTGGTTGTTAGCGGGTTATCGGATCCAAAACCGGACCCGATAGCTTAATGGCGTTATGTTACGGTGGATTCCACGTGTCGGTCACCCTTGACGAAATCACTTCTGCGACGCGCGATTTATCGTCATGGAAGTGGACACTTCCGTGAGGATAATTTTGTTAATGTCATGGAACACTTCGACAGCACAGGTATGACTATCTTGATTCTGTCATAAAATCGTCATGGATGTACATGCATGATAGAAAACGTGACCTACTGTGACAAACACGTATCATCACGGAAGTGTATTTTTTTTGTAGTGCAAGTTTGATGCATGACTGTCGGGGATATACCCCGTGGTATGACCCGGCCGAGCTTGGCGATTCACTAGTGACCCGCCCTGACTTGGCGACTCACTAAGTGACCCGCCCGGATCTCTCCACTCACTGATGACCCGGCCGAGTCAGGTAACTCATTAATGACCCGACAGGCGGGTTAGAGGAGCGACAAGAACCAGTGGCCCAGAAGGTGGTTCATGGAAGTCCGGCTCAAGCTATGGTGGGCCGGCTTAAGATGAAAGGCATAAGGCATATTCTCCTACAAAGGAAGCAAGACTAGGACTCCACTTGTAATATAGTAATCCTAATCCTACTTGGACTTGTCATGTAACCCGCCCCTCCAACTTATATAAGGAGGCCAGGGCACCCCAAGAGGGACGGGGGCATAAGTTAGGTTCAGACAGACAAGTCAATAGCTCTCAAGATAAAGCACCCTTATAATCACGATCATCATCAATATCAATGAAGCAGGATGTAGGCTCTTATAGCCACCGTGAGGGGCCAAACCTGGGTAAAACCTCGCGTCTCTCGATTGGGACCAACCCCTTCAAGATAACACATAGATGCGTCGCCCTCACGATTAAGTCCTAACACTAAGGACATCTGCCGTGACAATTCCATGACAGTTGGCGCCCACCGTGTGGCCTGCGCACAATGGTGATGAGTTCTTGGAGGGATTTCTCCCAGGGATCGAGAAATTTGCAATTTTCCGGATGAGCCGGTTTGGAAGGGTTTGCATCAACTTCAAGTCCATCAGTCCGGATTTAAAATTAAAGGTCCAAGAAAAATTAGGGTTGCATATGTGCGCCATCGACGTTTTTGACGTGTTCCGCTGGCATGTCAAATCTTGGTCTACAACTCGCCTGTAATCAGCATGGTTAGGGTTGCCATCTCGTTCAACATTTGGTCCGCCGAGTCCGATGGGAGCAAGTCACCGAAACACACAAGGCCAAATCCCGATCAAGACAAGAGCATTGTTTCGTTGCCTCCAAGGATCTCAAGTACTCCCTCCGTTCAGAATTACTTGTCTCAGAAATGGATGTATCTAGAACTAAAATACGTCTAGATATATCCATTTCTGCGACAAGTAATTTCGAACGGAGGGAGTACTAGCTAGTGCATCTTCGACTATGATTATTTAAAGCCAAAGTCAATTTTTCCTTTTATCAACTCCGCTTGGTGTATGCGCGTAAGAAAACTACTAGGAGAACAATTCAGAAGTCATGGAAGGAAAAAAGACGAGGAGAAAAAGTCAAACCAACAATGACTCGGAGAAGGATTTGGTCATGAGCGCACGACGTCTCTGAGCCGTCTTCGACCTCGCGCTAGCCGTACCCACTCCGCTCCATATCCGCCTCGCTGCGTGAGCTGCTGCCATCCAAGGGACCTTGCTGGCCCATCCTCGATGAGCCGCCGTGCTGCCTCCAGGACCCCGTGCCACCTCTGCTGGCCATCTGTGAGCCGTTGTCGCTGCTTGCTTATGCCTATAAGTTGCCTTCGTCAGATGATTTCCCCGTGTGCTACGCCTCTTGTTGCTCAGCCTCGAGCCGCCGCCCGCCTCCTCCGCCGTGGTTAGCTCCGACCGCGGCCTTGCCAAACTGACCCGCCTCAAGACCGCCCTCGTGTTGCAGGGTCGCCACGGAGAGCCGCCATTACCACGACGCCTGCCTCTGTTTTGCGGCTTCTCCGTTCCGAGTCGCCGTAGTTGCCGCTGCACCCAGGCTGCCTCAGTTTCGCTATGGTTGCCTCGAGCCGCCTTCGTGTTGGGCTAATAAGCCGCGGCGATGCACCGGACACGACCAGCGCGTGTATGGGCGCGAGCTGGTCAGGTCGGGCGCGTCGGGTCCACGGCGAGTAGTGTGTGCGTGCGTGCGTCTGGTGCACAGGGTGGCTGTGCAAGTGTACACCGTAGGCGTGCATGTGTGTGTAGGGCTGTTGGCGAGCCGTGCGGGCTGATCGGGCGTGATCCAGCGAGGCTCACCGCGAGAAGCGCGCGTTTGGGCGCGGCGCAGGCGCGGTCAGAGCGCGGAGAGCGCGGGCACGATCGGGGTGTGAGTGGAGGCGTGGGTGCGTGCCCGGTGCGCTGGCTCGGGGTATAAAGCCGCACGGTGTCGTTGTAACAGCGTGACAAGTCGAGTTCGTGCTCGAGGAAAGGAAGGAGGCGTTCGAGCGCCGGAAAAACTCCTGTGTCCACCATGTTCTCTAAACTTCTTCGAATTTCTTCTTTTCCTCTCTAGTGAGCGCGAGCGACGGCGTCAGAGAGAGCACGGCAGAGCGAGGCAAGGGACTGGCAGTTCCAACAGTTGGTATCAGAGCCACGTTCAGCTCAGGGCGCGCCGGCGATGTCGATCGTCCCGTAGCCGGCGGAGCGGCCGGATCGTTGCCGCAGTCGGTGCCGCAGCTCACCGGTGACAACTACACAGCGTGGGCCATCAAGGTCAAGGCGAACCTCGACGCGGCCGGGCTGTGGGAGGTAGTGGTCGTGCCGGAGGACGCGGCGGCGGCCGTGATCGCCAAGAAGGACAAGCCGGCGAGGGCGTACCTGCTCAACGCAATCATGGAGAACCTGCTGCTACAGGTGGCGGCGAAGAAGACCGCCGCGAAGGTGTGGGCTTCCCTGAAGGCACGGTTCGTTGGCGCGGACCGTGTGCGGGCGGCGCGGCTGGGCACCCTGCGTGGGGAGTTCGAGCTCCTGCGCATGGCGGACGCCGAGACGCAGGACAACTTCGCCGGCAGGCTCGGAGGGATGGCGGCACGCTACGCGGCGTTGGGCTCGACCCTGGAGGACGCCGCTCTCGTCAAGAAGCTGCTCGACTCGGTGCCGAACCTCCTGTACCCGACGGTGGCCAGGATCGAGCAGTTCTGTGATGCCGACGCCATGGCGTTCGAGGACGCACTGGGGCGGCTGAAAGCGTTCGACGAGCGGCTCCGGCGACGCGGGCAGGCAGGCGGTGAGCGGGCGGACGGCGAGCGGCTCATGTTCACCGCAGTTCAATGGCGGGCGCGCGAAGCGCGCGAGGCGGTGCGCGCGAGGACGACGATGATGGGCGCGCAGCGAGGCGTCGAGCCGGCGGCGGCGAGCGAGGCGAGTGCTACAAGTGCGGTGAACGCGGGCATTTCAAACGCGATTGTCCGCAGCTCAAGAAGGCGCCGACGGAGGAACGAGCTCTGCTCGTGGACGACGTCGAGGACGCCGGGCTACTCTGAGCCGCGGCTTAGGGCGCGAGTGTTGGGCTAATAAGCCGCGGCGACGCACCGGACATGACCAGCGCGTGTATGGGCGCGAGCTGGCCGGGTCGGGCGCGTCGGGTCCGCGGCGAGTAGTGTGTGCGTGCGTGCGTGTGGTGCATGGGATGGCTGTGCAAGTGTACAACGTAGGCGTGCGTGTGTGTGGGGGGCTGTTGGCGAGCCGTGCGGGCTGATCGGGCGTGATCCAGCGAGGCTCACCGCGAGAAGCGTGCGTTCGGGCAGAGCGCGGAGAGCGCAGGCACGATCGGGGTGCGAGTGGAGGCGTGGGTGCGTGCCCGGTGCGCTGGCTCAGGGTATAGAGCCGCACGGTGCCGTTGTAACAGCGTGACAAGTCGAGTTCGTGCTCGAGGAAAGGAAGGAGGCGTTCCAGCGCCGGAAAAACTCCTGTGTCCACCGTGTTCTCTGAACTTCTCTGAATTTCTTCTTTTCCTCTCTGGTGAGCGCGAGCGACGGCGTCAAGAGAGAGCACGGCGGAGCGAGGCGAGGGACTGGCGGTTCCAACACTTCGTGTAAGCTCGCGCCCGCGATCCTGATTCGCCGCATTGAGCCGCCGTCGTAAGCGCCCGTTTCCAGCAGCGGCACAAGCCGCCCGATGTGTTAAAACCGCTACTAGGCCACCGCTTCATCGCGTTGTGTCCACTGGTGGGCCACCCTGCCGCCGCTGAGGCCGTGATTTCACCTTGTGCCTTGGCTAAGTCGCCAAGTATGGCCTCGAGCCGTCGCCGAGGCCTCCCTTGCAGGCCGCACTCTCGTCGACATGCTAAGTCACTTTCGCAGGCTGCCTCAAGCCACCGACGCCTCACTTCGAGCTAGCCCAGTTCCACCTGGCTCACTCCGACACCGTGGCGCGCTGGCCCCGCCGTTTCAGGCCGCCTTCGACTCCCTCGCGAACCGCCGTAATCAATTTCTGCCACCGCGTATAGCGAGGCCACTCATTCCCTCCTGGTCACTGGCGCGGATGCATATGGTTGGCAATGGATAGACGGGCTACATGTGTCTCGGGAGTAAAAGGCACTTGAAAATGTCAGCGGTGCTGTGGGTACATGCCCCAGTTCAACATAGCAGAACTAATATCAAGCAATGGATGCATCGTTGGACCAAGTCAACATTTTCTCCAACATGGACGACGGATTGTGTGCGTTCTTTCAGTGATTTTTTCTGCAAATCAATCAGTCCAGTCCTTGAGTCATCCTACTGCTAGACCATCCATCAAGGAAAAATATATATGAGTTTATATGCTAGCACTACTGGTCCTAATTAGTGACGAGGACAGCGTCTATGTTCATTTAGCAAAATATACCAGGACCATTATTCACTGCAAGGGTGTTGCGAAGGGCGTGCGCCAACATTATTTTTGCACTGGTGCTCGTCCGTGCCACGCTGCTCTACGGATACATGTGCAAATCTCTGCCCCCTCTACATCAACACACATGACTGATACATGGTCCGTGCCTGCGGCCGGCTCGCCCGCGTCCGCGCCCACAGCCTACTCACCCGTGTCCGTGCCGTTTCCAACGCTGCGATCGACTCTCTCGTCCGCACCGGCTTACAAACGCCGTGGCCGACTCTCCCGTCCGTACCGGCATACAATGCCATGGCTGATGCAGCTGTCTGCTCCCGGTGCCGACACGGCAGTGATTAGCTTTAGCTGCACCATAGTGATCATCAACTTCGCGGCAGATAATTTCTGGCCTAACATATCAGGTGAAATCCATCCAGCGTATTTTTATGTTACATAATAATCTCTTTAAAAGAGCAATTACACTGGCTTGCAATATTTTTTGGATGCAGGACAAATGTTCATTGCAAGAGCGATGGTCATATCAAGGATATCATGCATTTGACCCACCATAATGATCAATGAATATATGTGCAAGCCACGGCCTCTGCGGCCTTGTTTACATCAACACAACGACACGATTGATCCACCTGTCCGCGCGGCTTACCGCGCCTGCGATTGACTCGCATGTCCGTGAACCAGCGATGTACTCGCATGTCTGCACCGGCTTACAGTGCCACGGCCGACTCACCCGTATGCACCGGCTTACAATGCTATGGCCGATTCTTTCTTACAGTAATTTCCTCACTGGTTGAGACGCCCGAGGAAAATTCCAGAATAATTCTTCATTGTGAAAGTGGATCCGTATTGCATCATCAAACACCAAGGATATACAATGCGAAGATCATCAACTTGCCATCTTGCCTCCAGCTTCAACATATTCCAGCGTTCCGCTGTTCAACTATATGCAGGTTTATATCACAGCTAAGTGTGAAGAATCTTAAGCCAACTCCTCCAATCATCTTAAGACTTGGGGGCTACAATGATATGATTCAGCAAAGTCTTACTAGTTTCAGCAAATTCAAGAACCCTAGGATGTTGAAGGAGAAGATAACCCAGTTCAGGAGGCTGCTGCCATATTGATGAAAATTTAAAGGCCGTCAGAAAATTTCGGGCTTAAAAAGAAGAATTCCGGTTCAAAATCTGGTTTAAGGGAAATCTGTCTTCCACAAAGCTATGAAGCTCTCAATATTCGGTTTGAAATTCTTGCTCAAGAAGAATTAAAGGTTATGAAAGAGAATTTGTTGCCATGATGCATAGTTCAAACATGGGTATCCGATCCGGCTTACATGTCTTATTACAAATCACTTGGACGTTTGATGCCCGAGTTACAGGGACCAAAGAGAGTTGGATGCATAGCACAGCTCAAACATAGGTCCCCGACGAAGCACAATTCGTAAGTATGTCACTTGGGGGCTTCCTATTCAAACATAGGCGTATTCGATCAAAGAGAACATAGCGTGACTACCCTCTTGACCAGGTTATCTTGTTCAAACATAGGCGTATTCGACCAAAGAGAACATAACCTTTTCTGGGTCATCCTACCTATATACCAGCTGCTTCAACTCCATCGGGTAATCCTGATTGACCCGCCAAACTCTTAACGATCAATCTTTTATGGCGTATTTGACCAAAGATCCTGAGCTCGTTAATGTTCAAACAGCGGTTTGTCATGTGAGAGCACGGCTTACAGATAGTCGGGATAGATCCAGGCTTCATAAGCTGCCTTCCTTGAAACTTGGATAAATCGGCCCGTGATGCATGCTGCTACTCTGACCCCACGTACTCCTGATAATTCTATCTTTAATTAAGACCTGAACTTATCTTGGTTCAAATGTCGAATGGGTACTGTGAGTGCCGGCTCACGGAAAGCATGGACCTTCCAGTGGCTCAGGCTAGTTTCATCGAAGAAAACACTTTGGCTTGGTGGCCTACAAAACGCTCGAATTTTTTGATTTCTTTTTTCCCCTCTTTTTTGCCTTCTGGTTTTTACAATCGGGCCAGGCTGCCCAACTTATGGCTCATATTTGAAGCATCTTTTGGGTTTCTACAACCCGCTAGGATGGAAGACTCTAAGTCGCCAATATATGATAATAGCCCAACTTGGCTGGATTTTGATGATGATATTGAATGATTGAGGTTCTTATACCGGGTTATATTATTCAAATCTTCAATAGCCAACATGGCTGGATTTTTATTATGGTTATCAATAACCAGTATTATGATTGAGGTTTTCAAAGTTGCTTTAGCGCAATGGCTATTATTTTATCAATGGATATGATTTATTCTACAATGGAGGGAACAATCCCGAGTCGTTGCAGGCTTATGAACCGGCACTTGGGGGCTACATTATTCACATTGAGATTACATCAAAAATGCAAGTCCCATGTCACTGCCAGCATGCACCATGGCACTTGGGGGCTAATGCAATGTCTTCTTTTGTTCACCTTATTGAAGACCCGACTCATCACATTGTAATGAGCTGACCCTTGGGGGCTACTAATTGCTCGTGTCAAAAGTTCAAGGTACACAAGTCTTAATCCATTATATTGAAAGGTCCACTATTCAGTTGGTAGAGTACAAAGCTCTTAACCTTATGAACGTGGGTTCGCACCCCATGGTGAGGGTTACATAAAGTCCTGACTCCGTATTGTCTTACTAAGCCGGACCTTGGGGGCTACACATTGCTGCTTGAATCTACATGATCATACATACAAAATCCCTACTCATATTGCATAATAACCCGACCCTTGGGGGCTACACTGGTTGAAGTTTTTATAAGTATAAGGCAATTACAAGTCCCGGGTTGCTGCAAGCATGACAACCCGGCACTTGGGGGCTACATATGTGGAATACTCAGTTCTGACTAGTGATGAACAACATGGATTTCTTCAAAGTGGAAATATTTATATTGAAGCAAGTCTTAAGTCATCACTTTGCTCTGCTCAAGACTTGGGGGCTACAGGTAATATGGATATGAGGGAGAGAAATTATGAGGGACAGAAATCTTCAAAATTCTCAATTTTGACCCGACGTCGACCACAATTATGACTCGGCATCATCTGTTTATAACCCGGCAATTTTGGTAATCATAAATTGGCAAGATCTATATCTTCAAGTAGGCTGAAAGTCAGATGAGTATTTTAAGACCAATATTTTTTAAGCATTGGGAGTTGAATCAAATGAATTATTCTTTACAATTTTTCTGTGAGAAACCAATATCAGCAAATTGATTATGAGGCTGGCCTATTGACCCGGACTTTCCAGAAGAAGGAAATGACAAGGACATAAGGATGATCAGGTGCCGGTTCAGAAAAACTTTTAACCCGGAGCACAACCTATCAAGGTTGTTCTTGTGTTTATTTTGTAGGATTCGTTCAACATGGATAAATCCAAATTAAACTAGGGGCTAATGTCGGGGATATACCCCGCGGTATGACCCGGCCGGGCTTGGCGATTTACTGGTGACCCGCCCTGACTTGGCGACTCACTAATTGACCCGCCCGGATCTCTCCACTCACTGGTGACCCGGCCGAGTCAGGTGACTCGTTAGTGATCCGGACGGCGGGACAGAGGAGCGACAAGACCCGGTGGATAGAGGGCGGTTCATGGAAGTCCGGCTCAAGTTATGGTTGGCCGGCTTAAGATGAAAGGCATAAGGATTATTCTTCTACAAAGGAAGCAAGACTAGGACTCCACTTGTAATAGAGTAATCCCAATCCTACGAGGACTAGTCATGTAACCCACACCTAAAACTTATATAAGGAGGGCCAGGGCACCCCAAGAGGGACGTGGGGTCATAAATTAGGTTTAGACAGACAAGTCAATAGCTCTCAGGATAGAGCATCCTTGTAATCATGATCATCATCAATATCAATGAAGCAGGATGTAGGCTTTTACCTCCGCCATGAGGGGCCGAACCTGGGTAAAACCTCATGTCTCTCGCTTCCGACCGACCCCTTCAAGCTACCACATCGATGTGTTGGCCTCACGATTAAGTCCTGACACTAAGGACATCTGCCATGACAATTCCATGACAATGACAAGGCTACATGATGCTACTCATGGAAAGAGCTGATGCATACAAGAGCCACACATCAAAGCGAGTTTAGCTGAGGCCGGATACAACATATGACAATTCCGATAAGTCCTCATATGCAAATTTCGAAATTGGTCCATATTTGATTAAAACACAATGTTGAAGTTGTTAAACATCCAAGTTAAAGTACACCAAGATGATCTACATGGTTTTCTATTCAAGTTACATATAAGGTTCGTTTAATTTGAGCTACGACCTAGAAGATATGAGCAAAACAAGTTAAACATGGTAGTGATGCAAATGCAAGCAAAACAACATCAAAACCACTCCAAAACAAAGATGCAACAAGGTAACATGAAACTACATGCAAAACCAAGCAAGTTTCATATGAGCGTGCTCAAAACGGAGCAACGGTTCAACACATACACTCAATACAAGTTTCAGAAAAAATCTGCCCAAAACAACAACTAAGCACTTTGCAGTCAAGGAAACAACGTGCTACATGAATCATATGAGAATAAACATGACATGCACTCAAAGCACAAGCAACATGCTACAAATAACATTTAAGGTTTAGGTTCATAGGCATTAATATTAATCCAAGATGATCAATGCAAAAGCAACTTATTAACACAGATTATGACAGTGAAAAATAGGGCATACATGTGAGCAGGAATAACATATTGACATGTTGAAGACATGAAACAAAGATGATATATTGCAAGAACATGGCAAACAAAAGCATGGAACTAAAGTACAGGTTAAACATGGCAAAACTTGATTACTAAGCATCTCCATAAGAGCCCTAGATCAACAGAAACCAATGAGACAAGATGCAACATGATACAAGTTGATTCTCAGACTTCAGAGGAAATCTGGGAATGTAAACAATAACATTATGATGCTGAATTTGGAGGCACATAACAGCGGGCATAGTAACTTCAATAATTATGCAAAATACATGGGCATGTAGTAGACATGATACACTTCAACCTAGTCCCTGGTCAGAAGTTCATATGAAGCATGGAGTAATTACTATGATGCATGGAAAAAGGAACATGTTGTTAACAGGTTGGCAGATTTAGCATAATGACAATTTGAGAACAAGAAAGAGGCAACCTACAACAAGTTATAAATACAACAAAGGGCATGGCGTAAAATTGAACAGAAGAAGAAGAAAATAACACCAAGGCATCATATACATAGGGATCATAGACTAGTGGGAACCAACAACACAAGTTTGAATGTTGTAACAGTTTCAGCAAGTGTAAAACAACAATAACAGCATAGCAACTTTGCAAGCCTGGAACAGAGTTCATATGAAGTACAAAATTAGCACACTTGGCATGTGGACAGAGTACTCATAGCATAACTCAATTCATTTAATTGGAGCAACTCCAAAAAAGGCATAGATTAACCAGTAACAAGCTCACAACATGGCATCATGAAGTTAACAGAAAAAAGGAACATCATATAGGCATGTTCATGGCAACGAAAACATATGCTACAGGACTTATATTAGGCATTACAAGGCATGGCATGATAGAGCCCAACACGTACATCAAAGCATGTCAACTAAACATCTCCAGATTATGTATGGAATAGATGGTAGCTTCAAGTGAACAAGGCAACATATTGTAACAGCTATAGACTTGGCAAAATCAATGTCTCAAAAATCAGCAACATCAGGTAGCACACTTCACAAACTTGTGTTAATCACTACAAAGCACATAAAATTACATGGATTGCACCACTGTAAATATGGCATGAAGATGCTCTTAAAACATGTAGACATGATGCACAAAATATGCACACACAAAATGCAATGAAAAAGACAAAACAGGAAATTATAACAATCTCAGCAGGTTATATCATGTAGCACTCTTGCAACAATGATTAAGGCATCAATATTAACAGTAACACACTACTAGGGAAAAGCCTAGCAGCAGCGTGGGTTTTGGGCCTATTAGTAGCGCGGGCAGGAGCGCTACTGATAAGGCGCTACAGCTAATGCTTAGCAATAGCGCGTCTTGACCCACGCTACTGCTAAATTGGCTTAGTAGCAGCGCTTCTTCACAACATCGCTACTGGTAATTAGTAGTAGCGCTTCTCCTTACCCGCGCTACTACTATTATTTAGTATTTTATCTCTTCTCTTTTTCATGTCGTATTCATACACCTTTACACAAGTTTTCATACAACAGGAATTTAGAGATTGTTTTTACATCATAATGAGTTATTACATCATCGGGTGAAAGAACCGTGGACTAGTTTCAAGTGGATGTCCATCCACTTGAAACTAATCATGATTCTTTCACCCAAAGATATAATAATATCATCATCATCATCATATCATTAACCACTTAGCATCATAATACATCATTGTCATATAACACCTCCTCAAGATCATCGTTTTCATCATTGACATCACGTAACACCTCCTCAAGATCATCATTATCAACTCTAACACATTAGCACATAATAAACATATTGTACCTCATAGGACCTATTACATTCGATTAAGACCTCGACATTTTCTAAGGTAAAATAGCAAAAACAAGATAGCCCCCGACTCTCCATTATGGAGAATGGAGACTAGCCTGTCTCCAATTCTTGCCTTTATTTGAATGTTACTTCCAAGAACCTCCTTGCGAATGTCCATACATTTCTTCCATTCT
The DNA here is from genome assembly GCA_021437245.1 of Aegilops speltoides. Lineage (NCBI taxonomy): Eukaryota > Viridiplantae > Streptophyta > Magnoliopsida > Poales > Poaceae > Aegilops > Aegilops speltoides. The sequence continues at coordinate 168,050,282 of CM038147.1, read as the reverse complement.
CGATGATCATGTGTTCACGGGTTTTAGAAATCCGATATGCACAGTGAGCTCCGTAGATTTACCCGGCAAGATGTTCAGAATCGAGAGGCGACCATGCAGAGACATCGATGAGGCACACAATCCATCGAGTTTCATTGAAAAACATAATAATAACTCGTAGTTAGCAATGATGTACTAGTTTTAGAAGTATGCAAAAGATGCATGGATGTCGTAATAGTAAAAAATCTTACCAGGGTCCAGAGAAGTTATCGTGGTTCAACACATGCACTAGTGGCACGTATTCACCATAATTTGGAGGAGTTCGATAATAGTCATTGTAATTCTCAAGAAGAGTACAAAATGCGATCAGATGAATTTTCTCCTTATACGTTAATTCGGTGCCATCGGTGTAGTGGGTTTTATCTACCATCTTCCGCACAGTCTTTGAAGAATCAAATAAGCAGTCAATGGAAATAAGCTATCAACTATTTTGAAATAAACAATATAAATTAGTTAATAACTATGTTTGAGAAACTCACATAGCGGTACAATCGGAAGCGTATCAACAAGGACCCAAATGTCCATATTGTCTTCCTCATTGTCGGGATCACCAAGATCCATGGTGACAATCATACCCTCATAAAAACCATACATTTTGCAAAGTGCTTCCCAATTTTGGCAACCAAAATGGGTTACGCTCTGAGCATTGCACAGATTTACTTCAAAATCCATGTCATGATGGGTCCTTAGGTGTATTTTCTTTGTTTCGAAATTTTCATGGTCTTCAAAACCCATCCTCTCCAAGACATAGCGTCTTGCATGGCATGCGATAAGCTAGTCGAATTGTAAAATATGAAAATTAGACGTTGAAATAGTTGAAGTCATGCTTAATTACGAAAAAAGACTTGTCGTTGTTGCGTCTCGTTCACAATCGAAGGTCTCCTCGAGCTTAATCTTTGAAGCGCCGATCTTCGTCTAGTCGAACGAACTGTCGCACATACCTCGATCGTCGTGGCACCAGCTACACTCCCCAGAGACCGTAAATGTCGTCCGAAAGTACGACATTTCCTACAATCATAATTCAAAGATTAAACTTGTACATATTCTAGCACAAGTCATGCGAATTCACGACAAAATCCGGCATGACCTTTGCTAAAAAAGGACATATCGAGCGCCTGAAATTTGCCGGAATGGAAATTAATCAACACTCCGGCAAAACATAGGCCACTCGGAGATGTAAACTGAACATGAACGGCCACTTGGGCAACCACATATCCTATTTGAGCAACAACACAAGATATACAAGGATATTTGGCTGGTCTCACCTCGATGTCGGAGGGGTCGGTGATCGACGACGGCGGGATGTCGGAGGGGGTCGGTGATAGGGACGACGGAGCTCACCTGAAACCATATAAGTTATCACTAATACATCCCGAATAATTGCTTAAACTAAAAAATAACAACAAATATGACATGTTCAACTAGTTTTATTAATTCAGCTAGTTCTTACTAAATATAAACTTACTATAAATAGAAAAAAACTAGTTCTTTCTAAAAATAAAGTGGTTCAACTAGTTATATTAATTATCTTACTAAAAATAGATCGATTCATTAATTCAACTAGTTCAAATAGTTTATTAATTTACTTACTAAACTAGTTCAACTACAACTAAAGTAGTTCAACTACCACTACTACTACTAAAAATCTAGTACTAACTAAAGCAACATCTAGTACTAGCTAACCCTAAATTAACATCTACTACTACTAAATCTAGTACTAACTAGTGGCGGGGGTGGGGCGACGGAGAGTAGCTAGCTAGGGGCAAGGGTCGAGGGCGGTGGGAGGAGGGCTACCGGAGGAGGAGGAGGGCGGCAGCAGAGGAGGGAGGAGGAAGGCGGAGGAGGAGGGAGGCGGCCAAAGTGAGGGAGGATGTGCGAGGAGGATGGAGGAGGGACAAAGGAGGGAGTACCTCGGCGGCGACGGACGGCGGCGGTGGCTGCTGACGCACGACGACGATTCTGTGGCGAGTGAGAGTGTGAGCGAGAGGGCGGTCGTGCGGCGTGGGGATAAGGTAGGGATAGTTGTAGCGCGTTTGCCCAAACGCGCTACACAGCTAACCCAATAGCGATAGCGCTGTTTAGTAAAGTGCACTCATCGCTATAGCTAGCGGGGGGGCGAGGTCATAGCAACTATAGCAGTAGCGCTATATGTGGTGGACGCGCTACTGCTATTTCCCTGTCAGCAGCGCGTTTTGGCGACACGTGCTGCTGCTAAGTAGTAGTAGCGTGGTATTTTGAAGAGCGCTGCTGGTAAGATTCTGTGTATAGGCTTTTCCCTAATAGTGACATGAATGCAAATGACACTAGCATGAAGAGCACTCAGAGATGAACATTTTGATATATCATACACACAAATCAGAGCAACATGCACAAACTTAGGGTCCACACAACATGCATGCATGATGTAACTTATCAGGGACTTGGCCATTTTCGGGGGGGGGAGGGGGGGAACAGATGAGCGCGGTTTATTTAGACAACGCTCAGGGCAGGGAATAGCAGGGTCGCTCACCTAGCGGGCCGAGGCCCAGGGTGGAAGGAGGAGGTTGGGCAGGCCTCGGAGGCACGCTGGGCCGGAGGGGGCCATGGCGAGGCAGACTGGGCCGGAGCAAGGCCCACGCGGCGGCAGTCATCACTCTCCTCGATCCCGACTGGATCGAGGGCAGCAGGAGCAGGGGCGACGGCATGGATCCCGACGTGGGGTGGATCCTAGGCGAGGCGAGGCAGGGACCAGCCGGATCCGGGTGGAGGTCACCGGATCTGTCGTGGACTGACCGCCAGAAGGGGGCGAGGCACGGCCGGCGAGGTGGCGGCGCGTGGGTCTGTGGCGGGCGGCGGGGCCGGGCGGCTCGGGCCCGAGGGCGGAACCCGTGCCGCGGCAGTAGGGACGGCGCGGGAGGCCACGTGGTGAGCTGCGATTCACCGAGGTGGGCGGCTGGACATGTCCAGCGGCGGAGTGGACATGTCCGGCGTGCGGAGGAGGAAGGGGGCTAGGGTTTCGGACCAAGATTTGGACGAGGGTGTTTATATTGGTAGAGGGAGCTAGAAGAGTCCAAATAACGTGCGGTTTTCGCCCACACAATCGTGATTCAATGATGGAGAGCATGGAGGGCGTTTAGATGGGCTAGTGGGTTGTTGTGAAAGAGTGTTGGGCTCAAAAGGGAGAGGGGTTTCGCGGTTACATGGTTAACCGTTGGGGCATCAAACGACCTTCAAATGGAACGAAATTTCACACGCGGTCTACCAGTGATATACCAAGGCCACTCGAAAAATCTTGGCCCATTTCGAGAATGTTTTTCTCTCGCTCACGAAACAAGGACGGGAAGGGGCAATGGGTGCATGTTTGTGTCGGAATCCGAAACGGTCAATGGAGAAAGGGACCGGATGCAAGAGACGAACATGAATGCAAATGAGATGCACATGATGACATGGCAAAGATGCAACATGCAAGCAAATGAAATGGCAAAGTCAGCGAATAACTGGAAGACACCTGGCGCATCGGACTCAGGGTGTTACAACTCTCCTCCACTAACAAAAGATCTCGTCCCGAGATCTTAGAACCGAGAAGGAAGAAAAGAGGATGAGGTGAAACAAGAGCCAAGAGAGAAGAAGAACAAAGTCGATAACACTCGAGTAGAAAAGAGGAATGGTGTATATGACAAGAATCAAAAGCTCAAGGAATAAGATAGATTATGAAGCCAAGTTCTATAATGAAAAATTCCCACTAGTATGAAAAAGACAACTTATGAGACTCACCATATGGAAAACATGGTGCTACTTTGAAGCACAAAAATATGAGACTCACTACATGAAGAACAAGGTGCTACTTTGAAGCACAAGTGTGGAAAAAGAGATAGTAGCATTACCCTTTTATTTTTTTTATTTTTTTATTTTTTTTTCTTTTTTTCTTTTTTATTTTTTCCTTTTATTTTTTGGGCCTTTTTTTTTGCCTTTCTTTCTTTTTTCTCTCTTTTTTATTCTTTAGGCAATGCTCTAATAATGATGATCATCACACTTCTATTGATTACAACATAAGAATTACAACTCGAAACTAGAACAAGATATGACTCTATATGAATGCCTCCGGTGGTGTACTGGGATGGTGCAATGAATCAAGAGTGACACGTATGAAAAATAATGCATGGTGGCTTTGCCACAAATACGATGTCAACTACATGATCATGCAATGGCAATATGACAAAAGTAAAGTATGTCATGATGATGAACGGAACGGTGGAAAGTTGCATGGCAATATATCTCGGAATGGCCATGGAAATGCCATAATAGGTAGGTATGGTGGCTGTTTTGAGGAAGATAAAAGGAGGTTTATGTGTGATAGAGCGTATCATATCACGGGGTTTGGATGCACCGGCGAAGTTTGCACCAACTCTCAAGGTGAGAAAGGGCAATGCACGGTACCGAAGAGGCTAGCAAAGGTGGAAAGGTAAAAGTGCGTATAATCCATGGACTCAACATTAGTTAAAAGAACTCATACACTTATTGCAAAAATTTATAAGTCATCAAAAATGAAGTACTACGCGCATGCTCCTAGGGGGATAGATTGGTAGGAAAAGACCATTGCTCGTCCCCGACCGCCACTCATAAGGATGCACAAGCCAGGTACACTTCATGTTTCAAATTTGTTACACAACTTTAACCATACGTGCATGCTACGGGACTTGATAACTTCAACACAAGCATTCTTTGAATTCATAATCACCCAACTAGCATGACTTTAATATCACTACCTCCATATCTCAAAACAATTATCAAGCATCAAATTGATCATAGCATCCAATTCACTTCCTATGATAGTTTTTATTATACCCAACTTGGATGCCTACCATTCTAGGACCAACTTTATGACCATATCAATTACCATGCTGTTCTAAAAGACTCTCAAAATAATATGAGTGAAGCATGAGAGACTAGAAATTTCTTCAAAATTAAGACACCACCGTGCTCTAAAATATATAAGTGAAGCACTAGAGCAAAGACTATCAAGCTCAAAAGATATAAGTGAAGCGCATAGAGTATTCTAGCAAATTCTAATCAAATAGGCTTCTCCCAAAAGGTGTGTACAGCAAGGATGATTGTGGTAAACTAGAAAGCAAAGACTAATATAATACACGACGCTCCCAGCAAAACACATATCATGTACCAATGAACGAAGACGAAAGAGGGGATGCCTTCCCGGGGCATCCCCAAGCTTAGGCTTTTGTCTATTCTTGAATATCTTGGGGTGACATGGTCGTCCCCAAGCTTAGGCTCTTGCCACCCTTTATTCCATAGTCCATAAAAGCTTTACCCAAAACTTGAAAACTTCACAACACAAAACTCAACAGGAAATCTTATAAGCTCCGTTAGTGAAAGAAAAGAAAACCACCACATAAGGTACTGTAATGAAATCATTCTTTATTTAATTTGGTGTTAAACCTACTTTATTCCAACTTCTTTACGGTTCATAAACTAATTTACTAGCCATAGATTCATTGAAATAAGCAAACAACACACGAAAAATAGAATCTGTCAAAAACAGAACAGTCTGTAGCAATCTGTAACTAACACAAACTTCTGGAACTCTAACAATCCTACCAAAATAGGAAGTCGTGGACAATTTGTTTATTGAACAGCAGAAAAAAGAATCAACGCAAAAGCACGTTCCTGTAGTTTAACAAAATTATATTCGTGCGCGCAAAGTTTCTGTTTTTCAGCAGAATCAAATCAACTATCATCGTAGGTTATCCTATAGGTTCTACTTGGCACAAACACTAATTAAAAGATAAAAGCACATCTAAACAGAAGGTAGATGCAAGATTTATTACTAAAAAGGAGCAAAAATAAAAAAACATAAAGAAAATTGGGTTGCCTCCCAACTAGCGCTATCGTTTAACGCCCCTAGCTAGGCATAAAAGCGAAGATAGATCTAGTGAGTGCCATCTTCGGCACTAAATTCGTAAGTAGAACGCATGATAGATTCATAATGTAATTTGACTTTCTTTCTTGGAAAGTGATCCATGCCTTTCTCTAATGGAAATTGGAATCTAATATTCCCTTCCTTCATATCAATAATTGCACCAATCGTTCTAAGGAAAGGTCTACCAAGAATAATAGGGCAAGAAAGATTGCAATCTATATCAAGAACGATAAGATCCATGGGCACCAAATTTCTATTTGCAACAATAAGAACATCATTGATCCTTCCCATAGGCTTTTTAATGGTGGAATCCGAAAGGTGCAAATTTAAAGAGCAATCATCAAGATCATGGAAACCTAGAATATCACATAAAGTTTTCAGAATCATAGAAACACTAGCACCCAAATCACACAAAGCAAAACACTCATAATCTTTAATTCTAATCTTTATAGTAGGTTCCCACTCATCATTAAGTTTTCTAGGTATATAAACTTCCAAATTAAGTTTTTCATCATAAGATTGCATCAAGGCATCAATGATATGTTTGGTAAAAGCTTTATTTTGACTATAAGCATGGGGAGAATTAACAACGGATTGCAACAAGGAAATACAACCTTTTAAAGAACAATTATCATAACCAAATTCCTTGAAATCCGAGATAGAAGGTTCAATATTATTAGAAGTTGAGGATTCTCCAATCTCACTTTTACCAAATTTAGCATCAAGATCTAAAGATTCCGAATTCTTGGGACGCCTTCTAGGCAAAGTTGATTCATCATCAGTCCCATAATCATCAAAATTCATATTGCAAAACATAGATCTAATAGGAGACGCATCAATAACTTTAAGATCCTCATCATTATTTTCCTCTAACTTTTCTGGTTTAGCGGCCATCTTATTGACTAAGGTGGCTTGCTTATCAGAAATTTTGGCTAAAGCATTTTCAAGACGGGTAATTTGAGCATTAGCACCATAAAATTATTTATTCATATCATCAAGCTCTTTGGTCATAAACCCCAAAAAACCTTTTTGTTCATTGAGCTCTTTTCTAAAGAAATTATTATGCTCAAATTGTAAATTCATGAAGCTTCTAATATTTGATTCAATCTCATCCATCCTTCTAAGAAGGTGGTCAGGACCCTTAGGTGAAGCCATAAGGTCAAACAGGCACACAAGCACACAGAAAAAGGCAAGCGAAAAGAGAGGAGAAGATTGGGAAAAAGAGGGCGAATAAAATGGCAAGGGTGAAGTGGGGGAGAGGAAAACAAGAGGCAAATGGCAAATAATGTAAATGCGAGGGAGATGGGTTTGTGATGGGTACTTGGTATGTCTTGACTTGAGCGAAGACCTCCCAGACAACGGCGCCAGAAATCCTTCTTGCTATGCCTTGAGCTTGCGTTGGTTTTCCTCGAAGAGGAGAGGGTGATGCAGCAAGTGTAGCATAAGTATTTCCCTTAGTTTTCAGAACCAAGGTATCAATCCAGTAGGAGGCTCCTCAAAAGTCCCACGCACCTACACAAACAAACTGAGAACTCGCAACCAATGCAATAAAGGGGTTGTCAATCCCTTCACGGCCACTTGCGAAAGTGAGATCTAATAAAGATAGTATGATAAGATAAATATATTTTTGGTATTTTATAATATAGATGCAAAAAGTAAAGATGCAAAACAAAAGTAGATTGAAAGCAAATATGATAAGAGATAGACCCGGGGGCCATAGGTTTCACTAGAGGCTTCTCTCAAGATAGCATAAGTATTACGGTGGGTGAACAAATTACTGTCGAGCAATTGAAAGAAAAGCGCATAGTTATGAGATTATCTAGGCATGATCATATATATAGGCATCACGTCCATAACAAGTAGACCGACTCCTGCCTTCATCTACTACTATTACTCCACACATCGACCGACTCCTGCCTGCATCTAGAGTATTAAGTTCATAGGAATAGAGTAACGCATTAAGCAAGATGACATGATGTAGAGGGATAAACTCAAGCAATATGATATAAACCCCATCTTGTTATCCTCAATGGCAACAATACGATACGTGCCTTGCAACCCTTTACATCCTTTGGTAAGGACAACGCAAGATTGAACCCAAAGCTAAGCACTTCTCCCATGGCAAGAAAGATCAATCTAGTAGGCCAAACCAAACTGATAATTCGAAGAGACTTGCAAAGATAACTCAATCATACATAAAATAATTCAGAGAAGATTCAAATATTATTCATAGATAAACTTGATCATAAACCCACAATTCATCGGATCTCGACAAACACACCGCAAAAAGAGTTTACATCAAATAGATCTCCACAAGAGAGGGGGAGAACATTGTATTGAGATCCAAAAAGAGAGAAGAAGTCATCTAGCAAATAACTATGGACCCGTAGGTCTGTGGTAAACTACTCACAACTCATCGGAGGGGCAAGGAGGTTGATGTAGAAGCCCTTCATGGTCGATTCCCCCTCAGTGAGAGTCTTGTGAAGGCTCCAAGATGAGATCTCATGGATCTGAGAGGTTACAAATGTGGAAATTGTGTTTCGTGGTGCCCCTGGATGTTTTCGGGGTACGTAGGTCTATATAGGAGGAAGAAGTACGTTGGTGTCCGCCCGAGGGGCCCACGAGACAGGGGGCACGCCCTACAGGGGGGGGGGCTCCTATCTCGTGGCTTCCTCAGCAGCTTCTTGACTTGCACTCCAAGTCCTCTGGATCACGTTCGTTCCAAAAATCAAGCTCCCGAAGGTTTCATTCCGTTTGGACTCCGTTTGATATTCCTTTTCTTCGAAATACTGAAATAGGCAAAAAGAACAGCAATATGGGCTGGGCCTCCGGTTAGTAGGTTAGTCCCAAAAAAGATATAAATGTGTAAAATAAAGCCCATAACCATCCAAAAGGGGTAATATAATAGCATAGAACAATCAAAAATTATAGATACGTTGGAGACGTATCAGGCAGCTCACTGGTCTGATGACTCACGAGCCAAGAGACACATTGGTGACCTGGCAGGTGTTTCAGATGGATGACAAGGCCCAAGGCCCAGAAGGCTGGCTCATATTATGGTGGGCCGGCTTAAGAGGAAAGCATAAGGAATATTCTCCTACAAAGGAAGCAAGACTAGGACTCCACTTGTAATATAGTAATCCTAATCCTACTAGGACTAAACATGTAACCCGCCCCTTCAACATATATAAGGAGGGGCAGGGCACCCCAAGAGGGAGAAGCAAGAAGAAACAATCTCTAGGTCTAGACACAAAGAGCCGGCTTACCGGCGACTCCCACATGATCATATTGAGACGTAGCCACAAATAGCATGTAGGGTTATTACCGGATGATGTTTCCTGGGGCTCGAAGTTGTCTAAATCCTTGTCTTATGCCGCGTCTCTTGATTTTGCCCAACCCCTCTCAAGCTACCAGATAGATGTGTTGGCCTCGCAACTAAGTCCTCACAGCAAGGACATCTGCCGTGACAATTCCACGACAGTTGGCGCCCATCGTGGGGCATGCGCACGATGGTGTTGAGTTCTTGAAGGGGTCTCTTAAGGATCAAGAAGCTCGCGATCAACCGAATGAATAAGAATTTCAGAAATTAGGGTTGCGCCAAGTGCGCCGCCACAAATCATCGAGTTGACGAGACTGACGCGTGACCCAATTCAAAACTAGATCAACTTTGTTTTTACAGCAGTCACGTGTCGGCGAGACCGATTGGATTTCCATTGAGTGCGGCCATGATTTAGGAGCATAGCACATGTCTTCTGTCCACAACAGTCATGCAGTCGTGAAGCATCAAAGTGGCATAGAATTCAAAATTTGTCAGCTATTTTTCTAGCACTACATCGATGGACCAGAGTTCCGTGGATTGATAAATAGTACCCCTTCGGTCCAGATTTACCACACAGCTCATGGCGGAACGGGCGGAACAATACAAATTGGCAGAGCTAGTAGAAACTCGTCGAGATAAACGGGTCCAATCCAAAGATAAACCGAGATTAGGTTAAAAGAATTGTTTCCAAATCAAGATCAGGATTAATCATCAACAGCAATGGAAAAAGGAAAGACCACCATCACTGCAGCGGTCATCAGATTCGTCCCGAGCCGACCAGACTAACGTGCTACTGCTGCCCTCGTAAAAGCCGCCGGCCTCGCTTGGGCTGCCTCTGCCGTTGTGGGCTCCGCGCTCGGCATACTGGCCTCCGCCGCTTCACCACAACTTGAGAACAAGAAAGAGGTAAGCTACAACAAGTCATAAAGACAACCAAGGGCATGGCATCAAATTAAACATAAGAAGAAGAAAATAACACCAAGGCATCGTATACATAGGGCTCATAGACTAGTGGGAACCAACAACACAAGTTTGAATGTTGTAACCGTTTCAGCAAGTGTAAAACAACAATAACAGCATAGCAACTTTGCAAGCTTGGAACAGAGTTCATATGAAGTACAAAATTAGCACACTTGGCGTGTGGCAGGGTACTCATAGCATAATTCAATTCATTTAATTGGAGCACCTCCAGCATAGATTAACCAATAACAAGCTCGCAACATGGCATCATGAAGTTAACAGAAAAAAGGAATATCATATAGGCATATTCATGGCAACAAAAACATATGCTACATGACTTATATTAGGCATTACAAGGCATGGCTTGATAGAGCCCAACACATACATCAAAGCATGTCAACTAAACATCTCTAGATTATGCATGGAATAGATGGTAGCTTCAAGTGAACAAGGCAACATACTGTAACAGCTATCGACTTAGCAAAATCAATGTCTCAGAAATCAGCAACATCAAGTAGCACACTTCACAAACTTGTGTTAATCACCACAAGGCACATAAAATTACATGGATTGCACCACTGTTAATATGGCATGAAGATGCTCTTAAAACATGTAGACATGATGCACAAAATATGCACACACGAAATGCAATGAAAAAGACAAAACAGGAAATTATAACAATCTCAGCAGGTTATATCATGTAGCACTCTTGCAACAATGATTAAGGCATCAATATTAACAGTAACATGAATGAAAATGACACTAGCATGAAGAGCACTCAAAGATGAACATTTTGATATATCATACACGCAAATCGGAGCAACATGCACAAACTTAGGGTCCACACAAGATGCATGCATGATGTAACTTATTAGGGACTTGGCCATTTTCAAGGGGAAAACAGATGAGCGCAGTTTATTTAAACAACGCTCAGGGCAGGGAATAGCAGGGTCGCTCACCTAGCGGGACGAGGCCCAGGGTGGAAGGAGGAGGTCGGGTAGGCCTCGAAGGCACGCTGGGCCGGAGCGGGCCATGGCGAGGCAGACTGCGGAGCGGGGCCCACGCGGCAGCGGTCGTCAGTCTCCTCGATCCCGACTGGATCGAGGGAAGCAGGAGCAGGGGCGGCCACTACAAGAAATATGCTATCTTGTGACCTCCACTATTGGTCACTGAGAGGTCATAGTTTTTCATTTGCGACCTTTTTGTGACCAAAAACAAAATGTCAAAAGCTGGCGGTCGTTAACTGACTATAGCGACCTTCTCTATGAGAAGGTCGTAGACGTTTACGACCAAAATATGCCTACTGTGGCGTTTTGGTCACTAACAACCTCCCCAGGCCACGTAGGCATCCAGGGTGGCAAGCTGATGTGGCACAAGAATCAGCCTGGTCCAATTCGGTTTTCTACTTGGGCCTAGCCCATTAATTCAGCCCATTTATGTTTTTTTTTCTGTGTGTCAATTTTTGGTTGGGTTCATGGGCCAAGCCCTATATTGCAGCCTTTTTTATTGTTGGGTTGTGGCCTTTTTGTCTAAACGAATTTAGTTTTTCTTTTTTTCCAAAAGAAGGGTCCACTAGTCAGATGGGTCCCAATTGTCAGGTTCTAGTAACAGGTTCCCATTTGTCATGTTGTGGTAAGTGGGTCCCATCAATTCAGACTCATATTCTTCATATTTCAAGCATTATTTAGATTTTCAGAGACAAAAACACACATGATACTTAAATAAGAGCAACCAGATCACATAATACAAGCTCTATCCATTCCAATACGGAAGACTATACTGCTTTACAAGCTCTACAACTGTAACAAGCTCTACAATTGTAATACTAACAAGCTCTACAAGTTCTTAAATTCAGACTCCTAATAAGCTCTACTAGATGAACAAAATTGCGGGACTCGCTCGACGACCATAGTCAGGGCTGGGAACAAACAAAACAACAACATGGCTTCCACTGTCATCCTGTTACATGAATCAGAGAAGAATTAGAATAACTGGGGAAAATATATGTCATAGCTAACAAAGTAAGAAACAATAGTTAACAAGTCTGAGTCATAGAAGCTAGAAGTGTCCCTTCGGAGAGATGAGAACTTAGAATTGATGCATGGATCTTATTCTAAACAGCATAAACACCATGGCAATAACAAATTAACAGTAACAAGATTAGTGTTAGCAGAATTAAGTACAAGGCAATCACGGGTACCAATCCAGTGCAAGTTAATAGAGAAAATATGTCAAAGTTAATCAGATTCACTAATGTGTTTTTCATACTACCAAATTGAAGGTAAAAGATGTGTACTGCAGTGTTAGCAGAATTAAGTAAAAGGCAATCACGGGTACCAATCCAGTGCAAGTTAATAGAGAAAATATGTGAAAGTTAATCAGATTCACTAATGTGTTTTTCATACTACCAAATTGAAGGTAAAAGATGTGTACTGATTCAACACTACAAACTGATTTCTGAAAGCTTTACCAAAACATTGTTTAGTCACTTGGTGCTAAAGCGATAGATGTTGAACACTAACTGCCAGCGATAGTAACAACCAGCAGGTACTGCACCTGCGACCGCCATCACTAGCTTGGAAGCAATAAGCACAGCATAGGTAGGATAGGAATCATCCTGGTTGTGTGTTCACGAATCACCTAATAGGTGTCGTGCCACATAATTGATTTGCTGAACTCAGTATGCTACACTTGTCTATCCCAAATTAGGGCTCATGAATCCTCATCAAAGTGTGAAATTTTACCTGAAGTAGGGCAGTGGCCACGTCGAAAACCACGTACAGGTCAATGGTCTGCGGGGCATGAGAAGCACATCAGGAACCCGGCAGTCGCAAGTGGCAGACGAAAAAAATACTGCTAGGGAATCTGTACACGATGAGGCATAGAGAAGCAAAATAAGATATATATTCATGATCTTCACAGCATGAATCCAAATCCTACGGCTGATAGTGGCCCTTTTTATACTACAAAAGACACCTGTACACGACCATTGACACCGTTCAAGAATCACAACAGCACAAATGCTTTTAATTCTGTTCACGACCCACAGATCCTAGAACCAAACAGAAGTAAAACAGAAATCTGACTAACAATAAATCCAAAAGCTTGCGGATGAGCATGAGCAACATAAACTATAGATATCCTACATGTCAAGGCTACCAGCATGAGCAACTCCTTTAAATTACAGCCAAAAACAACTTGCATCAGCGCATAATTACATGATGTGGTCACACATCTCATACTGCATTATTTGTGCAGGGAAAAGGACAATGCATGCTGCATTATTTGAGTCTGTCAACTGAAAACAGTAGTATTTCTAAAATGCATATATGCTCAATCCCCTTGCAGGCTACAGTTACAGAATATGCTCAGAGATGAGAATGCCATAACTATTTTACATGTACCAAGCAGTGTCATATATATGGAAGGAGCTGCAGTGTAAATGCTACTTCTGAAAGTAAGTGCACCACTAAAAATTCACATGGTCAGAATGATATAACTTGTTCAGCATCAGCTAATCGTCTTAAATCATCATGGCAACATATAATCATGAAGCAAACAAGTATTTGCGACTGTTGTTAACAGATTCAAAGCGAATGAGTTGAAATACTTATTCACAGGCAATATATAATGGTGACCACTGCTAACAGATTAAAAGCAAAAGAGCTAAAATGCATATGAGCAGAGTGTCAACCCCATTGCAGTTCTGGGATGTCACCCCACACGAGCTGCTCGTAGCTTGAGAAGTTTACACAGTTTGGTGCTGGTTGTGCCTTGTCATTTAGGACCTTCTTGGCCCGCAGTACCTTGCCATGCTGTACGTAAACCAAAGGTAGATCAGCAGAGTATAACCCATATCAACTCTAAATGTATCATACGGAAGCAAAATGGGGAATCAGGGGAACCAACTACAGATAGGATGGTTGTTTCCTGGTTAGAAATGGATAAAAACTGGTAGGTAACAAAGAGCTACGCCTGACCCCTGGTCTCATGTTTCAATAATAAAGTGGAAGCAGATGCCTAAATTAAGAGGGCAGCCCTACACATAATTTATTGATTGCTACAGTGATGAGTGCTTAATTATCAAACAGAGCACTGGGGACAAGCTAGCATCTATGATTCTAGGCCACCAACTTCCCCGATCGGTACACCAATTAATATAGGCAGGGACAAACGCATCATACCAAGTCCAGAATCTTGCAGTAAATACATGAAAGCTAAGTAGTACCCAACAGCACAGCATAACGAGCCTACTCAGAGCAGGGCAGAGCAGAGCATACCATGGAGGGCAAGGAGCCGGTGTAGCTGAGGATGAGATTCGCCGCGCCCTCTACCTTGTAGACCCAGTCCGCGGCATCACACGCCTGCAGCGCCACCTCCATCTCCGCCCGAAATCTGCAACCAGCACGGGATCAGACGAGTGGATCCGCGCGCAAGAGACGAGCTTATGGCAACGGAGGAGCTGGATCCGCGTGCACCTGCTTTGGATCTGGTGAAGGAGGTGGTGGATGCGACATCTGAAGTACACATGGGCGGTGGCCTGCTCCCCGTCGTGGCATGGAGGTCGAGGGGCGGCGCGGCACCGAGGCCGAGCCTGGTGGTGATGCGGACGACGAACGAGGAGGCGGTGTATGAGCTGCGGCAGGCCGCGCTGGTGAGGTCGGGCCCCCGGGGGGTCGGGCCTCGTCGGTGGCGGGGTGGGGTTCCCACGGATGTCAGGGGCGGCGCGCGACGCGATCTGGGAGCGGGGGTGGGGAAGGGGACGCGGACGGGAGGAAAATCGGCCGGGGGAGATGGGGAAGATTTTGGTTGGGGTGGGGATTGGGGAACGCGGTGGGGATTGAGGAAGAGGGACGGCATCTGCGGGACGCATCGAGGAAGGTGGTGGTGGCGGGACGCGCCGCTGCAGGACGGGGAGGAGGTGGCGGCAGCGAGGAGATGAGGGAGGGGGTGGATCTGGCCGCCGCCATGGCCATGGCCGTGCCATGCGGTTAGGTTGGTGGGTGTCTAAGAGGGCGGAGCACAGTAGGCGAGGCCCGCCAGAACACGCTGGAGCAAGAGGCGTAGGTGGCGGCAGCAAGGGTTTCGGGGGAGGGATTGTGGGTGCGTGAGGGAGCAAGAGGCAGAGAAAGAAAGGAGGCAGAGAAAGAAAGGAGGCGGGGGATGGATGGAAAACGTCCACGAGTAGAGCTAGGGTTTCGGCTTAGGTGGGCTTGGGGTTGGTGTGGTGGGCCGAGGACTGCCGTTGGATCCGCGAGCATCCGACGACTTTCCATGCACGATCCGGGTGAGACGTCCACGGACCAATCAGAATGCAGTACCACGTTATGACAATTTAAATTGGTCATAGTTGACTAAAAATAGCATGTTAAAATCATATCAGCTATTTTATGACCTGAGAAAATTCAAAAAGAAAATGAAAAAGCTTCTCATTGTGTCACCAAATGTGAATAAGTTTTCAGGAAAAGTATCAAACATGAAATAAGATAAATATCTTTAAAAATATGTCATGAGAAATGAGTTTTTTGGAAAAAAACATTTTCCATTTTTCGAGTGCCCAAAATGACTTTTTTCTGAAGGACCTACCATATATTTGTTGCAAAATTGTACCAAATTAATTTTCTAAAATACTAGGACATATTTAATGCACAATTGACCAAATGGTTGGGTGTAAAAAGTTTTGATCCACCTTTGGTGAAAAAGACAAATTCCCGCCGATTCAGGTGGAAGCGGGTCAAATTTGAACTACAGCTGCCTCATAGTTTCCTATTTGTTTTTTCCAAAAATCATTTCTAGGTACATAAGTACCTATTTAATCAGAGATACACCAAAAAAATTCCAAGATTCAACCACTAGCTAGGAATGGTCATTCCCGCCGTTTTGACCGCATTTTGAAACGGGCATAAAAAATTCAAAAAAATTCAAAAAATTGGGAAACCTTCGCATTGTGTCATTATATGTGGCCAAGTTCACAGGAAAAATAACAAATTTGTAATACGGTAATTATTTTAAAAAAAGTGTTCTCGGAAATGAGCTATCACGTGTGGAGATCAATGGCTTTCAAGCCAAATGATCAATCTTATGGCCACATTCATGGCATAGTTTGTTCAAATGATCTCATATTGTGCACAAGGGTACATCTTGGAATTCCAAACAATGTTGCCTAAGGAAGTTTTCTTTTTTTTGCACGGAAAATTCATTTTTCATTTTCCAAGTGCCCAAAAGGAGGTTTTTTTGTGAAGGAACTACCAAATAATTGTTGCAAAAATGGACCAAATCATTTTTCTAAAATACCAGGCCATATATAATGCACAATTGACAAAATGGTTGGGTGTCAAAATTTTCGATCCACCTCTGGTGAAAAAGACAAATTGTCGTCGATTCATTTCGGCGCGTCAAATTTGAACTACGCAATGCCTTTATAGTTTGCTCTTTATTTTTCCAAAAATCATTCTAGGTAGATAAGTATCTATTTAATCGAAATACATGGTTTGATGGCGAGACATCGAGGTTTGCCGCGGTGGTAGGGCCCCAACTCTAGAGCGTAAGCTCAAGATGTTCGCCGTGTGGTCACTGGCGTGGCTGGCGTTACCATGTGTTCAGGTGGCCTAGGCATGTCTAGTGGGTTGGGCACTCTCCAGGTAGGTACTAGGAAGAAAATCACAACATAAGATTCTCACGAGGAGACCGATCGATGCTCAAACATGAATAAGCAGCCAAGTTTTTGTGTCGTGGGCTGTTTGGGGGGCACGAGCACCTATGGGGCAGGGGGCCCCTTCTCGGTCCGGCGGGGAGCGGAGGGCGCACGAAGAGCAGATCGAGGTCGGGCGCACATGGGATTTTACCCACCGAGCTCTCCGGAGAGATAAAACTCCTACTGCTGCTTTGTGTTTGTATTTGTTCTTGCTCGAAAGCGTGGGTATGCTGTGGTTTCGAATGAGTCGAACCGAACCCAACCAACCGAACCCCTTCTACGTGCGCACGGGCCTCCTTTTTATTGTCTAAAGGGGTCACCGACAGGTGGCAACGCAGAGAGAGGGGTAGAAAGGTAAAAATGCGGGTTGGTACAACCACTATCAACAGTGTCCCCTACCTAACTCTGACGGCAGGGGACAAGAGCATTTAATGCCCATCCGGTCGCTCCAACAGTGCAGGAAACGACCGTTAGAGGCGCCACCGATCGCCACGATGGCCTCCTAGTCACCTTAACTTGCCATCTCGCACCACTAGGTCAAGATACCACCCGCCACGCACCGTGAGTGATCCCGTATGACACGCCGTCGGGTGAGCCGGAGCGTGGAGTGCAGAGTGGTGGCCGCCGCCGCAAGCGCCTTTGCCGCGGCCTCTCGTTTTGTCGCACCCGCAAGCCTGCCGCTTGTCGGGTCTTGCCGGGACGCGCGGTGCGTCACGACAAGTCTCTTGCAATGCCTTGGTTGGCCTTCCCGGCAAGCTCCTCTTGCCGGGGTCTTGTCCTTCCCGGCAAGCTCCTCTTGCCGGGGTCTTGTCCTTCCCGGCAAGCTTCTCTTGCCGGGGCCTTGCCTTCTTAGTTAACACTTTGTTCTTGAATGGCAGTAAATGGGAATGACGGAGGGTCTTAGCGGGCGTCCGGCAAGCCTTGCTGCGAGACGCTGCGACTGCCCGTGCACAAGTTCGGGGTACTAAGGTACCCCTACTTTAGTACACCGACAGGAGCCCCCGGGCCTGGGCCATACACGCTTGAAGCGCGTTGGGCCAGCCCAAAACAGGCACGGCACGCTGCCACGGGTCCAAACCAAATCCGCTCCGATCCACCGCTCCTCAGAATTAAGACGCGTCAATCGCGGCGCGCCGTGGGAGAGGTCGGGCAATTTTAAGTCCAGAAATGCGTAACGCTTCGCCTCCCTCAGATATAAGCAGAGGAAACAGGCCGTTCCCCACCTTCGCCACTTGAAGTTTCTTCCTCCGAAGCTCCGCCGCCCCTCCGCTTCCTAAGCCGAAGAGAGCGGCCCGCCGCCGCCGCCGCCGCCGCTTCAACGCTTCAAGCCTCCGCCGCTTCCGCCATGGTCTCAAGACCAGCAAGGCCGAGAAGTCGCCCAGCGCTGCGGCTTGAGGCGCCGCGAAGAAGCGAGTGCTTTTCCCCGCCGAAGCTCACCCCGGCGGCGCCGGGAGGAGTTCTACCTCTTCCGGTCGACGCAGACGCGGCGCATCCACAAGACGCCGGTGCTTCCACCGAGGCTTCCAAATCGAAGCGGTGCCCAAAAGGGTACTATTTCTTTCCGGTGTTCTTCTTGCGGGCTCGCCCACCTTTTCGGACTTCTTCTGCGACATCACGAATACCTCGGGTTTCATCTTCTTGATTTCACCCCAACGCCGCCCGACAATGGCGGTTTCGCACACTCTGCGAGAACTTTGTTGGCATCCACCCAAGTGTCGCTTTTTTCGCCATTATTTCACCCTCGAGCCGAGAAAGGAGAGCCATTGGCTGGAGTCGCTGGACCTCACGAATCGGCATGAAGGAGGTGTATCTGGCGCGAAGCCCGCAGCAAGTGGGATGAGTGGAGGGCGGAATGGTGCCGATCTGTGATGCCAATCGCACCATTCACCAACCCGCGCCAGCTCGTAGTTCGCGGCGGCGATCGGGCGCCTGTCATTTGACGACGCAAGTCAAGATTGCCACCACCCGAATCCTCCGGCCAGCTTGCCGGAGCTCACAGCAGGGGCGATTGGCGCGGATTTCCTTCGCCGTCGACGCTCTCTCTGCAGAAGAGGGGAGGCCCGCCGTAGTTTGGCGGCCCTAGCAGATATCATGAGGCTGCGCCGGCCTCAATTTCAACTTCACGCTCGAGCTTGACGGATGCCGAGGGAGCTGTTCAAGCATGACGCCAACCATCCGTAGTGGTTCAGCCGCCGCAGGCGCCATCCCATTGTGCAACAACTCCCAGCGCGATCGCATCTGCGCAATGCTGCCAGAGTGCGATTCGCACGGGATAATCCCAACTTGGATGGAGCCCGACGACGATGTCGTGCAGCAATTCTTCAATGGCTTGATGGAGGTAGCAGTCAACACTGACGAACAGAAGCTTCTCACCCGCGCCACCACCGAAAACGAGATGCGGTACATCGCCAGCAGGGCCGAAGAGGCGGCGGCGGCCGCCGCCGTGGGCGAGTTTGGCTTTACGTTGGCGGAGGCAGAGGCGGCCGAGGCGGCAAGCCTTGCCGACAGGGAGGACCTTGCCGGAGAGGTCGTTGGTGGGGGAGCCCGAGGTCGGCGAAGCGAGCCCGCCGAGGCGCGAGCGGCCACTGTCTCGAGCGGCTTGCCGCAGCGTGAGCCCCCCCAGCAGCCCCAATTCCAACCAAGAAGGCACCTCCGCCGAGTTGGAGATACGGCAGAGGACAGCAGGCAGCTCAGCCGAGGCGCTGTGGGACACGCCCACCGCGGCAAGTACCGCTGCTGGGGAGGGTCCTGTGTCTTGCCGCCAATCGAGGCGGGTCTTCCCTGCCGCCACGCTGATCTCCGCCAGCAGCCCCGAAGAACGCCGAAGGAGCCTACCTCCGCCACACCGTGCGAGAGGGTACGGACTTGACCTCTCCGCTGAGCTCCGGCGATGATGAAGAGGAGGAGGAGGAGGAGTAAGGCTTTCTTCTAGCTGTTCTTGATTTTCTTTGATCTTTGTTGTTTCTTGCCTTGCATCTGATCTGCCTCTCCCTGAATCCCTGCTCTATTTCAGGACTCTGGCCGAGAGGGCGGCGAAGAGGGCCAAGGTCCCCGTGGTTGTCATCGAGGACGATCCTGCCGTGACCGCAGAAGACACGGCCGAGACCACCTTGACGGACCCGATTCCTTCTCCTCGCAGAAGACCCCCCAAAGACAGCCCCCAGCAAGTGTTTGGTTCACTTCTGTGTGGGCGCGATTGGTGCTTCTTCTTTGCAAACATCTTGATTGTTGATTCATTCGTAGGAGCAGCACAGCCCACCAGAGCAACCAGAGGTCACCTTGAGGTGCTTTGCCGGCCGACCACGCCGCCAAGGGGCGATTCTCCGACAAGGGAGCGCTCCCCGGCATGGGAGGGGTCCCCGGCAAGGGGAGCAACCAGTGAGCCCCCAGTGGTGGAGCCCATGGTCACGGAGCCCAGCACAGGTAACCCTCCCCGTCGGAAATTTTCCCTTGGTTTTTCTTCTGATCTTCTTTCTTCCTTTTTTTGGATATTTGCTTGACTTTTCCTTCCTCTTTCTGTCCCCCAATTCCCCTCTTACAGACCCGATGGAGACTCAGGCCACCGGCGAGGAAGGCGCGCGCGGCAATACTGAGGAGGCCGCCGCTGACGAGGGAGTGGCCGGCGCTGATGAACCCGCCGCCGAAGAAGCCGCCAAGCTGGGCCGGCGCAGAGCTAGTGAGGGATCCGCGATCGATCGACGACGACCGGAAGACACAGAGCGCAAGGCGCAGACCGACCACCGATCCTCTCGCCATCGATGCAAATACCGGGCCGAGGATCCCTCACCAGAGCATACTTGAAGGCCAGCGAGGGCGATACATCAAACTTCCTGGGCGCCGAGCCTGTATGCCGGCCGAAGGAGAGGAGTTTGACGGGAAGTACTCACCTCTGGCTGGGCTGGCGGTCGACGCTGGCAAGCAGCAGCAATGGCGAAGTCCGAGGAGGAGCAACTGCTGGAAGTTGGTGTCACTCTATCACGCCCGCAAGCGAAGCTTGAGTCGTGAAGCGCTTGTCGCGCAGCAGAGTTGACATAGAGAAGCATGGAAGAGCTCAAGAGCCGCAACCAGAGGCCCTCCGATCCATTGCGGAGGAAAGGGCGCAACTTGACGAGGCAAAGAAGGCGTTCATCCCGAAAAGGCCGAGGCCGAGGAGCGCAAAGGCTCGCCAATGAGGAGATGTCCAGCGAGAAGGTGAGCCGACGCCAAGAAGGTGAACTGGACAGCCACGAGGAGGAGCTCGATGCACGAGAACGATACTTGGCGGGCGCCAAGGAGGCAAAGGACGCTGCCGCGGCCGCCGAGGCCGCCAAGAAGTAGTTAGAGGAGAAAGTGGCGCAGCTGGAGGCGGATATGGGAAAGAGGAATGAAGAGCTTGCCGCACTCCAGCGCGAACGCGAGAAGGATGCACTTGCCCATAGCGATCTGCAAGTCCAACTCGCTGAGAAGGTCAAGGAACTGAACGCCGCTAAGGACTCAAGCGCTGATCTGGAGACGAAGCTGACCACCTTGACGGAGACACTGGACGCCGCCAAGAGGCGAGAGGATGACTTGAAGAAGGAGCTCAAGGGTAACGAGGAGCTGCTGACGAGGGCCGCTGAGACCCAGAACACCTTCAAGGCCACGGTGGAGCCCTGGACGGAGGGCCTCATCAACATCGCCGATCCATCGACGAGGAGTCGGGCGGAGTGGACTTGGCGGCTTCCGGGTCCTCGAGGAAAACCTCCACCAGCGCCAAGCTTACGCTTTTCTTCAAGGGTGTGGTGACGGCTCTCGCCAGCTCGGGAAAGGATCCCGAAGAAGCCGGCCGACGAGTCGCGCGATCCGCGCCAAGGTCCCGGAGAAGGTGTTGGTGAAGATACTCTTCGCAACTCAAGGCCGACCTCACCCGCATCCTCAAGAAGCCGCCATGGTGCCGATCTTGAAGAACTCAAAGCCATCGCCGCACCCATTGTGGACAAGGTGAATAAGGTCAGGAGGATCGATGGCGAGCGCGTGGATTAGGCCATCCTTCTTCTCCCTTTTCTTGCCGCTGCTAGGTGTGCCATAGGAATAATCCATTAGAGCGCGGCAAGTTATTTATTGTAATATAACTTTGGTCTGCGTACTGTCTGCTATGTTACTTCCTTTGTTCGATTCCATTCCTTGTATGTTTTTACCCTTGCGCTTTTAGGGAACTTGCGGCAGCGACATCGCTTGCCGCGAGCGCCGAAAAGTGAACATCGCAGTTCTTGGCGGTGTTGCCTCCGAAGAAACCTTGTCGGGCTAGTCGCAAGACACTTTCATTGTTGAGCGGACTCGAAACAAAGTAAGGGCGCAACTTAGCCACGAGCCGGTTCCTCCGCACGCAGGTTTTCCATACAAGGCACGGTCGTTCAAGGAATATAACTTAAAAAAATTAAAACTGACTGTGCTCAAACTTTGGCAACTTAGCTTTTCTGTCGTTTGTGTCCCGGCAAGGCTTATGCTTCTTTGAACGACGCCTAGTCCACATCATTATCTCCTCCTTCTTCCCCCCGGTGAACTTGTGGGCGGAGGAATCTTCTCTTTGAGCAAAAGAAAGAAGAGAAAATAAAGTTATGGAGCCTTAAGGGTCGTTATTGCTTACCGGGAGCAAGTCCTGCACAAAGTGTTAGTGTATGCATGCTACAAAAGAAAAAGGCATGCAATTTTACAATATGTGCTGAACATACGATCTTTATTTAGGCACGGGATCTGCGCCCGGCTTTGTACAAAGGGTTACATGCAACAATGGCAAGGCTTGTACAAAAAGGTGGTTCTTGGGGACAAGAGTTCAAGAACGCGCTTTATGGGTAAAACTTACGAAGATGCTCTATATTCCGTGAGTTGCTCACCGGAATGCCATCTTCGGCCTCAAAGCAGACAGCCAGAGCCTAGTGACTCACTTTACCCGATAAGGGCCTTCCCACTTCAAGGCCAACTTGTTGGAATTCATGGCGGATTGAACGCGCCGAAGAACAAGGTCGCCTTCCTCGAGCTTCGCATTAACTTTGTGGCTATGGTAGCGCGAAAGCTTGTCGGGTAACGAGCAGCTCGACAAGAGCTCAAGACGATCTTCCTCGAGGAGCAACATCATCTTGCCGCAGCCTGCTCTTGCTCAAGCTCATCATAAGCGAGCACTCGAGGCGATCCGTATACGAAGTTCCGTGGGGAGAACGCCTCTGCTCCATAAACAAGAGCAAAAGGTGTCCGTCCCAAGGCTCGATTTGGCGCTGCTCGATCGACCAAAGAACCACCGGCAGCTCCTCGATCCAATTTCTTCGCACTTGTGCAGCTGTCGAAAGTTCTGGTCTTGAGCCCGCGAAGACTTCAGCGTTGCCCTCTCCACTTGACCGTTGCTTCTCGGGTGAGCAATGAAGCGGCGCGCATCTTGGCGCCAAGATCTTGGACGATTGCATGAAGGTGCGGCTCGGAATTGTGTGCCGTTGTCGGTGATGATCCCGTTAGGGATTCCAAACGGCAAATAATTGACTGAAGAACTTGATCTTGATCGTGATGTCACCTTTCTCACTGGTTCCACTTCGGGCCACTTTGTGAACTTGTCGATTGCAACGCATAAGTACTCAAAGCCCCGACACCGGGAAAGGGGCCGAGGATGTCGAGCCCCTGCACCAAAATGGCCAGGATAAAGGGATTGTTTGGAGAGCTTGAGCTGGTTGATGTATCTGCTTGGAGTGGAACTGCACGCTTCACACTTGGTTACATGTGCGCTTGCATCCTGGAGGGTGTCGGCCAAAAGAAACCTTGCCGAAAGCTTTGCTTGCAAGTGTCTTGCGCCAATGTGGTGACCACATATGCCTCCATGTATCTCCGCCAACAGCTTTGTCCTTCTTCCCGGAAATGCACTTCAATTTCACTCCGCTGAATCTTTTTACAGATAGTATGTCATCGACAAACCGATACATACTTGATTGCCGGGTTACTTTCTCTGCTTCTTCTTGCTCTTCGGAAGTTCTCCTGTTTGAAGGAAATGGACTATCTGTTGTGCCCATGTCGGAGCTTGTGGCTCAACGACAAGGACTAAAGGCGCAAATGCTGCTGCGAACATCCGCTTCTCTGGCAAGAATCGGGATCCTACCGAGCGTGATGCTCCCCGACAGCGTGTCGGGACATGACTTCAGGGCGCTCGCTTCAACGAAACAAACCACAGGGCTTGTCGGAGCAGATCGCTCCTCAAAGACTTTCGTGTGTTGATCCCGAGACCTTCTTGGCGGCGGCTGGGAGCTCTGCGAAAGTAGTCGCCAAGAACCAACTTTCTCTTAAACTCTGTCCAGCTTGATGGTGTTACTGAGATGGTTGAGTCGGCTTGAGCACAAAAATTCCTGGTTCCACGTAACTTGAGTCACGGGACACTTTGACAAGCCATCTGCAATGTCGCTTACGAGCTCTTGGAACATGTTCCATCTGCAGCAGTCCAAAATGCTCTTCCAGCTTCCTCACTTCATCAATGTAGGCTTCCATCAACGGACTTTGATAATCTTTATTAACTTGGCGGACGACAAGCTGTGAGTCACCCCTGACAATAAGCTTCTTAATCCCAAGTTCTGCTGCGATCCTGAGTCCGGCAAGCAAGCCTTCATACTCTGTAGTATTGTTTGTTGCTTGCTCCTTGGGAAAGTGCATTTGGGCCACGTACTTGAGGTGCTCTCCGGTGGGTGCGACAAGTAGCACGCCCGCCCCGGCGCCTTGCAGCGAGAAGGCACCATCAAAGTACATGATCCATTCCTTGTTCGCTTCCTTGTCGGGATGCTCTTCTCCGAATTTCTTCATCGTGTTGGCGCCCACTCGCTATGAATTCCGCCAATGCTCGGCTCGATAGTTGAAGTACTTTCAAACTTGAGGCCAAAGCTCGACAGTTCTAGTGCCCACTCGACAATCCCGCCTGTTGCTTCCGGATTTTGCAAGATCCTCTTCAACGGAAAGCGAGTGACAATCGTGATCTCGTGTGCTTGAAAGTAATGGCGCAGCTTCCTCGAGGCCATGAGAAGGCCGAAAAGCAACTTCGCACACCGAGTACCTTGATCTAGCCCCTTGCGAAGGGAACCGACGGCAAAACCGGACGCCGCACCATCTTCTTCTATTTTTCTTCCCAAGAATCGTACATCGCCGGAGTTAGAACTTGTCGGGAAGCCCCGCTTGTCGCCGCTCGCTTGTCATGATTCTTTGGCTCATCATCGCCTCCCTCTCCGCTACTAATGCAAATTGTCGGTGTCAAAACCGCGGATCTCGAGTAGGGGTCCCGAATCGGCATCTAGGCGGATGGTAACAAGAGACGAGGACACAATGTTTTTACCTGTGTTCGGCCCTCTCGATGGAGGTAAAACCCTACGTCTGCTTGATTAATATTGATGATATGGGTAGTACAAGAGTAGATCTACCACGAGATCAAGGAGGCTAAACCCTAGAAGCTAGCCTATGGTATGATTGTTGAGATGTATGTTCGTCCTACGGACTAAAGCCCTCCGGTTTATATAGACACCAGAGAGGACTAGGGTTACACAGAGTCGGTTACAATGGTAGGAGATCTACATATCCGTATTGCCAAGCTTGCCTTCCACGCCAAGGAAAGTACCATCCGGACACGAGCCGGAGTCTTCGATCTTGTATCTTCGTAGTCTTGGAGTCCGGCGGATATTGATAGTCCGGCTATCCGGACACCCCCTAGTCCGGGACTCCCTCGGTAGCCCTTGAACCAGTCTTCAATGACGATAAGTCCGGCGTGCATAATGTTCGGCATTGCAAGGCGGGTTCCTCCCTTGAATAATCCAGAGAAGATAATGAACACCAGGATAGTGTCCGTCTCTGCAAAAATAATTTCCACATTCCACCGTAGAGAGAATAAAATTTACACTAGCTCAATCTGCTGACGTATTATGCGGCGTGTCATCACACCGCAACCAAGCCTTTGTTTGAATCGTTTTTTACTATACCACCTCGGCCGCGTTTAGCGGCGGTTTCAGCAACACGCCCCGTCGAGCGAGATCGTGTTCCCCTTATTCCGAGATTCTCATCAATACATGCGTGGGTAACCTAACTGTTCCTCGCCGCCACCCTCTATCGAAGGGAATCTCAAACGGTCCGCGAGACGGCCCTTGGTATTTATTCCCTTTATAAGAGGACCAAGGCACATCCTTGTTCTTCAATCTCGCATCGAATCTCTTCTCCGCTCCCGGTTCCAACACCCGAGCTTGATTGAGCGCCTCGGATCCTTAATCATGTCCGGCTCCGACCTCCAGGGCGGTGGATGCCCTCCTCCGTCACGGAGGAGGACATATTGAAGTTGCGTGAGGCCAAGTACCTGGCCTACGAGGTTTCGACAAGTTACTGCCCAAGGGCAGTGTGCCACCCCCGAGCACGGTGAATCGTCGTTGCTGTAGCCCACCTCCGCCGGGGTTTAGGCTTCCGACGGATCCCTTCGTGAGAGGGCTCTGTTCTACTACGGGCTGGACTTTCACGACTTGGCTCCGAGTCTATCCTCCATATCTCCGCATTCATTATAAATCGCAAAGCCTTCCTCGCGTCATCCCCACTTCGCCTATGGTGAAGACCTTCAAGTGGAGCCAAAGATGGTCGGGCGTCAAGTGGAGTCTGACAGGCGACCATAAGCAAGAAGGTCGATGCCCGTGGCTTGAGGGTTCCTTCCAAGAGGAACTTGGGCTGTGGCTGCGAGAGTGGTTCTATATCACCGCCCAAGGGGCAAGGCAAAGCCGCCACCCTCATTCCGCTCGGGACCTCCACGCCTAACCGATGTCGTGGGTCAACCAAGGGCTCAACTGGGGCTGTCAGAAGACATGCCCTCACCTGCAGGTCGGTTCGAGATCTCCAAGCAAGGGAGATCGACCTGGTCAAGGTGATGCACGAGTTATGCTAATCGGGCATCTTCGCCTCGCAAACGTCGTCCTCTCCGTCTATGGGAGTTCAACCCGAGGGACCTCGGATTCTCCAACACTTCATGGGTGCGACACCCGTGGAGATGTACAAGTTGTTCTTCGGACCGCAGGTGGCGTGTCGAGATTGACCCGAGGATGCAGGTCTAAGCCGCAATCGCTCGGATACTCGGTAAATAGCTCGAGTCCGGACATTACATTTATGTGCCTTTCTAGAGTTCGCCTCCTAACCCTTTGTTCTTCTGAGGAATGGGTGGCGCGATCGAGGATAGGTGTCAGCCCCCCTCGAGAGACCGTGGAGCCGTCTTTGGTCGGAATGTTGGAGGTTGCTCCCACGAAGAAGCGACGGGAAAATAGAGGAGCTAATACTTACCGCCCAAAGGGCGGCGAAGAGGAGGGAACCAAACCCCTCCTTCGAGGGAGAAGAGGACCGCCTCAAGATCCGGAGGCCAAAGCCCTAAGCGGGAAGAGATCTTCCATGAAGTCCGGCGCCGGAGAGAATCCGGACGCACCATCATCACCGAGGATCGGCCCTCAATGAGCCGTGAGTACAAAAGAGGGTTAATCAAGAAGAAATACCTTCATTTGTGCTACATGAGGTAACCGAAATATTTATATTGCGAGTTGGATCTGCAGCCTTCTCGAGATGAGTTCATCTTGAGGACCTTCTTCCCGAGATGATGGAGAGCGATCGCCTCCATCCACAGCGCCGCCAGATGAGGCGAAGCGAACCGAAGTGTCATCACGGAGGTATCCCAGTCCGGAGGGGCGGAATGTTCGGCACCTACTAGCGTTCGCCGAGAAGCGAAGAATCTGCTTGAGAGGGTGTCCATTTGAGAAAGATCACCGTGCGTTAATGCGTATGGTGATTGGAAGGATTCGTCCGTGAGAGCGGATTATGAATGCCGCCATGAGTTTCTTTGGCGGGATTTGAGGTATGCAATAATGATGCACCTTTGTCTTTTAACAGTTTTGCATATAAAAATCGCCTGTATAGATAGTAGCCCTGAGACTCGGTAGGTTGGCGGAAGCGACAAGCGTCTTAGGATCGAAATCTCAAAATCTCAAGTAATGAATACCGTTGTCCCTATGCGGTGGCGGATAGTCAGAGGCGCGGACTAATGATGTTGCGAATTAAGTCGGCAACTTGACATGGCGGATGCGGACATCGCACTTGTCAACCGGCAACTTGACGAGTCGCAAGGTAAGGAAATTCTCCTCAGTCGCTTTATTCAAGGGGGTCAAAGCCCTCCTCTGATAAACTATATGCTGTTGTACAGACGATGCAGCTGCTATGGAGAGCCTTCGGGCCAAACTTGCTCGAGCTAAGGAGCAAGCCCGAAGGAGTGATGCGGCTGCCTCGAAGGCGGCCGAAGAGTTGAAAGCCGAGAAGGCTGCGCACTGCCTAAGCAGGGCAGAGGTGGCCGAATTGGCCATGAAATTGAAGGATGCTACCGACCGCAATGAGGCTCTTGAAAAGGAGCGCTTATCGGAGCAGGAAGACCTGAAGAAGGCCATCGCCGAAGCCAAGGATGCCCGCTCTGCAATGCGGGCTATGAAGGAGGAGCTGCGCCAGGCCGGAGAGATCGTGGCTGGCAAGCCTATTCTGCTGCGTCGCTGGTTTATGGATGCAAAGTATGCTCAATTTGAGCGGCTGTGGAGTCCGGAGGATCCGTGTATGGATTTAGTCGCAAGTCGGTGATCTTGGTAAGCACTTCCGGAGCCGGGGATCACGAGATGGAAGAGTCAGTATTGGTCTCAATTCCACATCCGGATTGCTCCCTTCCATTGTGGACCGGTTGGCGAATGGGACGAGCTAAATAGATTGTCCGGACTTGCCATATCGACATCGTGGCCCATGTCGGCGGAGAGGTCAAAGGCGACGAGCTACTTGACTTCTTGCAGCAATTCCTTGGGCGGTGCCGCATATAAAGGACATGAAGCGGTCGGCCTGCATCGAGGGTGCGCGGATGACTCTTGCCCGTGTGAAGGTGCATTGTCCGGAGATGGATGCCACCGATGTTGCCTCCCAGGGTCCGGATGAAAGCTGGCTCCCTGCCGAGCACTACTTCGGGGAAGTCATGCGTGGCGCTCGTGTAATAGAGTCGCAGTGCTCAAAGAATGTAACGTTCAAATGAACGCAGTAGCTTGTAAATCGATGATTATGTTATAACTGCTTTTTATACTTGTGCGTCCAAGTAGTAAAACTTCTCTGTCGCGGCGTTTACGTATACTTTATATAACTTGAAAGATTGCGATCTTGACTTATTTCACGCACAAGGTGCGGGGTGTTCGCAAAAATAGCGCGTTTTCACACTTAATCGGCGTCTCGGTCTGTTTAAGGAGGTGGTAGCGTAGCGAACGAGGCAATCCGGACTATAATGCTTTATCACTTTCACTTAGCGGTGGAGCTCGAGGGTGGGGCTACGATATAGCCTCGTGGCACCGCACATCTCCGGATTCGGTGCGTGTGTGCGTGGCGAAGCGGTCCTTTGTCAAAGGCGAATTCTAAACATTACGATAGTCGATCGAGTGGTTGACGGACTCTCATTGTATCATGACGATCGGTTTTGGCTTTCTCTACTAAGGTGCTCGCCACCAAACTGGGCACAATCGCGATAGTTCTCCACAGTGCCGCGTTAGCCGGATGATCTGAGCGTAAAGCGCAAAACACGAGGCCGAGCAAACCCAACATTTGACCAAAGACATGATTCGGAGATGATGCATATAATGCCTAACTCGAGGCGCGAACACTCCCTAAGGTGTTTGGTCTTTATAATAATGGGCGAGAACAATGCCCTAATCCCCGATGTCAGTGCACGGCATGGTCTTCGACGCTGCCGATGCCAAGGCGTCGAGCTCGCTCTGGCTATAGGAAGAAACCAAGGGAGAGTAACAACAAGAGGCGATAAAAAAGGTCTACGAGGTCTTAATCTGAAAAGAATCCTTACAGCGGGTCCCTCTGCGTCTGCGCTGTGTCTCCGTTCTTGCCGTTATCTGGACGGGTATGCACGTTGTTCATCTGTAGAAAGAGAGGAACGTTTAGTTTTAGAAACAATTAGTGCGAAAAATATGTAAAATAAGAAGTATAAATAATTAAAGCAAGGTTTATATGAAACGCGATTGTTTTTATCTTGGCAGCCCACATGAAGGGTATCTTGACTAAAGAGCCCCTAACTTTCGCCGAGGCCGGATTCGTCTATTCGAGTCCGGGTCTTTAAGTGACCAGCGCCTTGAAATGGCGCCATGTGGACGGGCATCTTGAGTGTAAGAGACAGCATGTCACGGTATGGCGTTGAAGCGGACAAAAGCCTTCGTCCCAAGAGTGCTTGATATTCACTTTCAAATGGGGCGATATGAAAATTAATTTTTCGCGTCGAAAATTGTTCGGCGATCGAACACGACTTCTAGTAATATAGAGCCCGTGCACTTGGCGTAAGGGCTGGCGTCACTCCTTTGAAGGAAGTGCGGTTGTGTCGAATTTTGGTAGGGTCTATCCCCATCCTACGGATTGTGTTTGAATATAGCGAGGTTTAAGTCGCTGCCTCCGTCCATTAGGGCGTTAGTAAATTGTAACGTCTATTATGGGATTCAATATCGGGAGTCCGTCCCGCGTTTGACAACGGAATAATCCGGTGGTCGAAAGTGATTGGTTTTGATATCCAATCTCTCGATCTCATTGGTTGGACCGTGCTAAGCTCCTTTTAGAAAGTGCCGCACTATTTTTCCGTGTTATCACATGAAGTGAGTTCTTGCTTTGACCCCTTGTGGGAAAGCCTTTTGTTTTCGGTGCCTATTTGGTGGGGTTTATCTTCTTAACGCTGTCGAGCCCTTTTGTGTTCGCATTTAGTCGGCGGACTATTTAAAACCAACAATCCTTGTGGGTGTGATTTGCGAGCCTTAGAAGTCTTGTGGATTTGATATATCCGACCCAAAATTTTGTTTAAGTTGGACATTAAATCCTTGTCATCCTTAAGAGGCCGTGTCTTGGTATTGGGCATGAGCTTTTGAATCGGGGTTATTCGCCGTGCTCTTTGGGCTTTTCTCTTTATTCCGCGCCGTTCTTTTCTGTAGTGATTTTCCGTTCCATCTCTTATCTCGGATGTACTTGGGTCATTGGTGCCGCTTCTTGCTAGCCACTATCCTCTTCCGCCTGAAAGCGGGTCATGAGGCTTGTTAGTGCGGACATTGTCCTCGGTTTCTCTTGACCGAGGTGCTGTGAAACCATTCGTCTCGGACATTGTGCTTGAAAGCTGCTAAGGCTTGGCGTCCGGACGATCGACTATTTGGTTCTTTTGGTAGAAACCTGTTCGAAATTTCATGGCGACTCTCCGGGCTGTTGAGTTATATGACTTAAATCATCTCATCCGGAGGGCGGACATAAGTCCCTTGAAAATTCGTTCTAAACGCGTCTTGAGCTCTTCCCAACTTCCAACAAGTTTTACGGGAGGCTTTTGAGCCAATGACGGCTGGCCCTTTGAGCTTGAGGGTAGATATTTTATGGCGTGGAGATCGTCTCCTCGGCCATATGTATATGCAGATATATAATCTTCTATCCGGACTCGGGTCTATTGTTCCATCGTAGGCCTCTATGTTCATGGGTTTAAACCTGCTTTGAAATTCATGGTCCAAACCTCATCGGTGAAACATAGTGGGTGTCTGGCGCCCGCATTTGTATGTGCCGCTATCATCGGGCGCTGCGTGTTACTTTGCTTCTGGGGCCTTACTTTTGGGTCCGTAGATGGACTGCTCGGCCATTTGACGGTGGAGGCTCTATGGCCTCTTCGTCAATCTGCGTAGTAGCTTACGCCGGGTAGCTCTTGATTGGTGGCCATTGCCGTGTTTATCTGCGGTTTTGAGTACTTTGCTCCATCTTATTACGGCGTGTCTTCCGCTGTTTTGAGCTTCCGCTTTTCCTTCTTCAGGCTTCTTGCCGTGGCGATGAGCCTGCGCTTAAAAAGCTCTTGTTCGACGGGGTCCTCGGGCGCGACGAGTTCGTCGTCATTGAGGCTTGCTTCGTCTTCGGAGGGAGGTATATAGTTATGATCCTCAACCTCTTCGTCTGCCGCCCTTTCGTGGGGGCTTGCTTCTGCATCCTCCTGCGCTGAGTCTTGCTGGAGGGGGTTGTATTCGGCACTCTCTAGGGTATTGTTATCTCCTGTGCCGGAATCTCTATTCTTGCTATGGCGGGATTTAGCGCGGTGCCGCTGACGCCGGCGCTTGGGCTGCTTCTTTAGGGAATCTGCCTCTGCTGCTTCTTCGCCATCCCCGTCTTTTGGGGTGTCCGCCATGTATACGTCGTATGACGAGGTGGCCTTCCAGTGCCCTGTAGGCGCTGGTTCTTGTTCGTCTCCGGCATCGTCGTCCGTAGCGTCAATGTCGTCGGAGTTGAAGTCTAGCATGTCGGTTAAATCCTCGACAGTGGCTACAAAGTGGGTGGTGGGTGGGCTCTGAATTTCTTCGTAGTCCGTACTCCAACCATCCTGGCCATAGTCCGGCCAGGACTCTCCCGATAACGAGAGATGTCTTAATAAATTTAGGATATCGCCAAAAGGCGAGTGTTGGAATATGTCCGCGGTGGTGAATTCCATAACCGGCGCCCAATCCGGATTGATTGGTAGGGGCGCGGGAGGTTCGGAGTCCGGCGAGAGTCCAAATACTCGGAATCACGAGTTTTGCAGGGGACAAGATTGGTGTTCGGATCCATCGCCGTGGATGTTGAAGCCCCCGGGGCGGCGTCTATCCACCGGCCCTCGATCTGGGCGATCGGCTCCGGGCTAATGGCCGAAGCGGATCCGAGTCACGACCACCAAGGCACCGTTCGTGGCGAGCTAGGTCGTGCCATCGTCGCGATCAGCAGCGCAGCAAATGTGGCTCGAGTCCGTCGAAGATCAAGTCTCCGCGAGATCGGTCGTGAAGTTTAAGCTTCGAATCGACTGACGGCGGGCGTAAGCTTCGATCTGCTCCAAATGGCCAAGTGAATTGGCCCTTGGCTAAGCCGCCGAATCTGAAGATCTGCCCGGGAGAAAAGCCTCACCACAGACAGCGTCATTTGGTTGAAGATGCCATCAAGCCTATCGGTGGCGACACGGAGGAACTCTCAATGAAAGCACCAATGTCGGTGTCAAAACCGGCGGATCTCGGGTAGGGGTCCCGAACTGTGCATCTAGGCGGATGGTAACAAGAGACGAGGACACAATGTTTTTACCTGTGTTCGGCCCTCTCAATGGAGGTGAAACCCTCGTCTGCTTGATTAATATTGATGATATGGGTAGTACAAGAGTAGATCTACCACAAGATCAAGGAGGCTAAACCTAGAAGCTAGCCTATGGTATGATTGTTGAGATGTATGTTAGCCCCACGGACTAAAGCCCTCCGGTTTATATAGACACCGGAGAGGACTAGGGTTACACAGAGTCGGTTACAATGGTAGGAGATCTACATATCCGTATTGCCAAGCTTGCCTTCCACGCCAAGGAAAGTACCATCCGGACACGAGCAGGAGTCTTCGATCTTGTATCTTCGTAGTCTTGGAGTCCGGCGAATATTGATAGTCCGGCTATCCGGACGCCCCCTAGTCCGGGACTCCCTCAGCAGCACTAAGCACTTGATTGGTTGCCGCCAGATATAGCAGCAACTTCTCTTGTGGTTTAGGTGCGACAAGTGCTGGAGTGGAGGATAGGTATCTCTTCAAGTCTGTGAAGCGCCTCCGCTTCCGAGTCCATTTCATTGGACCCGCTTTTTCAAAATTTTGAAAAATGGCGGCGCCTTCAGCAGACTTAGAGATGAACC
Organism: Aegilops speltoides; assembly: GCA_021437245.1. Taxonomy (NCBI): domain Eukaryota; kingdom Viridiplantae; phylum Streptophyta; class Magnoliopsida; order Poales; family Poaceae; genus Aegilops; species Aegilops speltoides. Next base: position 168,016,659 of record CM038147.1, on the reverse strand, counting down.
TCTTGAGAGCAAAGAACGCAACCGCAAGCCTTCACACATCCTTGACGCGCTTTGGGGCTTCAATCTGCTCAATGGCTTTGATCTTGTCGGGATTGGCTTCAATCCCCCTCTGAGACACAAAGAATCCGAGAAGCTTGCCGGAAGGGACTCCAAACACGCACTTCTCGGGATTCAACTTGAGATTGATCTTGCGCAGATTTGCAAAAGTCTCGTCCAAATCTTGGATCAGAGTCTCTTTGTCCTTGCTCTTGACCACTATGTCATCCATGTAAGCTTCTACATTTACGTAATCTGTGGCTCAAAAGCATGGTGACTACTCTTGCAAATGTTCAACCAGCATTCTTTAGTCCGAAGGGCATCCGTACAAAACAATACGTGCCACATGGAGTAATGAATGCGGTTTTCTCTTCATCCTCTTCCGCCATGAAGATCCGATGATATCTGAGTATGCATCAAGGAATGGCGGATCACATCCTGCCGTGGAGTCGACAATCCGTCAATGCGTGGCAAGGAAATGGATCCTTGGGACAAGCTTTATTAACATCGGTGAAGTCAATACAAAGCCTCCACTTCCGTTTGCCTTGCGCACGACTCTTTGGATTGGCTAACCACGTTGGATGGAGTACTCCTCGGACAAGGCCTGCTGCTTCCAATTTCTTGATCTCTTCAGCAATGAACTCTTGACGCTCTACTGCTTGCTTCATGACTCTCTGCTTGATGGGCCGCGCATGATTGCAGACGGCAAGGCGGTGCTCAATTACTTTCCTGGGAACACCAAGGATGTCAGATGGTTGCCATGCCAACACATCGACATTCGCCCGCAGGAAAGCAATGAGCGCGCTTTCCTATTTAGGGTCAAGCGTGGCACTGATGGTGAAGGTACCACCAGTGTCGTCCTCCTTGGCGGCCACTTTCTTGGTCTCTGGTGCAGCTGTCTTCGCCTTCTTGCACTTGCCGGTGGAGCTCGATGGTGCGTCCTCGACGGTAGCGCAGCACTCCGAAGAGGTGCGCTTGCCGGAGTGGGCAACGGAGCTACTCTTGCCGGACTTGGTCTTCTTCTTCTTCCCAGGAGCTTCGGCAAGTGGTTTGCGCTCTGCTGCGCGGCTGCTTTGCTTCCCAGTAGATCTTGTCGATGCAGATAAGTGCATCTTTCTTGTCGCCGTGGACGAAATAACACTTATCGGACCGGCATCTTGAGCACATTGTAGGCGTAGTGAGAGGCTGCCATGAACTTGGCAAGCGGATTTGGGCGAGTATCCCATTGTAGGGCAATGGGAAATCAACAACGTCAAATGTGACTCTCTCGTCACGAAATTCAGCTCACGCCAAACGTCCTTGGCGGTGTGATCTTCCCCTCGCTTGCTCCTTCCGGGTTAATTCCTTGAAAGGTACCAGGTTTCTTGAGCTCATTGTCGGGATCCGGAGCTTGTTGAGCACCGCGAAGAGATCGATTTAGGCGGCCCGCCGTCAACCAACATCTTTGTGACCTTGAGGTTGTGGATGGTTGGCGAAACCAACATCGGCAAGCACCCGACCGCAGTGATGCGATCGGGTGATCCTCAACATCAAAGGCGATGGGCGTCTTTGGATCACCGAGGGCTTGCGCGATTCGACGGATGGTTCTGCATTCACCTCCGCACCTTCGTTTGAGTTGACGGTGCGAGGTGTGCAGAGAAGCACCACCGTCAACGCACAAAACCGCCGTCGCCTTCTGAAACTCTTGGTCGTCGGTCTCATCCTCATCCATCTCATCATCCTCATCTTCTTCTTCGTCCTTGTTGCGGCCCCGGGGAGGTCTATCTCCTTGCCGCTGCTTGGCTTGCCGCGGCGCCCTCCCCGGGCGGGAAGCTTCTTGCCGGATCCTCCGCCACCTTCTCGGGCCTTCTCCTTGTCGCGACGCTCATATTCAGCTTTACGTAGCTCGCCATCTGCTCAACCTTCTTGCATGCTTGGAGGTCATGGCCCTTGGTGCGATGGATCTTGCAAGATTGCTTGCGGAGCCGTCTCGCTTGTCGGCGACCACCACCTTCTTGGAGTCGCCCGACTTTGGCCTTGTCGGAGCCGCCTCCGTTCTTGGACTGCTCAACAACTAGCACATCCTTAGCCTTTCTCTTTACATTATTCTGCCTCTGGTTCCTCTTCGCCGGAGGGGCGTCCCCACTGTCAGATCCCTCTGCTCCTACATTCTCTCCGGGGAGTTTCCTCCCCTCTTCAACCCGTGCGCACTTGTTGGCGAGCATATAGCTCGCCGACATCTCGATCTTGCACATCGCCATCTCCTCCCTCATCCTGCGATTCGCACGCGTTCGATGGAGCGCCGATAACCGCGGCAGGTGGACGTCTCGGGATGTTCTTACCGCACCGGCTGAATCTCTGTATGTACTTGCGCAGGGGTTCTCCTTCCTTCTAGGCGAGCAAATGAAGATCGCTTTCCTAGCCATGGGGCTTGTGGCCGCCTGTGAAGGCGCCGATAAACTGATGGCACAGGTCCGCCCACGAAGAAATGGAGTTGTCCGGCAAGTGCATGAGCCAAGATCGGCGTTGGGCTTGAGCACCGCGGAAGTAGTTGGCGAGGATCTTCTCGTCGCGCCCTCCGCGCTTTGCACCGTGATGGTGTAGATCTTTGAGAACTCGACGGATGTATCCTGCCATCGTGCTTCTCGCACGTCGGCTTGAAGTTCTTGGTCTTTGGGCCCTTTGGACTTGCCGCAGCTTCGAGTGAGCGCAGGCAACCTATCACGTCTTGCAAGTCGCTGGTTCCCCTGGCGCATGCATGTCAATAGTGGGCCCAGCGCGCTGGTCAGACTGACGTCGCGCTTCTCTGCGACGCTCGATGCGAGTGTGAGCATCTTCATGTCGTCGTTCTTGGAGAACTTGGAGTTGATCACGGCGAGCTCGCGGGTCCGACGATGCAGTGGAGTCGGTGTCGAGGTTGGCCCGGCGAGTCGGCGATCTTGGCCTTCGGGGCGGGGAGTACGCAGTAGTGGCACCCCCAGCGGTCTTGTCGGCGTCGGCTTGCGCTGGCGTCTTGCCTGGCTTGATGTGCCCGGTTGCGGGGCTTGTCGGCGTTAAGCGAAGCCAACGAGGCTCGAATGGTAATCCTCCGATCGTCGATCTTGTCCGTGGCCGAGGGTAGTCTAAGCAGTGGGCTCGTGCAGCCTTCCTCTGAGTCTTAGGCGGCGGTGGCGAATGGCGCGAGTGCGAGATATGCTCAAACTTCTAACAGTGTTAGAAGGAGCAGATCTCGCCCAGCGACCGCATCGCGCTTCGTGCGGCGTGTTGGCGTGCATGTTGGCCTTGGCGTCCCGCGACCCACCGGCAGCCTTGTTCCAGCGAGCACGGTGCTAGGAGCACCGTGGCATTGTCGATCTTGCCCCTCACGGGAGAGTGCGGTGAATGTCTGACGCTGAAGCTTGCGGGGCCTTGTCCTTGGACCTGGTGACGACCTGAGTCCCACCGTCGGCGCCCGCTCCTCCGCCGGCGTCCACCCCACCGCCCGTTTGCTCCGGTGGCGGTAGGATAGTCGCGGACGGAGTGGCCACCTCCAAAGCCTTCTTCTTCGGTGGCATGTCGATGAAGATGTTGATGTAGCGCGCGCGGAGACCGGATCAGGTTCGCACCACCTCGATGCCCCCTACTTGGCGCGCCAGAGATGTCGTGGGGGGCACGAGCACCTATGGGGCAGGGGGCCCCTTCTCGGTCCGGCGGGGAGCGGAGGGCGCACGAAGAGCAGATCAAGGTCGGGCGCGCGCGGGGGAGTTTACCCAGCTTCGGAGCTCTCCGGAGAGATAAAACTCCTACTGCTGCTTTGTGTTTGTATTTGTTCTTGCTCGAAAGCGTGGGTATGCTCTGGTTTTGAATGAGTCGAACCGAACCCAACCAACCGAACCCCTTCTACGTGCGCACGGGCCTCCTTTTTATTGTCTAAAGGGGTCACCGACAGGTGGCAACGCAGAGAGAGGGGTAGAAAGGTAAAAATGCAGGTTGGTACAACCACTATCAACAATGTCCCTACCTAACTCGACGGCAGGGACAAGAGCATTAATGCTGTCCGGCCGCTCCAACAAAGGCAGAAGCGACCGTTAGAGCGCCACCGATCGCCACGATGGCCTCCTAGTCACCTTCACTTGCCACCTCGCACCGCTAAGTCAAGCCTGACCACCCGCCACGTGCACGTGAGTGATCTGTGGCGACACGTCGTCGGGTGAGCCGGGCGTGGTAGAGTGGTAACCATGCGCAAGCGCCTTGCCGCGGTCTCTCGTCTTGTCGCACCCGCAAGCCTGCCGCTTGTCGGGTCTTGCCGGGACGCGCGGTGCGTCACGGCAAGTCTCTTGCAATGCCTTGGTTGGCCTTCCCGGCAAGCTCCTCTTGCCGGGGTCTTGTCCTTCCCTGCAAGCTCCTCTTGCCGGGGTCTTGTCCTTCCCGGCAAGCTTCTCTTGCCGGGGCCTTGCCTTCTTAGTTAACACTTTGTTCTTGAATGGCAGTAAATGGGAATGACGGAGGGTCTTGGCGGGCGCCCGACAAGCCTTGCCGCGGGACGCTGCGACTGCCCGTGCACAAGTTCGGGGTACTAAGGTTCCCCTACTTTAGTACACCGACAGTTTGATTTGTGGTACGGGAAATGCACATGGCTAATGGGCGTGAGTTTTGGCTGAGGATGATCAGTTACTAAGAAGACCGTCTTCACAAATTTTCACCTCAAAAAGAGGAGCCTAGGTGGTACTTGCTTTACAAACTACCACACTGGACATAAATACGAATGTTGAAGCTGGTCTCAAAATAATGAATGGATTGAGCTGGCATTTGGTGGAGGATGGTTATTTGGGCATAGGAAAGCACTGTAGAAAAATGGATACCATTTGGACATGCCAAAGTGGTACTTCCTTCACAAAGTCTTTGCTCTGAATGTAATAGGAAAATGAATATATTGAATTATTTTTGAACTGGGCAAGGAATGTTTTTACATATTTGTGAAGATATGACCCAAAGAATTTATGAGATTTTTTGGGAATTTTGGGAATGACAAAAATATAGGTTGCTTCACAACCTAGGGCAAAACGCCACATGGACATGACACATGGGCAAAGCCGATGAGGTGGCGCCTAGTCATAGCAACCCACCACAATTTACAAGGCTATGACCATCTATATTGGTCGTTAACAACTAGAAATAAGGCAGCGGACTAGCGCTGTTTGCTTTATGACCTTTTCGTGTAAGGAAATTGCGACCTTTCTGACCAAAATGGTCGCAATGGTTTAGGGTTTGGAGCCCCTCGAACAACTTTTGACCAATTGGTCTGAAATGGTCATAGATCTATGACCAATTCTTCCAGGGTCACTGACAGAAGGTCACTAATTGACATATTTCTTGTAGTGGGCGGCATGGATCCCGGCGTGGGGCGGAGCCTAGGTGAGGCGAGGCAGGGACCGGCCGGATCCGGGTGGAGGTCGCCGGATCTGTCGGCGGACTGGCCGGCCGTGGCGAGGCGGCCGGCCGAGGTGGCGGCGTGAAGCGAAGGTCTTGTGGCGGGGAGCCAGGCGGCTCGGGCCGGAGGGCAGTTCGGCTGCATGGCGCAGCGGAACGCAGCGGGAGGCCACGTGGTGAGCTGCGATTCACCGAGGTGGGCGGCTGGACATGTCCAGCGGTGGAGTGGACATGTCCGGCGTGCGGAGGAGGAAGGAGGCTAGGGTTTCGGACCAAGATTTGGACGAGGGTGTTTATATAGGTAGAGGGAGCTAGGAGAGTCCAAATAAGGTGCGGTTTTCGCCCACACAATCGTGATTCAACGATGGAGAGCATGGAGGGCATTTAGATGGGCTAGTGGGTTGTTATAAAAGGGTGTTGGGCTGAAAAGGGAGAGGGGTTTCGCGGTTACATGGTTAACCGTTGGGGCATCAAACGACCTTCAAATGGAACGAAATTTGACAGGCGGTCTACCGGTGATATACCAAGGCCACTTGACAAATCTCGGCCCATTTCGAGAACGTTTTTCTCCCGCTCACGAAACAAGGATGGGAAGGGGCAATGGGTGCATGTGAGTGTCGGAATCCGAAACGGTCAATGGAGAAAGAGACCGGATGCAAGAGACAAACATGAATGCAAATGAGATGCACATGATGACATGGCAAAGATGCAACACAAGCAAATGAAATGGCAAAGGCAGCGAATAACTGAAAGACACCTGGCGCATCGGACTCGGGGTGTTACCACTCTCCTACACTAACAAAAGATCTCATCCCGAGATCTTAGAACCGAGAGGGAAGAAAAGAGGACGATGTTAAACAAGAGTGAAGAGAGAAGAAGAACAAAGTCGAGAACACTCGAGTAGAAAAGAGGAATGGTGTATATGACAAGAAGCAAAATCTCAAGGATTAAGATAGACTTTGAAGCCCCTCCGATTAGGACAAGATAGAAAAGGAATCAGAATGAAAGAATTGGGATAGCATCCTGGTAGAACATGGAATGGAATAGAACATGAACTTGACAAGATTGAACGATACTTCATTTGAGGGTCAACACAACGCCTCCTGAAGAATTGAAAGAGAGTTGAATGAAAAGAACGAAGAAGAAATGACATCTTGTACCACAATTGAGTTTGAAAGGCATCCTTACGAAGAAGGGTTGAGTGAAATCGTTGGAAATTCAACAACGACAAGAATAAGCTTGTTGTGGGCTGATGGAAAACATCTCAAAATTGTCGGGGATATACCCCGCGGTATGACCCGGCCGGATATATGACCCGACCGGGACTTGGTGTTTCATTGGTAACCCGCCGGAGGATTGGCGACTCACGAGTCTGGCGGCTCACTGGTCTGACGACTCACGAGCCTGGAGACACATTGGTGACCTCGCGGGTGTTTCAGATGGATGACAAGGCCCAAGGCCCAGAACGCCGGCTCATATTATGGTGGGCCGGCTTAAGAGGAAAGCATTAGGAATATTCTCCTACAAAGGGAGAAAGACTAGGACTCCACTTGTAATATAGTAATCCTAATCCTACTAGGAGTAGTAATGTAACCCGCCCCTTCAACTTATATAAGGAGGGGCAGGGCACCCCAAGAGGGAGAAGCAAGAAGAAACAAACTCTAGGTCTAGACACAAAGAGCCGGCTTACCGGCGACTCCCTCATGATCATATTGAGACCTAGCCACAAACAGGATGTAGGGTTATTACCGGATGATGTTTCCTGGGGCCCGAAGCTGTCTAAATCCTTGTCTTATGTAGCGTCTCTTGTTTCTGCCCAACCCCTCTCAAGCTACCACATAGATGTGTTGGCCTCGCGATTAAGTCCTCACAGCAAGGACATCTGCCATGACAATTCCACGACAGTTGGCGCCCCCCGTGGGGCCTACGCACGGTGGTGTTGAGTTCTTGAAGGGATCTCTTAAGGATCAAGAAGCTCACGATCAACCGAATGAAGAAGAATTTCAGAAATTAGGGTTGCGCCAAGTGCGCCGCCACAAATCGCCGAATTGACGAGAATGACGCGTGACCCACTAGATCAACTTTGTTTTTATAGCAGTCACGTGTCGGCGAGACCGATTGGATTTCCATCGAGCGCGGCCATGATTTAGGAGCATAGCACGTGTCTTTTATCAACAACAGCCATGCAGTCGTGAAGCATCAAAGTGGCACAGAATTCAAAATTTGTCAGCTATTTTTCTAGCACTACATCGATGGACCAGAGTTTCGTGGATTGATAAATTGTACCCCGTCAGTCTAGATTTACCACACAGCTCACGGCGGAACGGGCGGAACAATACAAATTGGCAGAGCAAGCAGAAACTCACCGAGATAAACGGGTCCAATCCGAAGATAAGCCGAGATTAGGTTAAAAGAATTGTTTCCAAATCAGGATCGGGATTAATCATCAACAGCAATGGAAAAAGGAAAGACCACCATCACTGCAGCGGTCCTCGGATTCGTCCCGAGCCGACCAGACCAACGTGCTACTGCTGCCCTCGTAAAAGCCGCCGGCCTCGCCTGGGCTGCCTCTGCCGTCGTGGGCTCCGCGCTCGGCATAAGTCGTCATCTAAGTCGCCATCTACTCCGAGTCGCCTTCATGGCCATTTCAGAGCCGCCATCGGAGTCGGCTCGCTCTGTTCCGCATCCTACAGGTGCCCACAACACGCCCCGCCTGCCTCCAAATCGCAGCGCCCGTCTCCGCGTCAAATCCACCACCGGCGGTCAGCGCTGAGCCGCCCCAGACTCCTCCAGTATTACTGCACGGTTGCATCCGCGTATTAAGCCGTCGTTGTCATCCTGCAGTATTTTGCTTGAGCAGCCGCCGCAGCTGAGACCCGCTGCATCGCTTCCATTGTCTGTTAGGAGCTGCAGTGAGTCGCCCTTGACCGAGCGGCCCCACCTCTCCAAGCCGCTTTTGCTGAGTTACTCGCCGCATCGTGCCTCGCCAGTGTCCTGAAACTGCTGGTTATTGCCTAGAGAAAGGAAAGCAGGGAGCTGACTGGGAAGTTGAGGAAGAAAAGAAAGAGGCCGCAGCCCCGTGAGTTATCCAAGATCGGCCATGGTCCCGCAAATAGACTAAATGTATTAGTACAGTTATCACTAAGCCTTGGTACGATTTCCAAAGGAGGCCATCATACTCCACGAAGAAGATTAAAGCCAAAGCATGACAAGGGGTCACATAATAAGTGATCAGGAATCACATCAGACTACTGTTTCGCTGTTGTTGTTTATTTTTCTCTGCCTGATAAAGCTACAACACAACGCTGTTTTTGGCACTGCCCGACGGACACGAGCGGAGCATCAAGTTTCCAGACTAATAAGGACTGAAGGCAGCGCGCATCATCCGATCAATCGAGCATCTGCTATATTTTTTGTCGTGAGGAGAAGCAAACCCATCAAATGCACTAGTTCCTATGCCCACAATTACATAAAAAGTTGGTCTCACCTAAAGCTCTTTCAAGTGGTCTGGTCAAACCAGTTTCCAGCCTGTCAATTGTTGTGTCTGCACATCGGATCACTCTTTCTCTGTTCAAATTTATGGTACTATGACCTGGACAAGTTCGGCGACGTGCGCAGTACTAATGATTGGTCGATCCGAACAAATCAGGTGATATCCATCTGAGTCTATTTTATTAACATATATTGTTTTCATCAGAGAACAATTACGTTGGTTTGTATATCTTTACGTGCAGGACAATGATTAATTATAAAGGTGGTTGTTAAAATAAATCCGAGGCACTCCGTTGATCTACCAAGGACCAAGCAATCACACGAGGCACGACACCGAGATTTGTTAACGAGGTTCACCGATATGGCTACATCCCCGGGGCATGACTACGGGCGCTCCTCCCCGTGACACCGCCACAATACCGCACCACAGCGCCGGGCGCCGGCTCACGCCACGGCTCCCCGCTGCCCCACTAGTAGAAAACCACCCATTAGTCGGTTCGTAAGGGCCTTTAGTCCCGTTCATGAGCAGGGACTAATGGGTCGTTTAATGCCACAGACATTAGTCGGTTCAAAGACGAACCGACCAATGTGTCTCCACGTGGCGATGTGCACCGAGCCCATCGGAGGTCTTTGGTCGGTTGGCGGCTCCAACCGACCAAAAGTCTTTTTAAGAAAGTGGCTGCTTTAGGGGTTTTGTGGTTTATTTTTAGGTTGTTATTTATAGCTAGCTAATAGAGAAAGTGTCCTCTCTTATCTTCATCCTTGGTTTATCAACGCCGCTGCTATATGTTCATTGCACCCGAGATATATGACATGGCTCATGCATGCTTTGCATCATACATCATCATATATATGTATATAATAAAGTCCTACTAATCATGCATCATCATACTACTTCTACTAGCTCGTTATTAATAATAAGTCATACGATCATCATCCTCGTATATAGTCATCGAACCCAACCCTACATATATAATTGTTCTTAGCACATGATCATCGATTGCATTGTATAGGACCTAAAACACCCTTAAGGTAAAATAGCATAAAACAATATAGACCACGACTCTCCATTATGAAGAATGGCGATCATCCTGTCTCCAATTCTTGCCTTTCACGCTTATTGCTTCCAAGAAGCTCCTTCGATTATCCATACATTTTTCCATTCTTTGATTGTTATGTCTCCACTTCTTTTAGAAACCCGATATGGACAGTTGAGATTAAGTAGGACGACACAGTAGTATGTTCAAAACATGAAGGCTACCACGCGTATACATCGGATGAGGGACACACTCATTCGGGATTATCTGTTGAAAAACATAGTAATAACCGTAGTTAGCAATGATGTACTAGTTTAGAAGTGTGCAAAAAGATGCACGGATGTTGTAATAGTAAAAATAATCGTACCAAGGTATCTCCATGGTAGTTACAGTAGTTCAACACGTGCACTAGTGGCACGTATTGACCATAATGTTGAGGAGTTTGATTGTAGATATTGTAATTCTCAAGATCTCTACAAAATCCGACTAGATGTCGTTCTCCCGATAAGTTAATTCGCAGCCTTGATTGTAGTATGTTACATCTACCATCTTCCGCACATTCTTTGAAGAATGAAAATAAGCTGTCAATGGAGATAAGTTGTCAACTATATATTTTGAAATAAACAATATAAATTACTTAATAACTATGTTTAGCTCACATGAGGGAAGAACTGGAGGTGTATGCACAAAGACCCAAATTGTAGGTGTCTCTTGCTCGATTGTAGGATCACCAAGATCCATGGTGATAATCATACCCTCATCAAGACCATACATCTTGCAAAATGCATCCCAATTTTGCAACCAAAATGGGTTACACTCGAGCATTGTACAGCTTTACTTGAAAATCCACATCATGTTCGGTACTTAGGACAATTTTTTTGTTTGAAATTTTCATGGTCTTCAAAATCCATCCTCTCCAAGACATAGCGTCTTGCAAAGCATGGGATAAGCTAGTCGAATTAAAAAGATGAAAATTACACGTTAAAATAGTTGAAGTCGTGCTTAATTACGAAAAAAACTATTGTCGTCTGCGTTGCATCAGATGAACATCGCAAGTCTCCTCGAGCTTAATCTTTGAGCGCCGATCTTCCTCCACTCAATGAATCATCGCACATACCTCGGTCATCGTGGCACCAACGCACTCCGAGGCGATTTTCGTCGTCGATGAGGACGACATTTCGACCTCGTTCATAATTCAAATATTAAACTAGATCATTATTATAAATCACGGGTTGACTATAGATGATCGATGTACGTCGGGTTGAATATTATACCAAATTGTCTAGCACACGGAATGAAGGAGAACTTATCCAATATGAGCATTCAATAAGCAAAACCAAATCACATAATAAAGTATAGTATTCAAATTAGCATGCATTCAATAATTCATCTCTTGGTGTCCGTACATCATCAAATATTATCACTAATAAAACTAGAACCGTGGCGCCCGACGGTATCGACGCCAAGCGGTGGACACCCAAAGATAAGGAACCATCAGGGATCATAGCTCCAAAGTGAGATCCTCAAGAACATGCCGATATTGTCGAACCTCCCTCCAATGCAACCATATGTAGCGACGGACGTGCTCGTCCTCCTCGGCGACACGATGACGCACCACCTCCGCGGTGTCCGGATGCCTCACCACCGCCATCGCCCACGCGATCGCCACCAAACAAGGATCGGGTCGACAACGGCTGCCTCCTCACCAACCTACTACGTCCCCGAAAGGTAGTACCTCCCAATACCAACCGGCGGAGCCCAGGTCCTAACATGACCACGATCAAGCAGGCCTCCATCGCCGACTCGGCGGCAGCGAGGATCACGGGATAGGCATCGCCGACGTCGACGCTGAACTACTTCTATATATAGTTAAATAAAAGTAGTCTTATTAATTAAATCTATCTAGCTCAACTACTAAACACTTACTATAAATAAATAAGTAGTACTTACTAAAACAAACTACTTCATATATAAACTACTTCTTCTTTTTTTTCCTTTTTCTAAATTACTACACATCTAATCCTACATAAAGATCTAAATTACTACACATCTATTTACAGAAAAAAATCTAACATAAAAACTAACATAAAAATTCTAACATAAAACATGTAACATAAAAACTTACATAAAAAACTTACATAATATGAACAAATCTTTTACAGAAAAAAATCTAACATAAAAAACTAACAAATTAATTACACAATCTACATTAACTACATATCTAAATTACACAATCTAATCTAACAAAAATATCTATGAACTACAAAAAAATCTAAAAAAAAATCTAACATAAAAAACTAACATAAAAAATCTAACATAAAACATCTAACATAAAAAACTAACTAAAAAATCTTTTTACAGAAAAAAAATCTAACATAAAGAAACTAACATAAAAAAACTAACATAAAAAATCTAACATAAAAACCTTACATAAAAAATCTTACATAATATGAACAAATTTTACAGAAAAAAAACTAACATAATATAATACATATCTAAATTACTACACATCTAATCCTACAAAAGATCTAAATTACACAATATGAACAAATTTTACAGAAAAAATCTAACATAAAGAAACTAACATAAAAAATCTTACATAATATGAACAAATCTTTTTACAGAAAAAAAATCTAACATAAAAACTAACAAATTAATTACACAATCTACATTAACTACATATCTAAATTACACAATCTAATCTAACAAAAATATCTATGAACTACAAAAATCTAAAACAAATCTAAGAAAAAATAAAAAAGGCGACCTGCCGGCGACGGCGACGGCGAGTGTGGCGGGCGGCGACGTCGAGGCGGCGTGGCAGGGCGGCTGTCAGGTCGGGCGCGCGGCGGCGACAAGGCGTCAGGTCGGGTCGGTCAGGGGCGGGCGACGTCGGCGTCGGGCCCAGCCAGCATGGCCGGGACGGCACAAGGCAGGTAGGCAGGCGAAGCGAAGGCAAGGAGAGGCGAGGCGGCGTCAGGCGGGCGGCGACGGTGTCGGGCGGGGAGGGGGCGGCGAGAGCAGAGAGATCGAAGTGGGGGATGCGGTTCGAAATTTTCCTAAGTGCTACTTATATAGCAAAGGCTTTTGTCGGTTTGTGCCTAATAAATCGAATCTCTCTTTGTCGGTTTGTGCCACCAACCGACCAAAGACTCTTTCAAAGAGCCCAAAGGCGGAACGAAGATTTGGTCCCGGTTGGTGGCACAAACCGACAAAGAGGGAGATTGGTCCCGATTCAATGCGACGAACCGACAAAGAGAATCGTGGTCCCGTTGGAGCCACCAACCGACCAATGTACTGCAATTGTTTTATTTGTAATGACTTATTATAACTCGGAAAAATAATATAGCGAGAAAAAGAAAAACTATATAAGAAACTACTCGAAAATGAATAGAAGCAAAAATAGTTGTGATTAACTATACTAAAAAGGAGCATATATGCTTATTTTTAATGGCTTATTACAACACGTAAATAAAAAGAAAAAATAAATATAGCAAAAAAAGAAAAACTATATAAAAACTACTCGAAAATGAATAGAAGCAAAAAATAGTTGTGATTAACTATACTAAAAAGGAGCATATATGCTTATTTTTAATGGCTTATTACAACACGAAATAAAAAGAAAAAATAAATATAGCGAAAAAGAAAAAACTATATAAAAACTACTCGAAATGAATAGAAGCAAAAATAGTTGTGATTAACTATAGTAAAAAGGAGCATATATGCTTATTTTAATGGCTTATTACAACACGAAATAAAAAGAAAAAATAAATATAGCGAAAAAGAAAAAACTATATAAAAACTACTCGAGAAATGAATAGAAGCAAAAGATAGTTGTGATTAACTATACTAAAAAGGAGCATATATGCTTATTTTTAATGGCTTATTACAACACGAAATAAAAAGAAAAAATAAATATAGCAGAAAAAGAAAAAACTATATAAAAACTACTCGAGAAATGAATAGAAGCAAAAAATAGTTGTGATTAACTATAGTAAAAAAGGAGCATATATGCTTATTTTTAATGGCTTATTACAACACGAAATAAAAAGAAAAAATAAATATAGCGAGAAAAAAAAAAACTATATAAAAACTACTCGTAAATGAATAGAAGCAAAAAATAGTTGTGATTAACTACACTAAAAGGAGCATATATGCTTATTTTTAATGGCTTATTACAACTCGAAATAAAAAGAAAAAATAAATATAGCGAGAAAAGAAAAAACTATATAAAAACTACTCGAAATGAATAGAAGCAAAAAATAGTTGTGATTAACTACACTAAAAGGAGCATATATGCTTATTTTTAATGGCTTATTACAACTCGAAATAAAAAGAAAAAATAAATATAGCAGAAAAAGAAAAAAACTACTCGAAATGAGTACAGATAAACTTATAGAGGTAATCCAACTTAAATTCATAACAATTTCAAGAGAAATCCGTATGAATTTATCCTAAATTACCTATATAAGGGCATCTATTTTCATTATCGGAGGAGCTCAATAAAGTAGAGAGGAGGGCTTATAAACCAGTCCGTTCCCCTTCTATTGGCGAGGTGGGACTAAACTCACAGTCGCAACGGCACCAACCATTTAGTCCCGGTTGATGGCTCGAACCGACTAATGGAGCCCATTGGTCCTGGTTCAAGCCACCAACCGGGACCAGTGGTTTTGGGCGAGGCGAGACCATTGGTCCCGGCTCGTCCCACAAACCGACCAATAGGTCCAGATGAGCCGGACCAATGGCCCACGTGGCCGGCCGGCCCGGGGCTCATGAGCTGGTCCGATGCCCCATTGGTCCCGGTTCTGGATTGAACCGGGACTAATGGGCCGGACCGGCCTGGACCATTGGCCCCTTTTCTACTAGTGGCCCGTGCTATTATGTTGGCATAGGTTACATCGTGTGTCTACCCCCGCTATATATGAGAGGCCTAGGATACAAGTGTCCTACTTGGACACGACTCCGTATCCTGTCTACACACCGTACGACTCCAAGTCCAATTGTAACCTAACTTGTACAATAATATTCGACACAACTCTAACAAACTCCACCTTGGCGAATATTCTCCACCATCTTGAATTCGTCCGTGCGTCGAACCTCCATGTACATTGGACTTGAGATACGCCATGAGCACCGCTGCTACTCCCAGACTCCATGTGACTCCACCTGCAACTGTAGTCCATTCTCGTCTTCTTCACAGTCAACACTTGAGCAAAGTTAAGTTTTTCATTACTCTACTTTGTGCTCCCAACTTCCGGAGTTTCCGTTCAACGCCATCACACACCGATAACTTATCTGCATGAAAAATGAACAACTCACATATTGGATGTCACATACAAGAGTTACCTGAACTCAACATCACCGCTCTTTCTTGACCGTCTGTCTGAAACTTGAAGGAATTTCACCGTGCCTACTGTCACCCACGAGTCAAATTCACGGTTGTCTCATCCTTTTTCCCGGATTGTCTCGACATGTCCCACAGCTATAGCACTCCGCCTCATACAGACTTGTCATCCGCACTTTGCCATGTGCCTTTGAACACCACGAATATGCGGCCATGTACTCTCTCGCTTTTGACATTTTCGGACTTTCCGCCACTTTCTCGATTCTCCACGGTCAACTCCTCGTCCATCAACTAGCACCGATAGACCCAGCCACCAACTTGAATCCGGTACTCGTCAACACCGCTTCGCACCCTCGCACAGTTGCACGACCACATGCCCGACCACCAGTGCCTTGGCACATCATTGTGTCCGTGCTTACCACGCGCGCCTCGCCGCTATCACCGCGTCGAGCCTCTGCTTTATCTGGTCGAGTCTCCGGGTAGCTAGCCCACATTGCCTCAACCCCCACCGCAGAGAACCACCGATCATCACCGACCGATGCCGAGTATCACGTCTCCATCGCACCATCGGTACCCATCCGATCCACGTGTCTCTCGCTATCCCGCTGAAATAGGCTTCGATTCTCTGATATCTTACACCGTAGCCCCTCCATCAGCTCAGAGTGAAGTCACCCATCAGACTCCAGCTCCACCTTCAACATGACTCCATGTAGCTGCGCTATGCTACCCCCACGCCCTGTCGTCTTCAAGCTCGCATGTGTACACAACCTTGAATTAACCCTGCGCCATAGTCCGTCGAAGCCGCACAAGCCCTCAGGCCTGCACCACGTGTTTCCACGCCCCAGAAGTCGGCCACCATCAGCATCACGCTCCTATGTCGTCGTCACTGAAATCACCGCCGTCTTCTGCTTTGACCAACATCCATGTCGGTCTGTCAGACAGTCCAGTCCGACCCAGCCGAAATTATCCGACTACAACCATGCTCCACCCTGCATCGTGTCTGCCCGCACATCTCCGTGCATCGCTTGACGCCCTGTGTTTGCATGATCCTGTCACGGCGTGCTTCAGACTCCTCCAAGACTTATACGCACGTCGCCATCCTCGACTCCCATTTGATTGCCGTACCGAACAACAATGCTGCTGCCATGACATCATCTCCTTAGCATACAAGAAAAGAGCCTCAAAAACAGTCCATGTAGTCTCCGTGCACGTGTAGGAACCACTCAACAATTAACTAGCTCAGCTCCACACCCGTAACACAACTTCTTTGACTAATTTTCTAGTTCTATTCTTCTCCACACTTGAGATCAACATGGTACCAAACGAATCCTGTACCAATACACGGCAACACCTCTCCAGGGAATCGATCTTTTTCCTTAACAAATCTCTCGTGCCTTTGCACTTCCAACATCAGCCACGCCCACGCATGCATATTCCACGCACGGTAGCTCACCTAGCCTACGCCTCGATCGCTAGCGCTCCAAGCTCCAGCTGCGTTCCACCCTGACATGGGCCTTTGCCCGCACGCCTCGGCTGCTGCCAGCGCCCAGCCGCTATGCCAACGTGCACGTCGCGCTAGAGACCAGCTCCTGGAATGTGGCACACCACGGCCTTGGGCCTGCCTAGCACTGCGCCTCGGACCGGGCCGCCTGTCCTAGTCATCTGCACGCTGCTGCTCTCTCGATACGATCTCGCCGAGAACTCGGCCACGATCGCTCACGAGACGCCGTTCCCATGTAGTACACGCCGCCCGAGCCTCCAGTCCGATCGAAATCCTACAAGTTCCACGCTGACGCATCTACGTGCTTCTCCGATTGCCTTGCTGCCAATCCACGCAGATTGGTTGATCATGTCGCCGATCCGATCAAACCAGTTGCTATCCACCGTGGCTGCAACTTTCAATCTCTCGGCCACACTCCGATCAACTTCCGATCTCTGCGGCAGATCCTCTAGATCAACGATCCACAGCCTCTCGAACCTTGCTCATGATACCACTTGTTAGAATAAATCTGAGGCACTCCGTTGATCTACCAAGGACCAAGCAATCACACGAGGCACGACACCGAGATTTGTTAACGAGGTTCACCGATATGGCTACATCCCCGGGGCATGACTACGGGCGCTCCTCCCCGTAACACCGTCACAATACCGCACCCTGGCCGCCCGGGCGCCGGCACACGCCGCCGGCTCCCCCGCGTGCCCGTGCTATTATGTTGGCATAGGTTACATCGTGTGTCTACCCCCGCTATATATGAGAGGCCTAGGATACAAGTGTCCTACTTGGACACGACTCCGTATCCTGTCTACACACCGTACGACTCCAAGTCCAACTGTAACCTAACTTGTACAATAATATTTGACACAACTCTAACAGTGGTGCCATGTTGTGCTTATGAAATGTGCGTTCGCATCATCATGCACCGGCGTCCGCGCCCGCTTGCTGTTGAATGGGTATGTGCAAACCGCCGCCCGTGCAGCTCGATCTACATCAACTCGCCAGGACCGTGCCGTGATTGACTTGCCCGTCCGCACCGGTTTACAACACCGCAGACAACTCACCCGTCCGCCCTCGTGGCCGATTCTCCCGCCCGCGACGGCTTACAAGGCCGCGGCCGACTCATCTGTCTGAGCCGCCTCTGATGCTGCGGTTGTCTTTTTCGTCCATCTCTCACGGCCTGGTCTACATCAACACACCGGGCCGCACCTGTCTGCATGAGTTGTTTATTGAGTATGAGCAAGTCACTGCTTGGGTAGCCCGGTTTTCTTCCAACAAATTGGAGGCAAATTATCATCTATTATCAGCCGCCATCTGCACCGGATGGCTCAATGGGCACGCGCACAAGTCACCGCCACTACAGTTTGGTTAACTTCAAACAGCCAGTTGGAAGGATCCATTGGCCGAGTTGCTGACACGGCTCATACGGGATCATTTACAACCCGGCAGAGTCACCTCAACTTTCTGTGGATTCACATCGCGATACCAACGCCAATGATATACACCTTCTGCTATGCTCAAATATGGAGAATCTCAAGCCAACTCCTCGAGTCGTCTTGAGACTTGGCGGTTACAATGGTATGACTCGGCAGAATTGGCCGGTTTCAAGGCATTCAAGAATTCCGGGTCATTGGAGGGAAAAATAACCCGGCCCCGGAGATTACTGCTCTATCAATGAAAATTTAAAAGGTCGTCAGAAAAATTCCAGATCACAATGATGCTTCCGATTTACCATCCGGTTCAAGGGAAATCCCGTCTCCCACAAAGCTCTGAAGCACTCAAACCCGGCTTCAAAAATTCCGGTTCAAGAAGAATTATCTCTTGCAAAGTTGAGTTCTCAGGAAAAATTAAAGGGACCAAAGAGAGACTGTTGCAAAGCACAACTCAAACATAGGTACTCCGCTCCAAAGACCAACTGGGGACTGATCGTATTCGAATCTAGCTTAAATCCTTTGGCATAGCCTCTTGATCGTATTCGAATCTAGCTTAAATCCTTTGGCATAGCTTCTTGATCGTATTCGAATCATAGCTTAACCCCTTTTGGGTCCGACTTTGTTCGTATTTGAATCAAAGTCATTAAAAAACTCTCAAGGTCATTAGGGGGCTTCCTGTTCAAACATAGGTCGTATTCGAACCAAAGAGAACATAGCTGTCGGTACCCACTTGATCGGCACACTGCCGAGCTCACTAGGGGGCTACTTGATCGTATTCGAATCATAGCTCAACCCCTTTTGGGAACCAACTTTGATCGTATTCGAATCAGAGTCACTAAAAAACTCTCAAGGTCATTAGGGGGCTTCCTGTTCAAACATAGGTCATATTCGAACCAAAGAGAAGATAGTTGTCGGTACCCACTTGATCAGCGCAACGTCAAAGCCACTGGGGGCTACATGATCGTATTCGAATCCTAGCTTAACCCCTTTGGAACGGTTTACTGATCGTATTCGAGTCAGAAGCCTCGATTGTTTTTCCTTATTTGGTTTAAGTTTTATTTGAAAGTAGCCTTTATTTGACTTAAGACTTTTTTGATTCAGATCTAAGTTTAAGGGTGGTTTAAATTTAACCCGGCTTTACTTTGGATGATAAGTTGCCAGGGCATATGTTGTTTTAACTCTGTGTAGGATTTGCAGAAATATGACCTATATAAATGATTAAGTTCAAGCTCATTATCAAAATTGATTCTTCAAAATGATTATCTGTTCTGGATTTTCTCAGAGGCTATAAGCCGCCGGGTTATAAAAATTCCGGCTTACAATGGAGGCGTATTAAATCGCCATCGGCCAAGAGCCATCGGGTATTTAACTCTGGATTTACTTGTCACCAGATAAGGTATTCAAAGTCGCTTTGGCGCAATGGCTATTATTTTATCAATGGATATGATTTATTCTACAATGGAAGGAATAGTCCCGAGTCGCTGCAGGCTTACGACCCGGCACTTGGGGGCTACATTATTCAGATTGAGATTATATCAAATATGCAAGTCCCATGTCACTGCCAGCATGCACCATGGCACTTGGGGGCTAATGCAAAATCATTTTTTGCTCAACTTATTAAAGATCCGACTCATCACATTGTAATGAGTCGGCCCTTGGGGGCTACCAATTTCTCCTGCCAAAATTTCAAGGTACACAAGCCTCAGTCCATTATATTGAAAGATCCACTACTCAGTTGGTAGAGTACAAAGCTCTTAACCTTATTGATGTGGGTTCAAGCCCCATGGTGGAGATTACATCTTATGATGTTATTATCAATGAATTATATACAAAGTCCCAGCTCAGTATTAACTTATTGAGCCGGCCCTTGGGGGCTATACGTCGCTTCTCAAGTCTACATGATCATATTTACATAAGTCCCTACTCATTATTGCTTAATGACCTGGCCATTGGGGGCTATACTGGTTGAAGTTTTTATGGGCATCAGGCAATTACAAGTCCCAGGTTGCGGCAAGCATGACAACCCGACACTTGGGGGCTAGAGGTAATATGGATATAAGGGAGAAAAATCTTTAAATTCTCAGTTCTGAGCAAACCATATTGACCCGGTGTCTGCAACAATTATGACCCGACATCGGTATCAATTATGACTCGGCATCATCTGTTTATAACCCGGTGATTTTGGTAATCATAAATTGGCAAAGATATACATCTTCAAGCAGGCTGAATATCAGATGAGTATTTCAAGACCAATATTTTTTAAAGCCGGAGCTTTGGAGGCCGACTCAAGCGGATTATTCTTCACAATATTTCTCTGTGAGAAACCAACGTCAGCAAATTGAATATGAAGCTGGCCTCTTGACCCGGATTTTCTAGAAGAAAGAAATAACAAGGTGTTAAGGATCATCAGGTGCCGGCTTACAAAAATATTTAACCCAGAGCACAACCTGTCAATTCTGTTCTTGAGTTATTTTGCACGATTAGTTTAACATGGATAAATCCAAATTAAATCGGGGGCTAATGTCGGGGATATACCCCGCGGTATGACCCGGCCGGATATATGACCCGGCCGGGACTTGGCGTTTCATTGGTAACCCACCAGAGGATTGGCGACTCACGAGTCTGGCGGCTCACTGGTCTGACGAGTCACGAGCCTGGAGACACATTGGTGACCTGGAGGGTGTTTCAGATGGATGACAAGGCCCAAGGCCCAGAAGACCGGCTCATATTATGGTGGGCCAGCTTAAGAGGAAAGCATAAGGAATATTCTCCTACAAAGGAAGCAATACTAGGACTCCACTTGTAATAGAGTAATCCTAATCCTATTAGGACTAGTCATGTAACCCGCCCCTTCAACATACATAAAGAGGGGCAGGGCACCCCAAGAGGGAGCAGCAAGAAGAAACAATCTCTAGGTCTAGACACAAAGAGCCGTCTTACCGGCGACTCCCTCATGATAATAATGAGACCTAGCCACAAACAGCATGTAGGGTTATTACCGGATGATGTTTCCCGGGGCCCGAAGCTGTCTAAATCCTTGTCTCTTGTTGCATCTCTTGATTCTGCCCAACCCCTCTCAAGCTACCACATAGATGCGTTGGCCTCGCGACTAAGTCCTCACAGGACATCTGCCATGACAATTCCGCAACAGAAATGATTGAATAGCTGAGAAGAATGAAGAAATGCAAAACTCCACTTCAAAGGATACGGAGAATTAATTACACTTCGAGATGCAAGAAGAATGATACTTGAGCTCCTCCAACAAGAATCTTGATGTACACTTGAAGAATGAATTAACTCCTTGATGAACCACCTTGAAGAACTCCGGTAACAAAAAGGATGATGAGATAGAATTGAAGGATGAAAAGAATAAGATTAGAGCCTTGCGATGATTAAGATGGAGGTTCCGACGATATAACCGGGAATACTTTGAACTCTGGAAAGGAAAGGATGAACAACTTAGAACCGAGAGATTATTCATCATGAACAATCTTCGAAGGAATGAATTAATCAACTTGATGAAAGATGAATAAGAATTATGTTATGCTTATCCTCCATCAATTAAATTGATGTGAAGCAATGGATTGCATATAACTTATTCTCGTTGGAAAAGATTAATGGAAGATATAGTGCAAAACTTGGGAAGGTCTTCAATGAACCACTAGTAGGACTGGTAAGAACGAATGAATTGATATGCTAACAAAGGAAAAGCAATCTTGAACTAACCACCGTAAGAATTGAAGCGAATGACGAAAAAGAGAAAGAACCGCCGGAAAGAAATAGAAAACGAACGAAGATACTTGAGTGAATCAAGATGCAAGAGAACGAAGAGATCGCGAACTGATTAAAGAATGCTTGAACGACGCACCAGTACCAATATGGTAACTAACGGAGCTGAAAACTTGGAACAGAGAAATATTCTTAAATTATGGCCTCCGGATGATCGAAACGGGAAAAACAACTCCTGAAGAAAAACTTCGGACGTTTAAGAAAAGAACCGCACAATTCGAAACAATTTGAGAGGATAACATCATGCTAGCACTACAAATCTTTGGGAAAACGGACAAGATTTAGAGGAAAAACTCTTCTTCAGTCTTCAAATGTTGAGGATGACGACGAGGAACACCACCAAAATTATTGAGATACTCCGGGAGAATGAAAAGCAAAGAGGTTGAACTAACAATGAAAATACTTTGAAATCGATACTGGAAAAGCATCTGACTGATGAAATTCATTCTTACGTCAAACTTCAAAAAGGAATTTGAGAATAGCTCCGAGAAAATTAGAAGAGTCAGGTAAGATCCTAGGAAAGACATGTGGGTTAGGGCCCACTGAAAAGAAACACCGTTGGAAAGGATTGTTGGAGAGAGAGATGATGCACCGGAACAACTGGAAGACTTGAATGAGGTGACAATCTCAAAATAATTGAATGCAAATATGAATCTTCTGAGGTGTCTTCAGCACTCCGGAATAATTAAATGGCGAGAGGAGAACGAGGAAGGGAAAACGCTTGAGTCGAGGAAAAGAATATGATCAACACCGAAAACTTGAATTGGATCCACCAGAAAGAAAACGAGATGAACAATGATTGCCTAAACGAGAATTCACCGGTTAAGACAATTGAGGAAAGACTGATGAGGTTCCGCAAGAATGAAATTGATGCTGGAATAGAGGCTCAGACTCTGGGAAGAAAAGGGGTGGGAGGGCGGGAAAAACAAA
The DNA here is from genome assembly GCA_021437245.1 of Aegilops speltoides. NCBI lineage: Eukaryota > Viridiplantae > Streptophyta > Magnoliopsida > Poales > Poaceae > Aegilops > Aegilops speltoides. The sequence goes on along the minus strand of CM038147.1, from coordinate 167,993,715 downwards.
GGCAACTTGGAACGTGGAACTGACGAATAACTTGAAGAGAAAACACCGGTTGAAATAAGTGAGGAAAGAATGCACGGCTTCGCCTAAGTAGGATGAATAATCAATTATGGCCTCCGGCTCCGAGAAGAAAAAGGGTGGGCGGGTGGGAAAAACAGACAACTCAACATGGGAAAACAACATCATTGAGAAAGAACTGAGGATCAACCTTGCAACGGATGGAGAGGATCGAATCAACTTGACGAGAAATGCTCGGATGAAAAGAGTTGGCATCGCAACTAACGAAAACTAACTGTGTGATCCCAAAAAAATTGAAAGGGAAGAGGAGTAGTTCAAAACACCTACGACAAGATTTCTCACCAGAGCGACGAAGGGGCAGAGTAGTAAAAAGAATTCCTAATCTCTGATATAACTAGACTCTGAAAAAAATTCTAGACTCGACAACGGCCAAACTATCCATCAAACAAGAGGGCTCCTAGGGTCGGGCGAGGCTCTGATACCAACTTGTCACGCCAAATATGCGACACTATCCTAAAGAGACTCGAAGGTCCCACCAAGGATAGAGCCCCATATTGACACGCTTTTGCAAGGTGGATATCATTACATCAAACTATTACATAATAGTTGGGATACATACAAAAGGCATACAATGCCACAAGAATACATCAATACATCATACATAAGATCAACATCCGACTACTGATGAAACACAATTAGAAGCTCAAACAACATCCACCCTACTAGCCCAGGCTACCGACCAGGAACCTAACCCAAGATCGACGAAGAAGAAGAACTCCAAAACATGCAAACATCGCTCTCGCGTCATGCTCATCGCATTACCTGTACCTACAACTGTTGGTGTAGTAAACTGTGAGCCATGAGGACTCAGCAATCCCATTACCATGGGTATCAAGACTAGCAAAGCTTAAAGGGTAAGGAAGGGGTAAGGTGGTGAGGTTGCAGCAGCAACTAAGCAAAGTATGGAGGCTAACTTACGAAACAAGAGTAAGATGAGAAACTACGCAAACGGTCGCAAACTAGTAACGATCAATAAGTCATCCAGAACTACTTACGTTAAAACATAACCCAACCGTGTTCTCCTCTCAAACTTCCCCGAAAGGAGACAGTCTTGGTTACATAACGCAGTTGGTGTATTTAAATTGAGTTTACTTCAAGTCTTCGACGACCGGATATTAACAAATTCCCATCTGCCACATAACCGCGGGCACGGCTCTCGAAAGTTTAAACCCTGCAGGGGTGTCCCAACTTAGCCCATGACAAGCTCATGATTCGCGGAGACAATCCTCCATCGCGGGACACCCCATCAGACTCAGAATCCCAGTGCACAAGACATTTTGACAAGGGTAAAACAAAACCAGCAAGACCGGCCGGATGTGCCGACAAATCCTGATAGGAGCCACGCATATCTCGTTCTCAGGGCACACCGGATGGGACAGGCTACGAGTAAAACCAGCCCTCAAGTTTCCTCGAGGTTGCCCCGCAGGCTGCCCAGTTTGGACCAACACTCAGAGGAGCACTGGCCCGGGGGGTTGATTAAAAATCCACAGGGGTCGGCAAGTCCCTATGCAAGTTTTAGTTTTTATTAGGAAAATGGTAAAACCAATGTGGGGCCTTGCTGGAAGAGTTTTATTCAAAGCGAACTGTCAAGAGGGTCCCATACCCCTCACCGTGTTAGGGATGCAAAATCAAGGAATAGAACACCTGTATGACAGAAACTAGGGCGACAAGAGTGGAACAAAACACCAGGCATAAGGCCGAGACTTCCACCCTTTACCAAGTATATAGATGCATTAATTAAATAAGAGATATTGTGATATCCCAACATATCCATGTCCCAACATGGAACAACCTACAACTGCACCTGCAACTAGCAACACTATAAGAGGGGTTGAGCAAACTGGTAACATAACCAAACAATGGTTTGCTAGGAAGGGTTAAAAGGTTAGAGGCTATCATGGCAATTTTGGGAGGCTTGATAAACAAGTGGAAGGTAGGCGCGACATAGTGATATCATCAAGACAACTAGCATAGCAAAGATAGTAGTGAGATCCAAGGTGACGGTCATCTTGCCTGAAATCCCGCTAGGAAGAAGAACGAGTCCATGAAGAAGATGAAGCCACGTAGTCGAACGAATCCTCACAATCGCAACAAAACAGGAGCTATCGAGAACGAGCACAACCGGAGAGAAACAAACAACATAGTAAACACACAACACATAAACATGACATGATTCTCAACCAAGTATGATGCATGACAAGGCTACATGATGCTACTCACAGCAAGAGATGATGCATACAAGAGCCACACATCAAAGCAAGTTTAAATGAGGCCGGATACAACATATGCCAATTCTGGTAAGTCCTCATATGCAAATTTCGAAATTGTTCCAGATCTGATTAAAACACAATGTTGAAGTTGTTAAACATTAAGTTAAAGTGCACCAAGATGATCTACATGGTTTTCTAGTGAAGTTACATATAAGGTTCGTTTAATTCGGAGCTACGGCCTAGAAGATATGAGCAAAACAAGTTAAACATGGCATTGATGCAAATGCAAGCAAAACAACATCACAAACACTCCAAAACAAGGATGCAACAAGGTAACATGAAACTACATGCAAAACCAAGCAAGTTTCATATAGAGCATGCTCAAAACGGAGCAACGGTTCAACACATACACTAAATACAAGTTTCAAACACAATCTGCCCAAAACAGCAACTAAGCACTTTACAGTCAAGGAAAAAACATGCTACAGGAATCATATGGGCATAAACTTCACATGCACTCAAAGTAAAGGCAACATGCTACAATTAACATTTAAGGTTCAGGTTCATAGGCATCAAGATTAATCCAAGATGATAAATGCAAAATGCAACTTATTAACACAGATTATGACAGTGAAAAATAGGGCATACATGTGAGAAGGAATAACATATTGACATGTTGGAGACATGAAACAAAGATGATATAGTGCAAGAACATGGCAAACAAAAGCATGGAACTAAAGTACAGGTTAAACATGGCAAAACATGATTACTAAGCATCTCCAGAAGAGCCCTAGATCAATGGAAACCAACAAGACAAGATGCAACATGATATAAGCTAATTCTCAGACTTAGAGGAAATCTGGGAATGTAAACAATAACATTACGATGTTGACTTTGGAGGCACATAACAGCAAGCATAGCAACTTCAATAATGATGCAGAAGACATGGGCATGTAGTAGATATGATATACTTCAACTTAGTCCATGGGCACAAGTTCATATGAAGCATGGAGTAATTACTATGACTAGATGACCCGTTACGCTGATGGCGCAAAGGCCGACAGCAAGCCAAGTATTGTATGGGTGGTGACAGGAAATGTCAGACACAGATCAAAATAATGAGTACTTACTGCTAGTTATTGTTTCTGTTCACGATTACTGTTTCTCCTGTAACACTATGTGCTAAATGATAGTGTTATATCCCTTGAGTGGAAGGTGGACGCTGCCAGGTAGAGCATGCCTCTTCCTTGCTTAATTAGCATATTTGTTGTTGCTGGTGAGTACTCAATGTTTGAAATAGAGAAAGTAGTAAAAACAGATAATTATATATAAGGGTGGCATTATGCATATTAATAGATCGACAAGGAACAACAACATAGGTTATATAGGTAAAAGCATATGTGGTAGCTGTTCAAAAGCAACAAATAGCATCGGCGAAAAACAGAGGAAGGTTTCTTCCTATTACAAAGCTTGATTAGTAGTCCTTAGACTGCTAGATGATATTTAGATACGACTTCCATTGTTGTGATGGTTCATCTAAAGGCAATGCACGATGAGAACCAGGCGTTGCTTTGTGCTGACCTTGAAATGAAAGGCACAGATGTCTCCTTCATGGATTTTTGCAAGGAGACGGAATTAAGACCAGTTGGTTGTTACGGTGGCTCTCTTGTTGGTTGCTAGCATGATGTGACAATTGGCGTGTAGGTCACTCTTCGCAAGCCTCACCTTGAGCGTATCGTAATCTAGGTCAATGTAATCTTTTAGTTTGCTTTCAATGTATTTGACCTGAAAATACTGTGTGAGAAAAAAGGAATGGATTGGAGAGTGTCTTGTCACTCTTACACTGAGAAGGTTTAAATATAGATATTGAGAACAGTTATCAATAATAATGGCAGGAAGCAAAAGAAGGGTGCAGAGCATGCTACATTCCTTCCTATGTGGAGTATAAGATGTAAATTGGTTGTTTCTGTATGTATGGTACTCTAGTGAAGGAGAACAAACATAGGATGGAATAAAACATGTATATCAGACTATATGAATATTAGTTTCTAAAGTCATATGTAGCAAGTTGATGAGAATTGTTGTGCTGGTGCTAATAGTCACTAGTACAATAAGGGTCGAATGTGAGACACATTAGTCCCGGTTTGCATTTGAGCCGGCACTAATGTGTCCATTAGTTCCGGTTCAAATGGCTAGGCGGGAGGAGATCTTTAGTACCGGTTCATTGCAAACCTTTACTACCGGTTCGTGCCACGAACCGGTACTAAAGATGCTGGGGCCCGGCCAGCACCTTTAGTACCGGTTCGTGGGACGAACCGGTAGTAAAGAGGTTGTGGCAGGCTATTTTTAGTCCCACCTCGCTCCCCTAGCAAGATTTTTACCACCTTAAAAATGTCACTTCTCAAACTATCACAAGCATTTGGTCTTCATTGAACTCTATGTGTATAATTTGTGGACTCAATATGAGTCTTCACCGGTTTCTAAACCGTTGAGGACTCATATTGACAATTTAGATTGTACACAAAAAGATCATTGATAATCAATGTATTTTTTATGTATATTTTTACATGTTTACGCCCTCACTCTCTCCACTCACTCGGTCTCCCCCTCAATCCCCCGCGCCGGTCCTCCCCTGCCAGCTGCCACTCACTTCAAAACTGGATGCACTTCGTGTACAAACTGGACAATCTCTTTCGGAGTATCAGGGTTTCAGACGAGAACTCATCTGTTACACGGGCACTTCATTTTTTTTAACTTATTTGAACTCCAGACTTTTTTTGAGCTGGCATTATGCAACATTCGAAGCGACGTCATCAATTTCCAATACGTTCTGACATCATTTGTTGTTTTCAGTCACCGATTTGTTTAGATCAGAGCTAAATGACCGTGAAATTTAAAATCACGACAAAACAAACTCTGAAAATGTTGAAGGTATCATCATTTCACCCGCATAGCATGTGCGAAAGAGTAGAGAGGGTCACGACAAAATCTAGACGCACTTCGTGTACAAACTGGACAATCTCTTTCGGAGTATCAGGGTTCACTACTAGGGAAAAGCCTATACACAGAATCTTATCAGCAGCGCGCTTCAAAATAACTCGCTGCTGCTAACTAGCGATGGCGCCGCCTGCATTTAAACTTCTGCTGAAAACAAATATAGCGATGCGCGTCCTCTCAAAGACGCTGCTGCTGCTATAATTCTGACGAGGCGCCATGAGGCTAGTTATAGCAGCAACACGTTATAGCGGCACGCTGCTGCTGCTACGTAGCATAGTAGCAGCGCATTTCTCGAGATAAGCGCTCTCGCTAAGTTTCCTACAAAATTTAGTCCCACCTCGCTCCGTGAAGAGAGTTTCTACCACCTTAAACATGTTACTTCTCAAACTTTGACAAGCACTTGATCTTCATTGAACTCTATGTGTAGAATTTGTGGCTGCAATATGAGTCTTCACCTATTCCTAAACCGGTGAGGACTCATATTGACAAATCAGATTGTACACAAAAAGATCGTTGATGATCAATGTATTTTTGATATATTGAACAAAGTCTATTTTTACATGCTGACACGTAGCAGTAGCGCTTTATTGTGAAAGGCGCTGCTGCTAGATAGCTTAGCTGTAGTGTCTTTTCCTAAAGCGCGCTACTGCTAAGCCATTCATCTCCCCATCTCCTCCATGCCGATCCACTCACACAACCACTCAATCCTCTCCGTCTGCGCTGCGCGCCGGTCCACCCCCGTCACCCCTCCTCCATCTGCGCTGCGCGCCGTCACCTCCTCCTCCTTGCTGGACTCGGTACCGGCCTCCTCCTCCGTCCTCCCTCTCCACTCGCCGCTGGCCGGCCCCTCCTCGCTCCGCCTTCCTCCTCCGTCCTTCCTCAACTGGCCACGCCGGCCGGCCCCTCCTTGCTCCGCCTTCCTCCTCCGTCCTCCCTCAACTGGCTGCGCCGGCCGGCCCCTCCTCGCTCCACCTTCCACCTCCATCCTACTCTCTTCTCCCTCCTCAAGTCGCCCCTCCTTCTCCCTCCTGCTCATATGCAACATTTTGATTTAGTTGATTTAGTAGGCTAGTTGATTTAGTTGACTTAGAACATTTTGATTTAGTTGATTTAGTAGGCTAATTCATTTAGTTGATTTAGTCGACTCAGAACATTTTGATTTAGTAGGCTAGTTCATTTAGTTGACTTAGAACATTTTGATTTAGTTGATTTAGTAGGCTAGTTCATTTAGTTGATTTAGAACACTTTTATTTAGTTGATTTAGTAGGCTAGTTGATTTAGTTGATATAGAACATTTTGATTTAGTTGATTTAGTAGGCTAGTTGATTTAGTTGACTTAGAACATTTTGATTTAGTCGATTTAGTAGGCTAGTTCATATGCAACATTTTGATTTAGTTGATATGATTTAGTTGATTTAGTAGGCTAGTTGATTTAGTTCACTTGGAACATTTTGATTTAGTTGATCGTTAATCCTTTGCTCATATTGCTTTAGGAAGAATGGCGCCAACACCACCACCACTATGTCGACTATGCAAGTCAAGATGCGCCACAGACCTTGCAACCGGCAAGCTGTTAAGCATCTACTTCCAATGAGTTTTAAGTCATGCGGTAAGAAATTAGATGAAATGTAATAACTATTTTATTTTTAGTGTTGGCATTATCTGCATTGTGTCATTTTGCTTATTTTACAGATCGTCCCGTGCAATGTGAGGTTGAAATTCAACAAGTCGACAGAGAGACCTTTGTGACATTAGAGGCTCTGGGGGCCGTACACTATGGAGGTCGAGAAAGGGCGCAATATCGCAGATTGGAGGAGATGGATGTGCCGTTTCATCGCTCGCATGCGTCTTCTTGGTGGTGAGTTGATCAGCTTCAACTTCCGAGCGAAAGACCCAAGCTAGCTGTCATTTATCTCAACTTGGTGGAAGATGATGAAGATGACGAAGATGATGAAGATAATGAGGACCCACTCGATGTAGATGATGAGGACCCACTTCATGAAGCCATCGTAGCTCAAAGAACAAGGCTGAGTGAGGAGGAGGTGTCCAACTTTGTGGGACATAATTCCGCCACGTCTTGACTTTGTCGGGTGCCATTCGTGACCTGCTTGACAAATACCATGGTTGATCGACATGATATGGTATGTTATACTTACAAATGCAAATTATCCGATGAATTACTTAGTGTACAGTCCAATGATATGGTATGTTGTGTGGAATCTAGTCGATGATAATGTTTTAGTGTAGAGTTCGATCACATGCTTATTAGTGTAGAATCTAAGGAAACTATTAATAGTGTAGATAATCCATATGTACTTATTTGCGAGACTATTTATGAATTGATATGTTTTTCTTATTCAGAAATTGGCAAAGAGCATATCTGTGAGTTATGGTATCGAGCCCGATGAAGAAGGCTCACCGGACTACGCCTTCGCAAGGGGCTCCGTCACAACTTTATACTTACAGCGTGGACACGGACGGTCGCACACACTTAAACTCGGTTGGGTGGAAGAAATTCCTCGATGGCAAGAATCTTCGTGTTGGATAGGCCATCCTAATTACTATCAGGAACACCAACCGCCCAGGCTTGAGGATGATGATTGTCTTTGATATCATCTAGAACTACATATGTGTGTGTGTGGCTATATCATCTAGAACTACATATGTGTGTGTGTGTGTGGCTATATCATCTAGAACTACATATGATGATCGTCGTCGATATCATCTAGAACTACATATGATGATGGCCGTTGATATGACCTTGTACTGCTTGAGGATGCATGTTGACTATGCATGAAATTGTTATCTAGTACTCCCTTCGTTCCAAATTACTCGTCGTGGTTTGAACTAAAACCATGACGAGTCATTTGGAACGAAGGGAGTACTACCTAGTAATGGTTTATGAATTTAATATCTACTAGTAGTACCTAGTATCTAGTATCTGAAAGGAGAACTGAAAGGGAAGGGGTAGTGGGAAAATGATGAAAGATATAGCAGTAGCGAGGGATGGTGAAATCGCTACAGCTAGTTAATAGTAGCGCGTTCCTAAAAAGCGCTGCTGATATCGTCAACAGTAGTAGCGCGGGTTAGGGCCGCGCTACTACTATGAGTTAGCTGTAGCGCCTTATTAGTAGCGCGGCCACCTGCGCTGCTGCTAGCCTCAAAACCCGCGCTACAACTAGGGTTTTCCCTAGTAGTGGTTTCGGACGAGAACTCATCTGTTACACGGGCACTTCATTTTTTCTAAACTTATTTGAACTCCAGATTTTTTGAGCCGACATTATGCAGCATTCGAAGCGACATCATCAATTTCCAACACGTTCTAACATCATTTGCTGTTTTTCAGTCACCGATTTGTTTAGATCAGAGCTAAATGACCGTGAAATTGAAAATCACTACAAAACAAACTCTAAAAATGTTGAAACTTGGCATGGTATCATCATTTCACCTGCATAGCATGTGCGAAAGAGTAGAGAGGGTCACGACAAAAACTAGACGCACTTCGTGTATAAACTGGACAATTTCTTTCGGAGTATCAGGGTTTTGGACGAGAACTCATCTGTTACACGGGCACTTCATTTTTTTAAACTTATTTGAACTCTAGACTTTTTTTGAGCCAGCATTATGCAGCATTCGAAGCGATGTCATCAATTTCCAACATGTTCTGACATCATTTGCCATTTTTCAGTCACCGATTTGTTTAGATCAGAGCTAAATGACTGTGAAATTGAAAATCACTACAAAACAAAGTCTAAAAATGTTGAAACTTGGCATGGTATCATCATTTCACCTGCATAGCATGTGCGAAAGAGTAGAGAGGTTCACGGCAAAAACTGGACGCACTTCATGTACAAACTGGATAATCTCTTTCGGAGTATCAGGGTTTCGGACGAGAACTCATCTGTTACACGGGCACTTCATTTTTTTAAACTTATTTGAACTCCAGACTTTTTTTGAGCCGGCATTATGCAGCATTCGAAGCGACGTCATCAATTTCCAACACGTTCTGACATCATTTGTTGTTTTTCAGTCACCGATTTGTTTAGATTAGAGCTAAATGACGTGAAATTGAAAATCACTACAAAACGAACTCTGAAAATGTTGAAACTTGGCATGGTATCATTATTTCACCCACATAGCATGTCACTACACCATGACACTCAAATCAACGTCAGACAATCTTTCGCCATAGGTCAATTAAGGCGACACATTTACTGTCGGCAAAGAACTTTAGCGACAGAAGGGGGCTGTCGCCTATAGTCCTACCGGGAAAGGTCATTGCCGACACATAAATTTATGCCGACAGAAAGTATGACAGCATTGGTGATATTTACGCCGACAGACATTTCTACAGCGACATACAGCTTTATGCCGATAGTTTGTCTGTCACCACGATATTCCGACGGATTTTGTGATGCCATAGATACACCGACAGTCTTTCTGATACTACATGTACCGACAGATACTGCATCACCCATTTCTATTCCTACAGTTTATCTGCCGATGTGTTATACCAACAGTTAATCTGACATGCAGCACTTCTACCGACACACTTCGTGTGAGGGTTATACATTTGAGCATAAATGCAAATGCACTTATTAACATGAAATTAAAATCATAAAATTCAATTCATGTTCAGTACGCAATACAATTGCACTCTTCTATTCATCAGAAGATAACAGCCAATCCATTCATTCAACATATATAAATGATTCCAAATGCACTCTTCCATTCATCACAAGATAACAGCCGGTGCATTCATCCAACATATATAGAAGATTCACTAGTTTTCTTCACTCAAGTTAGCTACAGCCATTAAGGAAATACATAAGTCGACATTTAGGTCATGGCCTGTTACAAAATATAATGAGCTAGTTCTCAAGAGATCAATCGTTCGGTCACTTGACTACTACAAAATATTATGGAAGATACCCAGTCTTCGATCAACCGGACATCAACTTCCATATGTACAAAATGCGTCGACCATGTTCCATGTTATGGACAAAAGCGATCAGCGGAACATCCTAGATCAACTTCAGTACTTGCTACTTTCTCCCATTTGTCCCTGCAAAAGAACTTGTACCTTTGAGCAATCTTAGAAATTGAGAACAACAAAATGAAGTCAGGATGGAAGAGACATGATTCTCTGGACCATAATACTGTACAAAATGCTATATATTTTAGTCCAAAAGAAATGATAAAAAAATAGTATGCTGACTGCTGCTACAAGTTATGTACAACAACTGAGATGTTCTATATTTTCAGTCTAAAAGAGATATATTTTTAGTCCAAAATGTAGTTTCTCTCATTGGTTCGCTGTAGCTTTTTTTTTAGAATTGGTTCTATTGTACTAGCTGCTAGCCTGCTACATGCTAGACTATGGACATCCTTTCTCTCTTTCTTTTAGGATAAGGAAAGCCTCTCTCAAACCAATAAAAACTGCATAGAATATCTTAACTCTCTCATGTTTTCCCCATTGTCCCTAGGACAGAATGAGGAACCAGAAATAAATAATAAATAAAATAGGCTTAGAAGATTGTATGAGGACACAAACAGGTCACAAATAGATGTACTATAAGGATGACAACAACACAAGTCAATTCATTTGCACACTAGCAAGCACAACCAGCACCACTCCTCGATGAATGAAAAGCAAAAACTTGTTTGTTCTCAGTTCTAAGTGTCAGATAGAGGTACTGGTAGTGGTATATAACTATATATACTATTTGCTCTCAGTTCTAAGAGTCATATAGAGATGGTGGCATTGACAGGAATAATACCTGAATTGTGCGATGACGACAACTGTGATTTGCTGCAAGGTTTGATCTACAAAAATAATAATTAGTTAGCATCATGTGATAGTTTACACTAGGCAGGAAAATGTATATAATAAAATTTTACCCTATTTGATGGCCATGCAATGGACATGTGGTGAGCATCGCCCATTGTTTGCATCCCATCATATCCACCGGCAAGCTCGGCCTCTCTTTTCAATACAACATTCACAAGAACTTCGTAATATTGCATCCCAAGAACTTCACCTCCCACTATGGTGTCTTGGTTGGTTGAGATAACCATTGCCTTTGCCACAGGATCAGATCTCACCAAATGATATAATATGACATCCCTACCAACCTAATTCATGCATCATCTATTAGAAACATGAAGAATGGAAAACATAACACAACAAGATATATGTAGTTAAGAGATGAGATGCTTACAAGGTCTTATTGATTGTGAGAGGCTTGAGGGGCCTGACGGGCGCTTGGAGTGACCGCATGGCTTCTAGGTGGTAAATGTGTGGCTGCAACATTATGGCTAGATGGTACACGCTTCTGGATGAACAAGCCTCCATCTTCCTGGACTGTATCATGATGACCCTCATGTTCCTCTTCCTCATCGTCATCATCCGGTAAAATACGTGAGAACTATGGAGGGACATAAAAAGAAAACGAATTAGTGCACCTATGATTCACGTATCTGAACAAAAGTTGATAACTATGCAATTACCACAGGTTGAGAGACAGAATTGGGAGGCGAAGGCGTGGGCGTTTCAACACTGTGACTTCCTTGTGAAAACATGGCATGCTGCATCTCATCAAAGCGTCATTCCATTGGTTGCATTCTCTCCTGTAGAGTTGAAACTTCTTGTTCAGCATGTCGACGAAGCTGTATTTGCATTGCAAGCTTTGTTGGCATTTTAGCTTTTGTTCCAGGCGCCCCCACACTCTGTGGAGTTGGCCTCGTACCCAACATACGGACACGTCCTCTTGGTTCCTTCTCTCCAAAAGTATGTGCATAAAGATCCCCTTCTTCAATAGAGTTTTCCTCGAATTCTGGGTGGAGTTTAGCTTCAGTTTGAAGTTTCTTCTAAAAGAATAGAGCAAAATGAGGCTCCTCAAGTTATTTCCATGTTGAAGCCACATGCACGATATTATTACAGAAAAGAGATGATGAATGGTACATGTGACTTACAATTAGTGGCACTGCTAGTGGGGTGGGAACTCCAGTTTTCTTACTTGTATGTACTTCGACAAATATTTGGTCTCTTCCTAGATAGTACCCAAGTTTCTGAGCCTGCAACTAATTTGTTTCACTAATAACTAAAACAACCAAAACTGATATGATACATCACTTCAAAAAGAAGTGCTTGAGCAGTTGAGTTTCCCATATCATGACCAATACGAGCAAAACTCTTACTGCCAGCTACATGTAGCAATTTCAAATTGGAACGATTTTGTTTGTTTCTAGCACTGCTAGCCTAAAAAAGATGCAAACAGTGAATTAAGCTAGGATATAACATGTGAAGACATTAGTTCAATTCAGAACCAAGTAAAATAGTTTGAGCCTTACCTCAGATTCTTGTTTTCACCACTGATGATAAGTTCTATCCAATCGTCCTTTTGAATTCTTTCATCATGTCTTTCCATAAGTTCCTCATCTGTCAATGTGGCATCAAACTTCTCCTTTAGGTTTGACTTAAATTCTCTCCATTTCTTTGCAGCTGCGGTCATAAAGTAATCGAAAGCAGCTTCATCCACCTCAAAATATGACTGGACACACATGAAAAAGAAGCCATTTAGCGAAAGCCAGCTAGCAAAAATAGAGACTATAGGAAAAAAATATTTTGACAATCTGAACTACCTTTATGTCATCCCATTGCTTTAACTTTAACTCAGGACAACATATCCCCAGTCCTCAATTAGCACCGATAATTGCTTCCTTACTAATGTTCCAATGAAATTAGCAAATGTTTTACCATTCCTACCAACAGGCTAACCAAACTCATTTAGTTCAACCTTTTGCTTTGGTTGGTCTCTATCATATATCTTCCTTGATTCGGTGGGACCTCTTCCTCTCTTCTTTTTTTGTTGTACAGTCACAAGTGAAGCATTTGCTTTACAATGCAAAAGGAATGAGTGAGAATCTAAAGTCATAAATCTAAATACATGGTCACACTCAAAGATGTTGTAATGCAAATATAAAGACATAAATCTGAAGTGCAAATCTGCACTCATAACTCTAATGTGTGCAGGAAATGAACAAGTTTAGCAAGAAATGAGAATGATGGAACAAGTTTAGTGCAGGAAATGAACAAGTTTAGCAAGAATACCTTGAACGTCATCTAAGCCATGTCCTATGGGTTCATTATTTGGATCTTCAGCATCATGGTTTAACCTTGACTGGGAACGCAGATTACGCCCTCCATTTGCAACTTCACTCGTGTAGTTATTTACCTAGGAAAAAAGCATAAATATGTGTTAAAGATGGTCATGCTTGTGAAGAATGAGAAGTACATTGAATTTATACAATGAGAAGTACACAACCTTTTTCCTTTTCTTGGATGGTTGTGGTGAACCTTTCTCAGTGGGATTCTTGTTTCCTCCCAATGCTTCATTCCTTTTAAGTCCTATAAGAGCTCTCACATTTCTCTCATTTTCTGTAATATTTGCAAGACTCGTAGTTTCATCAAGCAGAGGGACCTCGCTTCCTCCTCTTGTTCCTACCATCTTTTTTCCTGCAAGTGACAAATGTTAGAACAAGATGCTTAACAGAAAATAGTGGATAAATATGCATAGCAAGCAGATTAAAACATAAGGCAGAAAGAAAATGCAAATGCCCCTTACTTTCTAGATTTTTTTAGCATACACAATTCTCCCATCTATGTCTGTTATAGCACAATCAATACTTTGAAGATCATCATGGAAACATGAATAGATATGTGGATCAACCATTGGCATAGCGCTCTCTACATCCTCATCTTCAGCTTCATGCATGGCATATGAGCCCCGTGGATTGTAGTGGCTAACAATAACCCATTCATCATCAATTGGGTCTTCAACATAGAAAACTTGAGTTGCTTGCGATGCTAAAATGAAAGGCTCATCCGATATATTTTCACCAGTATTGACCAAATGCTTGAAATTCATAGAAGTTACCCCAAGGCAGTCAACTTTTACCCACTTGTCTTTCATGCGGTTGTCAACCCAATCACATTTGAAGAGAACTATTTTTCCTTTATTTTCATAGTTCAACTCAAGAATTTCCTTTATGATGCCATAAAATGTTTGGTTTCCTATTATCATATTATCAAGGTTTCCTTTTTCATAACGTGTAGTCTGCGCAACTAGAGCTACACCACTATTTTGCACAGGCCTACAATCATCATAGGACTGCGTATGAAAATGTAACCCATTTATAGTATAGCTACTAAACTGTTGTGCAACTTTGATTGGCCCCTGAGCTAAAATACGTATCTCCTCTGGCACTTTGTCTCCCATTTCTTCCACCTGTTAATGTGGAATATAGTATTTTTAAAGTTGGATGGAACTCACTTCATATATATACATCACAAGAAAAGAGAGACATGTGACCATTTAGATGCTTCTTAAACCACTCATGGAAGGACTCATGCTGGACACGACTAATTTGTTGATTATTTTTAAGACCAATTGAGGAAAGATATTCCTTATGCTTGATGCAAAGCATTCATCACTTCAACAACAAGCATAAATAAAATGCAAAATGCAAAACAAAAAAAATGGACAACTTACTTCAAATAAGGTTCTATGTGGTCATGGTTGAACAAGACATATCTATGAGCTTGAATCCAAGTCTTATTGTCCAATAACACAGAATGTTTGCCAACTAATCCTCGACCAAGGTTGCTAAAGAAAGGTGTGGTACTACTGGTTTCCATACCCAGACCTTGATCATTTCTAATTTGTCGAGTAAACTGAGTTTCGCCTTTTATATACCGAGAACAGTATGTAAGAGTCTCATCAAATAAATAGCTCTCGGCAATAGATCCCTCTGAATGACTTCTAGTATGAACAAAGCCCTTACACCGACACAAATACCTATAACGAGGTAAACAAATCAAATGACTGTCTATTTGCAGAAGTATACTTTTGCTGCTACAAAAGTGATCGGTGACCATTTCCTTTCTATAAGAAACATGTTGCAAAAGTGCACTGGACTAGCTATTTTTGCTTGGGCTGGAAGATGCACCATCAAGTGTACCATGATATCAAAAAAGGATGGGGGGGATATAGTCTCAAGAATGCTTAAGGTCTCAGCAATTTCAGCCTATAGTTTTTCCATATCACTAACTGAAATAACATGTGAGTAAATCGGCTTGAAAAAATTGCTAACACGAATCAGTGCTGCACTAACTTTTTCGGGCAATAGCCTTCTCACAGCAAGTGGTAGCAAATGTTGCATCAAGATGTGGTTGTCATGGCTCTTTAGCCCAATTATTTTCCTTTCCTTAACATGCACATTACCACGTATATCAGCTTCTAAACCATAAGGGAACTTAGCTCCTTTAAATACTCCACAAAATAACCTCTATTAGGCAACATTCATTTCATAAGGAGATGGAGGTAAATAAAATTTACCTTCTACTTCAAGTTCAACATGATGAAGTTCACTTCTAATGTTTAGAGCTTGAAGGTCCAAGCGAGAGTTCAAATTATCCTTAGACTTCCCATCAATGCACAACAATGTGTTGATTATGTTCTCACATACATTTTTTTTCTATGTGCATTACATCTAAGTTGTGACGCAGCAACAAGCTCTCCCAATATGGCAGCCTGTAAAAAATAGACTTCCTTTTCCAAACTATTAACGGCTCATCATCCTTGCGCTTCCACTTGGTTTTCTTCTTCCCGGAAGGATCCTTCCCAAAAACTGTATGCATATCTTTCGTCTGAGCAACAATTTCTGGTTTAGAGAGAGGAATTGGCGCCGGCCTATGCTCAGCAATGCCATCAAAAGAATGGGTATTGGACCTAAAGGGGTGGTGTTCATGTAAGAACCTGCGATGCCCCATGTAGCATGTGTTGCTACCATTATTCAGCCTAAGAGAACATGTGTCAGAATGACATTCAGGACAAGCTCCTTCACCGGAGGTGGTACAACCAGCTGTATACCCTAGGCCCGGGAAATCATGAATGGTCCATAATATGGTAGCCTTCAAATTAAAGAACTCTTCTTTTGAAGCATCGTATGTTCTGACACCGTGAAGAAACATATCTACCATATCATCAACTAACGGCTCTAGATAAACATCCATATCACTACCAGGAGCATGTTTACCAGGAATCAACAATGTGAGAAAAAAATTTGATTGCTTCATGCACATCCAAGGAGGGAAGTTATAAGGAATCAAGATAACAGGCCAAACACTATAATTAACATTATTAGATCTGAAAGGATTAAAACCATCTGCTCCATATCCAAGCCTAAAATGGCGACTGTCCTTAGCAAAGTCCTCATGCAACTCATCAAAATACTTCCATTGAGCAGAATCAGCTGGATGCCTGACCAAACCATCTTTTGTATGCCCTTCATCATGCCATCTGGTGAGAGCTGCTGTTCCGGAACACATAAACAACCTCTGCAGCCTTTTCTTTATTGGAAAATTACGGAGAACCTTCCTAGGTACCTTGTGGACACGTTTTCCATCTAGACTCTTCTTTTCAGATTTCCATCGTGATGTATTGCATATTGGACAAACATCAGCCTTAGCATGGTTTTTCCAGAAGAGGATGCAATCATGTTCACATGCATGAATACTAACATATCCAAGTCCTAGGCATTTCACCAATTTCTTAGCCTCATTATAGTTCTTAGCTAGTGAGGACCCTTCAGGAAAAGCATCATTAAGTAGATCTAGCAACAAGTTAAAACTTTTATCTGACCATCCACCAAGCAATTTGACATGAAGTAGTCTAATTATGAAACGCAGTTTTGAGAACTTCTTACACCCAGGATATAGCTCTTGACTAGAGTCATTTTTCAACTTTTAAAGAGCTTCTAAATATGCATCAGTCTGCTCAGAAACTGCATCATCTTTGAAATCCCCCTCCTTATCTAAACCGCCCCTAAGTCTCGAAGCAAAACAGAAAAGTCATGCTCTTCAGGTGACTCCTCCTCAACCTCATTCTCATGAGCGTCAGGAACATTCAAGAAAGAAGAACTAGATTCTCCATGAAAAATCCAAGTTTTATATCCATGGAGAAACCCATCACATACCAGATGCTCATGCACCTCTCTTTCTTCATTCCAAAATGAGTTTAACAGTTCTTACAAGGACATAATATTTTGTTTCCGGATGAATTACTAAATGCAAAGCTTAAGAATTTTTCCACCCTTCCAAATACACCTTTGTGTGCCTACATGTTATATAAATATGCATATGCTTCAGATGAGATGTAGTCAAATAATTGCTTAGTACCCTATAACCGCTAAAAAAATTGTGTTGTACCTAGGCTCATCCATCCACCTTTTGTCCATGGTGGCTACACCTTCACAAGTTATTCACAGACTACTAAGTGAAGTGTACACTCAGAGTATCGATGTTGCTGCAAAAATTGGCATGCACTATGAACATACAAGTCAAATAGACATAAACTTGAAATAGGGGCATTGAGCTTCTAAAACAGGTTGGATGCTCATAATCATGTTAATGCAAGAGAGATATATCTACAACTACTTGATTAAAACAGATCACACTAAGTATGGTTCACACAACCAAATCTGCAACTACTTGAAGTACAAAATGAACAATAAAAAACTGAAACTAAAAGAAAATCATGCAAGTCATCCAATCAGGTCTATCACGCAAGCATCCTTCAATCAGGCCATTAGTGACAATGTGAACTATAGAAAGTACCTCTTTAGTTCTGTATAGGCGGGGCAGAGGAAAGCCATCAGCAGGAACAGAGGTCACCCATTGAGGAAGAACAACTGCGGATCCTTGCGTCTGACCCTCTGCTTCTCCTTGCCGGTGGTAGGTGCTGCTACTCCTCGGCGCAGCGGACGGCGCTACAGCTCCTAGGCAGATGTGGGGGACGGCGCTACTGCTCCTCGGTGTGGCGGAAGGAGCTGCAGCTCCTGGGCTGATGTGGGGGATGACGCTGCTGCTCCTCGGCGCCGCGGATGGCGCTGCTGCTCCTCGGTGTGGCGGATGGCGCTGCCGCGGCGGACGGAGCTGTAGCTCTGGCGATGTGGGCGGGGTCGAGAACGGCCGGGGGGTGAGGGGACGGGCGGATGTGGCGCGAGGGGGCGGGGGATCGAGAGGATGGGCGGGGGTCGGAGGCGGGCTCGGCGTGGAGGTTGGGTCTTGGCGGCGCGCGAGTTGGGGGGACGGGCGGCGGCGCTAGGTTTAGGTCGGGACGGCCGCGGGCGGCGTGCTGTGATTCAGGGTAGCGAGAGAAAGGGTAGAACTGGGGATTGAGGGTATATTTGGTTGTCTTTTTTCTTTTTCTTTTTTTCTCCTCTAGTCTGGCTCGGAAGTTTCACATGGCGCGCGCATGGCTCTCATTCCCCGCCACATTTTTTTGGTGCGGGCTGAAGCAAACAACGCCGACACTTTCTGTGTCCCCACGAATCAGCGGCAGACAATATATCACTAAAGTCCGTATATGCCGAAAATGCATCAGCGATCTGGTGGTGATTTGGCGATAGATAATATGTCATGAGGATATACAACACCATACTGTGTGTCGGCATAGTTTGTGACAAAAAAAGTGTCGGCGATGCTCACTTCTACCAACAGACGCATGTCTTCTTTGCAGTGTCGTGGTGTAGTGTGTGAGAAACAGTAGAGAGGGTCACGGCAAAAACTGGACGCACTTCGTGTACAAACTGGACAATCTCTTTCGGAGTATCAGGGTTTCGGATGAGACCTCATCTGTTACACGGGCACTACATTTTTTTAAAACTTATTTGAACTCCAGACTTTTTTGAGCCGGCATTATGCAACATTCGAAGCGACGTCATCAATTTCCAACACGTTCTGACATCATTTGCTGTTTTTCAATCACCAATTTGTTTAGATCATAGCTAAATGACCGTGAAATTGAAAATCACTACAAAACAAACTCTGAAAATGTTGAAACTTGGCATGGTATCATCATTTCACCCGCATAACATGTGCGAAAGAGTAGAGAGGATCACGGAAAAAACTGGCGCACTTCGTGTACAAACTGGACAATCTCTTTCGGAGTATCAGGGTTTCGGACGAGAACTCATCTGTTACACGGGCACTTCATTTTTAAACTTATTTGAACTCCAGACTTTTTTTGAGCCGACATTATGCAGCATTCGAAGCGACGTCATCAATTTCCAACACAATCTGACATCATTTGCTGTTTTTCAGTCATTTACCGATTTGTTTAGAGAGCTAAATGACCATGAAATTAAAAATCACTAAAAAATGAAGCATTATGCAGCATTTGAAGCAACTAAAGCAAAAATATTCACAAAGAAACTAAATACAGCAAAAAAACTAATAGTTGAATTAATATAAAACTAATAGTTGAATACAGCAAACATAATTTATTTTTATTAAGAAAATTAATAGAACTAGTTTATTTTTAGTAAGAAAATTTAGGTATATGAGATTATTTGAACTAGTTGAATTAATATAACTAGTTTATTTTAGTAAATGCTTAGTTGAACTAGTTGAATTAATAGAACTAGTTTATTTTTAGTAAGAAAATTTAGGTATATGAGATTTGATGATCTAATTAAAATATTACTATATATAGCTACTTTATATATTTTAGTATGTAAATTAATAGAAGTAGTTTGTTTTTAGTAAACTCCTAGTTGAATTAGTTGAATTAATAGAACTAGTTTATTTTAGTAAGAAAATTAGTAGAATAAGTTTATTTTTAGTAAATGCTTGGTTGAATTAGTTGAATGAACAGAACTAGTTGAATTAACAGAAGTAGTTGAATTAATAGAGTTAATAAGTGTTTAATGTTTCACCGATATGAACATAGGAAATGTCGTCTAACGACGAAAAATATTTCATTATGTGCGAATACTGTGAAGACCAGCGCGACCTGTGCGACAGAAATTTCCTTGTGGATGATAGGCGATTCAGCATCAAGCTGGATGAGACATTCGAATTCGATATAGTAAGTCACAACAACAAGTCTTTTTTCGTAATTAAGCATGACTTATATATGCTTCATTTGCTTGAACTTATAATTTTTAATTTTCACTATTCTACTAGCGCATCCCCTGCCATGCAAGAATTTTTGTCTTGGATAAGATAGGTTTCAATGCTATGGAAACTATGGAAGTAAAGAGAGTTTACCTGAAAACTAAGCATGGTTATACTTTCAATGTCAAAGTATACAATGCAGACACGTACACCTATTTTGATTGCAAAACTTGGCAAGCACTATGCAAGGCTTATGCATTTTAGCCTGATATGGTTATCACCTTTGATATTCGTCCAGAAGATGATATTGAAGGTAATAGAGACATCTGGTCGAGGTGCGAGCGCCTCGCTTCTACCATTATGTGAGTTCTTCTCAACCATATTTATGTCTTTGATATTGTTTATTCAAAAATAGTTGACAACTAATTTCTACTGACAGCTTATTTCCATTCAAGCAAACATGTTCGATGCTTGGTAGACAGGACCTACTACTGTCCCGGAGCTGAACTAAACTGCGAGGAGATAAGTCATTATGTTTCATGGCTTGAGGATCTTCATACTATCAAGACAAAATTTCTTCCTGCACTTAGAAATGTTAGTACTCAAAACGTGCGACCAATAGTGATCGTATTGAACTACGGTCACATCTATTTAGGAATGATGGTTAGATTTTTACTATTTGTCCTCAGTGCATCTTTTGCATACATAATATTTTTGCTAAACTTTCATTGCTAAGTATATTAATTACTATACGATGTTCTTCAACAGGGACTCCCGATGACAGTTATGCCTCAGTGGATCGAGACTAAAGGTCGCATGTCAATTGTTAGCCTACATCCAAGATATCCTACATTGCACATGAGTGCATGCAATCAGGATTTCTAGAAGCGATGAATGCTTAATAGTGAAAGATTGGAGCAAAATTGTTAACGATCGCAGAGAATTACTAGGGGGCAGCAATGAGAAGAGTAGCCCACGATTAGGAGACAGGTTCATCTGCATGCTCCAGTATGATGAATCAGGAGAGCTATACATGTTCTATGCTATTTTACTTGAGAGAGAGCAGCAGGAGTGATTTAGCTAGTTCATGCTCTTAGTACTTGTCCTATCACGTCCGTGTTCTTCGTCCTGAACTTAATCTCAAAGAGTGATTTGCTTTTGTGGTGTTATGAACGCTTATAATATCATGACCATGTTGAACTCGATGATATCTTTGCTTCTGGTACAAGTGAATGTTTCTTCTTTAAGCTAGTGTTGGTGGTGATTAGATAGTGGTAATGACTATGATGATTAAATAGTGGTAATGACGACTATGATGATTTTTAGCTAGCTAGTATACTGATGTTGATGATATGATGCAAGAGTTTTTATATTAATATGATGATGATGATGAGTTATCATATCATTTATGAAAGAAACCGCAGATTTCAGCTGGATGGATCCTAGCTAAGTGATCAAGTATATGCCATATCCATATTATACTTGATCACCTAATTAGGTGATCAAGTATAATATGGATATGGCATATACTTGATCACTTAGCTAGGATATCCACATGCATCCAGTCGAAACTAATCTGTGGTACTTTCACCTAATGATTTAACTACTCATCATAATGTAAAACAATCACTAAATTAAATTGAAAACACAAAATTAAAGGAAAATAAAAAAACACGCCCAAACATTTAGTACTGGTTGGTGTTACCAACCGGTACTAATGTTCTACACGCACCCAGGCCTGGCTCGTGCCACGTGGTGGCACTTTAGCGCCGGTTCGTGATGGACCGGTACTAAAGGAAGGACCTTTAGTCCCCACTCTTTAGTGTCAGTTGCCGAACCAGCACTAAAGGCCGTTACGAACCGGCGCTAAAGCCCGGTTCTGCACTAGTGAATAGTGTATACCGTTTTTTCAATATTTCGCAATAAAGTCAATTTGATCAGGTAAATATTGCGGGTTGTACTTCTAATGATTATTCAGGTAAGTAGTTTAGTTGTGAGGCATAAGTAAAGATCATTCTTTTTTTCAATGACGTGGAAGGAAGGAGTTTACCATCCGTTGGCCTGGCTTTGCGAATGTTTTGTTGATGGTGCAGACATAGTATTTGAGATCTGGTTTTTTGTGGTGGAACATGGCAAACAACTTGTTCACATGGTGCTGATAGAGCTTCACTTCATTGTCCTAGTTTAGTTGTATTAACAAAGTATATTAATAGAAAGGTACTAACAGGTGATTAATGTAGCAATACTAAGAAAATTCGCCACTTCTAGGCTCCACGTCAGAGCCGTCCGGATCAACTTTCTTAGAGCTATCTTGCCCGCATCCTGTTTTGAACCTGTGATTGCCAAGAGAACAGAATAAGTAAACCATTATGTTGCCTTGATCATAAAAACTAAACCAACTTTACTAAAGCATTAAGATTGTCACCGACATTCTAAGAGGAGTCTCAATCTTTTTTGCCGATCCATCTCATTTGCAAGAAAAAACAGGTTGAACTAATCATGCAAAATATAGAATTTTATCAACATCTGAAATAACACAGCACATAATAGCTTACTATCAGCAGTCTCCGATTCGAGACCAGCAAAATACATATGTATGCAGGGCACCATCAGTTTTCAAAGGGGATGACTGTGGTTTAGCACCCCCATTCACATGTGTATTAATCAAGGCATCTGAACTTCATAATTGTAGGTAACAAAGTATGGCCACAAAATCATGGAGGTTCGACCTGTGATGCACCATGAATTCACCATCAATAAACCATTCTAGAGTTCGTGTAGCACTAATATTAGCATAAGGCGGTTTACATACCAGTCTTATTGTAACACTCTTCTAGGATTTTGATTAACACGGCTAGTAATTACCGACGTCACTAATGCCCAAACAGATGTACATGTAAATTACATGGCATGGGTGACGGATCAAAATCAAAGGCTAGCCGATGTGCACCATGACAGGATTAGTGATTACATGACTTGGATAGGTAAAGCCGAATCACATGAAAAGTATAGTGTCCTATAGACCATATGGAGAGAGAGTTTGTGGGGACCCCGACCCATAAGTCGTGATCATCGAATGCACGTGTATAGTGATCCCAGAGATTCTTGCTCACTGAACACACAGAAGCTGAATAACAAGATTCTTACATCCATACATACCGTTTTACACAAGTAGGACCATTATGCTCAAGTCTTGAGTGTATCATCGCAGCGGAAAATCTTCAATAACAACTTGGACCCATGCCATCTGCCTTAACCCTACAGGCATTCTGACTGGGAAGCGTCCTAGCTCGCATGTTCGTCACCGAAGTATTCCTCATCATATCCTGTTCTTTCATGCCTGGCCAATAAAATAACCAGTGGCAAGCCAATGAGTACTTTGAATGTACTAGCAAGCAACCCATGTTTTGGTTCAAGATACAACAATGCATGACATAGGTAAATTTTTGCGAAAGCTATTTTTGAGTGCAATGATATGTTCAACAACTTGTATAGCATGCATCAAGAGGATTCAAGTAACCACGAGGACAGAGTTGACGATATCAACATAAATAGAGTGGGCACCAACCCATCTAACATAAATAGAGTGGGCACCACCCATCTCAATCATGTAAAGTCCTTGACTTGACCCAAGTCATTTATCAACACACACACACTTGGTTTGTAAACAAGTGGGCGTAGCCCAAGAGCGGTTACCCAACTATCCTTGACCGTGGACACGGCTATTGAATAGTTTTACACTCTGCAGAGGTTGCACACTTTACCCACTAGATCCGGGAACTTCCATGTCATCCACGACCAGCGGTACCTCAAGTACCCGGGTAAGCACCGATCACTACCTTTCCTAGACGACACTAACATGGAGTCCACTCGATTAGCGATAACCCCGTGCCCAACTTTTCACATAACACTTTCTTGGAGCCTCGCTCCCATACTTATCACATACCACTGGCACGGGGTACCAACGGTGTGTCCGGTGCCCCATAAAAATGGTCATGGCTGCCCTACCTGGCACGACCCCGTCCCATGAGAGAGCACCAACTCTCCCCCGTCACTAGTAATGCGGGCCCCAAGCTTGTATCGGTCTAGGTACTCAATAATGCCCTTTCCCATATAAGGGTAGAGTGGTTGCGCATGTAAGGTTGGAATAACGGTCGCAACTCCGACCAATCCGTTTTGAAAACAACACACACTTTCCTCGGTACACCACTTCGTCATCAAGTGGTTACCCATCTCATCATCTCCCTCGGGCATAAGTGGCACCCGATGAGGTTTTCGAAAAGTCTTTTGATAAAGCTTTGTCTCCTTCACCATGCATAACCCGTCCCTTTTGCGTAGCAACTACTTTAGCATTCTATCTACTCCCACCGGCATAGCCCTCATAAGAAGGTAGGGCCATGCACAATGCAAGTATCAACGAGGAAGTAACAGAGGCAACCAACCCACGTGGTTCACCATCTCACCATGATTCTGATGCAACAATAATAAAGAGCTATATATGACATGCATAAAAAGGGTTCCATAGACATGGTCAAAGGGCTGCTTGCCTGTTTCAACAAAGTCTTCGAGGTCTTCAAATATCTCTGGTCCAACTCCGAGCATTTCGTCTACTTCGTCCACTATCGTCGAAAGCAACCATAATAAGCAACACAAGAAGGCAGGAAATAAAGTACTCTAAAAGTATGAGTTGGACTTTTCTGGGATACCTCTGGTAATATGAGGGATGACCAAAGTGGTTTCATTTGGATTTGATGAACGGATATCTCTGAACATTTTGATATGGTGGAATCAAGGGGTTTATGGATTTGCAAGAAGTGTACAGAAATATATTTTTGAAAAATGAGCAAAGACACCCATTTAACAATGGATGATTTTAGAAGCATCTAGGAATTGGTTTCACTGGATTTGGAGTTGAGATGATTTTCCTATGAATTTGCAAAGTTGTCAAATATGAAGAAATGGGTCATTATTTTGTGGGGTACAGAAAGTATTAATAAAAATGTTCATAAACTAAGTTATGAACTTAGATGCATCTAGGAATTTGAATCATGGCATTTGGATCAAATATGAGCCCTCTGTGATTTTCTAAACTTTATGACAGAAATGGAAAAATGGGATTTGATAAATGTTTATGAAGAGAAAGTTTCTGAAAAAATGTGCAAATAGCACCATGTGAAAGTTCATGATTTATGGAGTCATAAGAAATTTGAATCATCAAATTTGGAGTTGATTTCAATTATTTGTGGAATTTTGAAGTTGACTGGAAAAAGAAAAAAGACCAAGGTTTTACCGAAACGGGCTGGATCTGGGCGGCGGCGGCGCGCTCTGGGCGAGGGATAGATGACGGGCCGGCCCAGCTGCGTAGCTGCAGCGGAGAAGAAAGCCACGTCGGCGTACTAGCCCGAGGCGTCTTCGCCCGGGAGGCGGACTCAGTTGACCCGCTTCCACTTAATCCATGGGGGGCGGGTGGGTCGGCCGACCTGAGGTCCGCTGTCGGGTTCATCCCCGACCTCCCGCGCGGGCGCGTCGGGAGACAGAGGAGGCGAGTCCGGATGGTGCCGGCGCTCTCCCCGGCGGTACCGGCCACCGTTTCCGGTGATCCAGCCACCGGAGTGCTCGGGGAAACATGCCGCATCCGGGAGGCCATACTATAGGCGCTAGTTTCCTCAGAGAGGAGCGGGTCTTCGCCCGCGGCGGAGGATGGCATCGGCCATTGCTGGCTTCGAGGGCAGGGGCGTCCCGGGGAAGAATGGAGGCGATGGGGGCCTTCGTGGTGGTGGTGCGGGAGTACTGGAGTGGGTAGGGAGAAGAGAGTGGGGTAGTGGTGCCTGAATCCGAGCGGCGTTCGGCGGCGGCACACCGGCCATGGAGGTGCAAGGAGAGCACGGGAAGAGCAGCGGGTTGGTTCGGAGGGTCACTGGGAGTGAGAGAGGCGAAAGAAGCGAGGGAGGGCTCGGGGTGGCCTTATGTAGCCGACCGTGGCTCACCGTGGGCGTGGCGCACGGGTGGCCACGGCAGCAGCTCGGGCAGCCAGGAGGGAGGGAGGGGGTTGTCTCTGGCGTTTGTGGGGGTGGAGTAGGGCGCCGAAGAAGAGAGAGGGCGGGGAAGTGTCGAGGCGTCGCGCGTGTGAGCTCGTCCATTGGAGCTCTCGGGCGGCAAGGCAGCGTCTGAAAGGAGGCTGCAGGAGGGAGAAGGAGGAGAGGCCAGGGCGTGGCGTGTTCGCGGACGTCGAGGCACATCGTCGGGCGCTACTGGGAGGCCCGAGGTGGCCGGAGCGGTTAGGGGGCGGCTACTGTCTTGAGGCGCCAGAAGGCAGCTCTGGCGATGCAAATGGCGGCATGGCATTTTTTGGCAATGTGGGCGCGACCACTGATGTCTGGTAGTGCTTGGGGGTAGTAAAGAAGGGTGTAGAGGCATTGGATGCCCTGGGGATCCACTGGAGTGAGGAGGGAGGTTGAGAGAGAGAGAAATGCAGTTGTCCAGAGAGGAAAAATGGATCTCTGCCCCCTTCATCATTGCCTCTCGGGCAGGGAAGAACACCAGAGGTAAAGGGGGACTAGGAGGGGCTGTGGTAAAAGGTTGAGCTCATGGAGAACAAGGAAAGAGGTGAAAACATCAACTTTTAAAAATTACCAGAAGGTGTTTGATGTTGGTTTGGGCAAGAAGATAATGTCCATTTGTCATGAGGCTCCACAGGGTGAAATGACACACATAATTAGGGCCTTCCACCTATTTTGAGCTTATTTGGGCAAAGTTGCCAATGCAACTTTTGTAAACCCTAGAAATCAGCAGAAATGGACTTTTCAAGATTTAGCCATGCAAATCTATTCTCCTTGATGCACCACTTGGTGTAGTGTCATCATTTGAGGTTCTGAACATGCCCACAAAAGTTGAGATCAAAAGGAGAAAGTTGCCAATGTAGAGTTGTTCAAATTTGGTTCTGGTCAGAGAGGGTTTTGGGGCACTTTGATCAAGTTAACTTGTTCTCCAACTTGTGCCATGTAGTATAGATTAATTATTAGACCATTTGAGCATGTTCACAAGGTTTAAGAACATTTGGACATGTTTGGCAGTGTAAAGTTGCTCAAACTTCAAAATGGACAGAAATGGTTTTGAGAGGATTTGATGATGTTATATTGTTCTCCAAGTCATGAGACTTGGCAAGATCATCTAATATGTCATATGTGGCATGCTAGAATGTTCTTGGAATATTTGGAGAATATTTCCTTTGTAAATATTTCAAAAGCTTGAAATATCCAAAAAGGGATTTTGAGGGATTTGACCAATATTTTGAACATGACCATGTGTTGAAACTCTTATATATGGACAATATATGCCCAGTGAGTTTCCCTAAATTTTCAAAAATATTTTTAAAGCATAAAAATATTTTTTCCCTATTAAAGACCATTTCTGGCCTTAAGAAAAAGCTTTTAAATAAAATAGGAAAATAACTTTTAAAATTATATTTTTGTGGTTTCTGGGTATCCTATATCTAATAGGAGTCAAATATATTTTTATAAAGATTTTTACTGCCCTTAATTAAGTACTTGCAGTGCAAACCTCAATTCAGGGGTTTTTGGAAAACTAATTTTGGAAAATACTTTTTGGCCAAATTATTTTTGTAAGAAAATACTATATTGCTCTATACACATGGCATGATCATTGGGAAAAGGTTTTGGATCAAGGAGATGAAGTATAGAAGTTGGAGGATTTATTTGATTTTTAGAGCACTTGCAAACAGTAGTCAAACATTCAATCAAAGCAAAGACAAAACACTCAAAAGTTTTTGTCAAACCACATTTTAGCATGATTATTGACTTAAGTGTTGCGCCATGAAAATCAGGGTGTGACAGACCTACCCCCCTTACAAGAATCTAGTCCCCGAGATTCCCAGGACTAAGCGCGAAAGGAATCTGAAACTTGGATGCAGGGTAGTCTTCAAGTCTTCATGGTGCTTCTGCTTCCGTGTAGTGCTCCATTGAGCTTGAAGTACTTGATGATGTGGCTTCGTGCATGACGCTCTTCTTGATCCAGGTTGCTAATGGGTAGCTTGCGGTAGGTTAGACTGGGCTAGGGGTCGATGGCTTGGTGGTTAGTGTCCTTATAAGTGCTCGGGCTAGCTAGGAAGTTGAAAACACTTCCGGGGGTTGTGATGCATGGAAAGCATTGTGCACCCAGGTAACTTAGGTGGCAACTCCATCTGTTAACTGTCTTCTCTTCGTCTCGTAGTGATCTCAGAAGAGGTTGTTAAATCTTGGAGTGATCTTGCAGAAGGCCGATGAATCTTGGGGCGAGCTTTCCTTTGACATGGAAGCGCTGGGTTCCTTTGAGAGGGGTGACCCGGAGATAAACATGGTCTCCAACCCGGAAGGTCATGTCTCGACGACGTGAGTCAGCGTAGCTCTTTGTCTTGACTTGGCAGTCTTCAAACGCTCTCTGACAAGCTGGACTTGCTCTTGACTTCGGAGGATATCGGGCCCAAAGACAAGTCCTTCTCCTGTTTCGACCAATTGAGGGTGTGCGGCATTTCCGTCCGTATAAAACCTCAAATGGTGCCATCTGAAGGCTTGACTGGCAGCTATTGTTGTAAGAGAACTCGGCGAGAGGGAGGCAATCCTCCCACTTAGCTCCATATGCTAAGACACAGGCTCGGAGCATGTCTTCGATATCTGATTCCCTCGTTCATCGACCTCCGGCCTGTGGGTGGAAAGCGATCTTGAAGGACAACTTGGTCCCCATGGCCTCCTGGAACTTCTTCCGAACCTTGAGGTGAATTGGGTTCCTCTATCCGACACAATTTCCTTGGGAATGCCATGAATGCTCACGATTCGGTTGATGTAGAGGCGGCTAACTGGTTCCCCTTGTAGGTCGTCTTGACAGAATGAAGTGGGCCACCTTGGTCAAATGGTCAACAATGACCCATATGGAGTCATGTCCCTTGCTTGACCTGGGTAAACCGGTGATGAAGTCCATCTGATTTTGTCCCACTTCCATTCGGGCACCTTGAGGGTTGCAACAATCCATGGTCGCCGATGCTCAGCTTTGACTCTCTGGCATACGTCACACTTTGCAACATAGGTGGCAATCTCCCTTTTCATCCGTGCCACCAGAATCTTTCCTTTAGGTCTTGATACATCTTGGTGTGGACCTCCTTGTGATGGAAATGCTTGGTTCCTTAGAGAGAAGTGGCTTGCAGATACACCTGGTCTTCAACGCGGATGTCTACTTCTTGATGATGGTGGTAGGGGTAGTTCTTCCTCCTTGGCATGACGATCTTCAGACGTTCCCTAACTAGCTGAATGGTTCTTCTTCCGTCTTCGGGTAGGCAAGTATGTCATCAAGGAAAGATGGCAACTAACTTGTCCGAGTACTCCGTGAAGACTTTACCCATGGGGTACATAGGGTATAGGTTGGGGTATCGGTGGTGGTCATGGTTGGGTATTGGCCAAGGTTTCCTTTTCCTAGAGCCAAAGCCCATGGTTGTGATTTCTACCATATCGTGGCTTGGTGGGCTTAAGGGTTTCAAGGATTCTAGTGTGCGAGTGAACGTTTATCATCTTATCTCTAAGCACGGTTTCTGAGACGCCAATAGTCTATCTAGTCCTTTAAACATATCACATCATATCACTGATAGCATCATTTCTTATAGGTCAACTCCAATCATCACTCATGTGATTCATATCCTCATGACTCTCAAGAGGAGGTCTAACAAAATCATATATGTCTACGATCCCCAAACTCATGTGTGTGGCTACCCCTAAAAATCCATGGGTAGAGCATACAAGCTTGGATTTAATATCCACCATCCAAGTGCTCAGTCTATTGACCCAAGGTCCAAGATAGTGCATCTCTATCCTAAGGAAACACGTCATATGCCACTCCAAAATCTTGTTTCCTTTTCTATGAATTAACTCCAACAACCTGTTAACTTCCATCAATCACTACATGATCCATTAATTCTACAAATCCAACGCCTATGCTGGTGTCCCACATGATCTCCTAAAGTCCTTATAATCCCCGATACTTGAAAGGGCTGCCTTACTATAGTTAGTCCACCTATTCCCGTTATTGTGATCTAGTAAACTCCAAGGTCAAGCTTATATAGAACCCTAAATAATGTCCGACAATTAGTCCAATTTCCTAGTTTACCATCCACCGAGAAACATGGTATCATGATCGAGATCACCAGTCTAAATCCAATTTACTCCGAACCATGTAGACATACTTAGCATCTATATTCAACTAGAATCACCTACTTAAATCCAAATCTCTTGTCCAACGAGAATTCCTTCATGTTCCCCCAAGTCATTTACGTAATATCAACTGTCTCCTATCAATATCCCATGGCTAAGTTAAATCCAAATACTTACAATTATCCTACTAAATCCAATTTACTCGGGGGTAATGAAAGCTATGCTACTCTATAATCATGATCCCACCAAGTTCATCTATCAACATGAAAGCCTTATAATCCTCCAAAGAGTCTCAAATAATTTCCTCAAGGTCACTGATATAAACTCATCAAGTCATTTGTCATCTATTCCTATATCCTCAAACTGGTCTTCCCTATGGCATCGTCAGTTTTGGTGCTATCTTAGGATGATAATGTGCTCGTTCACTATGTCCACTAGTTCCATAATGAACCCAATGATAAGCAAGGTTACAGAGGCTTAACAGGTTCTCTTGCAATTCTGTGGGTTAAGCACATGGTTAAGGATTCGAGCTGGGGTATCTTCTGAAGTCTCAAAGGGTCTAGGAATGGGTTTCTAGTCTTGAGGTGTAAACATACGGGGTTGTACTTGGTCGAGGAGGTTGTAGCAAAATTCTTCAGTGCTGGTTGGTTGCCAAAGTAGAATCCTTGGTGTATCTTGTCTTGTTAGCCTTCAGTTGAGGAGAGAGATGAGAGGGAAAAGTAGCATAGAGGAGGGGAATGCCTAAAGGGGTTTTATGGTGCAAGTGCAAGCAAACAAGTGCCAAAAAGGGCCAAACACAAACAACAAAATAAGGCAGGTGATATAGTTGCGTACTTGTTGCCTAGGGCAAAAAGGGGCGACTGATATCAAAACACAAACAAATAAAAACAAGCAACACACAGTCATGGTTCTATTAGAACCATCATACGGACACGACTGCTCATAGGGGGTACACAACTCATCCTACCCTAGGGGTTCTCGGACTCAGTAGTCGTGCCTTGTGCCTCATGCAGTCTTCTGAGTTTTCCTCAGGTGTTGTTAAGTCTCTAGTAGTTGTTCGATGAAACAATCTGGGCTGAGCCTGAAGAATCTTCAACAACTTCTCGCCTGTTGAAGTGATGGGGTGAAGGTGGCTCCTCGTGGTTGGCATTGACTTGATCTTCTCTTGTCTTCTTAGTCATGACGATCACTTTGGCCTTCTAAGCCGTCGATGGTACCAGGTAGGTAATCTTTTATGCAATGACATTATCAAGGCATAATAGAGGTCCAACCTATCAGTTACGTTGATGACAACATCGGTACCAAGAGCGGGGGACGAAGAGGACCGTTTTCCTGCTCACTATAGTGAGGCGGACCAAATGGCTAGGTTCTCATCCGCCAGTGGTTGCCGATACAACAACGCTAGTGACAGGGTTACTCTATTAGCGATGTATATCATGATCTTGCATATCCTATGCCCTGATCATCGTAGGCTAAGGTTGCATCATCTTGGAGTATTGTCAAGGGTGTCGCTATCTCCTGGGTCTTCATGTCCTCATTCCTCGAGGATGTATCTTCTGTTGGTGTCGTCTTGTTGTGGTGTCGCCAATCTTGTGTTTAGGAGATGTGGGTGAATGTCTGGTAAGGCGTCTTCCTTCTAGATTATCCACGAGGATCACAGGGAATCCAGTGGTCAGGGGCATAAGGGTTCTAGCGACCATAGGTTTTGAAAGGGGAAGAGATCAATAAGGAAAGTATACCTTAGTTTTCGAAGAACTGAGAAGGGAAGAGAAGTATAGATAGTTTTGAAAACTAGTAGTAGTTTTGGAAATATTTTTACCCTAACTAACGACCATGCTTACTAAGGCTTCCTACAGTCAGGATGGCTCTGATACCAGCTCTATGGGGACCCC
Source organism: Aegilops speltoides (assembly GCA_021437245.1). Classification (NCBI taxonomy): domain Eukaryota; kingdom Viridiplantae; phylum Streptophyta; class Magnoliopsida; order Poales; family Poaceae; genus Aegilops; species Aegilops speltoides. The sequence goes on along the minus strand of CM038147.1, from coordinate 167,961,386 downwards.
GACCCATAAGTCGTGATCACCGAATGCTGCGTGTCAATGATCCCGAGATCAATGCTCACTGAACACACAGAAGCTGAATAACAAGAGTCTTACATCCATACATACCGTTTTACACAAGTAGGACCATTATCGTCAAGTCTTGAGTGTATCATCGCAGCGGAAAATCTTTAATAACAACTTGGACCCATGCCATCTGCCTTAACCCTACAGGCATTCTGACTGGGAAGCGTCCTAGCTCGCATGTTTGTCACCAAAGTATTCCTCATCATATCCTGTTCTTTCATGCACGCCAATAAAATAACCAAGGCAAGCCAATGAGTACTTTGAATGTACTACTTAAGCAACCCATGTTTTGGTTCAAGATACAACAATGCATGACATAGGTAAATTTTTGCAGAAAGCTATTTTTGAGTGCAATGATATGTTCAACAACTTGTATAGCATGCATCAAGAGGATTCAAGTAACCACGAGGACAAAGTTCTGAGATATCAACATAAATAGAGTGGGCACCAACCCATCTAACATAAATAGAGTGGGCACCAACCCATCTCAATCATGTAAAGTCCCTTGACTTGACCCAAGTCATTTATCAACACACACACACTTGGTTTGTAAACAAGTGGGCGTAGCCAAGAGCGGTTACCCAACTATCCTTGACCGTGGACACGGCTATTGAATAGTTTTACACTCTGCGGAGGTTGCACACTTTACCCACTAGATCCGGGAACTTCCGTGTCATCCACGACCAGCGGTACCTCAAGTACCGGGGTAAGCACCCGATTACTACCTTTCCCTAGACAACACTAACATGGAGTCCACTCGATTGGCAGTAACCCCCATGCCCAACTTTTCACATAACACTTTCTTGGAGCCTCGCTCCCATACTTATCACATACCACTGGCACGGGGTACCAACGGTGTGTCCGGTGCCCCATAAAAATGGTCATGGCCGCCCTACCTGGCACGACCCCGTCCCAAGAGAGAGCACCAACTCTCCCCCATCACTAGTAATGCGGGCCCCAAGCTACACTACTAGGGAAAAGCCTAGCAGCAGCGCGGGTTTTAGGCCTATCAGCAGCGCGGGTACCCGCGCTACTAATAAGGCGCTCGTACTACTAATCTGTAATCTCGGAAATGTTTTTTTTGAATTTTTTCAATTTTTTTTGATTTTTTTTCAAAATTTTCAAATTTCTGAATTATTTTAACTCAAATCTCTAATCACCCCTAATCGCTGCTCAATTAATCTCTAATCACCCCTCATCATTCCAAATCATCTAACTTCCCGGACGGTCACCCATCCTCTCACTACTCCAGCCTGAGCATGCTTAACTTCCGGGTTCTCTTCTCCCTCGTTTCCAAGTCTGCACTTGTTGTTTTCCTGACAATAGTGAGATGTCAATCCTATTAACCTCGTGAATTTAGCTTGAGCATGAAGTCACATATTTCCTTTGTTTGAGTTTGAAACTATTGTTCTAAAAATTAGTAACACTAATATTTCTTGAATATTTAGTTTGACCACAGTTTGACCAGTTGACCACAGTTTGACAGTTGACCACAGTTTGACCATAGTTTGACCAGATTTGACCAAAATTCAAAAAACTAAAATAATTATTTATTAACACTAATATTCTTGAACAATTTGTTTGACCATAGTTTGACGAGATTTAACAAAAATTAAAAAATAATAATTTTTTTTTGAATTTTTTTGCCTCTAGATCTTGAAAGCCCCGTAACTTTTTTTCTGTTAGGCTTTTGAGGATTTTGAAAACGTTTAACGGGGTTCGTATAAAAAACTTTTCGAGTAGATGCTTTTTCATATAAAAAACTTTTTCATCCGAGTTCGTATGCAAAAGTTATGGCCATTTTACAAATTTCCAGAGAGATTTTGCAAATAAAGTCAAAATTCATATTTGTAAATTTTCCCAACAACTAGACCACATATCACATGGGAAACTTATTTTCTTTTATTTTTTGACATTTTATCATTTTCTTTTATTTTTTAAAACTGAAAAGGCACCACGGGGTGGGAGGGGGTAGACTTTGCCAAATAGGCGGACCCGCTACTACTATGATGAGGCGATTAGCGATGGCGGGTTTTAACCTCGCTACTACTAAGTTGATAGCGATGGCGGGTTAGTAATGCGAGGTTAAAACCCGCCATCGCTATGAACTTAGCAGCAGCGAGGTTAAAACCCTCGCTACTACTATGGCATATCCCGGGGCACGCAGTGCAGACCGCTTAGTAGTAGCGAGGTTACAAACCCAGCTGCTGCTATCAACTTAGTAGTAGCGAGGTTTAAAACCTCGCTGCTAGTAAATAGCAGTAGCGAGGGTTTTTAGCCCTCGCTGCTGCTAAGATTCTGTGTATAGCCTTTTCCCTAGTAGTGCTAGTATCGGTCTAGGTACTCAATAATGCCCTTTCCCATATAAGGGTAGAGTGGTTGCACATGTAAGGTTGGAATAACGGTCGCAACTCCGACCAATCCATTTTGAAAACAACACACACTTTCCTCGGTACACCACTTCGTCATCAAGTGGTTACCCATCTCATCATCTCCCTCGGGCATAAGTGGCACCCGATGAGGTTTTCGAAAAGTCTTTTGATAAAGCTTTGTCTCCTTCACCATGCATAACCCGTCCCTTTTGCATAGCAACTACTTTAGCATTCTATCTACTCCCACCGGCATAGCCCTCATAAGAAGGTAGGGCCATGCACAATGCAAGTATCAACGAGGAAGTAACAGAGGCAACCAACCCACGTGGTTCACCATCTCACCATGATTCTGATGCAACAATAATAAAGAGCTATATATGACATGCATAAAAAGGGTTCCGTAGACATGGTCAAAGGGCTGCTTGCCTGTTTCAACAAAGTCTTCGAGGTCTTCTAATATCTCTGGTCCAACTCCGAGCATTTCGTCTACTTTGTCCACTATCGTCGAAAGCAACCATAATAAGCAACACAACAAGGCAGGAAATAAAAGTGCTCTAAAAATATGAGTTGGACTTTTCTGGGATACCTCTGGTCATATGAGGGATGACCAAAGTGGTTTCATTTGGATTTGATGAACGGATATCTCTGAACATTTTGATATGGTGGAATCAAGGGGTTTATGGATTTGCAAGAAGTGTACAGAAATATATTTTTGAAAAATGAGCAAAGACACCCATTTAACAATGGATGATTTTAGAAGCATCTAGGAATTGGTTTCACTGGATTTGGAGTTGAGATGATTTTCCTATGAATTTGCAAAGTTGTCAAATATGAAGAAATGGCTCATTATTTTGTGGGGTACAGAAAGTATTAATAAAAATGTTCATAAACTAAGCTATGGACTTAGATGCATCTAGGAATTTGAATCATGGCATTTGGATCAAATATGAGCCCTCTGTGATTTTCTAAAGTTTATGACAGAAATGGAAAAATGGGATTTGATAAATGTTTATGAAGAGAAAGTTTCTGGAAAAATGTGCAAATAGCACCATGTGAAATTTCATGATTTATGGAGTCATAAGAAATTTGAATCATCAAATTTGGAGTTGATTTCATTTATTTGTGGAATTTTGAAGTTGACTGGAAAAAGAAAAAGACCAAGGTTTTACCGAAACGGGCTAGATCTGGGCGGCGGCGGCGCGCTCTGGGCGAGGGATAGATGACGGGCCGGCCCAGCTGCGTAGCCGCGCGGGAGAAGAGGTCACGTCGAAGGCGTACTAGCCCGAGGGCGTCTTCACCGCGGGGAGGCGGACTCCAGTTGACCCGCTTCCACTTAATCCGCGGGGCCGGCCGGGTGGGTCGCTGACCTGCGGGGTCCGCCTGTCGGGTTCATCCCCGACCTCCCGCGCGGGTGCGTCGGGAGACAGAGGAGGCGAGGCCGGACGGTGCCGGCGCTCTCCCCGGCGGTACCGGCCATCGTTTCCGGTGATCCAGCCACCGGAGTGCTCGGGGAAACATGCCGCATCCGGGAGGCCATACTATAGGCGCCAGCTTCCTCAGAGAGGAGCGGGTCTTCGCCCGCGGCGGAGGATGGCATCGGCCATTGCCGGCTTCGAGCGCAGGGGCGTCCCGGGGAAGAATGGAGGCGATGGGGGGCTTCGTGGTGGTGGTGCGGGAGTATCGGAGTTGGTAGGGAGAAGAGAGAGGGGTCGTGGTGCCCGCATCCGAGCGGCGTTCGGCGGCGGCACACCGGCCATGGAGGTGCAAGGAGAGCACGGGAAGAGCTGCGGGTTGGTCCGGGGGGTCACTGGGAGTGAGAGAGGGCGAAAGAAGCAGAGGGAGGGCTCGGGGGTGGCCTTATGTAGCCGACCCGTGGCTCACCGTGGACATGGCGCACGGGTGGCCACGGCAACGGCTCGGGCAGCCAGGAGGGAGGGAGTGGGGTTGTCTACGGCGTTCGTGGGGGTGGAGTAGGGTGCCAGGAAGAGAGAGAGGGAGCGGGGAAGTGTCAGGGCGTCGCGCGTGTGAGCTCGTCCATTGGAGCTCTCGGGCGGCCGACGCGCGTGCGAAAGGAGGCTGCAGGATGAAGAAGGAGGAGGGGGCCAGGGGCGTGGCGTGTTGCGGACGTCGAGGCACATCGTCGGGCGCGCTGGGGAGGCCCGAGGTGGCCGAGGCGGTTAGGCGGGGCGGCTGATCTTGGGCGCCTTGATCAGAAGGCCTCAGAGCGTGCAAATGGCCGGCATGGCATTTTTTTGGCAATGTGGGCGCGGCCACTGATGTTTTTGTAGTGCTTGGGGGTAGTAAAGAAGGGTGTAGAGGCATTGGATGCCCTGGGGATCCGCTGGAGTGAGGAGGGAGGTTGAGAGAGAGAGAGAAATGCAGCTGTCCAGAGAGGAAAAATGGATCTCTGCCCCCCTTCATCATTGCCTCTCGGGCAGGGAAGAACACCAGAGGTAAAGGGGGACTAGGAGGGGCTCTGGTAAAAAGTTGAGCTCATGGAGAACAAGGAAAGAGGTGAAAACATCAACTTTTAAAAATTACCAGAAGGTGTTTGATGTTGGTTTGGGCAAGAAGATAATTTCCATTTGTCATGAGGCTCCACAGGGTGAAATGACACACATAATTAGGGCCTTCCACCCATTTTGAGCTTACTTGGGCAAAGTTGCCAATGCAACTTTTGTAAACCCTAGAAATCAGCAGAAATGGACTTTTCAAGATTTAGCCATGCAAATCTATTCTCCTTGATGCACCACTTGGTGTAGTGTCATCATTTGAGGTTGTGAACATGCCCATAAAAGTTTAGATCAAAAGGAGAAAGTTGCCAATGTAGAGTTGTTCAAATTTGGTTCTGGTCAGAGAGGGTTTTGGGGCACTTTGATCAAGTTAACTTGTTCTCGAACTTGTGCCATTTAGTCTAGATTAATTATTAGACCATTTGAGCATGTTCACAAGGTTTGAGAACATTTGGACATGTTTGGCAGTGTAAAGTTGCTCAAACTTCAAAATGGACAGAAATGGTTTTGAGAGGATTTGATGATGTTATATTGTTCTCCAAGTCATGAGACTTGGCAAGATCATCTAATATGTCATATGTGGCATGCTAGAATGTTCTTGGAATATTTGGAGAATATTTCCTTTGTAAATATTTCAAAAGCTTGAAATATCCAGAAAGGGTTTTTGAGGGATTTGACCAATATTTTGAACGTGACCATGTGTTGAAACTCTTATATATGGACAATATATGCCCACTGAGTTTCCCTAAATTTTCAAAAATATTTTTAAAGCATAAAAATAATTTTTCCCTATTAAAGACCATTTCTGGCCTTAAGAAAAAGCTTTTAAAGTGGTTTCTGGGTATCCTATATCTAATAGGAGTCAAATATATTTTTATAAAGATTTTTACTGCCCTTAATTAAGTACTTGCAGTGCAAACCTCAATTCAGGGGTTTTTGGAAAACTAATTTTTGAAAATACTTTTTGGCCAAATTATTTTTGTAAGAAAATACTATATTGCTCTATACACATGGCATGATCATTGGGAAAAGGTTTTGGATCAAGGAGATGAAGTATAGAAGTTGGAGGATTAATTTGATTTTTAGAGCACTTGCAAACAGTAGTCAAACATTCACTCAAATTAAAGACAAAACACTCAAAAGTTTTTGTCAAACCACATGTTAGCATGATTATTGACTTAAGTGTTGCGCCATGAAAATCAGGGTGTGACAGAGTTTCATGTGAAGAGAATGAAGAGAATGTTGTAGGTCAAGAAAACAAGTATAAGAGCTTATATATAAAACAAGAAAACTGAGGAGATGCCTTACACATATTCTGTGGAATGAAATTATATGAAGAAGAGAATGTTGTAAGTCAAGAAAACAAGTATAAGAACTTATATATAGAATGGTTTAAACCAAGGAGATGCCCTATCACATATTGTGTGGAATGAAATTATATGACCAGTTTACTTTGTAATGGTTGTCATCTAACTCGGTAGAAATGAGAGCCCAACAGGCATGGTGTTTGGAGGGGCTATTTGTGCTATTTTTAAAGATTGTTACCAACGTGAGACTGAATTAAGATGAAGCTAGCTACTATACAGATTGGGCATATAAGCCTAGTAGATGTGTTTTTAGGAGTGTAATGTGTTTACGACAATGTATCAATCTAGTTATAGGAGGAAACACAAGTGAAAATAGCATAATATCTAAATCACGCCATTGGGAAACCCTAGACGTACTTGCAGATGTCATCAGGGTTGTAACCAATAACACAGTAACTTGGTTAAAGGCCTAAGGAATAGAGTGCAACGATATTTTCGGCAAATGGCACTTCATCGGCAATGAATTGGCATACATCACAACATAGATTAATGTTGGTCATATGGGAAAATACCAACATAGATTAATACTGGCACACATCAGTAATCCAGTCCTAATTACAGTTGCAAAATAGCCAAAACCAGCTAGTTGCTCAAATGTTGCAACTATTCTGCACCATCGGTACTTACTTGCTACCATACCCTTTGCAGCCACTCAAGCATTGGGAATTTTTGATAGAGGCTATATTTTGAAATCATTTTCTCACGTACTGACATTTTGATCTGAGAGGTATATTTTTTTTAAAATTTTGGGATACACCATGTATGATAAGAATAATAGACAAATGAATCAAAAAGGCCGGATTTACCCTAGAGTACCAATCTTCCTTTAGCACGTTTCAGAAGAATAATAGGGCCGGATCATGTGAAGCAATCTTTTGCTTGAGTTGCTTGTCCTTGGTCGTTTCTAGAATCCAGGCTCAAAATAAGTTAGAAGGAGAGCAAGCATGAAAAGAAAATAATAATGAAAACAGAACAAGAAGCACAGAACGCATAGGCAGAGCGAGTAAATTGGTGTACATGAAATGACCAAAAGAACAGAAAGTCGGAGAAGAAAGGAAGAACCTTGGCAGGAAGAAAGGCAGCACACGAGGCGGCGGGCAGGCAGAACAGCAACAAGACCTGGAACATAGAAGAAAATAAGGACCCCGAGAAGATAGTTTGGCAGGATAAGGAACTGAATCACAACGCACAGAACCTTTTCTTGCACAGAATGATGCTTGCAATACCATCTTTTTTCATTAATAGAAGTGAGAATGCATGGTCATAAACAAGTTGATCTAGCATAAGATACAACACGCAAGACACACAAACATTCATCGGAATCCTGTTTTCTTGAACAAGAAGGCTGGAAAAGCCCAAATGCACATACCAAAATTTGAGGTACTTACAAAGCTAGGAAAGCAATAGGCATACATCGCAGAAAATCTATGGAATACCCAGGTAAGAAATAGGTTTAGCTATATCATTTATGCTGCCAACCTAGCGAACATGCTCTGCTCAGTGAGAGATCCATTAATTAAAAATAATGGAGGAAGCAGAGCACATACACTCTTCTATATATTGTAGCTGGTTAACTGAGAAGCACGATTGAAATAAAAACATGATGCTTCCTGAAGGAGGTTCCATTTTCTTGAATCAAGAACTAATTATAAAAGCATACGATAAAAATCAATAGTAGAGGACAATGCCAAAATATTTAATAATATGAGACACTGAAGTTGGTCCAAGACTACAAGCACTCTAGTCATAACATTCACACTATTTTTCCTCTAAATTTCATAGCGGCTTATCAACCCTACAAAAAATATCCATTTTCAATTTAACCATGAATATGTGGTCTGCAAATTCTAAAAGTTGCACGCATACAATGAAAAAAAAGTCTGGAGACTACACCGAAACAGAACTTATCAACTTCTTTTATGGTCTTACAATTAGGAGAATAATTTAATAAAAAATCTGGAATTATTGGGCACGATAGGAAACATAGAGGTCAAAAATATTTCCCGAGATATACAGTCCACTAAAAATATCCACATTAGCTTGGATAGCTCTCTCCTCATTCAGTTGGTAGTGCACTTCCACAGACTTTATTAGTAGATATATTATAGTTTTTGATGATAACATTCTTATATATATATATATATATATATATAACAAAGCCAATGCCCAAGTATTGATTTATGAGTGCGAAACGACAATACCTGTAAAGCGAACATGTTGTCTTTATCAACGAGTAGTTCGATGTTCTCACCACAATCTAGTACCAGATGCACCACTAGTTAGATTAGATACTGTTAGGGGGAAAACATATTGAAGCTTCAGACATATCCCCATAGAGATAGTATCAGACTGGAGGTAGAATAGACATGCACCTTCAGATATTTTTTGCATCATCACTCCCTCTCAATGAAGCCAACATATAACAGCGACGGGTGACGGTTTCTATTGAACACATCAACGGGCGGCGAACAATTGCAAGAAACAAAAGACAGGTAAAGAATTCTCCCATCTAAGTAGATATTCAGTAAAAATCAGGAGAAAGATATAGGATAATCAACTCCTTTCACAAAATCAGTCAACACTTTGTACTCTCAATCTAGTTCGATTCATCATTTGACCATGTTAATATATCTGAATCATACAACAAATAATGCACCCAAATTGTCATAACTGTGCAATTAGGCACAAGAGAGAGGAAATAAAACATGTACCTCTTTTGATGTTCCTTGTCCATATAATCATCTCAATCCGAGTTCGAGGCCCTCTCTCTTGTCATATGAATCCTAGAGGAAACTTCGCTGACTCTAATTAGCACGCAAAGGCATGTATTAATCTCTAACATAACTCATATTGTTAATGAAATGAGTAGGTGAATATAATTAAATGTGCTTCATGTAAATGAGGGGTGACCAATTCAATGCAAAAGTGGACCTAATCTAAATAAGAAACACAATTTTTTAAGTGATTTGACTGTGTGTTAATTTATTTGACTATCATTTGCGTAACCACACACATCGAAGTGAATAATTCTGTGATATGAAACCTTCTATGAAATTTTTTATCAAAAGTTACTCAGACTGTATGTTGGTCGTGCGATATGAAACAGCTTCAGAGTTCAAACTTTTAACATGGCACACATACATAGTTTGGCATAGCACAAGTATAGAATTCCATTGAAGTCAGCCACCAAAATGTATGAGAACTCACCGCAATGCCTTGGTATCCGACGAGGTGGAGTGGCGCATACTGGAGCATGCATCAACCCATGGGGAGTCCTGTGTGGCCTTTTCCCTGCACACCTTGCACATCCACAAGAGAAGAGCAGACCAGATGCGAGCGATGTGGATTAGAGAGAGACGAGGAGTAGAAGATGGACCTTTGTAGAGCTCACTGATAACCCACAAGTGTAGGGGATCGTAACAGCTTTCGAGGGTAAAGTATTCAACCCAAATTTATTGATTCGACACAAGGGGAGCCAAAGAATATTCTTGAGTATTAGCAGTTGAGTTGTCAATTCAACCACACCTGGATAACTTAGTATTTGCAGCGAAGTATTTAGTAGCAAAAGTGGTATGATAATAAAGGTAATAGTAGCAAAAGTAAAGATAAATGTTTTGGGGTTTTCGTAGTAGTTGTAACAGTAGCAAGGGAAAAGTAAATAAGCGAAGAGCAATATGTGAAAAGCTCGTAGGCAATGGATCAGTGATGGATAATTATGCCGGATGCGATTCCTCATGTAATAGCTATAACATAGGGTGACACAGAACTAGCTCCAATTCATCAATGTAATGTAGGCATGTATTCCGCAAATAGTATACATGCTTATGGAAAAGAACTTGCATGACATCTTTTGTCCTACCCTCCCGTGGCAGTGGGGTCCTAGCAGAAACTAAGGGATATTAAGGCCTCCTTTAATAGAGAACCGAAAGAAAGCATTAGCACATATTGAATACATGAACTCCTCAATCTACGGTCATCACCGAGAAGTATCCCGATTATTGTCACTTCGGGGTTGTCGGATCATAACACATAATAGGTGACTATAGACTTGCAAGATAGGATCAAGAACACACATATGTTCATGAAAACATAATAGGTTCAGATCTGAAATCATGGCACTCGAGCCCTAGTGACAAGCATTAAGCATAGCAAAGTCATAGCAACATCAACCTCAGAACATAGTGGATACTAGGGATCAAACCCTAACAAAACAAACTTGATTACATGGTAAACCTCATCCAACCCATCACCGTCCAGCAAGCCTACGATGGAATTACTCATGCACGGCGGTGAGCATCATGAAATTGGTGATGGAGGATGGTTGATGATGACGATGGCGACGAATCCCCCTCTCCGGAGCCCCGAAAGGACTCCAGATCAGCCCTCCCGAGAGAGATTAGGGCTTAGCGGCGGCTCCGTGTCGTAAAACGCGATGAACCTTTCTCTCTGATTTTTTCCCCGAACGTGAATATATGGAGTTGGAGTTGAGGTCGGTGGAGGTCCAGGGGGCCCACGAGATAGGAGGCCGCGCCCTAGGGGGGGCGCGCCCCCCTTTCTCGTGGACAGCCTGTGGGCCCCCTGGTATTGATTCTTTCGCCAAAAATTCTTATTAATTCCAAAAAGGGCCTCCGTGGATTTCCAGGACATTCCAAACTTTTCTTTTCTACACATAAAACAACATCATGGCAGTTCTGCTGAAAACAACGTCAGTCCGGGTTAGTTTCATTCAAATCATGCAAGTTAGAGTCCAAAACAAGGGCAGAAGTGTTTGGAAAAGTAGATACGTTGGAGACGTATCAACTCCCCCAAGCTTAAACCTTTTCTTGTCCTCAAGCAATTCAGTTGATAAACTGAAAGTGAAAAAGAAAAACTTTTACAAACTATGTTTGATCTTGTTGTTGTAAACATGAAAATCCAGCATTCAAGTTTCAGCAAATTTTATGAACTAACCGTACTCACAATAACACTTAGCTCTCACAATTACTCATATCAATAACATAATCAGCTAGCGAGCCATAATAATAAAACTCGGATGACAACACTTTCTCAAAATAATTATAACATGATTTAACAAAATGGTATCTCGCTAGCCCTTTCTGAGACCGCAAAACATAAATGCAGAGCACCTTTAAAGATCAAGGACTGACTAAACATTGTAATTCATGGTAAAGAGATCCACCAAGTCATACCCAATATAGACCAATAATAATGAATGCAAATGACAAGGTGTGCTCAAATGGTGCTTTTAATAAGAAGGGTGATGACTCAACATAAAAGTAAATAGATAGGCCCTTTGCAGAGGGAAGCAGGGATTTGTAGAGGTGCCAGAGCTCGATTTTAAAATAGAGATTGAATAACATTTTGAGTGGCATACTTTTGCTGTCAAGGAAACAACTATGAGATGGCTGTATCTTCCATACTACATGCATTATAGGCAGTTCCCAAACAGAATGGTAAAGGTTTATACTCCCCCAACCACCAACAAGCATCAATCCATGGCTTGCTCGAAACAACGAGCGCCTCCAACATACAATAGCCCTGGGGGAGTTTTTTTTAATTATTTTGATTTGCTTCGATCGTTTTGGATCATGGGACCTGGCATCCCGTTCGCCCTTTCTCGTGAATGAGGAGCGGAGTCCACTCCTCTTGAGAATAACCCACCTAGCATGGAAGATATAGGCAGCCCTAGTTGTAACATGAGCTGCTCGAGCATACAAAACAGAATTTCATTTGAAGGTTTGGAGTTTGGCACATACAAATTTACTTGGAACGGCAGGTAAATACCGCATATAGGTAGGTATAGTGGACTCATATGGAACAACTTTGGGGTTTAAGGAGTTTGGATGCACAAGCAGTATTCCCGCTTAGTGCAATGAAGGCTAGCAAAAGACTAGGAAGCGAATTAATCGAGAGAGCGACAACAGTCGTAAACATGTATTAAAATTAATTTACACCGAGTACAAGCATGAGTAGGATATAATCCACCATGAACATAAATATCTTGAAGGCTATGTTGATTTGATTCAACTACATGCGTGAACATGTGCCAAGTCGAGTCACTCAATTCATTCAAAGGAGGATACCATCCCACCATATCACATCATAATCATTCTAATAGCATGTTGTCACGCAAGGTAAACGATTATAAATCATAGCTAATCAAGCATGGCACAAGCAACTACAATCTCTAAATGTCAATGCAAATATGTTTACTTCATAATAGCTGACTCAGGAACGATGAATCATCATATTTACAAAAACAAGAGAGGTCGAGTTCATACCAGCTTTTCTCATCCTGATAAGTCCATCATATATCATCATTATTGGCTTCCACTTGCACGACCGAACGATGTGTATAATAATAAGAGTGCACGTGCATTGGACTAAGCTGGAATCTGCAAGCATTCAACTCAAGAGAGAAGACAAGGAATATATGCTCTAAGTTAAATAAACAATCTTGCATATAAGAGCCACTAAGCATTTTCAATATGGTCTTCTCGACCCCCAAAGGAAAGAAAAGAAAATAAAACTATTTACACGGGAAAGCTCCCAACAAGTAAAAAGAAGAAATAGAAATCTTTTTGGGTTTTCATTTTAAGTTCTACTACAAGCATGGAAATTAAACTAACTATTTTTTTGGTTTTTCTTAAAGTTTATCAAACACACAAACTAGAAAAAGAAATTTAAACTAGCATGGATAATACAATGAAAGAGTATGAGCACCGATGACTAGTGTGTGAACATGAATGTAAAGTTGGTGAGAAATACATACTCCCCCAAGCTTAGGCTTTTGGCCTAAGTTGGTCTAATACCAGTGATCGCCTGGCTGATATCCATAAGTGAAACTGGGGTTGTACTGAGATGCAGAGGCGACCGGCTCCTGAGCAGCAACGTGTTGGCGAGCTGCCTCCATTCTCCTCTCACATTCAGTTGCTTCCTCCCTGGTGACAACATATCTTCCTTTTGCCTGATAATCAAAAAGGTAGGGAGCAGGAAGAGTAACAGGGACGACATTGCGCCTGTCATAGATTAGTTGATAATGGAGGAATTGTTCATTCCTCTCAAGAAAATGATGATCGAACATAGCTTCTTTATCCAAATAAACAGGAGGTATAATCATATCCCCCTCTCGTGGGGCTATATTAAGAAAATTAGCCACACGGGTTGCATAAATTCCTCCAAATAAATCTCCCCTTCTACTATTATTCTGCAACCTATGTGCAACTATTGCCCCCAAGTTATAACCATTATAACCTGACACAGCACTCTTGAGGACACAAAGATCAGGGACACACATGCGACATGCTTCGTCCTTACCATTAATGCATCTACCAATGAAGAGAGCAAAATAATGTATAGAAGGAAAATGAATGCTCCCTATGGTAGCTTGTGCTATGTCCCAAGATTCTCCCACAGTAATACTAGCAAGAAAATCTCTAAATTCAGATTTGCGAGGATCATTAATATTACCCCATCAAGGAGTTTGCATGCGCCAGTGAAATCCTCTAAATCCATGGTATAAGATGTATCATAAATATCAAACATGACACGAGGAGAATTACGCAGAGAGATATATTGAACCTCTCGCACAAAGGAATCACCAATTGATAATATTGAGGACACTTATCTTGTAAGAAGTCCTCCAGCTCGGCATTATGCACATACGCGTCAAATTCCTCCTTGAAGCCTGCTTCGACCATAAAATCATCGGATGGCCACTCACAAGCTCGTACATTTGCGTCCCTCGGCAATTCAACATCTTGCTCACGTATAGCAATCCTTGGCCCTTTCTTTGCCGAGCAACCACCTTGGTACATTCTTCTAAGCATATTTCTTTTTTTGAAAATTTCTGAAATTTTAGTAACTTCAAAATAAAAGTGAATAAAACTGAACAAGATTGATAGCAACTACTCCTACAAGTACCTAGAGCCTATATCATGCATTGGAATTGCTTGGGACCTCAAAAATTCAACATGCAAGCTCAAGAACATGGTCACCTATGCAGCAAAAATTTGCAATGAACAAAGCACTAGAACAAAAACTAATTGGACCAATGGAGGAGTCACATACCAAGCAACAATCTACCAAAGCAGTTTTGTGAAAGGAGCTTTGAGCTAAGAGATCGAAAATCGCAGCAAAACGAGATAGAACTCGTGCTTGAGCTGGATGGGGATTTTTTGGGTAGAAGATGAATTGTGTGGGTGCTGGCATAAGTGGAGGGGAGCCACCAGGGGCCCACGAGACAGGGGGAGGGCCCTATGGGGGGGCGCGCCCTCCTCTCTCGTGGCCTGGTGCTTGCCCCTCCTGCAGTGTTTTTAGTGCCTAAAATCCTCAAATATTCCAGAAAAAATCATACTAAATTTGCAGGGCATTTGGAGCACTTTTATTTTCGGACTATTTTTTAATGCACGGATAATTCGTAAAATGCATGATAATACTATTTTTGCTTTATTTATTCTAAATAACGGAAAGTAAAAAGTGGGTACAGAAGGTTGTGCCTTCTAGTTTCATCCATCTCGTGATCATAAAAATGAACCCACTAACAAGGTTGATCAAGTCTTGTTAACAAACTCATTCCGAATAACACGGAACCGGGGAAATTTCGAATAGCACTAAGTTACCTCAACGGGGATATGAAAATCCCCAACAATAAGAATATCATACTTTTTCTTGACAGTAGGGAGAGGAAATTCAAAACCTCCAAAAGTGATAGTTGGAACTTTTTCAATAGAATTGATGCAATGAACTTGAGATTGTTTCCTCGGAAAGTGTACCATATGCTCATTACCATTAACATGAAAATTGACATTGCCTTTGTTGCAATCAATAACAGCCCCTGCAGTATCAAGAAAAAGGTCTACCAAGGATAATAGACATACTATCGTCCTCCTGAATATCAAGAATAACAAAGTCCGTTAAGATAGTGACATTTGCAACCACAACAGGCACATCCTCACAAATACCGACAGGTATAGCAGTTCATTTATCAGCCATTTACAAAGATATTTCAGTAGGTGTCAACTTATTCAATTCAAGTCTACGATATAAAGAGAGAGGCATAACACTAACTCCGGCTCCAAGATCACATAAAGTAGTTCTAACATAATTTCTTTTAATGGAGCAAGGTATAGTTGGAACACCCGGATCTCCAAGTTTCTTTGGTATTCCACCCTTAAAAGTGTAATTAGAAATCATGGTGGAAATTTCAGCTTCCGGTATCTTTCTTTTATTTACTTTCAGCATATCAGTTAAGCGCATACATAAGAAAATAGGTCTAATCATTTCAGCAAAGTGCTCAAAATCCTCATCATCCTTTGTCTTGGATGGTTTAGGCGGAAAGGACATGGGTTTCTGAACCCATGGTTCTCTTTCTTTACCGTGCTTCCTAGCAACAAAATCTCTCTTATCATATCGTTGATTCTTTGATCATGGGTTATCAAGATCAACAGCAGGTTCAATCTCTACATCATTGTTTTTGCTAGGTTGAGCATCAACATGAACATTATCATTAACATTATCACTAGGTTCATGTTCATCACCTAATTGAGTTTCGGCATTAGAAATAGAAATATCGTTGGGATTCTCAGGTGTGCCTACAGTAGGTTCACTAGAAGCATGCAAAGTCCTATCGTCTTTGTTTTTCTTCTTCTTAGAAGAACTAGGTGCCTCTAAATTATCTCTCTGAGAGTCTTGCTCGATTCTCTTAGGGTGGCCTTCACGATACAAAGGTTCCTGAGTCATTCTACTAGTTCTGGTAGCCACTCTAACCGCAAAGTCATTTTTATTATTTAATTCATCAAGTAATTCATTTTGAGCTTGAAGTACTTGCTCAGCTTGAGTAGCAACCATAGAAGCATATTTGCTAACGCGGTGAAGTTCATCTTTAACTCTAGCCAGATTATCGCTTACACGTCCTATCTCGAAAGCATTATTCTTTAACTCTCTACCAACATAAGCATTAAAACTTTCTTGTCTAGCCATAAAGTCATCAAATTCATCTAAGCATGGGCTATGAAATTCAGTAGAGGGTTTTTCAACTTTATCATATCTATAGAGAGAATTTACCTTTACTACCTGTGTCGGGTTATCAAGACAATATGGTTCTTCAGGCGGTATATTCAGACAGTGTATTTCTTCAATAGGTGGTAAATTCTTAACATCTTCAGCTTTAATACTTTTTTCTTTCATTGATTTCTTTGCCTCTTGCATATCTTCAGGACTGAGAAATAAAACACCTCTCTTCTTCGGAGTGGGTTTAGGAATAGGCTCAGAGTTGGCTCAATTGGTTCAGAATTACTTCAGAACTGGCTCGAAGAGTCCAATTATTTTCATTAGTCAACATATTATTCAATAGTATTTCAGCTTCGTCGACTGTTCTTTCCCTGAAAACACAACCAGCACAACTATCCAAGTAGTTCTTGGAAACGTCGGTTAGTCCATTATAAAAGATATCAAGTATTTCATTTTTCTTAATAGGATGATCAGGCAAAGCATTAAGTAACGGGAGAAGCCTCCCCCAAGCTTGTGGGAGACTCTCTTCTTTGATTTGCACAAAATTATATATTTCCCACAAAGCAGCTTGTTTCTTATGAGCAGGGAAATAACTAGCAGAGAAATAATAAATCATATTCTGGGGACTATGCACACAACCAGGAGCAAGAGAATTATACCAAGTCTTAGCATCACCCTTTAATGAGAACGGAAATATCTTAAGAATATATAAATAGCGAGACTTCTCATCATTGGTAAACAGGTTAGCTATATCATTCAACTTGGTAAGATGTGCCACAACAGTTTCAGATTCAAGGCCATAAAAAGGATCAGATTCAACTAAAGTAATAATCTCAGGATCAACAGAGAATTCATAATCCTTATCAGTAACACAGATAGGTGAAGTAGCAAAAGCAGGATCGGGTTTCATTCTAGCATTAAGAGACTGCTGCTTCCATTTAGCTAGTAATTTCTTAAGATCCTTTCTATCATTGCAAGCAAAAAGTTCCCTAGCAGCTTCTTCATTCATAACATAACCCTTAGGAACAACAGGTAATACATAATCATTGGGAGAACCTTCATCATCACAATCATTAGTAATAGGTTTGTCAATAATATCATTCCCCCTAACTCTAGCAAGTTGTTCATCAAGGAATTCACCTAATGGCAAAGTAGTATCATGCACGGAAGTACTTTCATCATTCATAGCAGAAGTGGCATCATCAATAACATGCGACATATCAGAATTCATAGCAGTAGTAGGATTAGGTGTCGCAAGCCTACTAATAACGGAAGGAGAATCTAGTGCAGAGCTAGATGGCAGTTCCTTACCTCCCCTCGTAGTTGAGGGCAAAATCTTGGTTTTAGCGTCTTTCAAGTTCTTCATAGTGATCAACAGATATAAATCCCAAGTGACTTAGAGAATAGAGCTATGCTCCCCGGCAATGGCGCCAGAAATTAGTCTTGATAACCCACAAGTGTAGGGGATCGTAACAGCTTTCAAGGGTAAAGTATTCAACCCAAATTTATTGATTCGACACAAGGGGAGCCAAAGAATATTCTTGAGTATTAGCAGTTGAGTTGTCAATTCAACCACACCTGGATAACTTAGTATCTGCAGCAAAGTATTTAGTAGAAAAAGTGGTATGATAATAAAGGTAACAATAGCAAAAGTAAAGATAAATGTTTTGGGGGTTTTGTAGTAGTTGTAACAGTAGCAACGGAAAAGTAAATAAGCGAAGAGCAATATGTGAAAAGCTCGTAGGCAATGGATCAGTGATGGATAATTATGCCAGATGCGATTCCTCATGTAATAGCTATAACATAGGGTGACACAGAAGTAGCTCCAATTCATCAATGTAATGTAGGCATGTATTCCGTAAATAGTCATACGTGCTTGTGGAAAAGAACTTGCATGACATCTTTTGTCCTACCCTCCCGTGGTAGCGGGGTCCTAGCAGAAACGAAGGGATATTAAGGCCTCCTTTAATAGAGAACTGGAACAACGCATTAGCACATAGTGAATACATGAGCTCCTCAAACTACGGTCATCACCGAGAAGTATCCCGATTATTGTCACTTCGGGGTTGTCAGATCATAAAACATAATAGGTGACTATAGACTTGCAAGATAGGATCAACAACACACATATATTCATGAAAACATAATAGGTTCAGATCTGAAATCATGGCACTCGGGCCCTAATGGCAAGCATTAAGCATAGCAAAGCCATAGCAACATCAATCTCAGAACATAGTGGAAACTAGGGATCAAACCCTAACAAAACTAACTTGATTACATGGTAAATCTCATCCAACCCATCACCGTCCAGCAAGCCTACGATGGAATTACTCATGCACAGCGGTGAGCATCATGAAATTGGTGATGGAGGATGGTTGATGATGACGACGGTGACGAATTCCCCTCTCCGGAGCCCCAAACGGACTCCAGATCAGCCCTCCCGAGAGAGGTTAGGGCTTGGCGGTGGCTCCGTGTCGTAAAAATTGATGAAACTTTCTCTCTGATTTTTTTCTCCCCGAATGTGAATATATGGAGTTGGAGTTGAGGTCGGTGGAGGTTCAGGGGGCCCACGAGATAGGAGGCCGCGCCCTAGGGGGGGCGCGCCCCCTGTCTCGTGGACAGCCTGTGGGCCCCCTGGTATTGATTCTTTCGCCAAAACTTCTTATTAAATACAAAAAGTGCCTCCGTGGATTTCCAGGACATTCTGAGAACTTTTCTTTTCTACACATAAAACTGTTGGGGAACGTAGTAATTTCAAAATTTTCCTACGCACACGCAAGGATCATGGTGATGCATAGCAACGAGAGGGGAGAGTGTTGTCCACGTACCCTCGTAGACCGTAAGCGGAAGCGTTATGACAACGCGGTTGATGTACTCATACGTCTTCACGATCCAACCGATCCAAGTACCGAACGTACGGCACCTCCGAGTTCAGCACACATTCAGCTCGATGACGATCCCCGGACTCCGTCAAGATGGGGTGTCGGGATGAGTTCCACAAGACGACGGCGTGGTGACGGTGATGTTGTTCTACCGACACAGGGCTTCGCCAAAGCACCGCAACGATATGACCGAGGTGGAATATGGTCGTGGGGGGCACCGCACACGGCTAAGGAACGATCACGAAGATCAACTTGTGTTGTTGTGCCTAGAGGTGCCCCCTGCCCCCGTATATAAAGGAGCAAGGGGGGAGGGACGGCCGGCCTAGGAGGGGCGCGCCAAGGGGAGTCCTACTCCCACCGGGAGTAGGACTCCCTCCTTCCTTGTTGGAGTAGGAGAAGGGGAAAGAGGGGAGAGGAGGAAGGAAAGGGGCTGCACCCTTGTCCAATTCGGACCAGAGGGGGCTGCGCCTCCTTCCTTTCGCCTCTCTCCTCTATTCCCGTATGGCCCAATAAGGCCCATATACTCCCGCGAATTCCGTAACTCTCCGTACTCAAAATACCCAATCACTCGAAACCTTTTCGATGTCTGAATATAGTCGTCCAATATATCGATCTTTACGTCTCGACCATTTTGAGACTCCTCGTCATGTCCCCGATCTCATACGGGACCCGAACTCGTTCTCGTACATCAAAACTCATAAACTCATAATATAAGCACATCGGCCTTAAGCGTGGGACCCTACGGGTTCGAGAACAATGTAGACATGACCAAGACACGTCTCCGATCAATAACCAATAGCGGAACCTGGATGCTCATATTGGCTCCCACATATTCTACGAAGTTCTTTTATCGGTCAAACCGCATAACAATATACGTTGTTCCCTTTGTCATTGGTATGTTACTTGCCCGAGATTCGATCGTCGGTATCTCAATACCTAGTTCAATCTCATTACCGGCAAGTATCTTTACTCGTTCCGTAATACATCATCCCACAACTAACTCATTAGTTGCAATGCTTGCAAGGCTAAAGTGATGTGTATTACCGAGAGGGCCTAGAGATACCTCTCCGACAATCGCAGTGACAAATCCTAATCTCGAAATAATCCAACCCAACATGTACCTTCGGAGACACCTATAGATCAACTTTATAATCACCCAGTTACATTGTGACGTTTGGTAGCACACAAAGTGTTCCTCCGGTAAACGGGAGTTGCATAATCTCATAGTCATAGGAACATGTATAAGTCATGAAGAAAGCAATAGCAACATACTAAACGATCGAGTGCTAAGCTAATGGAATGGGTCAAGTCAATCACATCATTCTCCTAATGATGTGATCCCGTTAATCAAATGACAACTCTTTGTCCATGGCTAGGAAACATAACCATCTTTGATTAACGAGCTAGTCAAGTAGAGGCATACTAGTGACACTTAGTTTGTCTATGTATTCACACATGTATCATGTTTCCGGTTAATACAATTCTAGCATGAATAATAAACATTTATCATGATATAAGGAAATAAATAATAACTTTATTATTGCCTCTAGGGCATATTTCCTTCAGTCTCCCACCTGCACTAAAGTCAATAATCTAGTTCACATCACCATGTGATTTAACACCAATATTCACATCTGTATGTGATTAATACCCATAGTTCACATCGTCATGTGACCAACACCGAAAGGGTTTACTAGAGTCAATAATCTAGTTCACATCGCTATGTGATTAACACCCAAAGAGTACTAAGGTATGATCATGTTTTGCTTATGAGAGAAGTTTAGTCAATGGGTCTGCCACATTTAGAGCCGTATGTATTTTGCAAATATTCTATGTCTACAATGCTCTGCATGGAGCTACTCTAGCTAATTGCTCCCACTTTCAATATGTATCTAGATTGATACTTAGATTCATCTGGATCGGTGTAAAAGCTTGCATCGATGTAACTCTTTACGACGAACTCTTTTATCACCTCCATAATCGAGAAACATCTCCTTAGTCCTCACTAAGGATATTCTCGACTGCTGTCCAGTGATCTACTCTTAGATCAAAATTGTATCCCTTTGCCAAAATCAAAGCAAGGTATACAATAGGTCTGGTACACAGCATAGCATACTTTATAGAACCTATGACTGATGCATAGGGAATGACTTTCATTCTCTTTCTATTTTCTACCGTGGTCGGGATTTGAGTCTTACTCAATTTCATACCTTTGCAACACAGGCAAGAACTCTTTCTTTGACTGTTCCATTTTGAACTACTTCAAAAATCTTGTCAAGGTATGTACTCATTGAAAAATCTATCAAACGTCTTGATCTATCTCTATAGATCTTGATGCTCAATGTGTAAGTAGCTTTACTGAGGTCTTTCTTTTAAAGAACTCCTTTCAAATACTCATTTATGCTTTCCAGAAAAATTCTACATCATTTCTGATCAACAATATGTTACTCACATATATTTATCAGAAAGGCGATAGTGCTCCCACTCACTTTATTGTAAATACAGGCTTCACCGCAAGTCTGTATAAAACTATATGCTTTCATCAACTTATCAAAGCGTATATTCCTAACTCTGAGATGCTTGCACCAGTCCATAGATGGATCGCCGGAGCTTGCACATTTTGTTAGCACCTTTAGGATTGACAAAACCTTCTGGTTGCATCATATACAACTCTTCTTTAAGAAAACCATTAAGGAATGCAGTTTTGACATCCATTGGCCAGATTTCATAAAATGTGGCAATTGCTAAGATGATTCGGACAGACTTAAGCATCGCTACAGTTGAGAAAATCTCATTGTAGTCAACACCTTGAACTTGTCAAAAACCTTTTTGCCACAAGTCGAGCTTTGTAGATAGTAACACTACTATCAACGTCCGTCTTCCTCTTGAAGATCCATTTATTTTCTATGGTTTGCCGATCATCGGGCAAGTTCAACAAAGTGCACACTTTGTTCTCATACATGGATCCTATCTCGATTTCATGGCCTCCAGCCATTTTATGAATCTGGGCTCATCATTGCTTCCTCATAGTTCGTAGGTTTATCATGGTCTAGTAACATGACTTTTAGAACAGGATTACTGTACCACTCAGTGCGGACCGTACTGAAGACCTACGAGGTTCAGAGTAACTTGATCTAAAGTTTCATGATCATCATCATTAGCTTCCTCACTAATTGGTGTAGGAATCACTGGAACTGATTTCAGTGATGAACTATTTTCCAATTCGGGAGAAGGTACAGTTACCTCATCAAGTTCTACTTTCCTCCCACTCACTTCTTTCGAGAGAAACTCCTTCGCTAGAAAGGATCCATTTTTAGCAACGAATATCTAGCCTTCGGATCTGTGATAGAAGGTGTACCCAACAATTTCATTTGGGTATTCTATGAAGACGCACTTCTCCAATTTGGGTTTGAGCTTATCAGGATGAAACTTTTTCACATAAGCATCGCAGCCCCAAACTTTAAGAAACGACAACTTGGGTTTCTTGCTAAACCACAGTTCATATGGTGTCGTCTCAACGGATTTAGATGGTGCCCTTTTAACGTGAATGCAGTTGTCTCTAATGCATAACCCCAAAACAATAGTGGTAAATCAAGAAGGACATCATAGATCGCACCATATCCAATAAAGTGCGATTACGACGCTCGGACACACCATAACGTTGTGGTGTTCTGTGGGCGTGAGCTGTGAAACTATTCCACATTGTTTTAATTGAAGACCAAACTCGTAACTCAAATATTCGCTCATGATTAGATCGCAGAAATTTTATTTTCTTGTTACAATGATTTTTCCACTTCACTCAAGTTCTTTGAACCTTTCAACTATTTCGCACTTATGTTTCATCAAGTAGATATACCCATATCTGCTCAAATCATCTTGTGAAGGTCGAAAATAACGATACTTGCCACGAGCATCAACACTCATTGGATCGCATACATCGGTATGTATTATTTCCAATAAGTCAAGAGCTTGTTCCATTGTTCCGAGAATGAGTTTTAGTCATCTTGCCCAAAAGGCACGGTTTGCAAGCATCAAATGATTCATAACCAAGTGATTCCAAAATCCATCTTTATGGAGTTTCTTCATGCGCTTTACACCGATATGACCCAAACGGCAAGATGCCACAAATAAGTTGCACTATCATTATTAACTTTGCATCTTTTGGCATCAATATTATGAATATGTGTATCACTATGATCGAGATCCAACAAACTATTTTCATTGGGTGTATAACCATCGAAGGTCTTATTCATGTAAATGTAATAACAATTATTCTTTAACTTCAATGAATAATCGTATCGCAATAAACATGATCTTATCATATTTATGCTCAACGCAAACACCAAATAACATTTATTTAGGTTTAACACTAATCTCGAAAATATAGGGAGTGTGTGATGATGATCATATCAATCTTGGAACTACTTCCAACACTCATCGTCACTTCCCCTTCAACTAGTCTCTATTTATTCTGTAACTCCTGTTTCGAGTTACTAATTACATCAACCGAACATGTATCAAATAATTAGGGGCTACTATAAACACTAGTAAGGCACATATCAATAACCTGTATATCAAATATACCCTTGTTCAATTTTCCATCCTTCTTATCCACCAAATATTTAGGGCATTTCCGCTTCTAGTGACCATTTCCTTTGCAGTGTAAGCACTCAGTTTCAGGCTATGGTCTAGCTTTGGGCTTCTTCGCAGGAGTGACAACTTACTTGTCTTTCCACTTGAAGTTCCCTTTCTTTCCCTTTGCCCTTCTCTAGAAACTAGCGGTCTTGTCAATCAACACTTGATGCTCTTTCTTGATTTCTACCTTCGTCGATTTCAACATCACGAAGAGCTCGGGAATCGTTTTTTGCATCCCTTGCATACTATAGTTCATCACGAAGTTCTAGTAACTTAGTGATGGTGACTAGAGAATTCTGTCAATCACAATCTTATTTGGAAGATTAACTCCCACTTGATTCAAGCGATTGAAGTACCCAGACAATCTGAGCACATGCTCACTAGTTGAGCGATTCTCCTCCATCTTTTAGGTATAGAACTTGTTGGAGACTTCATATCTCTCAACTCGGGTATTTGCTTGAAATATTAACTTCAATTCCTGGAACATCTCATATGGTCCATGATGTCGTCTTTGAAGTCCCGATTCTAAGCCGTTAAGCATGGTGCACTAAACTATCAAGTAGTCATCATATTGAGCTAGCCAAACGTTCGTAACATCTGCATCTGCTCCTACAATAGGTCTGTCACCTAGCGGTGCATTAAGGACATAATTCTTCTGTGCAGCAATGAGGATAAACCTCTGATCACGGATCCAATCCGCATCATTGCTACTAACATTTTTCAACACAATTTTCTCTAGGAACATATCAAAATAAACATATGAAAGCAACAACGCGAGCTATTGATCTACAACATAATTTGCAAAATACCATCAGGACTAAGTTCATGACAAATTTAAGTTCAATTAATCATATTACTTAAGAACTCCCACTTAGACAGACATCTCTCTAGTCATCTAAGTGATCACATTATCCAAATCAACTAAACCATGTCCGATCATCACGTGAGATGGAGTAGTTTTCAATGGTGAACATCACTATGTTGATCATATCTACTATATGATTCATGCTCGACCTTTCGGTCTCCGTGTTCCGAGGCCATATCTCAGATATGCTAGGCTCGTCAAGTTTAACTGAGTATTCCGCGTGTGCAACTGTTTTGCACCCGTTGTATTTGAACATAGAGCCTATCACACCCGATCATCACGTGGTGTCTCAGCACGAAGAACTTTCGCAATGGTGCATACTCAGGGAGTACACTTCTTGATAATTAGTGAGAGATCATCTTATAATGTTACCGTCAATCAAAGCAAAATAAGATGCATAAAGGATAAACATCATATGCAATCAATATAAGTGATATGACATGGCCATCATCATCTTGTGCTTGTGATCTCCATCTCCGAAGCACCGTCGTGATCACTATCGTCACCGGTGCGACACCTTGATCTCCATCGTAGCATCATTGTCGTTTCGCCACCTATTGCTTCTACGACTATCGCTACCGCTTAGTGATAAAGTAAAGCAATTACAGGGCACTTGCATTTCATTCAATAATACGACAACCATATGGCTCCAGCCAGTTGCCGATAACTCGGTTACAAAACATGATCATCTCATACAATAAAATATAGCATCACGTCTTGACCATATCACATCACAACATGCCCTGCAAAAACAAGTTAGACGTCCTCTACTTTGTTGTTGCAAATTTTACGTGGCTGCTACGGGCTGAGCAAGAACCGTTCTTACCTACGCATCAAAACCACAACGATAGTTCGTCAAGTTAGTGATGTTTTAACCTTCGCAAGGACCGGGCGTAGCCACACTCGGTTCAACTAAAGTGAGAGAGACAGACACCCGCCAGTCACCTTTAAGAACGAGTGCTCGTAACGGTGAAACCAGTCTCGCGTAAGCGTACGCGTAATGCCGGACCGGGCCGCTTCATCTCACAATACCGCTGAACCAAAGTATGACATTCTGGTAAGCAGTATGACTTGTATCACCCACAACTCACTTGTGTTCTACTCGTGCATATGACATCTACGCATAAAACCTGGCTAGGATGCCACTGTTGGGGACGTAGTAATTTCAAAATTTTCCTACGCACACGCAAGGATCATGGTGATGCATAGAAACGAGAGGGGAGAGTGTTGTCCACGTACCCTCATAGACCGTAAGCGGAAGCGTTATGACAACGCGGTTGATGTACTCGTACGTCTTCACGATCCAACCAATCCAAGTACCGAACGTACGGCACCTCCGAGTTCAGCACACGTTCAGCTCGATGACGATCCCCGGACTCCGATCTAGCAGGGTGTCGGGGATGAGTTCCACAAGACGACGGCGCAGGACGGTGATGATGTTCTACCAACACAGGGCTTCGCCTAAGCACCGCAACGATATGACCGAGGTGGAATATGGTCGAGGGGGCACCACACACGGCTAAGGAACGATCACGAAGATCAACTTGTGTTGTTGTGCCTAGAGGTGCCCCCTGCCCCCGTATATAAATTAGCAAGGGGGGAGGGGCGGCCGGCCTAGGAGGGGCGCGCCAAGGGGAGTCCTACTTCCATCGGGAGTAGGACTCCCTCGTTCCTTGTTGGAGTAGGAGAAGGGGGGAAAGAGGGGAGAGGAGGAAGGAAAAGGGGGCTGCACCCCTTGTCCAATTCGGACTAGAGGGGGGCTGCGCGGCTCCTTCCTTTCGGCCTTGTCGTGGTTCTAAGTCTGACAGTAGAAGTAGGGGTAGGTTAAGGAGAGGCGATGTCCTAGCTATGGAGCAGTTGTGGAGACAAAGGATGTACGAGTTCAGGCCCTTCTCGGAGGAAGTAACAGCCCTACGTCTCGGAGCCCTGAGGCGGTCGAGTGGATTATGAGTATGAGTATTACAAGAATCTGAACCCCTCTATCTGTGGAGGGGGGTGGCTTATATAGAGTGCGCCAGGACCCCAGCCAGCCCACATAATGGAGGAATAAAGTACATTAAGCTAGGGGTTATTGTAACGCCCTAATAAGGTGCTTTAACTATCATTAAGTCTATTCAATAGCAAACCGTTATGCCATGGAGTGCCTTCCTTGACCTTCCGGTGGTCGAGTGAGTCTTCATGGTCGAGTGAGTCTTCCATGGTCGAGTCCTTCCAGTCTAGTCGAGTGGATTCCTCTTTGGTCGACTGGAAGATGATCCCTTCTACGAGTGCCCTTGGGTAGGACGTTTAGGTCAGGCCTATGACCCTACCCTAGGTACATGAATCCATCATTAGCCCCCGAATGGATTGAGGCTTGAATGAAGGAGTTGACGTTGTTTCCGACTGCCTTTTGCATTCTGGCTATGTGTTGTCTTGGATCAAGATCTTCTCTGTTGATAACAAGAAACTTTCCTTCAGTCGACTTGATCCATTCTTGTTCTTTAGTCGAGTGACTTCTTTTGCTATACCTGAGTAATGGATCGCAGGAGATCTCGCACTTGATGATCGATCTGTCGCTCATGATCTCGCGGGATACGAAATTTGGGGAAGCGCTTGAACGGAACGGATCATGCGGCGCTTGGATGGGACGTAATAGGCGCCTCAATTTCGCGCCGCTTTCTCCGCCACGATCGCGCAAAGGCGGCCGGGATATGATTGGATTGCTTGGGTCCACCTGTCATCCACTCGGAAGGGATGCTATAAATGTAACTCCCGGAGGCTCATGCACAGTACCTTGTACTTCCTCCCTTGTTCTCTCCATCTCCGCTCTCCGCCTTGCTGCCGCTCTCGCCATCTTTCCTTGCGCATTCTCCGCCGCGCCATGGGCAAAGAGAAGACGACGATGTTGGAGCGCGCAAGAAGGCGCGTCGGTGGCGGAGAAGGCGCCGCGTCGAGAAGGCGAAGGGAGATCCACCGTCGCGTGGTTCTTCGTCGAGATCCAAACTGCCAAGGGCTGGGTCCAGGAGATCGATCCATCGACCATCGTGGAGAAGGATCTCCTCGATATGGCCGACGACGGATTGATTCCCCACGGCGCCGCGAGACTTCCTGGCCGAGAGTGGCAGCCTCAACCAGAAGAGGGTGAGTGCGTGCTTTTGGCCACCCATGTCGACCGAGGTTTTTCGTTGCCACCGAGTGTCTTCTTTCGAGGTTTTCTGAATTTCTTCGGAGCCCAGCTCCACCATTTTACTCCAAACTCCATTGCATACCTTGCCGCGTTTGTGTCTATGTGCGAAAACTTCCTGGGCTGTCGAATCGACGACTTGGGTTTGTTCAAGTACATCTTCACATGTCGCCTCAGACCGTGAAGAAGGCAAGCCCCGTGACGAGAAGACCCAAGTAGTCCAGATGTGTGGTGGTTTAGGGTCCAGTTGAGGAACAAAAGCACCTTCCCAGCTATGCATTTTCCCGAGTCGGTCGGGGGTGGCAATGACCTGGTTCTATTGCCGAATGAGACGACGCCAGGCGCCGACCGCCTTCCCGAATTCACCATGAGTCGAGTGAATGCACCCTCCTCCTCAAGGTTGTTCCAAGAGAGGGCTGAAGTGAAGATGCTGATGGACCGCGTGGTGCAGTTGGTTAGGGACGGAGGATCGCATGGACCTCTGGAGGTTTTTCTTCGAGGCGAATCCAGCCCCTTCAGCCCGGAGTCACAGTATGTGGTTGTATCGTGGCACCAAGACGAGACTCGGCCCACCCGAGGCGCCGACGATACCGTAGTGGAAAGATGGATGGCTTCGATCATCGAACAAGGACAATCCTCGCGATCCCCGAGGATTTCTCCGCTGATCGTGACAGCGCCCGTATAAGGTACACTTGTTCTGCTTTTCCGCTGTATATCCGCCGAAAGTGCGTTTCTATAACTTGGTCGACTGAACTCTGCTTTGATGCTTCCAGGCCCTCACCGAGCTATACTCAATGCCCAATGGCGCCCAGATTCCGACTGAGGAGGGGGAAGCCAGTGGAGGTGAGAGCCAGGAAGAGTGGGATTCAGATGCTGCAGGAGACGACGACGACGATGATGACGATGACGAGGATGATGATGACGAGGATGAAGAGGAGGAAGCCGCACCACCGCGCTTGGAAAGGCGGTCAAAACTTGTGCACGACCCTTCGGTTGAACGCGTAAGGAGTTGCGACGTCTCATGATCGACCAAACGCCTCGACCGCTTCTCCGGTGCCGACTAAGAAGGCGCCGAAGCAACCGAAGGTAGTTCCGCCGAGGACAACCAAGCCTCTCGCCAAAAATGAAGGTGTCCATCCCCACCATTTCAGTGGTAAACATATTGCCTAAATCTCCTTGTTCTATATAAATTTTGCCTCCGTTGATACTTGGATCGGTCGACCGATTCTTTGATTTTCAGCGCGATGATCGAAACCTCAGCTAAGGTCGACGACCATGAGATGGAGGACGCCGCCACCTCAAATCCTGGTACTATATCCTTAATTCTTGTTCTTAGTCGATCGACTCAAGATTTCGACTTTAACTCTTTTCCAAGCTCCCATTTAATGACATCATCACTCTTCCCGACGACGATGATGAGGATGAGGAGCCATTGAGGACTAGGAGGAGCAGGAAGGCATCTACCGCAAAGAAGCTCAAGGTGCGACGGCGCCGAGACCGCTAGACGGAAGGAGAGGTCGGCACTCGACATATCGTGTCCTTCGCGAATCCGCGACAAGTGCTCGCCCACTTCGCCGAAAGTGCTGGACAACCTTCGATCTTCACCACGCACCACGCCCCGGAGGACCAAGGCGATGTCGCTAAGGAGGCGATCCGTCAAGCGTGGATCATGATGGAGCAGTGAAGATCGCCGATGCGAGCCAAGCAGCTTACGATGCCACCGCCTTCGTGAGCAATGTTCAGTCACGACCACCACCTTGCTCGTTAGGATATGCTATCAAAACTTTTCTTTCTCAAATTGTAGTAATAGCAGTCACCCACCGGGTGTGTCGATAAAAACTCCGTGTTAGCGGGGCACGCTGAGTGCACCCGCCGGTGTAGTCCCCATATAAGGTCGATCACGGCAATGGTCTTAGGCTTACTAAGTAGATGTTGATCATTATCCCAATGGAACGAATGGGTTTCGAGTCCAAAGGGGCACGCTGAGTGCACCCATCGGGTGTAGTCCCCGAGATCGTGGTCGATCGCCGCGCTTGATTACACCTGAGTAGTACCGTCGATCGGGTCGACTCGCTTTTTTTTTTTTAATCGGTCGATCGGTCGACTATGTCTTGAATAAGACCAAGGGGGCACGCTGAGTGCACCCACCGGTGTAGTCCCCGAGACTACGGTTGAATGCTTGCATTCGACTGTAGTCTTAGAAACGCACAATTCTTCTTGATTCACTCGGAAGTGGATTATCTCTGATATTTTTGCAACTGACTCTTCGTAGAAATCTTGTGATCTTGCGGCACGCTATACTGAACTGGAGCAGAAGCATATTCAGCTCGAGTTGGACTTGAAACTGGTGCAAGAGAATCTGACGAAGGCGAAGGAGGAGACTAAAGGTATGTTTGGTGAGATTTCGACGACTCTTTCCTCCTCTCACTTGCTTCAAGTTTGACTTTGCTGCGATTTACAGTGCAAGGTGAAGGAGGCTCAAAGGAAGAAGGAGCTTGAGCTGTCTCGAGAAGATCAAGCTTGTCGATGAAAAATCGCCTCGCCGCCAAGCTCGAACAGATAACGCCGATCTAAAGGCTGCTCGCCACCGCCAAAGAAGGATGTTGAGCGAATGAAGGCCGACAAGAAGAACTCGACCGAGAAAATCCTCCAAATGGCTGGGAAGAAGAACGAGCTGGAAAGCTTCTTGGTGGTCTTGCTAAGAAATTGTTCCTTAAGCTCAAGGTAACCTTCTTCACTCGACCAATTCTCCCAACTGCTATGTTTCCATTCGCTGTTTTCCCGATTCGGGTTTTGTCTTTGCAGAGTTCTCGCCACAACTTTGAAGAAGAAACCAGCCACCGAGACGAACCTTGACCTGCCAATTCCCCGTGAACGATGAAACTGCCATGAACATCTTCCGATCGAGTCCTGCGTTCTTGCTGTTGTGGATTATCTCGCAAGATCAAGGTTGCTACGCCCCGCATCGACTCGACGCCCGCCCAATGAGACACTCCAAAACGACCTTGAGTCATTGATGGCTCGATCAACGCCGCCCCGACCGAGTGCAAGAGTGGAAGAAATCTTCGCTCGGTGCGGTGGAGACGCTGCTTCGTGTCCGGCGCGAGTCCATTGTAAGGAAGCTCGAGAAGATAAGTCAAGGCTCTCCGAGTGGCCAACACCAAAAAGCACGACTTCAGACCTTCATGGAGACTTTCATCGCTGCTGCCACGCTGGATCGCCGACGGGATTGATCTTGACGAATTCGTTGTTTCCATCCAGCCTCCACAGAGGGGTAAAAACTTTCCTTGACCTTAAATTTGCCTCGGTATGCCGAGTGGAGTTGTAACCGATAAAACTTTAACAGCTTAGCGCTCGAGCACTCTCGGTTATTTTAGGTGTCGACCTAAATTTAGATTGGATGTTTGGAAATGATTGCTCTCGGCTTGAATTGCTCTTTGCAGGTTGACAGCGAGATGCCTACTGCAGTTGACTTATTCCTTAGGCGAGCACTGAGCTGCAGCTAAGCTTCCGAGTGGAAGTCTGGCTTATCACTCGGTAGGATTTCAATAACTTAGGCGAGCACTGGGCTGCAGCTAAGCCCCCGAGTGGAAGTCTGGCTTACCACTCGGTAGGATTTCAATAACTTAGGCGCAGCACTGGTTGCAGCTTAAGCCCCGAGTGGGAGGTTTGCTCTCCACTCGGTAGGATTTCTTTTATCTTAGGCGCAGCACTGGCTGCAGCTTAAGCCCCAGTGGGAGGTTTGCTCTCCACTCGGTAGGATTTCTTTTATCTTAGGCGCAGCACTGGGCTGCAGCTAAGCCCCGAGTGAGAGGTTTGCTCTTCACTGTAGGATTTTCGTTGTATTTGTGTCGGCTCGAGAAGAGGATCGCAATGACCTGCACTTCTTCTTCCTTGCAATCGCACATCATACTTATGGTGTAGCTCGGAGGAGAGGGTCGCAATGACCTGCGCCTCGCTTTCCTTGCTAGTATACTTTATACTTAGGCGAGTTCTCGATCTGCAGCTAAGCCTCCGAGTGAAGTCTGCTTACCACTCGGTAGGATTTTTAATAACTTAGGCGAGCATCGAGTCTGCAGCTAAGCCCCGAGTGGAAGTCCGCTTACCACTCGGTAGGATTTTTAATAACTTAGGCGAGCACCGAGCTGCAGTTAAGCCCCGAGTGGAAGTCCGGCTTACCACTCGGTAGGATTTTTAATAACTTAGGCGTAACGGTTCATAGCTAAGCCTCCGAGTGGAAGTCCGCTTACCACTCGGTAGGATTTGTAAAAACTTAGGCGGAACGGATTCGCGACTAAGCCACCCATCGGGAGGTGAAAATTTTACTCGACGAAAAATAAAGAGTGACAAAATTATGAAGGAATTATGACACTATTACTTCAAAGCTCGTGAGCTACAGGAGTACTTTATTACAATTCTTCCGAGTGAAAAACCTTATGTAAAACGGGCGGAGCAGATCCGATTCCAAGCTCGGGCTCATCGATATCGTGTTCGACATTGTAGAGACGATATGCCCCATTGTGGAGAACCTTTGTGACGATGAAGGACCTTCCCATGAGGGAGCAAGCTTATGTTGCTTCGCGATCCACCAAGGACCAGATCTCCTTCCGGAAGGCTCGACCTCTCACATTTCTCGGCGACAAAGCGGCGCAAGTCTTGCTTTGGTAAATGGTCGAGCGGATCGAGCCATTTCCTTCCTCTTCCAGAGGTCGATCGATCCCGACGCGCTTGCTCAGCTTCGCTTCATTATAAAGTTCAATTCGTGGAGCATTGTGAAGGAGATCACTCGGTAAAACTGCTTCGCCCCATAGACCAGAAAAAGGAGTTCTCCCAATGACCGATTAGGCGTGGTCCGCAAACCCCAAAGCATCAAGGAAGTTCGTCGACCCAAGCTCCAGCCGCATGCTTGAGATCTCGTGATCAAACGGGCTTCGCACTTTGAGGATCAATCCATTGGCTCGCTCGCCTGTCCATTCGACCGTGGATGGGCGATCAAGCGTAGTCGACTCGTATGCCTTGGGAGTTGCGTAAACTTGAATTCTTCCGAGTCAAAATTCACCCATTGTCCGTGATAATACCGTAAGGGACTCCATACCGAACGCCAACTTTCTCGACGAAGGAAACAGAAGATCAAAGATCAAGTTTTTGATTGGCTTAGCCTCAATCCACTTGGTGAACTTGTCGATCGCTACCAAGACATGCGTGAAGCCGCCCGACCCGCTCGCAAGGGACCGATCATGTCCAACCCCCATACTGCGAAAGGCCGACGAGCGGAATGGTCTTCAAGGTCGACGCAGCTTGTGTGACATATTGGAGTAGAACCGCATCCTTCGCACTTGTCCACTATTTCTTTCGCCATCTCATTTGCTCTGGCCAAGAAAATCCAGCTCGGTATGCTTTGGCTACAATGGTCCGAGAGGACGATGGTGACCACAGTCCCCGAGTGGATATCATTGAGTATGACTCGACCTTCTTCTCGGCGTTATGCATTTTGTCCGACTCCGCTGGGCTTTCTATATAACTGCCCATTGATAACGGTAAAGGCTTTGGATCGACGGACGATCTGCCGAGCCTCTTCTTCATCCTCCGGGAGTTCCTTTCGTAATATACGCAATGTATGGAATTGTCCAATCGGAGTGACAACTAAAACTTCCATAACCAAGTCGACCATCGCTGACCTCAACCTCACGAGTCTGTGGCACTCTTGGGTTGCGGAGCTTCTTCAGTGAAGGATCTTCTTTGACCGACGGAGTGTGTATATGTTCCAAAAACACGCCACTGAATGGCTTCTCTCTTGGACCCTATCTTCGCCAGATCATCTGCTGCTTGATTTTTCAATGGGGATGTGATGGAGTTCCAACCCTCAAACTTCTTTTCCAGCTTCCTCACCGCATTGCAAGATCCAATATAGCCGGGCTTTCACGCCCCACTCCTTCATCACTTGATTGACCACTAGATCTGAGTCGCCATAAACCATCAAAGCACGGACGCCGAAAGTGAGATGGCCATGCGCAATCCATATAAAAGGGCCTCATACTCGCCTCATTGTTGGAGGAATCAAAGTGAATCGAGCACATACTTAAGCTTATCTCCTCCGGGGAAACCAGAACAACCCCAAAGACCGTAACCATTCAAAGATCTTGGAGCCGCCAAAGAACATGGTCCAATGCTCCGAGTGAACTTCACCGGTTGTCATGTTGTTCAATCCACTCGCAAGGAAATCAGCTATAGCCTCGACTTAATGGCTTTTGCCTCGAATTTGATATCAAGGGAAGAAGTTCAATCGCCCACTTCGCCACTCGACCGGTTATGCCTCGTTATGCAAGATCTCGATAAAGGAGCGTCACGACGATCGTGATGTAATGATCGAGAAATAGTGAGCAACCTTCTTTGTGGTCATGTATATACCATACACAAGCTTCGATAATGAGGGTATCTCTCGCTGATGGAGTCAAAACTTCGCACAAATAATACACCGGCGCTGAACTTTGAAGGCCTTTCCTTCCTCTTCCCGCCGACCGTAAGCACGTAATCCATAACTTGTCCAAAGGGCTGCAATGTAAAGCAACAGAGGCACTTTGCTGATTGGAGCAGCAAGCACCGGCTGGGTGGAGAGCGAGCTTTTAGCTCGGCAAACGCTGCATCGCCTTCCGAGTCCACTCGAACTTGTCACCTTCTTCATCACCGGTAAAGAGGTAATGCCTTTTCACCGAGTCGTGAGATGAATCGACTTAAAGCGCCAAGCATCCAAGAAGCTTCGACGCCGCACTCGCACAGTATGCTTTCATTCGGAGAATAGTGCCTATCTTCTCTCGGTTAGCGCCGATTCCTCGCTCGAAACGAAAACCGAGTAATTTTCCACCAGAACTCCGAATGTGCACTTTGACGGATTGAGCTTGATATCGCATCTTCCGAGGTTGGCAAATGTTTCGTGAGGTCAGCAAGCAGGTCGGAACCTTTTCGCGACTTAACGACGATATCATCCATATACGCCCACATTCCGACCGATTTGAGGAGAAGACACTTCAATCATTCGCATAAATGTGGCTCCGCATTCTTGAGGCCGAATGGCATGGTGATATAGCGTAGCACCAATGGAGTGATGAAAGCTGTTTTATTTCGCCGGGTCCATACAGACGGATTTGATCGCAGCAAATCACTCGGATCTGCTTTTGCATGTACTGCCGAATTCGACCGCCGTCACTTGGGAGTCGGCAATCTTCGAGCCCTTCCGAAAGCACTCTTCCGCTTTCTTTCGATCGCGGTGATAAGGATCACCCTTTGGGTCCCGGCATTTTCAGTTTGAGGTACACGAGCATGGTCGAGCCATGAATCGCGTAGGCGGCCTCCCCAAAATGGCATGGTATGCACTCAAAAATCCACAACCTCAAAGGTCAACTTTTCTTTGCGGAAGTGCTTGAATCACCAAAACCACGCCCGTGGCTATTTGGCCGAGTGAGTTGGCCTTCTTCCCGGTATGACTCGCGGAAACTCATATTATCGGGCGCCAATCGACATCGGAATGCCCATCCCTTTCAAAGTATCCGCATACAACAAATTCAGCCCACTACCACCATCCATCAAGACTTTTGTCACCGAGTGCCTTCGACAACCGGATCGACCATCAATGCTTGCCGCCAGGTGGCAATGTGAGTCGGGTGATCAGATTGGTCGAATGTGATGGGTGTCTCCGACCACTTCACATAACTTGGCTTAACTGGGCAACCATATTCACCTCCCGGTTGATGACTTTCAATCGACTTTTGCTTTCCACATCCGCGAAGATCATTAGAGTGGAGTTGACATGCGGGTATTCCTCCTCACTATCCTCTTTGTCTCCGGCCTTGTCTGGCTCCTTCTCCTTGTCCTTAGACTGTTTTCCTTGAAACTGCTGGATCAGGAGTCGACACTGGCGAGTGGTGTGCTTCGGGTAAATAATGTTGCCCTCTTCATCCTTCTTCGTGTGAATATGGCATGGCATATCCATCACGCCATTTCCTTCTTTATCTTTCACTTTCTTCGATTCCGTGATCCTTTGGGCTTCCCTTGAACTTTCCCCGAGTCACGCCAGTGGCCTCTCCAGAGCTGCCGGCTCGGCTTTGCGCTTCGCTCGACCGAATTGCCCTTCTCCGATCGACTTGGCTTGTATTTACCGCTCGAGTCGGTCTTCTTCCTCGCCGTTATGCATTTTGCTAGCAATCTCCATCATTCGACTCAGGGTCATGTCCCCGTTCGACCAACTCCGACTCAATTCTCTGCTTTTGACGCCGTCCTTGAAGGCGCAAACCGCCGATGGTCGACACATTTTCCACAAGACAGTGCAAGGTAATCCATCTCTGAATGTACTCTCGGAGAGTTTCATTGGTCTTCGCACACAAACTTGCAGCTCACAAACCAGCTGGTCGCTTGCAAGTCCCTTCAAAAGTCCTGACGAACACTCGAGACAAATCTTCCCAAGTATATATGCTGCTGTGAGGTAATTGACTCAGCCATGCCCTGGCAGAACCTTCCAACATGAGGGGCAAATGCTTCATGGCCACCTCATCATTCCCACCACCAATCTGAACAGCCACTGGTAATCCTCGAGCCAAGTTTCGTGCTTAGATTCCCAAAGGAACTTGTCGACTTCGCTTGCCAATCTGAAATTGGGGGATCATCATGGCTCGATAGCCTCGCTAAAACACTCCGACCGTAGACATGCACTGATCGCTAGTGGGTGCATCCTCTCGGTCCGCCTCGATGGGCTCTGCTCGGTCGACCAAGCCTTGCACGATAATGGATCGCGATCAAAGCTCGGGTTCCCGGGTCGACCGAACCTTCGCCTCGATCGAATCGTTGTTCGTCATCTTGTCGCCGAGGAGCGCATTTACCTTCCTCGAGGGGAAAGGGCATCCGACGCCGTCATCTCGGCCGAATCGGTCTCCGAGCTGCTCTCGCCGGTTGTCGCGCTTTTTCCGCCATGGAGGCGATCTAGGGCTGTGAGCCGATCGATGTGTTCGCAGCGACGGATCAACTGTGAATCCTGTTACGCGATCGCGACACGGCTGAGTTCTCGTCACCGCCGCCGAGTAAATCTCGATCCGCCGCAAGCCTCTTCCAGCTTCCGATCGACGGCTGGATAGACTCGCTATGCGAGTTGCAGCCGCTAAATTCTGAATTGGCGGCGGTATGCCCGAGTCGGACGGAAGAGCCGACGCCGACCGATTCGTGGAGTCGCTGCTGCTGCATTGCCGAAAGTGCTCGCCAAGATTCTCCAGCGAGCGCTTCAGCCACATTGGCCAAACGTGCTTCCTCCAAGGCACGAGCCTCGTGGGTCTCTCCGCGATAGGAGTATGTAGTGCATCCATGTTCTCGCGACGAAGCTCCTCTCTCGCAGAGAGTCGAGTGTCTCGGCTGGTACTCCTCGTGTTCTTGCACGGGTCTCTCCTCCGGCGGCTCCACCGCCGGGCGGCCGGAGGACTGCGAGGGCCGCCGACCATGAGGATCTTCGCCGCCGGATCACCGCTATCACATTCGATGCGCTTCTACGAGCCACCGACAGATCGAACAGCCGTAGAGGGATTCGCTGGGCTCGATAAGTCGCGATCCGGGCGGTGGCTGTCTGGGCGAGCCACCGCGCTTCACCCACCGCTGAAGTCTCGATCACCAGAGCGCTTTGCGCTGGTGGGAGATCAAGGGCGGTCGATAGGGGAGTCGACCGACACGGGTCGACGGTTGCCGCAGCAAAACGCCGCGACACATGCGCGAAGTGCGCCGCCTCGCGGACGGGAGCGCCGATGTCAAGAGGGGCTCCTCGAGCCATGCGGAGTCGCCGGCGACAAAAGTGAGAGCACCGAGACGGATCTCGCGCCTCACCCAAAACTCCAGCAGTCATCATGATGAAGGTACTGAAGTACTGCAACCTCCACAAATCGCTAAAACACCTGCCCTAAGGTGGGCGCCAACCGTCGTGGTTCTAAGTCCGACAAGAGAAGTAGGGGTAGGTTAAGGAGAGGCGATGTCCTAGCTATGGAGCAGTTGTGGAGACAAAGGATGTACGAGTTCAGGCCCTTCTCGGAGGAAGTAACAGCCCTACGTCTCGGAGCCCTGAGGCGGTCGAGTGGATTATGAGTATGAGTATTACAAGAATCTGAACCCCTCTATCTGTGGAGGGGGGTGGCTTATATAGAGTGCGCCAGGACCCCAGCCAGCCCACATAATGGAGGGAATAAAGTACATTAAGCTAGGGGGGTTACTGGTAACGCCCCTAATAAGGTGCTTTAACTATCATTAAGTCTATTCAATAGCAAACCGTTGCGCTGCGGAGTGCCTTCTGACCTTCTGGTGGTCGAGTGAGTCTTCATGGTCGAGTGAGTCTTCCATGGTCGAGTCCTTCCAGTCTAGTCGAGTGGATTCCTCTTTGGTCGACTGGAAGATGATCTCTTCTACGAGTGCCCTTGGGTAGGACGTTTAGGTCAGGCCTATGACCCTACCCTAGGTACATGAATCCATCAGGCCTCTCTCCTCTATTCCCGTATGGCCCAATAAGGCCCATATACTCCCCGGCGAATTCCAGAACTCTCCCAGATTCAAAATACCCAATCACTCAAACCTTCCAAGTCTGAATATAGTCGCCCAATATATCGATCTTTACGCCTCGACCATTTTGAGACTCCTCGTCATGTCCGCGATCTCATCCGGACTCCAAACTCCTTCGTACATCAAAACTCATAAACACATAATATAACCGCATCGAAATCTTAAGCGTAAGGACCCTACGGGTTCGAGAACACGTAGACATGACCAAGACACGCCTCCGTCAATAACCAATAGCGGAACCTAGATGCTCATATTGGCTCCCACATATTCTACGAAGATCTTTTATCGGTCAAACCGCATAACAACATACGTTGTTCCCTTTGTCATCGGTATGTTACTTGCCCGAGATTCGATCGTCGGTATCTCAATACCTAGCTCAATCTCGTTACCGGCAAGTATCTTTACACGTTCCGTAATACATCATCCCGCAACTAACTCATTAGTTGAAATGCTTGCAAGGCTTAAGTGATGTGTATTATCGAGAGGGCCTAGAGATACCTCTCTGACAATCGGAGTGACAAATCCTAATCTCGAAATAAGCCAACCCAACATGTACCTTCGGAGACACCTGTAGAGCACCTTTATAATCACCCAGTTATGTTGTGACGTTTGGTAGCACACAAAGTGTTCCTCCGGTAAACGGGAGTGGCATAATCTCATAGTCATAGGAACATGTATAAGTCATGAAGAAAGCAATAGCAACATACTAAACGATCGAGTGCTAAGCCAACGGAATGGGTCAAGTCAATCACATCATTCTCCTAATGATGTGATCCCGTTAATCAAATGACAACTCTTTGTCCATGGCTAGGAAACATAACCATCTTTGATTAACGAGCTAGTCAAGTAGAGGCATACTAGTGACACTTAGTTTGTCTATGTATTCACACATGTATCATGTTTCCGGTTAATACAATTCTAGCATGAATAATAAACATTTATCATGATATAAGGAAATAAATAATAACTTTATTATTGTCTCTAGGGCATATTTCCTTCAAAAACAACATCATAGCAGTTCTGCTGAAAACAGCGTCAGTCCGGGTTAGTTTCATTCAAATCATGCAAGTTAGAGTCCAAAACAAGGGCAAAAGTGTTTGGAAAAGTAGATATGTTGGAGACGTATCACTCACTGAAGGAGTTCCCGAGCGAGCAAAGGTACTAGGAGGAGAGGATGCATGGAGTAGGCATCATACACAAGAAGCGTCCCTCCATCGAGGGAGCGAGCCAACGAGCGGCGGTGCGAGGGGAGTGTAGGAGGAGGCATCGGTCCCGCGTCCATTGCTCCTTCGGTGAAGAGAGAGGCCCATCCGCCGGCCTCGAGCTAATCCATGGCCGCCGCCCGACCAACGTCTTGCCGCGCCCAGATCCTGCACACCCCTTGGCCCCAACACTGGATCCGACACCGCCATGAGCCGCTCATCTCCGATTGAGGAGGACCACCGTGCATGGCGACCTCTCTCTTTCTCCCTCGCCTCCTTCCTCTTCTCTCTTCCTCTCATCTTCTCTCTCACCTAGCCGTCATCACCCTTTGGCTGCAGGTCGGCGGCCCCGCCGGGAGGACACAGGAGAGGACTCCGGTCGACCACGAGCTTCGACGTGCCGCCATCGACATCGAGGAAAGGAGAGGAGGAGGCTACGGCGGTAGGAGAGGAGGCGGGGTCGCGGGGGAGGAGGAGGCGGCGGCATGGAGAAGAGGAGGAGGCAGCGGCGGCATGAAGAAGGGAGAGAGAGAGAGAGGAGATATTTCTCTCGTAGGCTACCTGCTTTCTCTCGCAGCAGACCTGGACCCCTTTCCTCTAGCAGACTGAGATCCGGTGCCTCTGGCTGCCCGCTTTCTGCCTACGTGGATGATGTGGTTGTGACTACCACCCCACTCATCCTTTATATGTTCAATGCATGGAAAAAGGAACATGATGTTAACAGGTTGGCAGATTTAGCATGATGACAACTTGAGAACAAGAAAGAGGCAAGCTACAACAAGTTATAAAGACAACCAAGGGCATGGCATCAATGTACAAATAACAAGGAGCAAATAACACCAAGGCGTCATATACATAGGGCTCATAGACTAGTGGGAACCAACAAGACAAATTTGAATGTTGTAAGAGTTTCAGCAAGTGTAAAACAGCAATAGAAGTATAGCAACTTTGCAAGCTTGGAACAGAGTCATATGAAGTATAAAATTAGCAAACTTGGCGTGTGGACAAAGTACTCATAGCATAATTCAATTAATGTAATTGGATAAACTCCAAAAGAGGCATAGATTAACCAATAACAAGCTCACAACATGGCATCATGAAGTTAACAGAAAATTGGAACATCATATAGTCAAGTTCATGGCAATGAAAGCATATTCTACATGACATATATTAGGCATCACAAGGCATAGCATGATAGAGCACAACATGGACATCAAAACATGTCAACTAAACATCTCCGAATTATGCATGGAATAGATGGTAGCTTCAAGTGAACAAGGCAACATATTGTAACAGTTACAGTCTTGGCAA
Organism: Aegilops speltoides; assembly: GCA_021437245.1. Taxonomy (NCBI): domain Eukaryota; kingdom Viridiplantae; phylum Streptophyta; class Magnoliopsida; order Poales; family Poaceae; genus Aegilops; species Aegilops speltoides. The sequence goes on along the minus strand of CM038147.1, from coordinate 167,920,424 downwards.
AATCAGCAACATCAAGTAGCACACTTCACAAACTTGTGCTAGTCACCACAAGGCACATGAAAATACATGGATTTCACCACTGTAAAGATGGCATGAAGATGCTCCTAAAACATGTAGACATGATGCACAAAATATGCACACACGAAATGCAATGAAAAAGACAAAACTGCAAGTTATAACATTCTCAGCAGGTTATATCATGTAGCACTCTCGCAACAATGATTAAGGCATCAATATTAATAGTATCATGAATGCAAATGGCACTAGCATGAAGAGCACTCAGAGATGAACATTCTAATATATCATACATGCAAATCGGAGCAACATGCACAAACTTAGGGTCCATACAAGATGCATGCACGATGTAACTTATCAGGGACTTGGCCATTTTCGGGGAAGAAAACAGATGAGCGCGGTTTAGTTAAACAACGCTCAGGGAGGGGAATAGTAGGGTCGCTCACTTAGTGGGCCGAGGCCCAGGGTGGAAGGAGGAGGTCGGGCAGGCCTCAGAGGCACGCCGGGCCAGAGTGGGCCATGGCGAGGCCGACTGGGCCGAAGCGGGGCCCACGCGGCGACGGCCGTCCCTCTCCTCGATCCCGACTGGATCCAGGGAGGCAAGAGCAGGGGCGGTAGCATGGATCCTAGCGTGGGGCGGAGCCTAGGCGAGGCAGGGACCGGCCGGATCCGGGCGTGTCGGTGTTTGGGAACGTGGGTCCCCACACTTGCCTGCCTGCGGCCCACGGCGTGGCTCCACCAGTGGCCCAGTATGTCCTTCATCAACCAACACTCAAGACCCTCGCTAGGGGCCAAGCCTCGTGAGGTGAACGACACAAGGCCTCCTCAGGAGCGTCCTCACCAGGCAGGCTCACAAGGGTGGCGGAGAGATCAAGGCAAGGGGTACCTCACAAGGTTCCCGTGACGCAAGCCATGACGACCAAGGCCAGGCGAGCGCTAGCGCGTGCAGTGTCATTGTTTCCACTTTGGTTCGAAGGGGGCAAGCGTAGGCGCGGAGTACCGAGGCATCAGGCAAAGGTTTCCGTATCGGTGCAACAAGACCAAGACTAGAAGGGCGGCAGGACGGAGGTCATCATGGAACCCAAGATGGCGTCACCACCAGCGCCTTTGACAGGCAAAGACCACCTTTAGTCAGGATAGCTTGTACTAGTTGTCCCCCTTCAAATTGGCCATTGTTGGATCCCTTCCTGCTCAATATTTGGGAAGAGGACCAGGGCCTGTACAAATAGGACTAGCCACCACAGTAGGAGGGGATCGATTCATCTCATCTCGACCGAAACCAGAACAAGTAGAACACCACACCAGCTCAAGAACACCTCCTCTGGAGGCTGTTCTTCCCTTGTATTGTTCATCATCAGCCCAAGAGGCAATCCACCACCACCACACAGGAGTAGGGTATTACACCACAACGGTGGCCCGAACTTGTATAAACCTTGTGTCTCTTGTGTTGTGATTTCATCGAGGTAAGCTTAGGGATCGCGGCGAGGCTGAGAGCGAGATTCGGTAGGGGAAATCTTCATGCGCACCCCAGTGTTCGAACCTCAAGGGTTTTGCCGGAACCCTAAATCTGACATTTGGCACGCCAGGTAGGGGTGCGCCGAAGTCTTCCTTCCGCTGATCCGCATCCCATCGCTTCGTCGCATCCATGTCTGACACCCGCCGAGCCCGCGCTGAGCGCCGGGCCGCTCTCGCCGTGCGCGTTGCCCAGACGGCCCCTGTCGCCGGACCTCCCCGTCCTTCTTCGTCGAATGCCGCTAACGCCGCCACCGGCCCGGCGGGGAACGAGCAGCAAGCATCCTCGCTGACCCTCGGCGGCAGACGGCCAAGATCGCCGCCTCCGTCCCGACCCCAGCCACTGGTTATCCCACGCCGTCAGCGCTTCACGGACACGCATGCCACGCTGCTTATGGCACGCGAGCTCCTGCGTTACCGCCCCGTCGACGACCTCTACAAGGAATGGCTCACTCGCATCACTGAGCTCGTCAGCGTCGCAGGGGCTCTCCCACGCCTTCCCTCTCGTTGCCTCGCCCTCCGCCAGGTACGGGCGACGTGGCTCATGGAGCGCCTCCACCACCTCTGCCCCAAGAAGGTGCCCTGGCGCCAAGGCGCGTGGCCCCTGGGCGTCAAGCACCGCATCCAGCGCCCGCGCAACAAGAAGGAGGAAACTGTCAAGAGATCCCCCGGCCTCAAGAAGGCGCCCCCGTGCTCCCTGCATCGGCGCGACAAGACCGTGTGCTGCCTGTGGTGGCTGTGCGCGAGTACCGTCAGGAGAAACTCCGCGTCAGCAAAGGGCCCCGGTGACAACAGCAGGCTATCGCGCCTTCACCCCTGAGCTGCGTAGCGTTGCCTGGCCCGGCAAGTTCAAGCTGGACCTGCCTTCTCGCTATGACGGCACCCCCGACCAGGCGGAGTTCTTGCAGCTCTATGAGCTGAGCATCGAGGCGGCCAACAGCGACGAGAAAGTCATGGCGAATTGGCTTCCCATGGCACTCAAGGACGGTGCCTGCTCGTGGCTCCTGAACCTTCCTCCCAGCTTGATCTCCTCCTGGGATGAGATGCGCAACCGCTTCATTGATAACTTTCAGGGCACTCGCGACCGCCCCCGGCCGCGGGTGACCTGCGCCGCATCAAGCAACAGCCTGGGGAGACCATGCAGAAATACATCCAGCGCTTCAACAGCGTCTGCCTCACGATTCCCAAGGTGACGGATGAGGCCATCATCCCAGCGTTCTCTGATGGCGTCAGTGACGTCAAGATGAAGGAGGAGCTCGCCATACACGAGGAGTTGTGCGCATCCCTGAAGCTGTTCAACCTGGCGACCAAGTGCGCAAGAGCTGAAGAAGGACGCCTCTCCCTCCTCGAGCTCCCAGCTGCCGACCCGGCAGAAAAGAAGACCAAGGCCAAGGACGTGAAGCGCAAGGGAGTGGTCGTGCTTGCGGCAGAACTAGACACGAAGGGCGGAAGGGACCAGCCGGAGTCGTCCAGGGGCAGCCGACCGTTCTGCGCCTACCACAACTTCCACACCCACAACACCAATGATTTCCAGGAGCTCAGGGCCGTTCGAGAAGGACGCTTTGGTCGACGCCCCGAGCGCAACGACCGGGGCTACGACCGAGGAGGAGGATGTGGCGGAGGACGATGGGACGACCGTGGCCCTCGTCAAGAGTGGCGTGACCGACTTCATGAGGATCGCTAGCAGGACCAGCCTCGCGAGGGCGCCTGGAGGGGCCAGCCTCGCGAGGGAGCCTAGAGGGATCAGCCTCGCAAGGACCGCCCCCAGGGTAACGCAGGCCTACCTCCGCTGCCGCCGCCGCCAAGAAGGAATGACGGCCATCATCAGGACGAGGGGGCTGGGGGTTTCCAGGAGCCACGTGCTATCGCTTGCATCTTGGGCGGAGCTCAGGCCCCAGCCTCTCGGCACATCTTCAAGCAGTTTGCTCATGAGGTGAATGCAGCCCTCCCCAGGCTTGAGGCCACGCGCCCACTCTGGTGGCCCAAATGCGCCATCACCTTTAGCTCGGCAGATCAACTCTAGTGCGCGGTTACTGCTGGCGTTCTCCTAATGCTCTGCTCACCAGTCATCAGCTACATGCAAGTCACCAGGACCCTCATCGATGGCGGCGCAGGGCTTAACGTCCTGTCCGTTGAGATGTTCGACAACCTTTAAGTGCCACATGATCAAGTTTAGCCTACCAAGCCCTTCTCAGGAGTTACCGACAGTTCCACCACCCCGATAGGGCAGGTCCGCCTCCCTGTCACCTTCAGACAGCGCGACAACTACCGCACCAAGCTCATCGACTTCGACGTCGCCCACATCCACCTGCCGTACAATGCCATCCTCGGGAATCCAGCCCTGGCCAAGTTCATGGCAATTACCCACCACGGCTACAACGTCCTCAAGATGCCAGGAAGCGGCAGAATCATCACGGTCCTCTGCAAAGAGAGAGATGTGGTGTGCTCCCTTGAGCGCGCATTCCAAGCCCCAGCAATCGAGGTCCCGGACAGTAGGGGCGAAAACCCTCCTGAGGCCATCCCCAAGAAGAAGAAGCAACCGCTCCGCACAGGGCCTCGGGAGATCGGCACCTCAGGTGGTGCCGCGTCAGGATCAGCGCTCGTGCTTGGGGCGCCTCCTTCCATTGCATAGGAAGGCGCGCCCGATGCCCTCCTTGGGCAGGGCTCGAGGGCTCTCTTCTGGAGGGCCTCAGACCTCGCCAACATCATGAGGGAGGCGCTCGGGAACCACTTGGTGGCGTGCTTCGCGGCACGTTTCCCTCAGGAAGGCACATGGCGTGGAAAGCCCAACGCTCAAGAGCTCATTGCCAAGACCACACAAGAGGTTTAGGAAGCGAGAGCCATGTGCGGCAACTGCCGCTTGCCCGGCGTGACTCCCCATCCAGGCGAGGATGGTGGGCTGCGTGTCTGCATCGACGTCCCAGGGCTCGACCGAGCCGCATCTCAGGAGAGCTTCTGGCCTTCGAGCATGGGACGCTGCGAGGGTCTGCCACACAGCTACATTCGCATGCCTTTTGGCCTGCTGAACCCAGCTGCCACCTACCAACATCACATGCAGAGCATTCTGGCGGCTCAGGAGGCCAGGCACCGCGCGGTTCTAGCGGAGGTGGAGACGGTCCTGAAGGAACCACTTGGATCCCCAGAGCCTCCTGAGGCTCAGGGCCCCGGTGGCTCGTGAGGATCGGCCCCATCACCGCGCATCTTCAGCTACCCCAACACCCCCTCTACTACGGAACCAGGTGACAACTCCCAAGTTCATTTCAGTTGGGAGTGCCCTCAGGGCTGCATCATTTCCAGGCCGCATGGGTCCGTCTCCGCGGCATGTATCTCTTTTTATGTCTTTAGCTTACCTTGCTGGGGGCGCCCCTCGGGCTGCATCATCCCCAAGCCGCTTTGGTCTGACCCAGTGGCAAGTATCCATTCTGCATTTACCTAAGCTGATTTTCCTTTCATGCCTAATCTACCTATGATTATCATCTACTCGATTGACACCTACCACGGGTCCCTCCCTCTCTCATGCAATTCGCTTATGCTGTTAAAGGGGGGGCCTCGAGCATCGCGACCAGAGCTCCCATCGCTCTCCATCCTCACCCCCTGGCCTTGACCATGGCATCGTGACCTGGCATACCAGTGGCGGTTGAGCTCGCTCGAGGGCCCGGACCTGAGGACGTAGAGCATTTATACCTAACCGTCTTGCAGGAACACACAACTGTGAAAGACCCAAGACCAGGCGCAACCCGCCTTGAGGTAGGTCCTCGTGAGTCCCGCGCTGGCTCACGAGTGCCCAGATACTCCTCGTCTAGCCCTGCCGTAAGCCACGCGTCGTATGGGCTGTACACGCCCGGCCTCTCTCGTAACGAGCCCTCCCACGCACTCGACCGGCACCATGCTTCGCACTGGCTGACGACACTCCCGAGGAGCGGCTATACCCGTACACATATGGAAGTGCTATGCTCCGCGCTGGTGATAAACAACTGAGGGTGGCCCCACGGCCGTATCAACCTCTGGGAGCCCCGGAGCTCAGTGTCTGACCTCATCGCAACACCTCCCCTCGGGAGTGTCGCACGAGGGGGCTGGGCACGGGGGCTGCGCCCGGGTCACGCCCGAGCGTATGCCACCCAGCTAGGTCCTCCGACTGGTCGCAGACGCCTCTCGAAGCGGGCCAAGGTATGAAGGTCGTTTGAACGTCAAGGGGGACTCCTGAGCATCGCGACTCAGGAGCCTAACTGGTCACGTAGCCCCTCACTCATTGGTCCTGTCCTGGTGATCCGGTCGGGCTAACGGCGGTTGAGGTATGCGCGGGGCCAGGCTCTGCCGATATAGAACACTAGATCTACCCCTACTTTCCCTTCCTATAAGCTGTTTGCGCGTCAAGGGGGACTCCAGAACATCGCGACTCAGGAGCCTAACTGGTCACATAGCCCCTCACTCCTTGGTCCCGTCCTGGTGATCCGATCGGGGCTAACAGCAGTTGAGGTATGCGTGGGGCCGGGCCCTGCAGACGTAGAATGTATAGTAAATAGGAAGAAAACAGCAAAATCTTGAAGCAAATATTACAAACCATGATTGTCTTTAGAATACCAGACGCAAGTTTAAACGCCTCCAATAAGCATGGTGCACATTGCAGGAATTAAGCAGGAAAGAGGCTGCAAGTAAATCATCCTTGGACACCGTCGTGGCCCGCCAAGGACTCCACTCCCATGGTGGTATTGCCTCCACCTGTACCACCACCCGAGGCCACAAGATCAGCAGCACTGCCTACCATGGGCGCAGGAGCGAAGGCGCGGAACTTCCCCGGCAAGGCCACCACCTGCACCCTGTCCTTGCGGAGGAACAAGGGGACAGGGGCACTCGGCATATACTCCAGGTCATCCCCAACAAAGAGGCGGAGAGCTGCGGCAAGCTCCTCATCAGTCAAAGCCAGCAGATTCAGGCGAAGCTTGTCGTCTGCACCCCCAAGCATCCATAAGGGCCGCGAGCACGCCTGAAGCGGAGCCACCCGCTGCATCAAGAACTCCCTCAGGAGCGCGGCCCATGTCAGCTTCACCGCCTTCGCGTTGCCCGGCTTCAAGTCGGCGTTCATCCTCTCTAGCACCAATGCCACCCGATCGTCAGTGAGCTTCATGCGAGACCAACCTTCATCAGACTTGGAAATCTCCATTGGCAGCGCCAACCGGGGGTGGACACACTTTGCATCCATCATGACCCACTTGCTCCAGAAGCCATCGACCCTCTTCCCGGCCTTTGAAATCGCGTTGGCCTTGCCGTACGTGGCAAAATTGGCGCGTGCCGAGGTGTGGTCGCCGTTGGTTCAGAGAAGGAAGAAGTGGCGCAGCAAAGCCACGGACGGCATCACGCCAACATGCGCCTCGAAGTAGTGGGCGAAAATCGACAAGAGTAGGATGGATTTGGGATGGAGATGAAGGGCCTGCAACCTGTAATGGCGGAGGACAGCGTAGAAGAAGTCGGAGAAGGGGGGAACTAGGCCAGCGATGATGGCGTTCATAAAGAAGGGATAGAAAGTGCTCCCCTGAGCCTCCGGCACGGCGGAGCCAACCCGGAGTTTAGTATTCCCCTTTTCATTGCTCTCCCCCACCGTCAGCAGGCGCGTGGCGGCGAGACTCTTCTCCAGCATAGTGGGCGCATCCAGGGCCGGCTCATACCAGGCCGTCGGCGCGTTAACCTTGGCCTTCTGGGGCGCCATTGGTTGCTCAAGGGGAAGGAGTGGAGCGGATCTGGAGATTTCAGGAGCGAGGAGCAAGGCCAAGGTTAGAAATAGGTTTTCTACTAGACTCGACAACGGCCAGCTACGAACAATCAAGGGGGCTCCTATGGTCGGTCGAGGCTCTGATACCGACTTGTAGCACCCAAAATGCGATCCTATCAGAGAGGAACTCGAAGGTCCCACCAAGGATAGAGCCGCATATGGAAACGTTTTTGCAAGGTGGATATCATTACATCATACCATTACATAGTAGTTGGGGATACATACAAAGGCATACAAATGCCACATGGATACATCAAACATCATACATGAGAACAACACCCGACTACGGATGAAACACAAACAGAAACTCAAACGACATCCACCCTGCTAGCCCAGGCTGCCGACAAGGAACCTACCCCAAGATTGACGAAGAAGAAGAAGAACTTCAAAACAAGTAAACATCGCTCTCACATCATGATCATCGCTTTACCTGTACCTGCAACTATTGTTGTAGTAATCTGTAAGCCATGAGGAATCAACAATCCCATTACCGTGGGTATCAAGACTAGCAAAGCTTAATGGGTATCGAAAGGATAAGTGGTGAGCTTGCAGCAAGCGGCTAAGCAGTTGAATGGTGGCTAACTTACGAGTACAAGAGTAAGATGAGAAAGCATGCAAACGGTCGCAAACTAGTAGTTATCAAGAAGTGATCCTGAACTACTTATGTTCAAACGTAACCCCACCGTGTTCTCTTCTCGAACTCGCTCGAAAAGAGATAGTCATGGTTACGCACGCGGTTGGTGTATTGTAATTGAGTTTAGTTCAAGTCCACCACAACCGGATATTAAAATTCCCATCTGCCACATAACCACGGGCACGGCTCTCGAAAGTTTAAACCCTGCATGGGTGTCCCAACTTAGCCCATGACAAGTTCTCACGATCAACGGAGGAAAATCCTCCTCCTGGAACAACCTGGTCAGACATGGAATCCCGGTTCAGAAGACATGTTGACAATGGTAAAACAGGTCCAGCAAGACCTCCCGGCATGCCGACACTACTATAGGATGCTGCTAACGCGACACTACACATAGAGACCCTTTGAGGAAATTGTGTGCAATGCAATAATTGCAAACGATGGTGTAAAAAACCCGTCAAAAAAGGTGCAAAACACTTGCGATGGAGGATGCATCAAACACGGTTCAGATTTTAGTTGCATGTGTGATGCAGGGCACAGTTCAGTTCAATTAACCGTTTTTGATGAGGTGGAACAAAAGAAACGGGCAACCAGATGAAGGTGTGTGCGATGTACAACATACGGTTCACTCGGATGAACTGCTTGTGATTAGGCAACACAAAAGAAACGGTCAGCCAGATCAAGGTGTGTGCAATGTACAACATAAAGTTCACTTGGATGAACTGTTTGTGATTTTGAAGGAAATATGCCCTAGAGGCAATAATAAAGTTATTATTTATTTCCTTATTTCATGATAAATGTTTATTATTCATGCTAGAATTGTATTAACCGAAACATGATACATGTGTGAATACATAGACAAACTTAATGTCACTAGTATGCCTCTACTTCACTAGCTCATTAATCAAAGATGGTTATGTTTCCTGACCATAGACATGTGTTGTCATTTGATTAATCTAGATCACATCATTAGAAGAATGATGTGATTGACTTGACCCATTCCGTTAGCCTAGCACTTGATCGCTTAGTATGTTGCTATTGCTTTCTTCATGACTTATACAAAGTTCCTACAACTATGAGATTATGCAACTCCTGCTTACGGAGGAACACTTTGTGTGCTACCAAACGCCACAACGAATCGGGTGATTATAAAGGTGCTCTACAGTGTGTCTCCAAAGGTACATGTTGGGTTGGAGTATTTCGAGATTAGGTTTTGTCACTCCGATTGTCGGAGAGGTATCTCTGGCCCTCTCGGTAATACACATCACTTAAGCCTTGCAAGCATTGCAACTAATGAGTTAGTTATGGATGATGTATTACGGAACGAGTAAAGAGACTTGCCGTAACGAGATTGAACTAGGTATTGATACCGATGATCGAATCTCGCAAGTAACATACCGATGACAAAGGAACAACGATGTTGTTATGCGGTTTGACCGATAAAGATCTTCATAGAATATGTAGGAGCCAATATGAACATCCAGGTTCCACTATTGGTTATTGACCGGAAACAGTTCTAGGTCATGTCTACATAGTCCTCGAACCCGTAGGGTCCGCACGCTTAACGCTACGATGACAGCTTTTATTATGAGTTTATGAGTTTTGATGTACCAAGGAGTTCGGAGTCCCGATGAGATCGGGACATGACGAGGAGTCTCAAATGGTCGAGATGTAAAGATCGATATATTGACGACTATATTCGAGTTCGGAAAGGTTCCGAGTGATTCGGTATTTTTCAGAGTACCGGGAGTTACGGGAATACGGGGAAAAAGTATATGGGCCTTATTGGGCTTTAGGGAGAGGAAGAGGCAGGCCGCTGCCTTCCATTGACTAGTCCGAATTGACTAGTGGGAGGCGCGCCCTCCTTCCTTCTCTCCTCTTCCCTTCCTTGTCTCCTACTCCTACTACTTGGAAGGACTCCTAGTTGATTAGGAAAGGGGAATCCTACTCCCGTGGGAGTAGGACACCCCTAGGCGCGCCTCCCTTGGCTGGCCCCCTCCTTGCTCCTTTATATACGGGGCAGGGGCACCCCATGACACACAAGTTGATCTACGGATCGCTCTTAGCCGCAGCGGTCCCCCTCCACCATAATCCACCTCGGTCATATCGTCGCGGAGTTTAGGCGAAGCCCTGCGCCAGTAGAACATCATCATCGTCACCACGCCATCGTGCTGACGGAACCCATCCCCGACGCTTCGCTGGATTGGAGCCCGGGGGACGTCATCGAGCTGGACGTGTGCTGAACACGGAGGTGTCGTACGTTCGGTGCTTTGATCGGTCGAATCGTGAAGACGTACGACTACATTAACCACGTTGTCATAACGCTTCCGCTTACGGTCTACGAGGGTACGTGGACAACACTCTCCCCTCTCGTTGCTATGTCATCACCATGATCTTGCGCAGCGAGGGAATTTTTTGAAATTACTACGCTCCCCAACAAAGGGCATCCGAGCCAGGTTTTATGCGAGATGTCATATGCACGAGTAGAACACAAGTGAGTTGTGGGCGATATAAGTCATACCGCTTACCAAAGATGTCATACTTTGGTTCGGGCGGTATTGTGAGATGAAGCGCCCGACCGACATTACGCCAGACGCTTACGCGAGACTGGTTTCACCGCTACGAGCACTTGTGCTTAAAGGTGGCTGGCGGTGTCTCGCTCTCTCACTTTAGCTGAATCGAGTGCTACGCCCGTCCTTGCGAAGGTTAAAACAGCACTAACTTGACGAACTATCGCTGTGGTTTTGATGCGAGGTAAGAACGGTTCTTGCTAAGCCTGTAGCAGCCACGTAAAATTTGCAACAACAAAGTAGAGGACGTCTAACTTGTTTTTGCAGGGCACGTTGTAATGTGATATGGTCAAGACATGATGCTATATTTTATTGTATGAGATGATCATGTTTTGTAATCGGGTTATCGGCAATCGGAAGGAGCCATATGGTTGTCTCTTTATTGTACGAAATGCAACGCTTCAGAATTGCTTTACTTTATCACTAAGCGGTAGTGATAGTCGAGAAGCAATAGATGGCGAACGACAACGATGCTACGATGGAGATGAAGGTGTCGCGCCGGTGACGATGGTGATCACGACGGTGCTTCGGAGATGGAGATCACAAGCACAAGATGATGATGGCCATATCATATCACTTATATTGATTGCATGTGATGTTTATCCTTTATGCATCTTATCTTGCTTTGATTGACGGTAGCATTTTAAGATGATCTCTCACAAAAAATTATCAAGAAGTGTTCTCCCTGAGTATGCACCGTTGCTAAAGTTTGTCGTGCCCAGACACCACGTGATGATCAGGTGTGATAAGCTCTACGTCCATATACAACGGGTGCAAGCCAGTTTTGCACACGCAGAATACTCAGGTTAAACTTGACGAGCCTAGCATATGCAGATATGGCCTCGGAACACGGAGACTGAAAGGTCGAGCGTGAATCATATAGTAGATATGATCAACATAGTGATGTTCACCATTGAAAACTACTCCATCTCACGTGATGATCGGTTATGGTTTAGTTGATTTGGGTCACGTGATCACTTAGATGACTCGAGAGATGTCTGTCTAAGTGGGAGTTCTTAAGTAATATGATTAACTGAACTTAAATTTATCATGAACTTAGTCCTGGTAGTATTTTGCAAATTATGTTTTAGATCAATAGCTCGCGTTGTTGCTTTCATATGTTTATTTTGATATGTTCCTAGAGAAAACTGTGTTGGAAGTTGTTTGTAGCAATGATGTGGATTGGATCCGTGATCTGAGGTTTATCCTCATTGCTGCACAGAAGAATTATGTCCTTAATGCACCGCTAGGTGGCAGACCTATTGTAGGAGAAGATGCAGACGTTATGAACGTTTGGCTAGCTCAATATGATGACTACTTGATAGTTTAGTGCACCATGCTTAACAGCTTAGAATCGGGACTTCAAGGACGTTTTGAACGTCATGGACCATATGAGATGTTCCAGAAATTGAAGTTGATATTTGAAGCAAATACCCGAGCTAAGAGATATGAAGTCTCCAACAAGTTCTATAGCTAAAAGATGGAGGAGAATCGCTCAACTAGTGAGCATGTGCTCAGATTGTCTGTGTACTTCAATCGCTTGAATCAAGTGGGAGTTAATCTGCCAGATAAGATAGTGATTGACAGAATTCTCTAGTCACCATCACTAAGTTACTAGAACTTCGTGATGAACTATAGTATGCAAGGGATGACGAAAACAATTCATGAGCTCTTCGTGATGTTGAAATCGATGAAGGTAGAAATCAAAAAAAAGGAGCATCAAGTGTTGATGATTGACAAGACTACTAGTTTCAAGAAAAGGGCAAAGGGAAGAAGGGGAACTTCAAGAAGAACAGCAAACAAGTTGCTGCTCAAGAGAAGAAACCCAAGTCTGTACCTAAGCCTGAAACTGAGTGCTTACACTGCAAAGGAAATGGTCACTGGAAGCGGAAATGCCCTGAATATTTGATGGATAAGAAGGATGGCAAAGTGAACAAGGGTATATTTGATATACAGGTTATTGATGTGTGCCTTACTAGTATTTATAGTAGCCCCTGAGTATTTGATACTTGTTCGATTGCTAAGATTAGTAACTCGAAACAGGAGTTACATAATAAACAGAGACTAGTTGAAGGGGAAGTGACGATGAGTGTTGGAAGTAGTTCCAAGATTGATATGATCATCATCACACACTCCCTATACTTTCAGGATTAGTGTTAAACATAAATAAATGTTATTTGGCGTTTGCGTTGAGCATGAATATGATTTGATCATGTTTATTGCGATATGGTTATTCATTTAAAGTTAGAGAATAAATTGTTATTCTGTCTACATGAATAAGACCTTCAATGGTCATACACCCAATGAACATAGTTTGTTGGATATCGATCGTAGTGATACACATATTCATAATATTGATGCCAAAACATGAAAAGTTAATAATGATAGTGCAACTTATTTGTGGCATTGCCGTTTGAGTCATATCGGTGTAAAGCGCATGAAGAAACTCCATGCTGATGGATTTTTCGGAATCACTTGGTTATGAATCATTTGATGCTTGCGAACCGTTCCTTTTGGGCAAGATGACTAAAACTCCGTTCTCCGGAACAATGGAACGAGCTATTGACTTGTTGGAAATAATACATACCGATGTATGCGATCCAATGAGTGTTGATACTCGTGGCAAGTATCGTTATTTTCTGACCTTCACAAGATGATTTGAGCAGATATGGATATATCTACTTGATGAAACATATGTCTGAAATAGTTGAAAGGTTCAAAGAATTTCAGAGTGAAGTGGAAAAATCATCGTAACAAGAAAATAAAGTTTCTGCGATCTGATCGCGGAGACGAATATTTGAGTTACGAGTTTGGTCTTCAATTAAAATAATGTGGAATAGTTTCACAGCTCACGCCACCTGGAACACCACAACGTTATGGTGTGTCCGAACGTCGTAACTGCACTTTATTGGATATAGTGTGATCTATGATGTCTCCTACTGATTTACCACTATTGTTTTGGGGTTATGCATTAGAGACAGCTGCATTCACGTTAAAAGGGCACCATCTAAATCCGTTGAGACGACACCGTATGAACTATGGTTTAGCAGTAAACCTAAGCTGTTCTTTCTTAAAGTTTGGAGTTGCTTATATGAAAAAGGTTTTCAACCTGATAAGCTCAAACCCAAATTGGAGAAGTGCGCCTTCATAGAATACCCAAAGGAAACTGGTGGGTACTCCTTCTATCACAGATCCGAAGGCAAACCATTCGTTCCAAGAATGGATCCTTTCTAGAGAAGAAGCTTCTCTCAAAAGAAGTGAGTGGGAGGAAAGTAGAACTTGATGAGGTAACTGTACCTGCTCCCTTATTGGAAAGTAGTTCATCACAAGAACCGGTTCCTGTGACAACTACACCAATTAGTGAGGAAGCTAATGATATTGATCATGAAACTTCAGATCAAGTTTCTACTAAACCTCGTAGGTCTACCAGAGTACGGTCCGCACCAGAGTGGTACGGTAATCCTGTTCTGAAAGTCATGTTACTAGACCATGATAAACCTACGAACTATGAGGAAGCGATGATGAGCCCAGATTCCGCAAAATGGCTGGAGGCCATGAAATCTGAGATAGGATCCATGTATGAGAACAAAGTGTGGACTTTGGTGGACTTGCCCTATGATCAGCAAACCATAGAAAATAAATGGATCTTCAAGAGGAGACGGACGTTGATAGTAGTATTACTATCTACAAAGCTCGACTTGTCGCAAAAAGGTTTTTGACAAGTTCAAGGTGTTGACTACAATGATATTTTCTCAACTATAGCGATGCTTAAGTCTGTTCGATTCACATTAGCAATTGCCACATTTTATGAAATCTGGCAAATGGATATCAAAACTGCATTCCTTAATGGTTTTCTTAAAGAAGAGTTGTATATGATGCAACCAGAAGGTTTTGTCAATCCTAAACGTGCTAAGAAAATGTGCAAGCTCCAGCGATCCATCCATGGACTGGTGCAAGCATCTCAGAGTTGGAATATACGCTTTGATAAGTTGATCAAAGCATATAGTTTTGTACAGACTTACGGTGAAGCCTGTATTTACAAGAAAGTGAGTGGGAGCACTACAACATCTCTGATAAATATATGTGAATGACATATTGTTGATCGGAAATAATGTAGAATTATTCTGCAAAGCATAAAGGAGTTTTTGAAAGGAGTTCTTTAAAAGAAAGACCTCAGTAAAGCTACTTACATATTGAGCATCAAGATCTATTGAGATAGATCAAGACGCTTGATAAGATTTTCTATGAGTACATACCTTGACAAGATTTTGAAGTAGTTCAAAATGGAACAACCAAAGAAAGAGTTCTTATGTGTGTTGCAAAGGTATGAAATTGAGTAAGACTCAAATCCCAACCACAGCAGAAAATAGAAAAGAGAATGAAAGTCATTCCCTATGCCTCAGCCATAGGTTCTATAAAGTATGTTATGTTGTGAACCGCACCTATTGTATACCTTGCTCGAGTTTGACAAAGAAATACAATTTTGATCTAAGAGTAGATCATCGGATTGGGTCAAGAATATCCTTAGTGAGGACTAAGGACATGTTTCGATTATGGAGGTGATAAAAGAGCGCGTCGTAAAAAGTTACAACGATGCACGCTTTTACACCAATCCAGATGACTCTAAGTCTCAATCTGGATACATATTGAAAGTGGGAGCAATTAGCTATAGTAGCTTCATGCAGAGCATTGTGGACATAGAATACTTGTAAAATACATACGGCTCAATGTGATGCATCTGCTGACTAAGCTTCTCTCACGAGCAAAACATGATCACACCTTAGTACTCTTTGGGTGTTAATCGCATAGCGACGTGAACTAGATTATTGACTCTAGTAAACCCTTTGGGTGTTGGTCACATGTCGATGTGAACTATGGGTGTTAATCATATACAGATATTGGTGTTAAATCACATGGCGATGCGAACTAGATTATTGACTCTAGTGCAAGTGGGAGACTGAAGGAAATATGCCCTGGAGGCAATAATAAAGTTATTATTTATGTCCTTATTTCATGATAAATGTTTATTATTCATGCTAGAATTGTATTAACCGGAAACATGATACATGTGTGAATACATAGACAAACTTAATGTCACTAGTATGCCTCTACTTGACTAGCTCATTAATCAAAGATGGTTATGTTTCCTAACCATAGACATGTGTTGTCATTTGATTGACGAGATCACATCATTAGAAGAATGATGTGATTGACTTGACCCATTCCGTTAGCCTAGCACTTGATCGTTTAGTATGTTGCTATTGCTTTCTTCATGACTTATACAAAGTTCCTACAACTATGAGATTATGCAACTCCCGTTTACCGGAGGAACACTTTGTGTGCTACCAAACATCACAACGAATCGGGTGATTATAAAGGTGTACTCTACAGTGTCTCCAAAGGTACATGTTTGGTTGGCGATTTCGAGATTAGGTTTTGTCACTCGATTGTCGGAGAGGTATCTCTCGGCCCTCTCGGTAATACACATCACTTAAGCCTTGCAAGCATTGAAACTAATGAGTTAGTTATGGATGATGTATTACGGAACGAGTAAAGAGACTTGCCGGTAACGAGATTGAACTAGGTATTGATACCGACGATCGAATCTCGGGCAAGTAACATACCGATGACAAAGGGAACAACGTATGTTGTTATGCAGTTTGACCCATAAAGATCTTCGTAGAATATGTAGGAGCCAATATGAACATCTAGGTTCCACTATTAGTTATTGACCGGAAACAGTTCTAGGTCATGTCTACATAGTTCTCGAACCCGTAAGGTCCGCACGCTTAATGTTACGATGACAGTTTTATTATGAGTTTATGAGTTTTGATGTACCGAAGGAGTTCGGAGTCCCGGATGAGATCGTGGACATGACGAGGAGTGTCGAAATGGTCGAGACGTAAAGATCGATATATTGGACAACTATATTCGGAGTTTGGAAAAGTTCCGAGTGATTCGGGTATTTTTCGGAGTACCGGGGAGTTACGGGAATACGGGGGAAAAAGTATATGGGCCTTATTGGGATTTAGGAGAGGAAGAGGCAGGCCCCCCCCATTGACTAGTCCGAATTGGACTAGGGGGAGGGGCGGCGCCCCCTCCTTCCTTCTCTTCCCTCTTCCCCTTCCTTGTCTCCTACTCCTACTACTTGGAAGGACTCCTAGTTGACTAGGAAAGGGGAATCCTACTCCCGGTGGGAGTAGGACACCCCTAGGGCGCGCCTCTCCCCTTGGCCGGCCCCCCTCCTCCTTGCTCCTTTATATACGGGGGCAGGGGGGCATCCCATGACACACAAGTTGATCTATGGATCGTTCCTTAGCCGTGTGCGGTGCCCCCTCCACCATAATCCACCTCGATCATATCGTCGCGGAGTTTAGGCGAAGCCCTGCGCCGGTAGAACATCATCATCGTTACCACGTCATCGTGCTGATGGAAGTCGTCCCCGACGCTTCGCTGGATTGGAGCCCGGGGGACGTCATCGAGCTGGACGTGTGCTGAACACGGAGGTGCCGTACGTTCGGTGCTTGGATCGGTCGAATTGTGAAGACGTACGACTACATTAACCGCGTTGTCATAACGCTTCCGCTTACGGTCTACGAGGGTACGTGGACAACACTCTCCTCGTTGCTATGTCATCACCATGATCTTGCGGTGCGAGGAATTTTTTTCCCCAACACGAAATTACTACGCTCCCCAACACCGAAAAGATCTGATGGAGTAGGCGCTCCGTGCATACTTTGGGATGCGGACGGTGACGAGCTTGAGGTGCTTTAGTTGTGGTAGAAAAAGAGCGGGCGCGTCATTAAGCGGGGGGAAATGGCAGTTCATGAACTTGGCAAGGCGCAGCGTGGGCGGGAAGCGGAGCATGGACGTTGGCAGCAAGTGCATATGCCCATCATTAAAACTGAGCCTCTCAAGCTGATCTATGGCGGGGGATCGGAACCACTCGTCAAGCTTGGCTCGGTCCTTGCCATTGGAATGGAACTTGCCCGTGATAAGGCCTTTGATTGGGCCATGGTGACTACCGAGGATCTGGGAGAACGCATCCAAGCTTTAGCGATAGCCATGGCAGAGCTTGTGGGCATCGAGGATGATGTAGGGTGGAACCCTAATTCATCGATCTTTCACGTTTGGAGGGGATCCTACGGGGGAAACACGAAGAACACGCGGAAGCACGAGGGGAAACACGGGGAAAACGAGAGAAAATCACTCAACCAACAAGGAGTTGATCACACAAGTGCTAGATCAACATACACACATGAGATCCACAAGATACATAGTCAACTAGGGTAAGGATACAAAGGAACCGTTCATCTCCAAGAGGAGGCCTTGATGTTCTTCCCTAGATAGGGGCCTTGAATCCACGAGGGGGATCTTCCCTAGATAGGGGTCTTGATTCCGCTGAGGGATCTTCTCCTAGACGGAGGTCCTGATCTCCGAGGAGAAGTAACCGAGTGGATGAGCAAAGGCTCTCACACAAATATGAGCTAATCCAATGCTATGTCTCAAAGGGAGGATATGGGGTCCTATATATAGAGTTGGGGGTGAAGGGGTACATGGGCTCAGCCCAACACGCGCACACAGGCGCTGGCTGGATGATCCGGACGGGGGTCCGGATGATCCGGGCTGGTCCGGATGATCCGGGCGGGGACCCGGATGAGCCGGAGAGTCGGCTGATGGTCGCGAGGGGCCGGATGTCCGGCTGGTGGTCCAGACGTCCGGGCGGGGTCCGGATGATCCAGGACGAGACCCGGATGGTCCGGCTTCGGGGGAGAGCTTCTGTTGCCTTCGGTCGTAGTAGCCGGTTCGTCCGGGCTCTGTCCAGATCGTCCGGGCCTCCGTCCGGATCGTCCGGCCTCTTTGGTCCTTGTTGCTTTCTTCCCTCCATCTTCATGCATGCCTTCCGCTTCCGGTTCTCCTCGCTTCCTAGCCTCTTCATGGTTGACTCCTTGGTGCCTGAGTATGCATAGAGTTTCCGTTTGAGGTAGTAACCATGTCTCATGTGAAGCGAAGGGGAGTTGTGAGAGGAGTGATGTCACCTCGGTTTCAAGAGCTCTTGCACGTGCTCGAGTCATCGGTCCTTGTGGTGTTGTAGGTGTTGATGTAGAGTCCATGGGGATGATGGAAGGATGCTCCGCATCATATCCCCTCCCTTCGAAAGGATCCGACCTCGGATCTAGATCTTCATCATCATGGAAAGGCGAGAGGTCTTTGACGTTGAAGGTGTCGCTCACGTTGTACTTGTCGCTTGGTAGGTCGAGCTTGTAGGCGTTGTTGTTGTAGCACGCTAACACCTTGAAGGGTCCATCGGCTCGAGGTAGAAGTTTGGACTTGCGTTCATTGGGGAAGCGTTCCTTGCGAAGGTGTAGCAACACGAGATCACCTATGTTGAAGATCATGGGTTGCTTGTTGATGTTGAGCTTGGACACTAGTCGTTGTACTTGGCACTCAATGGTGTTTCTTGTATCTTCATGCATCTTCTTGATCTAGCTTGCACGGGCACTTGCGTCGATGTTGGTGCGCTCTTGTAGAGGTAGAGGTAGAATGTCCAATGGGGACAATGGGTTGAAGCCGTAGACGACCTCAAAGGGGGACTTGCCAGTCGTTGAATGTCTTGCGCGGTTGTAGGCGTACTCGGCGATGGGTAGACATGTCTCCCACTCCTTGATGTTCTTCTTGATCAACACGCGAAGTAGAGTGGAGAGCGTCCGGTTCGTCACCTCCGTTTGGCCGTCGGTTTGAGGGTGGTATGCGGAGGAGAACAAGAGCTTGATTCCAAGCTTGGCGCAAAGAGTTTTCCAAAAGTAACTCAAGAACTTGACGTCGCGGTCGGAGACGATTGACTTTGGTACTCCATGGAGGCGCAAGATTTCCCTACAAAAGAGATTTGCAATATGTGAAGCATCGCTCACCTTGTTGCAAGGAATGAAATGTGCCATTTTAGAAAATCGGTCCACAACAACAAATACGGAGTCCTTTCCATTTTGAGTTCTAGGCAAACCAAGTACAAAGTCCATGCTAATGTCTTCCCAAGGTTGATAAGGAATAGGAAGAGGCATGTAAAGACCATGAGATTGAGCTTTTGACTTAGCTTTGCGGCATGTTGAGCATCTTGTGGTGAAGCGTGAGACGTCGTGAAACATCTTTGGCCAAAAGTAGTTCTTGGAGAGCGTGGCGAATGTCTTGTCGCGTCCAAAGTGTCCCATGAGTCCACCGCCATGAGCCTCTTGCAAAAGGAGCAAACGAAGAGAAGACTCGGGTATGCATAGTTTGTTAGCTCTCATAAGATAACCATCCTTGAGGTAATATTGTTCCCAAGATGTATGCGTCAAACATTTAGCATAATGAGGTGCAAAAGAGGGATCACTAGGATACAAATCTTTGATGTACTCAAAACCAATAACATTCAACTCAAGTTGAGTGACAAGCGTGGATATGCGTGAAAGTGCATCGGCAACTACATTTTCCTTGCCCTTAATGTACTTGATCACATATGGAAAAGATTCAATAAATTCACTCCATTTGGCATGACGCTTGTTCAATTTAGTTTGACCTCTCAAGTACTTAAGCGTTTCATGATCGGTATGGATGACAAACTCATGAGGTCTAAGATAATGTTCCCAAACATGTAGCACACGCACTAAAGCATACAATTCCTTGTCATACACGGGATAGTTGAATTGAGCACCGGAGAGTTTTTCACTAAAATAAGCAATGACTCGTTTTTCTTGCATTAAAACTCCGCCTATTCCGGTACCACTTGCATCACAATGGACCTCAAAAGTTTTGTCAAAATTGGGCAAAGCAAGAATCGGAGCATGAGTAAGCAAAGACTTGAGTTCATCAAAAGCATTTGATTGCAAAGGTCCCCAAACAAAAGGAGTATTCTTCTTACTCAAAGCATGCAAAGGAGCTGCAATAGTGCTAAAGTTTTTCACAAAGTGGCGATAAAAACCTGCAAGACCAAGGAAACTTCGTACTTGTTGCAAATTGGTGGGTTGGGGCCAAGTTTTAATTGCTTTGATCTTAGTTTCATCAACATGGACACCCTTGGAAGAGACAACGAAACCCAAGAAAACCACTTTGTCAACGCCAAAAGTGCATTTTTTCAAGTTGGCATAAAAACTTTCCTTTCGAAGCATTTGCAAAACTAGCTTAACATGATCAAGATGCTCTTTCATGGTTTTGCTAAACACAAGAATATCATCGAAGTAAACCACAACAAAGATTCCAATGTATGGACGAAGTACATGATCCATGAGACGCACAAAAGTTCCGGGAGCTTCCGACAAACCCATAGGCATAACCAACCATTCATATAAGCCAAATTTTGTTTTGAAAGCAGTTTTCCATTCATCACCCTCATGAATGCGGATTTGATAATAGCCACTTTTAAGATCAATTTTTGAGAAAAAGTTGGCTCCACTAAGTTCATCAAGCATATCATCTAAGCGAGGAATGGGATGCCTATAGCGCACGGTGATAGCATTTATAGGTCTACAATCGGAGCACTAGCGGAAACTTCCATCGGGCTTAGGTACAAGAATAACGGGAATGGCACAAGGGCTTAAGCTTTCACGTACATGACCGTTGTCGATTAGTTGTTGTACTTGCCGTTGAATCTCCTTGGTTTCTTCGGGATTGACACGGTAGGGAGCTTTGTTTGGAAGTGGCGCTCCGGGGATGAGGTCGATTCGACGCTCAATGCCTCGAAGAGGAGGTAGACCTGGAGGTAGCTCATTGGGGAAAACATCTTGAAATTCCTGCAAAAGAGATTGAAACACCAAAGGTAGCTCCTGAGTGGTGTTAGTTTTTGGTTCTCCATCCTTGCACACCAGGACAAAGTGCATCACACTCGATGGGTTCTCACACACTTCTCTCAACTCATGTTTGGTGGCTAATAGTATGAGGTTTTTCTCTAGGCTAAGAGGCGCCAAATTTGGCTTGTGGCTCTCACTCACTTTTTGGTGGCTCACTTTCTCACTCTTCTCTCTTTGGTTGGTGGTTGTTTGTCGGCTATCACTTGACTAGGAGACATGGGTCGAGGACATATTCTTTGCCTTTCATCTTGAAGCTATAGTGGTTTGTACGCCTTTGTGGTAGACGCCACGGTCGAATTGCCATGGCCGACCAAGGAGGAGGTGGCAAACGGTCATTGGGACCACATCACACCCAAAGTGTCCTCATATGCACCTATTTTGAATGATACTTGGACCGTATGCTCAACTCAGATAGTGCCGAGTCACTTAGCCATTGAACCTTGTAGGGTTGCGGATGCTTCTTCTTGACCAATTGGAGCTTGGAGCATAGTTCTTCGCTTGCCAAGTTGTGGCAACTACCTCCATCGATGATGACCTTGACGGATCTCCCATTGATGCCGGCCTTTGTGTGGAAGATGCGCATCGCTGGTCTTCTTCTTGTTGATGTGGAAGTGTCAAGACTTTGGAGACAACAAGAGCGGACTTGTATCTTCATCACAAAAGACTTGATCATCTTCATCCTCGTTGATGCGCCGTGCATGGCCACTTGCTCAATAGCGTCCATTTCATCTTCACTCATTGAGTCGTAGGTGCCATCGTCGTTGAGTATCATGGTCCGCTTGTTGGTGCATTCATATGACTTGTGGCCTCGGCCGCCGCAAGTAAAACACTTGAAGGAGCTTGTCTTGACGGTCTCATCGGTTGGAGTAGATGATGAAGCACGCGGCTTGGAGTTTCTTGTAGTAGGAGGAGGACGACTTGAACTTGTATAAGCTTTCTTGTAACTTGACTTGTCGTCGTTGCTTGGATAAGGCTTTGTTGACGTCGAAGTTGGAGTAGTTGTTGAAGCTTGGTTGTTGGAGAAGCCGTATGTCTTGGATGAGTACTTGGCGTATTTGAAGTCATCTTGCACTTGTCGTTCCGCCTTTGTAGCTTGATGTACGAGCTCAATGAGGTTTGAGTATGGTTGGAAGTCGGCGATCTTCTTGATGGGATGGTTGAGTCCGTTCAAGAATCGTGCCATTGTTTGCTCATCATCCTCCGTGACATTGGCTCGAATCATGGCAATCTCCATTTCCTTGTAGTATTCTTCAACACTCTTTGTTCCTTGCTTGAGGAGTTGTAGCTTCTTGAAAAGATCACGGTTGTAGTAGGTGGGCACAAAGCGTGCTCTCATGACATCCTTCATTTGAGCCCAAGTGGTGATTGGAGGTTCACCTCTTGCTTGTCAGCGCTCAAGGACTTGTTCCCACCATATGAGCACATAGTCTTGGAACTCAAGTGATGCCATGGCGATCTTCTTTTCTTCCTCATAGTTGTGCAAACGAAAGATTTTGTCGACCTTCAATGCCCATGAGAGGTACTCTTCGGGATCATTGGTTCCATTGAACTTGGGCATTGTGAACTTGAGCTTGCCATAGCGTTGCTCTTCATTGTGTTGAGGTCGATGTTGATGGTGACGTTCTTGTCGTGGAGGGTAATCATCCTCATGTTGCTCTTGGCGAGGAGGAAGTCCATGATCAACTTGCTCTTGTTGACCTTGAGGTTGAGGTTGAGCTTGAGGAGCTTGTGGAGGAGCTTGTGGAGCTTGACGTTGTGCACGCGGATGGTAGTTCGTCTCTTGTATTTCTTCTCGAAGGGCTTCCTCTTGATTGCACGTTTCGCGATTGCGGTTGGTGATAGCTCGACTTGATGCTTGAAGGGCACGTTCCGCCTCAAGAGCTTGTGCTTCTCATTGTTGTTGTTGAAGACGTTTATTCTCGGCGTCTTGTTGCTCTTGGTGTAGGCGCGCTCGTTCTTGTTCTTGTTGGTGATGAAGACGTTGTCGTTCTTGAGCTTGAGCAAACGCCACTTGGTTCGATTGAGGACGAGGAACTTGTTCATCAACTTGCTCTTGGGAATGCTTGTCGTGTAGCGGGTTGTGAGATGCATGACGGTCTTGACGCGCGGCTCGTCGAAGAATGTTCGATGATGGTGTACTTGTGTCGGAGAAGGAGTCGCTTAATGGCGACTTGAGTGGCTCCGCCTTGAGTGCGAGGAGGTAGAAGTACGCCGGTTCAACAACAAGGCGCGGATCTCGCCCATTCTTGCATCGTTTCTTTCTTGTGCGCGTCGAGTTTGTTGTCGAAGTAATCTCGTACGCTGCTCGGAGAGTCGCAAGTCGGTGGAGAGGTTGTCGGCGCGTTCGCCACCGCCTGCCGCTTCTTGATGGAGATCTCGTTGTGCGCCAAAGAGGTGGCTCTTGGTGACGTATGATGACATATCGTCGTCTTGCTCGATGAAGAGTGGATTTGTAGAAGAACTTGGCCTATCCATCATTTCAAGCAAATTGTGAGTGGTAGAAGGGGAAGAATGAATACCAATGTACCTTTGACCGAAGTTGAATATGAATCAAGTTCACTCAAATGCGGACAATGAAATAGCACTATTGGTACCGAGCTTGGTTAGGATGGTGGCACAAAATTGATTGCAATTGTTAGCTTGACTCAAAAATGTTGAAGAAGATTCGCAAATTCGCATATGCAACAAGTAGACCAAGCAAGTAGTGGTACATGGAAACACACACGCAAATAGATAAATGGGATTGTGCAAACCAAAAATGAGCCAAAATGTGGAATCCACGAAAATGCTCTTGTTGCACAATACTAGAGAGATACTAGCACGATTGCACTATAGGCGGATACGTAGCTTGTGCACAACCTACTAGGCAAAAATGCAACGATCTCTATCCCAAGTATGCTATATGTATGGTATATCGGTGCAATGATCCAAGATGATCTTATATGACAATCTTAATGTTGTATGATGCTATGCTTGTTGCTTATAAGCTCTTTGCTTATCTTCCTCTTTGATTAAAAGCTTGAGTGGCTCTTTCTCTTTTGAGCTCTTTTCTTATGCAAACTTCACGAACCAAGATAGCAATTGTGTATGCGATGACAACTTTGTGACACACAAGTTGATTCCAAGATATGCACCATGATTGTATGTATGATATGGTGTATGCAACTAATGTGCACAAGTCACGTTGCTGGCAATACTCAATGGCTAGTCTCGATGGGTAAGTAACGCAAAAGATGGTAGATGATGGTTATCAATGCAATTGCAAGGTATGACAAAGATGTCGCCGGTTACCGTCCGTGAGCGAAGATGAGTAGCCACCAAAATGAGCGTTTGTTGTTGATGTCACACTGCGCCTAAATAGCCGAAACACAAGAGGACACGGAAATCTCACTCAAATTGTCGAACTCAAATTCGAATGGTAGTACGGAGGTTGAGTGTTGGGGTTTGGCAAGTGGAAATGGTGGTGGATGGGGTGGGGAGGATGTATGTATGTGTGGATGGTGGTGGAGGTGGATGGTGGACTGCAGAACTGCAGTTTCGGCAGAGGAAGCCGGATGATCCGGGCTAGGAGCCGGATGATCCGGGCGCGTCCGGATGATCCGGGTAGGTCAACCACACACGGGAACTGCTCGGGAAGAACTCGAAAATGGGAAGAATTTTGACGATTTCGGGGATTTTGGGTGGATTTCGAGGGGGAGAAGGTGGGGAAAAGCAAGATCCACGAGTTACACACCGAATCCACGGATCAAAAACAACAAAACATCATCAAAACCAACAAATCACAAAAAAAATATGGGGGTATTTTTGTGGGGATTTTCGGATTTTTAGGACGAAAATAACAAAATCAAGCTAGAAATCACGGGGTAGGGGTTCCAAAAACGTGATCAACGTGGCTCATGATACCATATGATGTTGGGTGGAACCCTAATTCGTCGATCTTTCACGTTAGGAGGGGATCCTATGGGGGAAACACGAAGAACACGCGGAAGCACGAGGGGAAACACGGGGAAAACGAGAGGAAATCACTCAACCAACAAGGAGTCGATCACACAAGTGCTAGATCAACATACACACATGAGATCCACAAGATACATAGTCAACTAGGGTAAGGATACAAAGGAACCGTTCATCTCCAAGAGGAGGCCTTGATGTTCTTCCCTAGATAGGGGCCTTGAATCCACGAGGGGGATCTTCCCTAGATAGGGGTCTTGAATCCGCCGAGGGATCTTCTCCTAGACGGAGGTCCTGATCTCCGAGGAGAAGTAACCGAGTGGATGAGCAAAGGCTCACACACAAATATGAGCTAATCCAATGCTAAGTCTCAAAGGGAGGATATGGGGTCCTATATATAGAGTTGGGGGCGAAGGTGTACATGGGCTCAGCCCAACACGCGCACACAGGCTGGCCGGATGATCTGGACGGGGGTCCGGATGATCCGGGCTGGTCCGGATGATCCGGGCGGGGACCCGGATGAGCCGGAGAGTCGGCTGATGGTCGCGAGGGGCCGGATTTCCGGCTGGTGGTCCGAACGTCCGGGCGGGGTCCGGATGATCCGGGACGAGACTCGGATGGTCCAGCCGGGAGAGCTTCATTGCGTTTCGGTCGCTAGAAGCGGATCGTCCGGACCGGGTCCGGATCATTCGGCTCGTCTCGATCGTCCGGCCTCCGTCCGGATCGTCCGCCTCTCTGGTCCTTGTTGCTTTCTTCCCTCCGTCTTCATGCATGCCTTCCGCTTCCGGTTCTCCTCGCTTCCTAGCCTCTTCATGGTTGACTCCTTGGTTCCTGAGTATGCATAGAGTTTCCGTTTGAGGTAGTAACCATGTCTCATGTGAAGCGAAGGGGAGTTGTGAGAGGAGTGATGTCACCTCGGTTTCAAGAGCTCTTGCACGTGCTCGAGTCATCGGTCCTTGTGGTGTTGTAGGTGTTGATGTAGAGTCCATGGGGATGATGGAAGGATGCTCCGCATCAGAGGAGGTCGACAGGGGTGAGGAGCCATAGGGGGCGCCACCGCCGAGAAATGGTGGCTGTCCTCTCCCGATATTTGATTGGGAGGAGGGATATGATGACTATCAACATATCATCGGGGAGGTTGTTGATGAATTCTAGGCCTGCTGGAGTCTCTTGCGGTTCTTTCTCGACCCGCCTCCACTTGTTGGCAGCCTCGTTCTCCACCTCGTCGGTGGCGACGGAAACCTCTATCTCCATATTCACACCGTGCTTCGGTGCTTCAGCAGCCCCGGCATTGCCACTCAGAGTGGCGTCGAGGATGCGGGTGGAGAGAGAGGATTCTGTGTGTAGCATGGATGGGCAGGTGCGGCCGCTCGGCGGCGCCATTAATATAGACCAGTGGGAGCGAGGCGGGCGGCGGTCCAAGGCTGTATCGCTTCCCGGTGAGAACGACTATTTAATCTCTATGCATGAAAGCTATGCTTAATTACTGAATTTTAGTTGCAAAAAATAGATAGTGCTATTGATTTTTAGCAGCATATTTTGACAAATCACAGTGTCTCTTGGCTTAGCGCTGAAGTCTGGCTTTAATTTGCATACCGTAATCTGAACCATTTGCGTTGAAGAGATGCACAGATCCTGCATTGAATAGGTTCTACGCTTCCGATGAGCTCACAGACCGGATCAAGGCCATGCAGCCTCCTGCTCACCAAGCAGCTGTCCACACGGCACCTCCTATACCCATTAAAACCAAGACATGTGGCGTCACGTGAAGGGTTAACAGAACGCACACGGTTTGAATTATACAAACGTTTGAGATATTAAAGTGGCAGCTATTTTTTTCAAAATGCCTTTGTTGGCTGTCATTATTCGAGTGTGCCTTCTCTCAAAATGGACACGAAAAATACCACAACATGTCGGGTGCCATTCCATGATAGCATTCCAAGTTTCAAGAACTTCAGACGGGTTTTAGATTTACTAGAATTTAAAAACAAAGTATCTCAACATTTTGCCGGCAATCTATGATGCCCTGGTGTTTGAAATTCATTCCCATTTCTTGCATGGGACCTAAGCAGGCACCCAAGGACACAGAATTGATTTTTGAACCAATTTATATGCACTAGAACATGTTCTTGTAGTTCAAATTTGAATTATGCACATAAAATGCCTAGAAAACCCAGTTAATGTATAAAAATGGACAAACGAACCCCGAAAAATTCCAAGATTAAACACAACAGTACTGTTCTTCTATGTTGGCACCAGGATTTTTTTGAAAGAAATAAGAGGCAACGAATACCGTTTCGTCCCCAAACGTAGCACGTTTCTTACCGAAACAATCACGCTTGTTGTGAGAAGCTCTGGTTTGTGAGAAACTTATACCCAAACGTGCCCAAAATGGGACAAAATTTTTACCACGACATGTTGATGCCGCTCCATGATATCATGCCAAGTTTCATGAATTTCAAATGAGTTTTGAATTTACTAGAATTTAAAAACCAGGCATCTCAACATTTTGCCGGCAATCAATAGTGCTTTGGTGTTTGAAATTCATTCCCATTTCTTGCACGGGACCTAAGAAGGCACCCAAGGACACAAAATTGATTTTTAAACCAATTTATATGCACTGGAGCATGTGCTTGTAGTTCGAATTTGAATTATGCACATAAAATTCCTAGAAAACCCAGTTAATGTATAAAGAAGGCCAAACGAACCCTGAAAAATTCCAAGATTAAACACAACACTCCTGTTGTTCTATGTTGGCACTAGAAAATTTTGAAAGCAATAAGAGGCAACGGATATTGTTTCGTCCCCAAAGGTGGCACGTTCCCTACCAAAACCATCACGCTTGTTGTGAGAATCTTATACCCAAACCTGCCCCAAATGGGACAAAATTTTTACCATGGCATGCTGATGCTGCTCCATGATAGCATGCCAAGTTTCATGAATTTCAGACGAGTTTTGGATTTACTTGAATTTAAAAACCAGGCATCTCAACGTTTTGTCGGCAATCAACGGTCCCATGGTGTTTGAATTTCATTCCCATCTCTTGCATGGGACCTAGAAATTCACCCAAGGACACACATGTGATTTTTCAACCAACTTAGGTGCACTGGAGCATGTGCTTGTAGTTCAAATTTGAATTATGCACACAAAATGCCTAGAAAACCCAGTTAACGTATAAAATGGGCCAAATGAACCCCGAAAAAATCCAAGATTACACACAACACTCCTGTTGTTCTATGTTGGCTCTACAAAAAATTTGAAAGCAATAAGAGGCAACGGATATCGTATCGTCCCCAAAGGTGGCACGTTCCCTACCGAAACCATCACGCTCATTGTGAGAAGCTATAGTTTGAGAGAAGCTTATACCCAAATCTACACCAAATGGGACAAAAAATTTACCACGGCATGTTGATGCCGCTCCATGATAGCATGCCATGTTTCATGAATTTCAGACGAGATTTGGATTTACTAGAATTTCAAAATCAGGCATCTCAACGTTTTGCCGGCAATCAACAGTGCCCTGGTGTTTGAATTTCATTCCCATCTCTTGCATGGCACCTAGAAATTCACTCAAGGACACACATGTGATTTTTCAACCAACTTTGGTGCACTCGAGCATGTGCTTGTAGGTCAAATTTTAATTATGCACATAAAAGGCCTAGAAAACCCAGTTAATTTATAAAAAAGGCCAAACTAACCCCGAAAAATTCCAGGATTAAACACAACACTGCTGTTGTTCTATGTTGGCATTGAAAAAAATTTAAAGCAATAAGAGGCAACGGATATCGTTTCGTCCCCAAAGGTGGCACGTTCCCTACCAAAACCATCATGCTTGTTGTGAGAAGCTCTTGTTTGTGAGAAGCTTATACCCAAACCTGCCCCAAATGGGACAATATTTGTACCACGGCCTGTTGATGCCACTCCATGATAGCATGCCATGTTTCATGAATTTCAGACGAGTTTTGGATTTACTAGAATTTAAAAGCCAGGTGTCGGTGTCAAAACCGGCGGATCTTGGGTAGGGGTTCCCGAACTGTGCGTCTAGGCGGATGGTAACAAGAGACGAGGGACACAATGTTTTTACCCAGGTTCGGGCCCTCTCGATGGAGGTAAAACCCTACGTCCTGCTTGATTAATATTGATGATATGGGTAGTACAAGAGTAGATCTACCACGAGATCAAGGAGGCTAAACCCTAGAAGCTAGCCTATGGTATGATTGTTGAGATGTATGTTCGTCCTACGGACTAAAGCCCTCCGGTTTATATAGACACCGGAGAGGACTAGGATTACACAGAGTCGGTTACAATGGTAGGAGATCTACATATCCGATTGCAAGCTTGCCTTCCACGCCAAGGAAAGTATCATCCGACACGAGCCGAGTCTTCGATCTTGTATCTTCGTAGTCTTGGAGTCCGGCGGATATTGATAGTCCGCTATCCGACACCCCTAGTCCGGACTCCCTTAGTAGCCCCTGAACCAGTCTTCAATGACGATAAGTCCGGCGTGCATAATGTTCGGCATTGCAAGGCGGGTTCCTCCCTTGAATAATCCAGAGAAGATAATGAACACCATGATAGTGTCCGCCTCTGCAAAAATAATTTCCACATTCCACTGTAGAGAGAATAAAATTTACACTAGCTCAATCTGCTGACGTATTATGCGGCGTGTCATCACACCGCAACCAAGCCTTTGTTTGAATCGTTTTTTACTATACCACCTCAGCACGTTTAGCGAAGCGGTTTCCTTGGCACGTCCTCTCGAAGCAGAGATCGTGTTCCCCTTATTCCGGGATTCTCATCAATACGTGTGTGGGTAACCCAACCGTTCCCGTCGCCACGCCTCCTCTATCGAAGGGGAATCTCAAACGGTCACGGAGACGGCCCTTGGTATTTATTCCCCTTTATAAGAGGACCAGGGCCTGTCCTTGTTCTTCAATCTCGCATCGAATCTCTTCTCCGCTCCTAGTTCCAACACCCAGAGCTTCAGATTCGAGCGCCTCGGATCCTTAATCATGTCCGGCTCCGACCTCCAGGGCCGGTGGATGCATGACGGAGGAGGACATATTGAAGTTGCGTGAGGCCAAGTACCTGGCCTACGAGGTTTCTTGCCTGCCCAAGGGCAGGCTGTGCCAGCCCCCGAGCCCGGTGAATACGCTGTTTTAGATCCCACCTCCGCCGGGTTTAGGCTTCCCGACGGATCCTTCGTGAGAGGGCTCTGTTCTACTACAGCTGGACTTTCACGACTTGGCTCGAGTCTATCCTCCATATCTCCGCATTCATTATCGTCTGCGAAGCCTTCCTCCGTGTCATCCCCCACTTCGCCTATGGTGAAGACCTTCAAGGTGGAGCCAAGATGGTCGGGGCGCAAGTGGAGTCTTGCGGGCGACCATAAGCAAGAAGGTCGATGCCCCGTGGCTTGAGGGTTCCTTCCAAGAGGAACTTGGACTGTGGCAGCAAGAGTGGTTCTATATCATCGCTCCAACGGGCAGCAGGCAAAAGCCGCCGCCCTCATTCCGCCCGGGACCTCCACGCCAACTGATGTCGTGGGTCAACCAAGGGCTCAACTGGGGGCCGTCCAAAGACATGCCCTCACTGCAGGGCCGGATTCAAGATCTCCAAGTAAGGGAGATCGACCTGGTCAAGGTGATGCAGGTTATGCTAATCAGACATCTTCTGCCCTGCAAACGTCGTCCTCTCCGTCTATGGGAGTTCAACCCGAGGGACCTCGGATTCTCCAACACTTCATGGGTGCGACACCCGTGGAGATGTACAAGTTGTTCTTCGGACCGCAGTGGCGGTCCGGATTCAGCCAAGGATGCAGGTCTAAGCCGCAATCGCCTTGATACTCGTGTAAATAGCTCGAGTCCGGACATTCTGCTTTATGTGCCTTTCTAGAGTTCGCCTCCTAACCCTTTGTTCTTTACAGAATGGGTGGCGCGATCGAGGCCGATAAGGTGTCCGCCCCCCCAGAGACCGTGACCGGAGCCCGTGGCTGGTCAAAATGTTGGAGGTTGCTCCCACAGAAGGGGGCGACGGGGAAAATAGAGGAGCTAATATTTCGCCCAAAGGGGCGGCAGAAGAGGAGGGAACCAAGAACCCCTCCCTTCAGTGGGAGAAGAGGACCGCCTCCGAAAATCCGGAGGCCAAAGCCCCTAAGCGCGGGAAGAGATCTTCCGCGGGGGGTCCGGCACCCGGAGAGAATCCGGACGCACAATCATCACCGAGGGATCGACCCTCCAGCGAGCCGTGAGTACGAAAGAGGGAATTAATCAGTAAGGAAATACCTTCATTTGTGCTTCTGTAGGTAACCGAAATATTTATATTGCAGTTCGGATCTGCAGCCTTCTCAGATGAGTTCATCTTCGGGGGACCTTCTTCCGGAGATGATGGAGAGCGATACGCCTCCATCCGCAGCCCGCCAGATGAGGCAAAGAACCCGGTGTCATCACGGAGGGTATCCCGAGTCCGGCAGGCTGTAATGTTCGGCACCTACTAGCGTCCGCCAGAGAATCAAGAATCTGTTTGAGAGGGCGTCCATTTCAGAAGATCACCGTGCGTTAATGCGTATGGTGATTGGAAGGATTTCGTCCGCCGAGAGCGGATTGCGTAATGCCGCCATGAGTTTGCTGGCGGGATTTGAGGTATGCAATAATGACGCACCCCTTCGTCCTTTAACAGTTTTGCATATAAAAAATGCGCCCTGTATAGATAGTAGCCCCTGAGACTCGGTAGGTTGTCAGAAACGACAGCGTGCCGAGGATCGAAATCTCAAAATCTCAAGTAATGAATACCGCTATCCCTATGCAGGTGGCGGATAGTCCGAGGGGCAGCCGGACTAATGATGTTGCCGAATTAAGTCGGCAACTTGACATGGCGGATGCGGACATCGCACTTGTCAACCGGCAACTTGACGAGTCGCAAGGTAAGGAAATTCTCCGCAGTCGCTTTATTCAAGGGGGTCAAAGCCCTCCTCTGATAAACTGTATGCTATTGTACAGACGGTGCAGCTGCTATGGAGAGCCTTCGGGCCGAACTTGGTCGAGCTAAGGAGCAAGCCCGAGGGAGTGATGCGGCTGCCTCGAAGGGGGCCGAGGAGTTGAAAGCCGAGAAGGCTGCGCACTGCCTAAGCAGGGAGGAGGTGGCCGAATTGGCCATGAAATTGAAGGATGCTACCGACCGCAACGAGGCTCTTGGAAAGGAGTGCTTATCGGAGTGGGAAGAACTGAAGAAGGCCACCGCCAAAGCCAAGGATGCCCGCTCTGCAATGCGGTCTATGAAGGAGGAGCTGCGCCAGGCCGGAGAGATCGTGGCTGGCAAGCCTATTCTGCTGCGTCGCCAGTTTATGGATGCAAAGTGTGCTCAATTTGAGCGGCTGTGGAGTCCGGAGGATCCGTATATGGATTTAGCTGCAAGTGCGGCTGATGCCGTTAAGCACTTCCAGAGCCAGGGGGATCACGAGACGGAAGAGCTGTATTGGTCTCAATTCCACAGTCCGGATCGCTCCCTTCCGTTGACGGACCGGTTGGCCGAATGGGCCGAGCTAAATAGATTGTCCGGACTTGCCATGTCTGACATCGTGGCCCATGTCTGGCCGGAGAGGTCCAAGGCGACGAGCTACTTCGGCTTACTGCAGCAATTCCTTGGAGCGGTGTTGCATATGAAGGACATGAAGCGGTCGGCCTGCATCGAGGGTGCACGGATGGCTCTTGCCCGTGTGAAGGTGCATTGTCCGGAGATGGATGCCACCGCTGTTGCCTCCCAGGGTCCGGATGAAAGCCGGCTCCCTGCCGAGCACTACTTCGGGGAAGTCATGCCTGGCGCTCGTGTAATAGAGTCGCAGTGCTCCAAGAATGTAACGTTCAAATGAACGCAGTAGCTTGTAAATCGAAGATTATGTTATAACTGCTTTTTATACTTGTGCGTCCAAGTAGTAAAACTTCTCTTGTGCGGCCGTTTACGTATACTTTCGTATAACTTGAAAGATTGCAGTCTTCGGCTTCAGCCCCCACGCACAAGGTGCGGGGGTGTTCGCAAAAATAGAGCATTTTCACACTTAATCCGACGTCTCGGTCCTGTTTAAGGAGGTGGTAGCGTAGCGAACGAGGCAATCCGGACTATAATGCTTTATCACTTTCACTTAGCCAGTGGAGCTCGAGGGTGGGGCTACGATATAGCCCCTGGTGGCACCGCACATCTCCGGATTCGGGGTGCGTATGTGCGTGACCGAGAAACGGTCCTTCGTCAAAGCGGGGAATTCTAAACATTCCGATAGTCGATCGAGTGGTTGACCAGACTCTCGCTGTATCATGACAGCCAGTTTTTTTCATCGAGGTGCTCGCCAAATTAACGGGGCACAATCGCAGAGTTCTCCGGTGCCGCGTTAGCGGATGATACGGAACGTAAGGCAGCAAAACACGTGGGCCGCAAACCCAACATTTGACCAAATACATGATTCGAGCTGATGCATATAATGCCTAACTCGAGACGCCGAACACTCCCTAAGGTGTTTGGTCTTTATAATAATGGGCAGAACGATGCCCTAATCCCCTAGTGTCCGTGCACGGCATGGTCTTCGATGTGGCGATGCCAAGGCGTCGAGTTCGCTTTGGCTATAGGAAGAAACCAAGGAGAGTAACAACAAGAGACAGTAAAAAAGGTCTACGCAGGGTCTTAATCTGAAAAGAATCCTTGCAACGGGTCCCTACTGCACGTCTGCGCCTGTGTCTCTGTTCCGTTGTTATCCTGGACGGGTATGCACGTTGTTCATCTGTAGAAAGAGAGGAACGTTTAGTTTTAGAAACAATTAGTGCGAAAAATATGTAAAATAAGAAGTATAAATAATTAAAGCAAGGTTTATATGAAACCGCGATTGTTTTTGTGCGCGCAGTCCCCTGTGAAGGGGTATGCGGCTAGGGAGCCCCTAGCCTGCTGAGGCCGGATTCGTCTATCCGAGTCCGGGGTCTTTAAGTGACCCGCGCACTAAAATGGCGCCATGTGGACCGGGCATCTTGAGTGTAAGAGACGCGTAATGCGGTATGGCGTTGAAGCGGACAAAAGCCTTTCGTCCCAAGAGTGCTTGATATTCACTTTCAAATGGGACGATATGAAAATTAATTTTTCGTTGAAAATTGTTCGCGATCCAACACAACTTCTAGTAATATAGAGCCTGCACTTGGCGTAAGGGCTCGCGCCACTCCTTTGAAGGAAGTGCGGCTGTGTCGAATTTTGGTAGGGTCTATCCCCATCCTACGGATTGTGTTTGAATATAGCAGGTTTAAGTCGCTGCCTCCGTCCATTACGACGTTAGTAAATTGTAATCCGTCTATTATGGGATTCAATATCAGGGGAGTCCGTCCCGCGTTTCGAACGCTTCTGGAATAATCCAGGTGGTCGAAAGTGATTGGTTTTGATATCCAATCTCTACGGTCTGCTGGGTTGGACCGTGCTAAGCTCCTTTTAGAAAGTGCCGCACTATTTTTCCGTGTTATCACATGAAGTGAGTTTACTGCTTTGACCCCTTGTGGGAAAGCCTTTTGTTTTCCGGTGCCCTGCTGGCGGGGTTTATCTTCTTCGCTTGACGCGTCGAGCCCCTTGTGTTCGGCATTTAATCGGCCGGACTGTTTAAAACCCAACAATCCTTGTGGGTGTGATTTATGGCCTTCCGAGGGTAATGTGGATTTGACATTCCGACCCAAAATTTTGTTTGTTGGACACCAAACCGCATCCTTAAGAGGTTGTGTCTTGGTATTGGGCATGAGCTTTTGAATCCGGCGTTGATCGCCATGCTCTTTGGGCTTTTTCTTTATTCCGCGCCGTTCTTTTCGCTACCGTGATTTTCCGCTTCCATCTCTTATCTCGGATGTACTTGGGTCACTGGTGCTGCTTCTTGCTAGCCACTATCCTCTCCGCATAGAAGCGGGTCACGAGGCTTGTTAGTGCGGACATTGTCCTCGGTTTCTCTTGACCGAGGTGCCTGGCAAGCCATTCGTCTCGGACATTGTGCTTGAAAGCTGCTAAGGCTTCGGCGTCCGGACAATCGACTATTTGGTTCTTTTGGTAAGAAACCTGTTCTGCACTTTCCGCGCTGACTCTCCGGCTGTTGAGTTATATGACTTAAATCGTCTCAGATGCGGAGGACGGACATAAGTCCCTTGAAAATTGCTCTAAATGCGCCTTCGAGCTCTTCCCAACTTCCAACAAGTTTTACGGGAGGCTTTTGAGCCAATGACGGGCTGGCCCTTTGAGCTTGAGGGGTAGATATTTTATGGCGTGGAGATCGTCTCCTCTGGCCATATGTATATGCAGTATATAATCTTCTATCCATACTCTAGGGTCTGTTGTTCCATCGTAGGCCTCTTTGTTCATGGGTTTAAACCCTGCTGGGAATTCATGGTCCAGCATCTCATCGGTGAAACATAGTGGGTGTGCGGCGCCCCTGTACTTGTATGTGCCGCTATCATCGGACGCTTGACGTGTTACTTTGCTTCCTGGGGCCTTATTTTTGGGTCCGTAGATGGACCTGCCTGGGCCATTTGACGGTGGAGGCTCTATGGCCTCTTCGTCGAATTCTGGTAGCAGCTTACGCTTTGGGTAGCTCTTCGATTGGTGGCCATTGCCGTATTTATCTACGGTTTTGAGTACTTTGCTCCATCTTATTCTGAGCGTGTCTTCCGCTGTTTTGAGCTTCCGCTTTTCCTTCTTCAGGCTTCTTGCCGTGGCGATGAGCCTGTGCTTAAAAAGCTCTTGTTCAACGGGGTCCTCGGGCGCGAAGAGTTCGTCGTCATTGAGGCTTGCTTCGTCTTCGGAGGGAGGTATATAGTTATGATCCTCAACCTCTTTGTCTGCCGCCCTTTCGTGGGGGCTTGCTTCTGCATCCTCCTGCGCTGAGGTCTTGCTGGAGGGGGTTGTCTTCGGCACTCTCTGGGGTATTGTTATCTCCTGTGCCGGAATCTCTATTCTTGCTGTGGCGGGATTTAGCGCGGCGCCGGTGACGCCGGCGCTTGAGCTGCTTCTTTAGGGAATCTGCCTCTGCTGCTTCTTCGCCATCCCCGTCTTTTGGGGTGTCCACCATGTATACGTCGTATGACGAGGTGGCCTTCCAGTGCCCTGTAGGTGCTGGTTCTTGTTCGTCTCCGGCATCGTCGTCCGTAGTGTCGATGTCGTCGGAGTCGAAGTCTAGCATGTCGGTTAAATCCTCGACAATGGCTACAAAGTGGGTGGTGGGTGGGCTCAATTTCTTCGTAGTCCGTATTCCAACCATCCCGCCATAGTCCGCCAGACTCTCCCGATAACGAGAGATGTCTTAATAAATTTAGGATATCGCCAAAAGGCGAGTGTTCGAATATGTCCGCGGTGGTGAATTCCATAACCGGCGCCCAATCCGGATTGATTGGTAGGGGCGCGGGAGGTTCGGAGTCCGGCGAGGAGTCCGGCGCCTCGGAATCACGAGTTTTGCAGGGGACAAGATTGGTGTTCGGCTCCATCGCCGTGGATGTTGAAGCCCCCGGGGCGGCGTCTATCCACCGGCCCTCGATCTGGGCGATCGGCTCCGGGCTAATGGCCGAAGCGGATCCGAGTGCGGCCACCAAGGCACTGTTCGGCGACAGAGCTAGGTCGCACCCATCGTCACAGTGCAGCGCGCTTGGCTGTGGCTCGAGTCCGTCGAAGATTAAGTCTCCGCGGAGATCGGCCGTGAAGTTTAAGCTTCCGAATCTGACCTGACGGCCAGGGGTGTAGCTTTCGATCTGCTCCAGATGGCCAAGTGAATTGATTGGCCAGGCGGCCGCCGAATCTGAAGATCTGCCCGGGAGAAAAGCTCTCACCTGGACAGCGTCGCTGGTTGAAGATGCCATCAAGCCTATCGGTGGTGACGACATGAGGAACTCTCAATGAAAGCACCAATGTCGGTGTCAAACCGCGGATCTCGGTAGGGGGTCCCGAACTGTGCGCCTAGGCGGATGGTAACAAGAGACGAGGGACACAATGTTTTTACCTGGTTCGGGCCCTCTTGATGGAGGTAAAACCCTACGTCCTGCTTGATTAATATTGATGATATGGGTAGTACAAGAGTAGATCTACCACGAGATCAAGGAGGCTAAACCCTAGAAGCTAGCCTATGGTATGATTGTTGAGATGTATGTTCGTCCTACGGACTAAAGCCCTCCGGTTTATATAGACACCGAAGAGGACTAGGGTTACACAGAGTCGGTTACAATGGTAGGAGATCTACATATCCGTATTGCCAAGCTTGCCTTCCACGCCAAGGAAAGTACCATCCGGACACGAGCCGGAGTCTTCGATCTTGTATCTTTGTAGTCTTGGAGTCCGGCGGATATTGATAGTCCGGCTATCTGGACACCCCCTAGTACGGGACTCCCTCACCAGGTATCTCAACGTTTTGCCGGCAATCAACAGTGCCCTGGTGTTTGAAAGTCATTCCCATTCTGAAAGTGCAACTAATCCCCGGGTGGTTTTGGTAATTAATAACAACATATATATCATTGAACTAATTATTTCTTGAGAATATTTCAGAAAGTTCAGTGATATGGGTATGGCAATGACTGATGATGTGGACCCCTCAAAATGCTAAGGAAAGCATTGGCAAAAGCTCAAGACTCCATTTTTGGTTTAGTGATCCATGATCACATTGAGTCCATAGGAAAGCCAATACTATTAAAAGGGGATGAGGTTATGATGATGATCTGTTTGCTCAAAGTGCTTAGTGATTTATCTCTCAAACTATCAGCAATCTTTCATTCCAACATAAACCCATAAGTAATCTCGGTCCCACCGATTCCATAAACTCACCACACCGAGATGAACCACCTCACCATATACCCAAACCCTAATAATTTCGGATTTTCCGATTCCAAACTCGGTCATACCGAAATTGGTGTTGCCAAGCTTCAGAATCTTCAGACTCAAATCGGTGTCACCGAGATGAGAAAGTCGGTCCCACCGAGATTGGCAAACCCTAGACTTTGGAAGAATCGGACTAACCGAGATTGTATTTTCGGTCCCACTGAAAATCCCAACGCTCACAAGATTTGAACTTTCGGTCTCACCGAGTTGTCAACTTCGGTCCGACCGAGATTGGTCAAATGTGTGTAACGGTTGGATTTTGTGTGGAGGCTATAAATACCCTCCACCTCCTCTTCATTCGTGGAGAGAGCCATCGAAAGAACTACCACTCCTACCTTACATTTCGAGAAGAAAACTACCTACCCTTGTGTTGAGATCAAGTTGCTCCACTCCCACCATATGAAACTTGATTTCTAGCCTTCCCAAGTTGCTTTCCACTCAATCCTTTCTTCCACCACAGCCAAATCAGTGAGGAGAGTTGAGTGTTGGGGAGATTATCATTTGAAGCACAAGAGCAAGGAGTTCATCATCACCAACACCATCTATTACCTTTTGGAGGGTGGTGCCTCCTAGATTGGTTAGGTGTCGCTTGGGAGCCTCCGTCAAGATGTGGAGTTGAACCAAGAAGTTTGTAAGGGCAAGGAGATCGCCTACTTCGTGAAGATCTACCCCGAGTAAGGCTAGTCCTCCGTGGACGAGGCCATGATGGCATAGACAAGGTTGCTTCTTCGTGGACCCTTCGTGGGTGGAGCCTCCGTGGACTCTCGCAGCCGCTACCCTCCGTGGGTTGAAGTCTCCATCAACGTGGATTGACGATAGCACCACCTATCGGAACCACGAGAAAAATCTCCGTGTCTCCAAATTGCGCTTTGCTCTTCTCCACCTCTTATTTACTACATGTGCAATTTACTTTCCGCTGCCATAACTCTAGAATTGCATGTGTAGGGTGATACTTGACTTGCTCATCATTGTGAACTTGCTAAAAACTTGCCCTAATCAAAAGGCTAAACTTTTAAGTTGTCAAGTAGTCTAATCACCCCCTCTAGACATACTTCGATCCTACAAGTGGTATCGAGCTTTGGTCTCCATTGGATTGGTTTCCATTGCATTGATTCCATAAGCTTGGTTTCACAACCTAGGAGAGTATGGCGCCTAGTGAGGGTAATTTCAGAGAGGTCCTTACTTTGATGGTTCAAACTTTGCTAGTTGGAAGCATAAAATGAAAATGCATATTCTTGGACATAACCCCGCCGCATGGGGCATTATTTGTGTTGGCTTGCAAGGTGAGTTCTTCGAGGAAGGAAAAGTTCCGGATCGCGGGCTACAGCGGATGAGTTGCGGATGTTACGTAACAATGCTCAAGCTTGTGACATTCTCTTCAATGCTTTGTGTCCCGAGGAGTTCAACAAGATCAGCCGTCTTGAGAATGCAAAAGAGATTTGGGATACTTTGGTCGAAATGCACGAAGGTACCAAATCCGTGAAGGAATCAAAGCTAGATGTTCTTCAAGGTCAGCTTGACAAGTTCAAGATGAAGGAAGGTGAAGGAGTCGCTGAAATGTACTCTAGGCTTGCTCTCATCACCAATGAGATGGCAGGCTTAGGAAGCGAAGAAATGACCGACCGATTCATCATCAAGAAGATTCTCAGAGCTTTGGATGGAAAGTATGACACCGTGTGCACTTTGATCCAAATGATGCCAAACTACAAAGATCTCAAGCCTACCGAAGTCATTGGAAGAATTGTTGCTCATGAGATGACACTTAAAGATAAGGAAGAGCTTCACAACAAGTCAAGTGGTGCTTACAAAGCTGCAGTTGAAGCTCCCACAACCTCAAGTGACAAGCTAGTTTCCAATGAAGAGATAAGCCTAATGGTGAAGAACTTCAACAAATTCTACAAGAGTAGAAGCAAGGAAAGAAGCTCAAAGTCTAGATCATATGATGAAAAGAGATCTTCTAGTCGTGATCGAAATCTGCTACAATTGTGGAAGACCCGGACACTACTCAAATGAGTGTTCGACTCCCCACAAGAGAAGAGAAGAATCTCCAAGAAGAAGAAGCTCAAGAGAAGAGTCACCTCGAAAGAGAGAAGGAGTAGAGATGATCGTTATGAACGAAGATCCTCTCGGAGAAGCAAGGATTCGGAAAGGAAAGACAAGTCATCAAGAAGCTACACAAGAAGAAAACATCAAGCTCATGTTGGTGAATGGGTTTCCGCCCGACTCCGACAATCACTCCGAAAGAAGCTATCACTCCAACTCCGAATACAGTCAAGATGAAGGTGTTGCCGGTCTTGCTCTCGTGTCCTCCAACTCCAACTCCTATGACATATTTGATTCACCAAATGAGGGAATTGGAAGATGCTTCATGGCAAAAGGCCCCAAGGTATCACACCCTGAGTTTATTGACTTTGATAGTGATGAGGATGACTTGCTTGGTGAAGATGAGCTTTACATGATAAATCTAGTGAGCTTAGTAATGATGAACATGCTAGTAGTCTTTATAGTCGAGAAGAGTCGAATGACAATGCTATGAAGGAGATTGAGCGCCTAACTAAAGAACTAAACACTCTTAAGTTAGCTCATGAAACAACTCAAGAAGATCATAGAGAGCTCCTAAGATCTCATGAGAAGCTACGCTCGAGAAGCTCAATCTAGAGCAAGAACATGAGTTTCTAAAAGCTATCAATGACGATCTTCAAAGAAGAGTTCTTCATATCTTGCCAAACGACTTCTCTTGTCTAATTTCTTGCCACCTATTAAAACTAAGCATGACAAGCATAAGAAAAATTCTTCATCTAGTAGTAACAATAATCATGCTAAATCAAATGTTGTTACTTCTAGTAATTCTCTTGATTCCACTAACAATGTTTCAAGCCAAGTTTCACTTGAGCAAGAAAATAGTCTATTGAAAGGGATTATAGAGAAAGGTGTCTACAAGAGTCTTGCCGGAAGCAAGAGCTTTGAGGAAATTGTTCGCAAACAAGGAAGACACCGAAGAATCAAGGAATTGGTTTTGAGCGAAAGTTCAACGCCGAGGGTGTTGAATGGGAAGAAGGTCAATATCCCACTCCAAAGTTTGTTTCTCAAAAGGAGAAGTATGATCCTACTTCTTCCAATAAGGAACAAGCTCAAGATGACCTTCCACCACAAGACCACAAGCTAAAAGGCAAGGACAAGCTTCAAGAGGAGATTGATGCATTCATTGAAGCACCCAAGGCCATGGTCAAGTGGGTTCCCAAGGCAACTTCAAGTTCTACTTGACAAGCTCAACTACTACCCCAAGGATTCCCATCAAGATGATGTGGATCCCAAGAAGAAGAACTAGAGAGTTCTTGAGGGTGACTCCGCCAACATACTTCACTCACATTCATTTTGGCAAAGAACTTGTGCAATCAACTTCCACATCTTGCACTAGTTCATGGAGTCACAAACCCTCATGTTGGTAAGTCAAGGGACAAGGTAATCATTGCTTTCATGGACATCATCTATTGTGTACTTCAATCTATGTCCATGGATATCCTTGTTTGTTCCTTGTGGGACTAACCCATGTAGGTATTGAAAGTGCCCAATCCAAAGGATTGCTCCCAACTCTTGATGATCTTCATCAACATTGAGCATCCACATCTTCAACATCTACATGAAGTCTTCAACGACAACCCAAGGTTAGTTTGACCCTTTAAAAGGGTTCTCACATCAAGGGGAGCTTTGCTCTAAAGAAATGAGCTAAAGCATCTTCAAATGATGTGAACACATTAATGCTTTATGTAAAAGTGGTAACCCCACTTGTGCTTAAACGATGAGTATGACCTATGATCAAATGTTCTCATTTGACTCCTAAGTCAATATACTCATATATAGATGACCTAGTCATCGCCAAATTGTGTGCTAGTAGCTAGTGTTTTGTTTGTGCATGTTTGACACATATTTTATTTGCTATCTTATTGTGTGAGCATGTTGGATGCATGATTTTATCCATTCGAGGACATCCATTTGTTGCTTTGGTCTTTTGGATTTTTCTTTTTGACCAAATGGATGGACAAGAATGCCTAAGTTCCTCCCCTAGCTATCTATGCTTTCTTGTCTCAAACTCTATTCATGCTTATATCACAAACTTTGAACAAGACTTTTTCGACAGACCGAGTGAGGAGCACTCGAGCCACCGATCCGTCAAAAGCCTAAATTCCAAAACCTTCTAAGTACTTTCGGTCAAACCAATATACTCAAATCGGACGATCAAATCACTTGGATTGATCTAGGTTTTCACCTCGGTGAAACCGAAGTTGTAAATTTCGGCATGACCGAAGTGTAATCGCACGCAGCTAACCATCTCGGTCCCACCGAAGTTTTCCAACTCGGTCCCACCGACAACCAAGGGTATATATACCCGAGGGCAGCGCGTTGATTACTCCTTCAAACGCCTCGCCTCAAACCCTTCGCTGCCGTCCCGTGGTCTCCGGATCGTCTCCGCCGTCGCCTGTGCGCCCTCGCCGCGGTCTCCATCGCCGTCAACGGGCAATCTCGTCGCGCCGTTGCCGCCTTAGTGAAGCTCCACCAGATTGGGTGAGTTTCATCCCTCTCGTGCTTCAACCTCTGATTCTATGCACGATAGGTTTTGCCTAGCTTCTTGCCAAGATTGAAATCTTCCTATCCAGCAGATTAGATCATAGAACAAAATTCGAGTGAAAATTTTAGGTTAGGTTTCACGAACACATCTCGGTGTGACCGATTCTACATTCTCGGATCGACCGATTTGGCTTCGCCATTGCCTTTGCACCTTTCGCTAAACCGAAGTTGTGCAAATCGGTAAGACCGAAATGAGGATTTAGTGAAACCCTAGTGCTCTCGGCTAGATCGAAACCCATTTCGTCCAACCGAAAGTGGTGTGTATGGTCTGTTTAGACACTTCGGATTCACCGAATTTTAGACTCGGTCGACCAAATGCATTCTCGTGAAAACCTAAAACTGAAGTTTGAACTCATTATTTTGCAAAATCCTCTGCGGCTTGTGATAACTCTTCTATTCTCGCCTATACCTATTCTTTTCACAAAGTTGTCAATCATGTCCGATGCAAGTGACAGCTGAACAGTCCGAATCACCAGTTGAGATTCCAGAGGCAGTCACAAGTCCCAAGCAAGCAGTTTTTCGATGATGGAGAGAGGAGCACCCCAAGTGGATTGCCTCCTGCTGCCACCAGGCGTGAAGAAGAGGAATTCGATGAGGAAGACTCGACTTTGTTGCGAGAGAGGAGATATCTTCCAAGCCTAAGAGGAAAGTGGTTGCCAAGGGCTATCAAGGGCAACAAGCAAAGAAAGGCACCAAAGAAAGAGAAGAAATCCACAGTTGCAAAGAAGCTGAGCATGGAAGAAGAAACCTCCAAAGAAGATCAAGAAAACTTCCAAGAGGAAGAGGCTAGTTCATGAAGAAGTCGATGATGATGAATCGATGAGGAAGCACCCCAGCCTCCTCGAAGCAAAAGTTGATGGGAGATGCCATCGTAGGCAGGAGCACCCACAAAATCTAAGCCATCAGCTCCAAAGAAAGGCAGCCCAAGCCAAACCTGCCGCCAAGCCAAAGAAAACTGTGAGAAACATACCGCTTCAGAGAAGAAGAAGGACAATGTGCCACCGCTGAATCGATGAAGAGGCACATGTTTTGGTCAAGCTCGCATGAAATTGCCAGCTCATAATGATGCTCATCCTCGAGCTGAAAATATGAAGGAAAGGAAGGACAAAGGTCTCGTGCTATGGAGGCAAGTTGATCCATATGCCACCGGAGAAGAACAGCTTGTTGACTCTGGTTCCACACCGAGAGCAACAAGATTTCTATGAGACAGTGCTCATGGACAAGAAACCAATTGTTGCTGACACCAGATATGTAGACTGGGAATACATCGACAGTGAAGAGCACAGAGACTATTTTCCTCATGTGCATGAGAGCTTCACTGCATGTGGAGTTGCTAAGTTTGTTGGTCAGAAATTGACTGCTTGGAATGATGAGATGATCATGCAGTTCTATGCCACAACACACTTCTATCCAGATGGCAGAATTGTATGGATGACAGAAGGACAGAGATTCTCCTCAACTGTTGAGGAATGGAGAGCGTTGCTGAATGCACCTGTATCAAGGGACGATGATGTTGATGTCTATGGCATTCCAAAGAAGAATCACGAGTCTATGAAGAACATGTACAATGAGGTACCTGACAAGGATGTTGAGATATGGAAGCTTGGATCAGTTTATCATCTTCAGGCAGGTCTCCCAACCACTAACACCATTCTCGAGGCATACTTTGATGCCCAAGTCGAGAGACCACCGCATGATAAGAGGCTATTCTATCAACATGCTGCACATTCTAGATCGAAGACACCTTTTAAGGTGATGGACCGATAGTAGAGACTATCAAGAGGACAAGCAGCAGACTGTAAGAGGTCGTGTGGGTTTGCTCCGCATATTCAGATGCTCATTAATGCCAAGTTTGGCATGGACACCTACCGTTGGATAGACCCCACTTGCCACTGCAGCCCGAACATGAAGATAATGAAGTTGTGATGACCGAGGATGCTCCCACATCTGTTGAAGGACACGCTAAGTCCGAAGCTGCCAAACAAGCTAAAGCTGAGAAGGAAGCAGCAAGAAAGCCCAAGAGCGTTGGAGAACAACTTCTTGAAGCCACTCAGAGAATTGAACTACGCTTTGCCCAGCATAGTGCGCCTCGGGAGAGTCTTGAGAGGATAGTTGAAGATAAGTTCCATGCTCGATGTCAAGTCGATCAAGTGCAGTGTCACCGCCAACAAGCTTGAGGCGACATCGAGGAAGCGAAGAGGAGAAGGCAGAGCTCATGAAGGAGATGGAAGGTGATCT
Organism: Aegilops speltoides; assembly: GCA_021437245.1. Lineage (NCBI taxonomy): Eukaryota > Viridiplantae > Streptophyta > Magnoliopsida > Poales > Poaceae > Aegilops > Aegilops speltoides. Next base: position 167,875,430 of record CM038147.1, on the reverse strand, counting down.
AGTCCAGATGACTATGAGCAGCCTGTGCAAGGCCCACAAAGCCCAGATCACCGCTATTCCAAAGGATGCACCCTGTATTACTACATCAAGACCTCCCACAGCTCCATCGGCCCAAAGACCAGCTCCAAGTCTACTCCTCCAGCTCCACAGACTTCAGCAAGCTTTTGCAGATGCAGCTATCTCCACTCCATCGACGCAGACAGAGCCGCCAGCAGAGTCCCTAGTGACGATTAGCTCTATACCTTTCGAACTTTTGGTAACTTGTTGCCAAAGGGGAGAAATTGTATAGATCATAGGACTTCGAGAGAGAGTGCTCGTTTTTGCTCTTTCGCTTGCGGTTTTCCTTGAGATACTTTTGAGTTCTTGAGACATTTCGTGTGTTTGATACTACGCTTGCTCTATCTTGATGAGTGCTTGATCATACTATGCTTAATGTGTGCTTAATGCTTATCATATTCTATTCATATCTTGTATGATCACTTACTCATGTCTTGGTGATTGGGTGCATGTTATTCATTCTTATCATTTTGTGCGCTCCACCAAGATGTATGTGACATGGAAGAGTGACCCATGATCCTAATCGATTGTGCATTTGCATTCAAACGCAAATCTTAAATAATGCACAAATTTAGGGGGAGCTCTTGCTTATCACATACTTCTCAAAGCGACGATGTTATTCATTGATTATATCATTTGTCGAAGCTTTGATCTATATGTTGTCATCAATTACCAAAAGGGGAGATTGAAAGTGCAACTAATCCCGGGTGGTTTTGGTAATTAATAACAACATATATATCATTGAACTAATTATTTCTTGAGAATATTTCAGAAAGTTCAAGGATATGGGTATGGCAATGACCGATGATGTGGACCCCTCAAAATGCTAAGGAAAACATTGGCAAAAGCTCAAGACTCCATTTTTGGTTTAGTGATCCAAGATCACATTGAGTCCATAGGAAAGCCAATACTATTAAAAGGGATGAGGTTATGATGATGATCTGGTTGCTCAAAGTGCTTAGTGATTTATCTCTCAAACTATCGCAATCTTTCATTCCAACATAAACCCATAAGTAATCTCGGTCCCACCGATTCCATAAACTCACCACACCAAGATGAACCACCTCAGCCATATACCCAAACCCTAATAATTTCGGATTTTCCGATTCCAAACTCGGTCATACCGAAATTGGTGTTGCCAAGCTTCCGTAACCTTCTGTACTCAAATCGGTGTCACCGAGATGAGAAAGTCGGTCCCACCGAGATTGGCAAACCCTAGACTTTGGAAGAATCGGACTAACCGAGATTGTATTTTCGTCCCACGAAAATCCCAACGCTCACAAGATTTGAACTTTCGGTCTCACCGAGTTGTCAACTTCGTCCGACCGAGATTGGTCAAATGTGTGTAACGGTTGGATTTTGTGTGGAGGCTATAAATACCCCTCCACCTCCTCTTCATTCGTGGAGAGAGCCATCAGAAAGAACTACCACTCCTACCTTACATTTCTGAGAAGAAAACTACCTACCCTTGTGTTGAGATCAAGTTGCTCCACTCCCACCATATGAAACTTGATTTCTAGCCTTCCCAAGTTGCTTTCCACTCAATCCTTTCTTCCACCACAGCCAAATCAGTGAGGAGAGTTGAGTGTTGGGGAGATTATCATTTGAAGCACAAGAGCAAGGAGTTCATCATCACCAACACCATCTATTACCTTTTGGAGGGTGGTGCCTCCTAGATTGGTTAGGTGTCGCTTGGGAGCCTCCGTCAAGATGTGGAGTTGAACCAAGAAGTTTGTAAGGGCAAGGAGATCGCCTACTTCGTGAAGATCTACCCAGTAAGGCTAGTCCTCCGTGGGCGAGGCCATGATGGCATAGACAAGGTTGCTTCTTCGTGGACCCTTCGTGGGTGGAGCCTCCATGGACTCTCGCAGCCGCTACCCTCCGTGGGTTGAAGTCTCCATCAACGTGGATTGACGATAGCACCACCTATCGGAACCACGAGAAAAATCTCCGTGTCTCCAAATTGCGTTTGCTCTTCTCCACCTCTTATTTACTACATGTGCAATTTACTTTCCGCTGCCATAACTCTAGAATTGCATGTGTAGGGTGATACTTGACTTGCTCATCATTGTGAACTTGCTAAAAACTTGCCCTAATCAAAAGGCTAAACTTTTAAGTTGTCAAGTAGTCTAATCACCCCCCCTCTAGACATACGTCCGATCCTACACATTCCTTGCATGGGACCTAAGCAATGACCCAAGGACATAGATTTGACTTTTCGTCCAATTTGTATGCAATGGAGCATGTGCATGTAGTTTAATTTTGAATTGTGCAACTGAAATGGCTAGAAAACCAGTTTAATGTATAAAATGTCCAAACGAACCCTGAATAATTCCAATTCTTTTACGACACACATATAGTTGAATGCTCACTGCAGATAAAATGTCTAGTAATTCAAATAGCGTCCATTGCCATTGTGACCCCATTATGTAATTCTAATCAAGTAGATCCCACACAGTTTATTATCACCAACTATGTGAGATGTAGTACAAAATATCTTCGAGCATCGTCGGTCTATAGTACGCCTATGGCTTATGCGAGAAGGTGCGTCGGCTACAGTCCATAGCCGGCGTGTCAAGCACACTAGCTCGCTCCCCAAATACTCACGCCTCTGCATCCCTCACAATCTTGAAAATATTACTGCCTTGTAATCTCGAAAATATCTACCGCCTAGAAGGTTTTAAAAATCTGATAGCACACGATTAGTATGTGCGGACCGTGTGTGATGTCTGTTACTCCCGCTCTGCTTCAGTCCCTTGATTCAAATTTTTAGTAGCCCCGACGTTTTACTCCTGCCTTTGCATCCCTCGCAATATCAAAAATATCTGCACGCCCTTGATCCAAATTTTCAGTAGCCCTGCCTTGTAAAATGTTCAGTTGTCGCGGTATTTCCTCAAACACCACCTTGCCCCGCACCCCTCCACATACATCCCAAAAGCTCCGCTCACACAGACACACACAACCCTCGAAACCATTGGTAGGTCGCCGCCATCACTGGCGCCTCCATCCTCAACCTCTTCTTGTGCCCCAGGGAGCTCGAGGAGCCAATGGCCAAAAAGAGGTTTATCGCGGCCATTTCGCTCGACGCCGGCGAGGTGGCCGCCGAGGTGTCCCCGTCGTCCTCCGTGGGCCCGATCCGCCATCGTCGGTCCCCCGATCCGCCCGCCGCCGCGCCCCTACACCGGTTCAAGGACATCCCCGTCCTCCCTTGGACCCGACAGCCGACGAGGTCCTATCTCGGGGTCCGATAGCGGTGGTTGGGGATGTGGGTCACCGAGATTATATATCGGGAGACCCACACCCACCGGTGGCTCGGTAGCTCGCGGCCATTGTCGGTGTACTAAAGTAGGGGTACCTTAGTATCCCGAACTTGAGCATGGGCAGTCGCAGCACCCCGCGGCAAGGCTTGCCGGGTGACCGCCAAGGCCCTCCGTGGTTCCTTTGGAGCCATTCAAGAACAAAGTGTTCGAGACAAGAAGGCAAGGCCCCGGCAAGAGGAGCTTGCCGGGAAGACCAAGGCATCTCAAGGAACTTGCCGCGACGCATCGCGCGTCCCGGCAAGGCAAGGCCCCGGCAAGAGGAGCTTGCCGGGAAGGCCAACCAAGGCATCTCAAGGAACTTGCCGCGACGCGCCGCGCGGCCCGGCAAGGCCCGGTGAGTGACAAGCTTACGGACGCGACAAGACAATGACCGCGACAAGGCGCTTGCCGCGGCAAAGCTACAACTTTGCACCCGCGCTCCAGCACATCCACCAACGTGTCGCCCTGGGGCCTTTCCAGGCGCACGTGGCAGGAAGCTGTGCAGCTAGCGGTGCGAGGTGGCAAGCGGAGATGACAAGATGGCCATCGTGGCAAGCGGTTGCACCCCTAACGGTCACTTTTCAGCAGTGTTGGGGCGACGCAGACGGGCATTTAATGCCTTTGTCCCCTGCCGTCAGGGTTAGGTATGATACACTGTACAAGTAGGTTTACCAACCGCACCTCTTTTCCATTTTTACCCTTGCATGCATTGCCACCTGTCGGTGACCCCTTGAGCATATAAAAGGAGGCCCATGCGCAACGTAGAGGGGGGTTTGAAACCAGAAAGCACTCACGCTCGGTCTCGTTAGCAGCGGAGATATACTGTAGCATCTAGCGCTCCCGAGCAAGAACATAATAATGAGACAACTATCCACAACCTCAAGGTCACTAAGATGCTAGTTGACGGAGGGGCCGGCTTGAACCTGATCTCCTCCGCGGTACTCCAGAAACTCCAGATCCCTGATAACGAGCTTGAAGAGACCGGCACATTCCAAGGAATCAACCCGGGAAGGAGCAAGCCGAAGGGAAAGATCACGTTGCCAGTGACATTTGGCAGCGAGCTGAACTTCAGGACTGAGAGTGTCACTTTTGACGTTGCTGACTTTCCATTGCCTTACAATGGGATACTCGGTCGTCCAGCACTCGCCAAATTCATGGCCGCCTCTCACTATGCATACAACATGTTGAAGATGCCGGGTCCGATAAGTGTCATCTCTGTCCCTGGCGACAAGAAAGATGCCCTTATCTGCACCGACAGGATTTAACGGGAAGCAGCAGCCGCAGCAGATCGCAGGACACATGCCGCTGAAGCTCCCGGGGGGAAGAAGAAGCTCAAGACCGGCAAGAGCTCTGATGCCCACTCCGGCAAGCGCACCTCATCGGAGTGCTGCACTACCGTCGAGGACGCACCATCGAGCTCCACTGGCAAGTGTAAGAAGACGATGACAGCTTCACCAGAAACCAAGAAGGTGCCCGCTAAGGAGGACGGCACTGGTGGTACCTTCACCATCGCTGCCTCGCCGACCCTAAATAGAAAGCGCTTCGCGTTGCTCATGCGGGCGAATGTCGACGTGTTTGCGTGGCAACCGCCCCGACATCCCCGGTGTTCCTGTGAAAGTAATCGAGCACCATCTTGCCGTCCGCCCTCACGCTGTGGCCCGTCAAGCGTAAAGTCGAGAAACAAGCAAAGGAGCGCCAAGAATTCATTGCGAAGAAATCAAGAAGTTGGAAGCAGCAGCCTTGTCGAGGAGTGCTCCATATCTGCGTGGCTGGCCAATCTCAGTAGTCGCGCGAAGGCAAACGTGAAATGGAGGCTTTGTATCGACTTTACCGATGTTAATAAAGCTTGTCCCAAAGACCCATTTCCTTGCCGCGCATTGACCGATTGTTGACTCCACGGCCGGATGTGACTTGCTTTCATTTCTTGACGATACTCTCGATACCATCAGATCTTCATGGCAGAAGAGGATGAGGAGAAGACTGCATTCATCACTCCATGTGGCACATACTGTTTTGTACGGATGCCTTTCGGATTAAAGAATGCTGGTTCAACATTTGCAAGTGTAGTCCATGACGCTTTTGAGCCACAACTACGCAGAAATGTGGAAGCCTACATGGATGACATAGTGGTCAAGAGCAAGGACAAGGCAACTCTGATTCAAGATTTAGATGAGACCTTTGCAAATCTGCGCAAGATCAACCTCAAGCTTAACCCCGAGAAGTGCGTGTTTGGAGTCCCTGCCGGCAAGCTTCTCGGGTTCTTCGTGTCTCAGCGGGGAATTGAAGCCAATCCCGACAAGATCAAGGCCATTGAGCAGATCGAAGCACCAAAGCGCCAAGGATGTACGAAGGCTTGCTGGTTGCGTGGCTGCTCTCAAGAGTTCATCTCTAAGTTCACGAGAGCCATACTGTCATTTTTAAAATATTGAAAAAGGCAGGACCAATGAAATGGACTCCGGAAGCGGAGGCTGCGCTGCAGGACTTGAAGAGATACCTGTCCTCCACTCCAACACTTTTCGCACCTAAGCCACAAGAGAAGTTGCTGCTGTATATAGCCGCAGCCAATCAAGTGGTTAGTGCTGCGTTAGTAGCGGAGAGGGAGGCGGATGATGAGCCGGCAACCATGGCAGATGCATCCAACTGACAAGCAGGGGGCTTCGCCGACAAGCTCTGGTCCCGACAAGGGTGGATCTGCGCAGGCGCATGAGGAGGTGCAGAAGAGAATGGTGCAGCACCCAGTTTACTTTGTTAGTTCCCTTCTACAGGGGGCTAGGTCAAGGTACTCTGGTGTGCAGAAATTGCTTTTCGGCCTTCTCATGGCCTCGAGAAAGCTGCGCCACTACTTCCAGGCACATGAGATCACAGTTGTCACTCGCTTTCCGCTGAAGAGGATACTGCAGAATCCAGAAGCAACAGGCAGGATTGTCGAGTGGGCACTGGAACCGTCAAGCTTTGGCCTCAAGTTTGAAAGAACTTCAACTATCTAGAGCCGAGCATTGGCAGAATTCATAGCAGAGTGGACGCCAACACCAGATGAAGAAATTCTAGAAACGAGCATCCCCGTCAAGGAAGCAAGCAAAGAGTGGCTCATGTACTTTGATGGCGCTTTCTCGCTGCAAGGCGCCGGTGCGGGCGTGCTGCTTGTCGCACCCACCGGAGAGCACCTCAAGTACGTAGTCCAGATGCACTTTCCCAAGGAGCAAGCGACAAACAATACCGCAGAGTATGAAGGTTTGCTTGCCGGTCTCAGGTTCACGACAGACCTTGGGATCAAGAAGCTCATTGTCAGGGGTGACTCGCAGCTTGTCTTCCGCCAAGTGAACAAGAATTACCAGAGTCCGTTGATGGAAGCTTACGTTGATGAGGTGAGAAAGTTAGAAGAGCACTTTGACGGCCTACAGAAGGAACATGTCCCAAGAGCTCAGAACGACATTGTCGATGGCCTGTCAAAGTGCGCCGCACTTAAGTTACCTATGGAACCAGGGATCTTTGTGCTCAAACTGACTCAACCGTCTGTAACGCCATCAACTGGACAGAGCAAGAAGAGAAAGTTGATTTCGGTGACTATTTTCCCAGCAGAGCTCCCCGGCCGCCGCCAAGAAGGTCTCAAGATCAACACCAAGGGTGCTGAGGAGCGGTCTGCTCCGGCAAGCCATAGGGTTTGTTCCGTTGAAGCAGACGCTCCCGACAAGTTTTGCTCCGGCAAGCTTGCCGGGGAACATCAAGCTCCGGCTGAGCCACAGATTCTCGCCGTAGAAGCGGATGTTCCCCAGCAGCAGCATATGTGCCTTTAGTCCTTGTTGTCGATCCGCAAGCTCCAAAGATGGGCACAGAGATTGTCCGCTTCCTTCAGCGGAGAACTTCCCAAGAGCAAGAAGAAGCGGAAAGAGTAGCCCGGCGATCAAGTATGTACCAGTTTGTCGACAAAGACACTGTGATGTAAGAAAATTCAACGGTGTGAAATTGAAGTGTATTCCCCGGGAAGACGGACAAGAACTGTTGGCGGAGATACATGGAGGCATATGTGGTCACCACATTGGCGCAAGAGCACTTGCCGGCAAAGCATTCCGGCAAGGTTTCTTTTGGCCGACAGCCTTCCAGGATACAACTGCACAAGTAACCAAGTGTGAAGCGTGCCAGTTCCATTCGAAGCAGATACACCAGCCAGCTCAAGCTCTCCAGACGATCCCTTTATCCTGGCCATTTTTGGTCTGGGGGCTCGATATCCTCGGCCCCTTTCCCCGAGCTGTCGGGGGCTTTGAGTACTTGTACGTTGCAATCGACAAGTTCACAAAGTGGCGGAAGTGGTAGCAGATGAGGAAGGTGACAAGACGGTCGTGATCAAGTTCTTCAGGTCGATTGTTTGCCGTTTCGGGGTCCCTAACAGGATCATCACCGACAACGGCACCCAATTCACGAGCCGCACCTTCATGCAGTACGTCCAAGATCTTGGCGCCAAGGTGCGCTTAAGCTTGCTCACCCGAGAAGCAACGGTCAAGCGGAGAGGGCAAATCTTGAAGTCTTCGCGGGCTCAAGACAAGGACTTTCGACAGGCTGCACAAGTGCGGAAAGAACTGGATCGAGGAGCTGCCGGTGGTTCTTTGGTCGATCAGGACGACGCCAAATCGAGCCACTAGCCAGACACCTTTCGCTCTAGTCTATGGAGCAGAGGCAGTTCTCCCCACGGAACTCGTATACGGGTCGCCTCGAGTGCTCGCTCATGATGAGCTTGAGCAAGAGCAGCTGCGACAAGATGACGCGCTGCTCCTTGAGGAAGACCATCTTCAGGCTGCTGTACGAGCTGCTTGTCGTGGTTCTAAGTCTGACTGTAGAGTGGGGGGTAGGTATGGAGAGGCAAGGTCCTAGCTATGGAGCAGTTGTACGCACAAGAGATGTACGAGTTCAGGCCCTTCTCGGAGGAAGTAATAGCCCTACGTCTCTGAGCCCGGAGGCGGTCGAGTGGATTATGTGTGTATGGATTACAGGGGTGCGAACCCTTTACACTGAGGTAGGGGGTGGCTTATATAGTGCCTGCCAGACCCCTCCGGCCCTGAGTAATGCGGGGTTTAATGTACATTAAGTCTAGGTGTCGGTGTCAAAACTGGCGGATCTCGGGTAGGGGGTCCCGAACTGTGCGTCTAGGCGGATGGTAACAAGAGACGAGGGACACAATGTTTTTACCCAGGTTCGGGCCCTCTCGATGGAGGTAAAACCCTATGTCCTGCTTGATTATATTGATGATATGGGTAGTACAAGAGTAGATCTACCACGAGATCAAGGAGGCTAAACCCTAGAAGCTAGCCTATGGTATGATTGTTGAGATGTATGTTCGTCCTACGGACTAAAGCCCTCCGGTTTATATAGACACCGGAGGAGGCTAGGGTTACACAGAGTCGGTTACAATGGTAGGAGATCTACATATCCGTATTGCCAAGCTTGCCTTCCACGCCAAGGAAAGTACCATCCGGACACGAGCCGGAGTCTTCAATCTTGTATCTTCGTAGTCTTGGAGTCCGACGGATATTGATAGTCCGGCTATCCGGACACCCCCTAGTCCAGGACTCCCTCAGTAGCCCCTGAACCAGTCTTCAATGACGATAAGTCCGGCGTGCATAATGTTCGGCATTGCAAGGCGGGTTCCTCCCTTGAATAATCCAGAGAAGATAATGAACACCAGGATAGTGTCCGGCTCTGCAAAAATAATTTCCACATTCCACCGTAAAGAGAATAAAATTTAGACTAGCTCAATCTGCTGACGTATTATGCGGCGTGACATCACACCGCTACCAAGCCTTTGTTTGAATCTATACCACCTCAGCACGTTTAGCGAAGCGGTTTCCTTGGCACGTCTTGTCGAAGCAGAGATCGTGCTCCCCTTATTCCGGGATCCTCATCAATACGTGCGTGGGTAACCCAACCGCGCCGTTGATGGTGGCGCTTGGGACATAAGCGAGTTTTACCAGGCCGGTGGGGGGACGCATAGTTTTGTCCGCCTATATATAAGGGATAAGGATTCACCTTCTCACCTACGCCTTCTTCCTCCTTTGCTTATCCATCCCCGCGAACTCAAGCTCCAACGCCCAAGCTCGCGCATCTCGCCTCGACCTTCTCCGAATATGTCTGGAGCGGGAGGTAAATGGTTGGCCTCCACCGCTAAGGAGGAGGACATCACCAAGCTGCGCGACGCCGGATACCTTTCCAGTGATATTGCGCATCGACTGCCCGACGAGGGGCAGCTCATCCCTACCCCCGGGCCTCATGAGAGGGTCGTCTTCCTCCCCCACTTCCTCCGCGGACTGGGCTTTCCGCTCCATCCATTTGTCCGGGGCTCATGTTTTCCTACGGCCTGGATTTCCACGATCTGGCGCCGAACTTCATCCTCAACATCTTGGTGTTTATCGTCGTGTGCGAGGCCTTTCTCTGCATCCAGCCCCACTTCGGCCTGTGGCTCTAGACCTTCAACATCAAGCCGAAGGTTGTGAAGGGCACGCAAGCGGAATGCGGAGGCGCCATGTTGGGTAAATTGCCCAACGTCCCTTGGCTAGAAGGGACCTTCGTGGACTCCGTCAAGGGGTGGCAATCGGGGTCGTTCTACATCACCGAGCCGCGCAAGCCCACATGGGCGGCGGCCCCCGAGTTTAGATCTGGAATCCCCACGCAGCTCACCTCCTGGAAAGAGAAGGGCTTGCAGTGGGGCAATCCGGTGGAGGTGACGGGACTCCGAGCATGCATCAAGAAGATGGTGAGCAACAGGCTCAGGCTCGTCGACGTGGTCCAAGTCATGCTCCTCCGGCTGATTCTCCCATGCCAAGAACGGGCATTCAATTTGTGGGAGTTTAATCCGGAACAGAACCAGGCGCTAAGCGGGCTCTTCGATACAACACACGAAGGTGCCTGGAGGGTGCTGTTCAAGGGTGCCGAAGCCCCCGCATCCGTGACCGAAGACCGCGGATTCAGCTCGCAGTCTCCGACTGACGAGGTAAGTGATTCAACCCCATTACGGGACACTTGTGGTAATTAGATTAACTCTAGTGAGGTTTTAATTTGCCTCTTCCTTTGATAGGAATGGATGGAGAAGGCGAAGCTGCTCATCAGCCCGGCTCCCATGCCAGAAGACCCAGTGGACGCCCGCTTAGCAGGGCTGCTGGTTCCGGCACCGCACGTGGCGCCGGAGAAGAAGGCCAAGAAGGTGGCCGCGGGGACTCGAAAGAGTTCTCAATCAAAGCGTCCCGATGACGACGAGACTCCTCCCACAAGACGAGGAGGAGGAGTATTCTCTCCCGGAGGAGGGAGAGAAGAAGAGGTAGGCTTCCCCAATCGGGGAGGCCGAAGGGTCCAAGAGGGGGACAACTATCCCCCCGGACAGTTTCGCCAACATCAGCGTTGGCGAGGATGAGTGGCCTCCAAGGGCCAGGCATCCGGCAGGATCGTAAGTATCCGGATCATTTATATGCCGCACCTTTCATGTCATGTAGTATCCTCAGACGCCGCATTCTGTCCGTAGTCCGGCAGGATGATCTCCCGACTTCGATGAGCGGGTCGTTGGCCTCGCCGGACGTAAATTCCGTCCCGACCGCCTCTACCCCACGCGCCGACGAGGACGCCGAGGTGGGATCCCAAGAGGGGACCCATCAGGAGGAGGCTCCAGAGGTGCCGTCAGGCGACCTCCCGAACTTTGCGCCGGACTCTACGTCGGAACCCGCAGTGGTTCCAGAGTCCGGCAAGCGGCCCCTTCAAAAGATGGGCAGGACCGTGACGCCGGCGGCCTCCGTCCAACCGAAGGTGCTGGGTAACCTGTTGGAGGCGCTTGAAGGCGCTTCCATCGAGGAAGAACACCGCACTATCATGAGTGCGGTGATTGAGAAGGTTCAGCTCGCCAAGAGCGGGTGACGGCTTCTGACGCACCTTCTAACGAGCTTTGAGGTAAGAAGTTAAAATTATGTAATGTAATACCGCATAGACAAGAGTTCTCGATGCTTAGTTCGGTGTTCGTAAGGAAAAGCCGGACTAAGGATCTAACAAGATATATGCAGGGTTGCCTAAAATATGTCAATATGGGTTTGCAGGCTGCGCTGCTGACCTCTGCCGCATTAACGGCGGAGGTCGAGGTGCTGAAAAAGGATCTCGAGCGGTCCGAGCAAGAGCTCGGCCATGCAAAGAAGCAGCTCAAGGAGAAAGAAGGTGAGTAACACCTCTTTGAATAAGTACCTTACAGAAAAGGATTTTGGTTGCGAATAAAATTAACAAGGATAATATGTGTATTGCAGGGGCCACTAACGAGGTGGCAGCCTCAAGGATGCCGTGTCCGCGGGCCGAACATAATGCTTGACCACGAACGGGCTGAGCGAGAAAAGCAAGAGGCGCTGGTGGCGGAAGTTCGGCAAGAGCTCCAGGCTCTCATGGAAAAGCATGAGGGTTTGGAGCATGACTCTAAGACTCGAGATTTCGAGCTTGCCTCGGCTCTCGAAAGTGCCAAGTCCGCCAAGGCCGAGGCTCGTAAAGCCCTTCAGGAGGTTGAGGACATAAAGAAGATAGCGGCGGGTAAGGCATTTTTCATGCAAAGCAGGCATGTTAGTGTGAACTACCTGACACTTACCCGAATTCGGAGCTCTCCAGGGGTGTTTGCAGATCTGCCGCGTAGTGCGTCTGATGCCGCCGCATTCTATCGTGGCGAGGAGGGGAGCTCGACGGAGAAGGTCTTCTGGTCTCAGTACTCTGAGGCCGGCCATCCGGTGCCCCCAAGCGACCAGTGAAGCGGTGGTCGAACTCCTAAGGTAGCCGAGGAGGCCATGAAGGGTCTCATAGTCCGGTGTGGCTCGACAGGCCATGCCTGGCAGCTACTTTGGCCTCGTGCGGCAGCTGGTGGATGCGTGCCCCAGGCTTGATGTAGTCAAGCGCTCCGCTTTATGTCGAAGGCGCTGCGTCGGGCCCTTGCCCGCATAAAGGTGCAATGGGCAACCGGATGTGGAGAAGCTTCTCACGGACCCACCGCCGGGCAAGGAGCATCGCACGCCGGAGCGGTATTATAAAGTTGTCCTGAAGGGAGCCTGCGATATTGCATATGAGTGCTCCCAAATGTAATCTTTGAGTGAACTCGTTGTGTATTTATCCTGGGCGCTGAAAACTTCGCTTATATGCGCCATGAGCAACGCTTGTTTAATTTAAAATATTACCTTACATGCGGCCGTTTGTAAAATCGAGAGATGGGAAGTCGTTGGCTGCAGCCCCAAGCCACAAGTCTTTGGGTGTTAGGTGATAAACTTGAGCACTCTAGTTCCCATTTTGGGTCCATCTAGGAGGCGCCAACACGACGAACAAGGCAACCGGACTTATAATGCTTGAACACTCTCACTTAGCCATAGAATTCTATAATTTTAATTTTAGTGAAGCCCCTGGTATTCGGAAGACCGAATCCGGGCGCTATCCACGCCTTCGCCGGACATCATCCGAACTTCGCAAGCGGCATGTGTCTTTAAGGACCCGAAAGAACCTCTCGAACAAATGACCAGCTCTCGCCTTATCATGCCATCGGTTTTAGCTTTCTCATCGAGGCGTTAACCCAGCTCAACCGGGGCGCAATCGCAGTGGTTCTCCCAGTGCTACCTTAGCCGACGGAACGGAACGTAAGGCACCAAAACTTGGGAGCCGGGCAAACCCAACTATTGACTCAAGACATTATTCGGAGCCGATTCATATAATGCTATAAGTTCGGGGTGCCGCACTTGTGAAAGTGTTCGGACTTTATCACACCATAATTTGGGGAACAGAAGCCCCTGGCGTATTCGGCCGTACGAAAATATACGGGTGTAATATGTCATAGAATGAACATATATAAAAGATAACGCAATTGCAATAAAAAGGTGCTGCATTATTTTAAAAGGAAAGTCTGATAATAGATCGGACTGATACAAATAGTGCGGTAAGCAAGGGATTTGGACTAAATAAACATGTCCCCCTCCAGGGATGAGCTGCAGACTTGGTGTATGTAATTGAATTTAATGCTCGTAATTGAGACCACCTGAATATTCGTCGCGCCTTCTTTAGTCCCTCGATCGTTGCATCATGAGTTCGCAAGTTAAGCCATCGGACAGGGGCTTCCAGTTATGAGAGTCCTGTATACATAAAAGAAGAAAAGATAAAAATAAAAACAAGGGAGGCGCTCGTGTGAGCCCCTGGTGTGGTCGAGCCGCACTCTTGGTCCCTTGTGATCGTGCCCCTTCCCCTACGCCCATGGTATCTCCAAAGCGTAATGATGTACGCGGAGTGTTAATCTTGCGATCATGCGCGGGCGAGGGTTGAGGCCGCATTGCTACGCATGCTCTGATCGCGCCAGGTGGTCTTGGTTGGTGTTACTCCGGGCGCGCTTTGCTGTATCCGGCTTTCTAACTGCCGGACTTGAGAATTGCCCGAGAAGGCTGCTCAGTATTTCTGCGCCGTGAGAGCATTGTATGTTCCTCCGTTCGGAGGGCGTTCCGTATTTCCATTGACCATGATGACTCCACGAGGGCCCGGCATCTTGAGCTTTAGGTATGCATAATCGCGGCACCGCATTGAATTTTGCAAACGCGTTCGTCCGAAAGCGAGCATGATAGCCGCTGCGAAACGGGACTATGTCAAAGATTAACTCTTCGCCGAAATTATCCGGGATCCAAGACCACTTCGAGGTGACCGAGCACATGCATAGCTTGGCTTCCACTCGGGATGACACCTTTAAAGGTTGTCTTTGTAGGTTTAATCCTTGATGGATCTATGCCCATTTTGCGACCTTTGTATCCTCGATAAAGCAGGTTCAGGCTGCTACCGCCGTCCATCAGGACTCTCGTCAGGTGGAACCCATCGACGATTGGGTCTAAAACCAATGCGGCGAATCCTCCATGGCGTATGCTGGTCGGATGGTCTCTTCGATCGAAAGTGATCGGGCAAGATGACCATGGGTTGAACTTTGGGGCGACTGGCTCCATCGCATAGACGTCCCGTAGTGCGCGCTTCCTCTCCCTCTTGGGTTTATGGGTCGCGTATATCATGTTCACCGTCCGCACTTGTGGTAGGAAACCTTTTTGTCCTCTATTGTTCGGCGGCCGGGTCTCTTCCTCGTCGTCGCTATTTAGCCCCTTGTCATTATTTTTGGCAATTAACTTGCCGGCCTGCTTGAACACCCAACAATCTCTATTGGTGTGATTAGCTGGCTTTTCAGAGGTGCCATGTATCTGGCATAAGCGGTCGAGTATTCGGTCCAGATTGGACGGACCCGGAGTGGTTCTTTTAAATGGCTTCTTCCGCTGACCGGGTTTGGAGCCTCGGAATCCGGCATTAACTGCCGTATCCTCCTTATCGTCGCCGTTAATGCGGCGCTTGTTTTTGATTCGACGTGACCTGCCGTTGTTGTCCTTAGTATCCGGACTGCCAGAATTTTTGTGGAGATTGTTGTCGCGGGCTAGCTACTGTCCTCTCCGCATAAGCGGGTCATTAACGATGTGAGGGCTGCCATGGATTTTGGCTTTTCCTGCCCTAGGTGCCGGGCTAGCCATTCGTCCCGGATGTTATGTTTAAAGGCTGCAAGGGCCTCTGCATCCGGACAATCGACGATTTGATTTTTCTTCGTCAAGAACCGTGTCCAGAATTGTCTGGCCGATTCATCTGGCTGCTGAATAATGTGGCTTAGGTCATCGGCGTCTGGTGGTCGCACATATGTGCCCTGGAAGTTGTCGAGGAATGCGGCTTCCAGTTCCTCCCAGCACCCAATTTACTCTGCGGGCAAGCTATTTAGCCAATGCCGAGCTGGTCCTTTAAGCTTCAGTGGGAGATACTTGATGGCATGTAGGTCATCGCCGCGGGCCATGTGAATGTGGAGAAGATAGTCTTCAATCCGGACCGCGGGGTCTATTGTGCCATCGTAAGATTCAATGTTTACGAGTTTAAACCCTTCGGGGATCTGATGATCCATTACTTCGTCAGTGAAGCATAGAGGGTGTGCGGCGCCCCTGTATTGAGCGATATCGCGGCGCAGCTCGAGAGAGCGCTGTCTGCCGTGTTCGGCCCGGCCGGTGTTATTATGTCCGGCGCGATGGTATTCGTCGTGGGTCGTAGGGCGCCCACGTGATCCATAAATGGATCTGGATTGCCTTGCTTTGTCCTCCAATATGTCTCGCAAGTCCGGCGCGTTCCCTCTTGGTTTTGGGGCGATGCCGGGGTATGGTCTTGGCTGGGGGCCTAGATGCCTCTCTCTCACGACCACGGGGTGGTCGGTCAGCCATATCGTGCGCTGGTGATGAAGGTATGTGTGCTTCCTCCTCTAATCGCGGGAGCAGCTTGCGTCTTGGGTAACTTTTGGAGGGACGTTCGAGTTTATACTCTTCGGCCGCGAGGACCTCGGTCCATCGATCGGCCAGCAGGTCCTGATCAGCTTGAAGCTGCTGCTGCTTTTTCTTTAGGCTGTTTCTTTGTGGCGATAAGCTGCGCTTGAAGCGCTTGTTCGACGGGATCCTCGAGTGCATTTAATTCATCATCGTTGAGGCTTGCTTCGTCTTCGGAGGGAGGCATATAGTTATCATCCTCAACCCCTTCATTTGCCGTCCTCTCGTGAGGGCTTGCTTCTTCATCCTCCTGCGCTGAGTCTTGCTGGAGGGGATTGTCTTCGGCACTCTCCGGAGTATTATTATCTCTCGTGCCGGAATCTCCATTCTTGCTGTGGCGGGATTTGGAGCGGCGCCGCTGACGTCGGCGTTTGGGCTGCTTCTTTAGAGAATCTGCGTCCGCTGCTTCTTCGCCATCCCCTTCTTTTGGGGTATCCACCATGTACGTCATATGACGAGGTGGCCTTCCAAAGGCTCTGTAGGCGCTGGTTCCTTTCGTCTCGGCATCGCCGTCCATAAGCGTCGGTGTCGCCGGAGTCGAAGTCTAGCATGTCGGTTAAATAAATCGATGATGGCTACAAAGTGGGTGGTGGGTGGGCTCTGAATTTCTTCGTCGTCTGTTTCCCCAACCGTCCCGCCATAGTCCGGCCAGGATTCTCCTGATAGCGAGAGATGCTTCAGTGAATTCAGGATATCGCCAAAAGGCGAGTGTTGGAATATGTCCGCGGCGGTGAATTCCATAACCGGCGCCCAATCCGGATTGATTGGTAGGGGCGCGGGAGGTTCGGAGTCCGGCGAGGAGTCCGATGCCTCGGAATCACGAGTTTTGCAGGGGACAAGATTGGTGTTCGGCTCCATCGTCGTGGATGTGGAAGCCCAGGGCGGCGTCTATCCACCGGCCCTCGATCTGGGCGATCGGCTCCAAGCTAATGGCCGAAGCGGATCCGAGTGCGGCCACCAAGGCACTGTTCGGCGGCAGAGCTAGATCGTGCCCATCGTCCTGACAAAGGCAGCTTAGGCTATTGTGGCTCGAGTCCGTCGAAGATCAAGTCTTCGCGAGATCGGCCGTGAAGTTTAAGCTTCCAATCGACTGACGGCAGGGCGTAGCTTTCGATCTGCTCCAGATGGCCAAGTGAATTGGCCCGCAGGGCGAAGCCGCCGAATACGAAGATCTGCCCGGGGAGAAAAGTCTCACCTTGGACAGCGTTGCTGGTTGAAGATGCCATCAAGCCTATCGGTGACGACACAGAGGAACTCTCAATGAAAGCACCAATGTCGGTGTCAAAACCGGCAGATCTCGGGTAGGGGGTCCTGAACTGTGCGTCTAGGCAGATGGTAACAAGAGACGAGGGACACAATGTTTTTACCCAGGTTCGGGCCCTCTTGATGGAGGTAAAACCCTACGTCCCGCTTGATTAATATTGATGATATGGGTAGTACAAGAGTAGATCTACCACGAGATCAAGGAGGCTAAACCTAGAAGCTAGCCTATGGTATGATTGTTGAGATGTATGTTAGTCCCTACGGACTAAAGCCCTCCGGTTTATATAGACACCGGAGGAAGCTAGGGTTACAGTAGGGTTACAATGGTAGGAGATCTACATATCCGTATTGCCAAGCTTGCCTTCCACGCCAAGGAAAGTACCATCCGGACACGAGCCGGAGTCTTCAATCTTGTATCTTTGTAGTCTTGGAGTCCGGCGGATATTGATAGTCCGGCTATCCGGACACCCCCTAGTCCAGGGCTCCCTCACTAGGCGTTACTGGTAACGCCTCACATAAAGTGTCCTAAATACCATAAAGTCAACTTAATTACAGACCGTTACGGTACAGAGTGCTTCTTGACCTTCTGGTGGTCGAGTGAGTCTTCATGGTCGAGTCCTTCGAGTCTGTCGAGTGAAGTCCTCCTTGGTCGACTAGAAGGTAGTCTCTTCTAAGGGTGTCCTTGGGTAGGGTACTTAGATCAGGTCTATGACCCTACCCTAGGTACATGACTCCATCATTAGCCCCCGAATGGATTGAGGCTTGAGTGAGGAAGGAGTTGATATTATTTCCGACCTGCTTTTGCGTTCTGGATATGTGTTGTCTTGGACCAATAATCTCTTCGTTGATAATCAGCAACTTTTCTTGAGTTGACTTGATCCACTCTTTTCTTTCGTCGAGTGACCTTTTGAAATTAACAATTCCCGAGCGGTGGATTGCAGGAAATCTCGCGCCTGACATATCGATCTGCCATTCGCGGATTTTGTGGGATACAAAATTTGGGGAAGCGCGCGAAGCGGGGCGGACCGCGGCACTCGGATGGGATAGGGCATAGACGCCTCGATTCTCGCGCCACCTTTTTCGCCACGTATCGCATACGCGCGACTGTTTCGAGATGTGATTGGATCGCCCGGGCCCACCTGTCATCCACTCGGAAGTGATCTTATAAAGGCGCCCAGCGAGGGCCTTTGAACAGTATCTCTTCATTCTCTCTCTGCCCTCCCTGCCTCCACCCACTGTGCCCGCTCTCGCCTCCGCGCAATCGCTCCTCGTACGCTTCGCCGGTAGCCATGGTGAAGGAGAAGACGGCGGCGCTGGAACATGCGAAGAAGACGTCGGCGATGGGGAAGGCGAAAGGGAGAACAACCAGTCGGGGCGGGTCTTCGTCCAGATCTCGTCTGCCGCACGGCTGGGTCCAAGGAGATTGGATCCGGTCGACCATCATGGATAAGGATCTCACCAACTTGGCCAACGATGGTCTGATCCCCCACGGAGCAGCAAGGCTCCCGGGGAACGAGTGGCAACCCCAGGCGGAAGAGGGTGAGCGTGTTCTTCTGGCTACCCACGTTGACCGCGGGTTTTCTTTGCCGCCGAGTGTTTTCTTCCGTGGTTTCTTGCACTTCTTTGGAGCGCAACTCCACCACATCAATCCGAACTCTATCGCCTACCTTGCTACCTTTGTATGCATGTGTGAGAACTTTCTGGGTTGCCGACCGCACTGGGGCCTGTTCAAGCATATATTCACGTGTCGCTCTTAGACCGTGAAGAAGGTGAGTCCAGATGACGATAAAACCAAGGTTATTTAGATGTGTGGAGGTCTGGGGATCCAGATGAGGAACAAGAGCACCTTCCCAACCATGACGCTTCCCGAGTCGGTCAGAGGCTGGCAGTCGACTTGGTTCTACTGCCAGAGCGAGTCGACGCCGGGGCAGTCGAGTGGCCTCCCTCCGTTTACCATGGACCGAGCCAACAAACCCTCCTCTCTGAAGGTGCTCCCGGAGGAGAAAGCCGACGTGAAGATGTTGATGGAGCGCGTAGTCCAGTTGGTTCGGAAGGAGGACGGTATGGATCTCTGGAGGTTTTCTTAGGCGACATATCCAGCCTCTTGATCCGGGGCCATTGCATGTGGCTGTCTTGTGGGACCAAGATGAGACTCGATCAATCCGAAGCGGTCGGCGACGCCCACACCGGAAAGGTGGATGGTCATGTCACTGGGAACAAGGATAACCCTCGTGGAGCCGGGAGGATTCCTCCACTCGACCATTCCAGCACTCCGGACAAGGTATGCCCACTTTACCTCCAATTGTATTCTTGCCATACTTATTTCCGTTTTCGCCACAAATTGGTCGATTGGTCTTTGTCTTGATGTCTGACAGGCCCTCACCGAACTGTACTCGATGCCCAATGGAGCGCAGACTCCGACTGAGGAGGGAGAAGCGAGTGGGGGCGAAAGCCAGGAGTAGTGGGACTCGGATGCTGCTGAAGATGATGATGACGATGATGATGATGAGGAGGAAGAAGAAGAAGAGGAGGAGGAGGTCGCACCACCGCGCTCGGAAAGGCGGTCGAAGCTTGTCCATGACCATGCGACTGAACGCGGCAAGGGGGTGGCGACTGTCGTGCAGTCGACCAAGCGTCCTCGGACCACTTCTCCGGTGCCGACTGAAAAGGCTTCGATGCAATCTAGGGTGGCACCGTCGAAGCCGACCAAGGTCCTCCCGAAGATGAAGGTGTCAATCCCCACCATATCAGGGTAAAAATGCTGCTTGAGTCTTCTTGCTTTATATGAGTTTATCTTTGATCGACTCTTGAGTTAACCGACTGATTTTTGAAATTGCAGTGCTGCTACTTCCGATACCTCAGCCAGGGCCGACGATCATGAGATGGAGGATGCTGCAACCTCAAAACCTGGTACCACTCTCTTAATTCCGTTTTTTAGTCGATTGACCCTTGGTCTCTAATTCTGATCCTTTTCTGCAGCTCCATCCAATGTCGTTATCACCCTTCCTGACGGCGACGACGAGGAGGAACCGCTGAAGCACAGGAGGAGCAGGAAAGCGTCTGCCGGCAGGGTGGCTCAGGATGTGACGGCACCTGAGACTCTGGTCGTGGAGGAGGAGAACACCACTCGGCACACTGTATCTTTCGCGGTGCTGCTGACGAGTGCTCACCCCGCATCGTCGAGTGCCGCACAACCTTCCCTCTTCTCGACACACTCGTCCCGGAGGACCAAGCCGGCTGCAAAGGAAGCGTACGCCAAAGTAGAGTCATGATGGAGCAGTGAAGGCCATCTGGCGGGCAAGCCGGGCAGCCTCGGCCGCCATTTCGCTCTTCAAAGCAACGTTCAGGTCAGTCGATCATCACCTATTCTGTTAGGATATGCTATCTGAAAATCTTTCTTTCCAGAATCCATAGTAGTCACCCACTGGGTGTGTCGATTGAAACTCCGGTTTAGCGGGGGCACGCTGAGTGCACCCGCTGGGTGTAGTCCCCAAGGCTATGGTTGACTGCTGGCAGTCGACCATAGGCTTTATAAGTTAAGTTCTTCCGTTAGTCGACTAGGTCGAATGGATTTCTAAAACCGGTGGGGGCACGCTGAGTGCACCCACCGGTGTAGTCCCGAGGCGTAATTCGCATTGCTGGCGATCGATTCTGTCTGAAGAATACGTCTTGTTGTTTTTTTTGGTCGACTGGTCGACTCTATCTTAATAGAACTAGTGGGGGCACGCTGAGTGCACCCACTGGGTGTAGTCCCCGAGACTATGGTCAAATGTTTATATTCGGCTGTAGTCTTAGAAACGCATGATTTTCTCTTATCCACTCGGAAGTGAATTATCTTTGACATTTTGTCGATTGGTTCTTCGCAGAAATCCTGCGACCTTGCGGCTCGTTATACCGAGTTGGAGAACAAGCACATCCAGCTCGAGCTGGATCTGAAGCTGGTCCAGGACAATCTGACGAAGGCAAAGGAGGAGACCAAAGGTACGTTCGGTGAGACCTCGATGACTGCTTTTGTCCCTCATTTGTTTCAAAATCTGACCTTGCTGTAACTTTGCAGGCAAGGTGAAGGAAGCCCAGAAGAAGAAAGACCTTGAGCTAGCTGAGAAGACCAAGCTTGCTAACGAGAAGTTAACTTCGGTCACCAAGCTTGAAGAAGAAAATACTAATCTGAAAGCTGCTCTTGCGATTGCCAACAAGGAGGTCAGTCGACTGAAAAGTGACAAAGCTGCCCTGAACGACAAGGCCAGTCAGTTGATTGGGAAGAAGAATGATCTGGAGGCCTTTCTGAGTGGACTTGCCAAGAAGTTGTTCCTCATGCTCGAAGGTAATCCTTTGCGTCAAATAATCATTTTTACAGTGATCTTTCCATTCGACCATTGCCTTGACTCAATGATTGTACTTGCAGAATTTTGCCAAAACTTTGAAGAGGAAACTTGTCGGTTGGAGCCAAACCTGGACCCCATCAACTCTCCGGTGAATGATGAAGTTGCCATGAACGTGTTCCGGCTTGAGTCTCGCGTTGCTGCTGTCGTTGACTATCTTGCAAGGCTGAAGGTCGCCACTTCCCGCATTGACAAAGACGCTCGCCCGTATGACACTCCGAAATCGACCTCGAGTCTCGATGGCTCGACTAAACACGCTTCTGGTCGAGTGCGAGGAGTGGAAAAAGTCCTCTGCTAGGTGTGGTGCAGATGTTGCTCGTATGCAGCTCGAGTCCATTGCAAGGATGCGCGAGAAAACAAGCTGGCGGCTCTTCGGGTGGCCAACACCAAGAAACACGACTTCAGGTCCTTCACGGAGACCTTCATCGCTGCTGCCACTCGGATCGCGGACGGAATTGATCTTGATGAGTTTGTTGCACCTTCCAGCCCTCCACAGGAGGGGTAAAAAACTTCTTTGAGCTCGGCACTTTAAATTTGCCTCGGTATGCCGAGTGATTTTGTAACTGATAAACCTTAATAGGCTTAGTGCCTGAGCACTTTCAGTTCCTTTAGGTATCCATCTGAACTTGGATTCGACGTTTGAATACGCTTGCATTTGGCTCGAAATGTCTTTTGCAGGTTTAAAGCAAGACGCTTACTGCAGTCGACTTATTCTTCAATTCACTTAGGCAGGCACTGGGCTGCGGCTAAGCCCCCGAGTGGGAGGTGCGCTCGCCACTCGGTAGGATTTTTGTAACTTAGGCGAGCACTCGGCTGCAGCTCAGCCCCCGAGTGGGAGGTCTGCTCCTCTCTCGGTGGGATTTTTATAACTTAGGCGAGCACTGGGCTGCAGCTAAGCCCCCGAGTGGGAGGTCTGCTCCTCACTCGGCAGGATTTTTATACCTTAGGCGAGCACTGGTGTCAGGACCCCGACTCAATGTCACATCGATCTAGCATGTAACACCTCATATCACTTTGCGGCCTCACGCACGGTATCCCCACGGGTGTCGCCTTACCTTTGCCCGGGACCGTTTGCGCCTTTTGGCACACGTATATGATAGTGTTGCTAGCATCCATATGATAAGGAGCCCGGGCTGACATGGCTAGTCGTAAAACCAAAAGTGGCACAAACTTACAGGGACAGGCATCCATGACCCAGCATCGAGCGTGTCGGTCATCGGAGTGAATCCAGTCTGTAGCACTGGGCTAGCAGGACTCCGGTGAACCGGGCAGTGGCGGGCTAACAGGACTCCGGTATCCATCGTGACATTTCCCGAAGGACGAACACGAGCGAAGAAGGACACATGCCGCCAGCCTAAGTGTTCGGAGCGGTAGCAAGCTACCATGGCTCGGTGGAAACACTGGAGACATTTCCGGTAAGAGAGGCTACTAAAGATAAACAACTAGATAGTCGGATCCCACACATACCAAGCATTTCAATAACATACACACAATATGCTCGATATGCTTAAATACAACATGGCATCACAACATGACTCTCGACTCAAGTATTTATTCATTAGGCTCGAGGAGCGAGATATTAAAACATGGGTCTCATGACCCAACATTGAGCATACAGATCAAGCACATGCGGAAGCTTATCATGTCCGAGTACGCACATCTACAAATGAAAAAGGCTTAGAAGCGACTATCTACTAGATCTGCCGAGGGCACAAGATCGTAGCTGAGGTAACAAGCTAAGCGTCAAGTCCACGCGGAACTACTAGCGAGACCGAGGTCTCTCGCAAAAACATAAAATAGGCAAGCGTGAGTACAAATGTACCCAACAAGACTTACATCGTAACTAACTACATATGCATCATTATCAACAAAGGGGGTGGTGGAGTTTAACTGCAGCAAGCGAGCTTTGACTCGGTGGCTAACCTGAACTACGACTGCAAGTAACTCTTTTGAGGTGGCGGACATGAGTCCACATATTCACCATATCAATACACCACTATGGATCCGTTTCCGTCTCCCTACGAGAACGCCATCCATAGAACTCACACTTATCTTGCGTATTTTAGAGTATCCACTTTCACTTGTCTATGAACTATGCAAGGGGTCCAAGTTTCCATATCCGAGGAATCCGGCTATTCGAATAGATAATGATAACCTGCAGGGTGTACTTCTTCACACGCTCTCGCCACTTATCGCCTACAGACCGTCATGTACCTCGGCAACCTTCAAGCGGAAGCCGGGCGAGGAGTCGGCCACGACCTACCTAAACACTCAAGTCTGTTGTCGGGTTTATCGCCTATTCGGGTTCTATCCGCAAGGAGATCCGGCCGGGTGTCGCTCACGGCCCCAAGCGATGTGAGCAGGGTTCCCAAGCCCACCATCCAGTGCCACTTGGTACACCGTGCCACAGGTGCCTAATCATCCCAAGCCCACCTGCATCGGGTGCCACTTGGTAGACTACTAACACTACCTACAAACACGAAACTAGTTGCAACTCACGGACAGAGAACAAGGGTGATTAAGAAGCCGAGAGGGGTCGAGTTACTGAAACCCAATGTGTGGTAGTAACTGTTCATGGATCACAAACACAGAACTCAGTTCCTGAGGGCGGCTGCAATGAGACAACCCACCATGTACTCCTACATGGCCTCTCACCGCTACCTTTACCAAATCGTGTTCACACACTTAGCTCACACACAGTAGGACATGTTCACACGCCTCTGATTCCTTCCCGATGAATCAGACCTGACTCAACTCTAAGCAATAGCAGGCATGACAAACAAGCATGAATGAGTAGGCACATCAGGGCTCAAACAACTCCTACTCATGCTAGTGGGTTTCATCTATTTACTGTGGCAATGACAGGTCATGCAGAGGATAAAGGGGTTCAACTACCGCAGCATGTAACAGTTGAAACGTTGTTGTCCTAATGCAGTAAAAGAGAGCAGGAGCGAGAGAGTGGGATTGTATCGGAATGAACAAGGGGGGTTTGCTTGCCTGGCACTTCTGAAGATAATATAGTTCTTCATCGGTGTCATCGAATTCATCGTCGGAACACGTCTATCGAGAGGGAACAACCACCGACAAACAAAGAAGAAACACAATCAATGCAATGCACAATATGATGCATGATCATGACATGGCAATATGCTGTGATTTGGGTAATGCAACTAAGAACAGGTTAAATGAAGTTGGTTTGAATCAAAGATTCAAATTCAAACTCCATATGTGATGGTTTAAATGTCCTTAATATGATTTGACCTAAACAGCAGCTATAAGTTGTTCTAACATGCATGAAAATGGTACAGATGGATAGATTGGATTTTTCTGATCATTTTTCATATATAATTTATTTCATTTGGAGTTACGGTTGATTTTATATGATTTTTAGAAGTTTTGAACATTTTCTGGAATTTCCTGATTATTTTTAATCTAGAAAATAGTTAACTGCGTCAGCATGACGTCTGAGTGACGTCAGCAGGTCAACGGGTCGGTCCAGGTCAAACCTGGCCAGTGGGACCCACACGTCAGTGTCTCGGGCTGGTTTGGGTGGATGACAGGTGGGACCGGTCAATGTTGACTTGACCAGAGTCAAAGCTGACACGTGGAGTCCACACGTATTAGTACTAATCTTAACAGAAAATTAGACTAACCTAATTATGCTCGGGGCCCACATGTTAGTGTCTAGTGTTAAGCTAAACAGGGTGGTTAGTGGCTAATTAAGCCGGACACGTCAATTTCGCCGGAGTTCGGCCGGCGACGACCAGAACCGCGGCGGGAGCTCGCCGAAGTGGCGCTATGAGTGGTGTTGGGCCAAGCCAAAGGCACCAGAGGGTTGCCCTTGCTCACGCGCATCCAGGGAGGCACACGGGAGGGCGCGGGGTGGCCGGAGCTTCGCGGGGTGGAGCCATGCGGCTGCCGGAGTTCGAGCATCGACCAAAATGACGCCACAAAACCTTTGGAGGAGCGGCGGTTGGGTGTTTGGGATCTCGCAAGCACCGAAAGTGCGTTGATGTGCTCGGCTGTGAGCGGTAGAGCTCGGGAGCGTAGAACTTGCCGGCCATGGCAGACGGCGGCGCTCGGCCATGGTGGGAAAGCTAGTTAGGGGACGAAATAAACGCGGGAAAGGGAGGGGTTCGGACCAGGAGCTCACGGCGGGTCGACGGGTAGGCTCAGCGGCTCGGGGGAGGTGCTGACGACGGTGAATCGAGGATGGCGGCTGTCGGATGTAGAGGGCGATGGCGAGCTCGAGGACGACGTCATGGGGCTCCCTGCGTCATGTGAATCGGCAAGGAGGAGTAGGGCGGCGGGGCGGTTCTTTTAGACACGGTGGAGAGGCGGGGCAGTGGCTCTGGGTGCGGCAGCGGCGAGCGGCGGCGACGGTGGCGCTCGGTGGTTCGCGGGAGGGAGAGACAGAGAAGGGGAGAGGAACGGGAGAGAGTGAGAGGGGCCAGGAGGGTGCGTGGCGTCTCTGTGGCGTCGTCTAGGAGCACTGGAGGAGCCAGGCAGGCGGGAGGAGGAGGTGGCGGCGGCAGGGCGCCACGCCGCCTCTGTCCCAAGCGAGGAGGAAGACGACACGGGGAAGCGGCGGTGGGCTAGGCCGTCTTGGGCAGTTGGTGGCGCCGAGTAAGGCCAGTACTAACTCTCTCTCTGTGTGTTATTTTATTTATTGTTTACATTTTCAATTATTCTTGGTCTTTAGGGCTTATTAAAAATACTTAAAGACCCAAAAATCATGAAACTACACAATGCCCTTTGGTTGGAATATAACCAACAGCAAACATTTTAGTTTATGATTATTTGAGCATTTAAAATATTTAATAGCATTTAAATGCCCAAATGCAAATAGAGTATGATTTAATCGAGCCCAAATATGTCATGGAAAATGTGCATCACCTCCGTGATCAAGTTTCAAAGATTTCCAAAAATCATGAACATTTTTCTAAGACCATTTTGGGTTTTTGGAATTTATTTTAGCTGAACCTATTTGATTTCTCTTAGGTGCTAGGGTTTGAGTCAATCCCCATTTCAAATTTAAAAGCAATTTAAACATGATGCAACACATGACTAGCTAGCCCAGAGCATACCAGAACTAGGGATGTGACAACTCACCCCACTAAACAAGAATCTCGTCCCGAGATTCAAGACGTGAGGTAAGAAGTCAGAGGGAACACACAGCTGACACAATCTTCACGATCCAGGTTGCACTTCATAAGAATGTTGACACGATCACCATCTTTGTCTTGTCGTCTTGTTCTGAGAACTCCAACTGACATGACAATGAGAGGAAAGGGAAACTCTAGCAGGATCAATCTTCTAGAAGACCGAACAACTCAGGATCAACTCACGAAGTGAGACATTAATACATCTCGCGGGCTGAGACACGAAGCAAACATCCAAAGGGATGGGGTGAAACAGATGAGGAAGGTTCACTAGGTGGACAACAATTTCGCACTTAAGAAGGTGGTAATCGGTTGTCAACGCAGTGAGGAGTTGAGTTGCAATAATACCACAACAAGACACCTTAGGGGTGGTGACTCGTAGAAATATCCCCTTAAGTGGCAAAAGGAATTACCTTTGATTCAGAGATCATTGAAACTCATTATACCAGCCTAAGGCAATCACAATCATTCGTTAGAGGGGGCTCGGGAGAATGGCATACTCAAACTAGGATGGATGATGTGGACTACCTTGTTGAAGACAACGCAATGGATGACTTTTTGCTTATCGCCGGAAATGGATGGGACTCATGGTAGGTCCACTTTTAAGGATGATCCTAGACATCAATTGCTGAGAAGGGCAATCCAAAGGAGTTTGGCACAAGGCGGTGCAAGCTTGGAACAAAATGCAATGTCGGAAATGTTCCAACCATCATATCTGCCTGAGATTCAGATCCGATTGGTGATAGGATACTTGGACTCAGCATGTTTGAAAGAACGTTAGCAACACGATTGACGAGATGGCGTTATGAGATTCTCGAAATGAACTATGATAGCAAGCTCCAAAACATGAGCTGGTTACGCTACACACTGTGAACACACCGTCCCTAGACAAGCATGACCACATGGTAGTCTTACAATAAAACACTACCGAGTTCTAGTTGGGAACCATCACATGGATAACGAGGTCCTTGCATAAGTCATATGATTAGCTCTTATGAAGGAACTCCTTCTCCTTGAACAAATCAACCAGTGGCTTGGTGTGCTAGGGAATACATATGGAGTGAAGATGATCAGTCTGACAGACCACAGAATTCTTCGCACGTGCATGACTGACTTGGGATGATTCCAACGGAAGCAAAAAACAATCTTTCTCGGATCCACGGCAGCAACTTACACCAAGTGCACGTGAATTAGAGAAAGTCACTTCTTTCATTCGGACATATGCTCCATGAGCGGTCATGAAGATAATGCTTATAAAAGTTTCCAATACTAGCTGGATGTTCAACACGAATCATGGAGGAGATAAGGATGTTGTCGATGGGCTCAACAACAATTCATCCAGGTTTCCATGAAGAAAGAATTCCATAATTATGTGAACAAGTGATAGTACTGGTCAGACCAAAATATGTAATGGTGTATGCTCGAGGAATCAACCATGAGTAAGACAACATTACGAATATCATTGGTTCTGATTTGATTTGATGATATCCCATACTCAAATCAAAGGTTTGGGATAAGACAATAAATACAACAATTGATCACGAGGATCAATCAATGAAGACATCATCTTTCTTCAACACACACACACAAAACAAAGATATCCCTTTGGAATGAGCTGAGTCGGACAAGCTTTCATCTTCCAACTCTCCAAGTTGTTGTTTAGCTTAACCAACTAGCTCAGGGGTATCCAGCACAAATTCTTGGAGAAGAATGGTTTAAAAGAAACCAACTTGATCACGAGCTCAACATAACGGTCAGGGGACAACCTGGTGATACTTCCGGGAAGATATTCGGAAAATCATGAACCACCGATATGTTACTAAGCTCGAGAACAATCTTGCTTTTCAGGGCAAGATGAAATGATAAAATAAGCAAGGGATTGACAAAATCCTAACTCATTGATCGAAGAGTGCACCAAAAATAAGGACTAGGTAGCACAATCAACCTTAGGGTGACGATTCAATAATCAACACGCTGATAATGAGGTTATCGTCGATTTAACTACCAAGCAACGGAGTTGCCAGCAGTATTGATTTCACACACCACGATTCACTTGTCGGCATTCCGGTTACAACAACACGGAACCGAGGGATGAACAATGATGGCAAGAAGTATCACTACGTCAAGAATTCACAAGAGCCAGTGCAATTCTCATGAAAATCCTGACATCAAGACGGTAATACTTCAGGGTAGAACAGAATCAAAAGCTGGGTTGGCATTTTGATCTGCGAGATACAACTACTTTGACCCAATCCTAGATATGGAAGGGGTACTGGAGTTTGTTTCTCCTACTCATTCTGAATAGAATGGCTTGACGGACCACAAGAGTAATGGCATCGATAAACGAATGCACACATACTCTTGACTATCAATTGATAGACGAGAGTCAGAAGACGACTAAGGGAGACAACTCAAAAGAACATACAATTTTCTAAGTTGTGGACGCATAGATTAGTATGTCGAACCAAGTTCAACATGTTTCTTCCGGATAATCCATGCAGAGAGGTAGGTTTGGCAGAATCGTAATATAGGAGGGGAACTCATCGAGAGCACTCTTGTTGTGATCTTTTGGTTCAAAAGAACTCCTGCCAAGAATGGTTCATGGTATTTGGAAGAACGATATACCACGGACCTCGAGGACTATCGCAAGGTTACTAACAACCTAAAGGAACTAACAAACACTATCAACACGAGGTAAGTAGGGTAAATCTCGGGTTCAGAACCCACGAGTAGAATACCTACTAACTAAATTGCATCACGGAATGCTTTCGGAAATAAAGGCCAGAATCATCACACTGGGACACAAATCATGGCTAGATTACTAGATGATCCCCTAAGACACCTAGGGTCATAATAATAATTCCAACATATATGTCGAGGCAATAGAATACCTCAACTCAGCATTTAGTGTGATTAACCTGGCCCAAAGGAACATCAAAACCAGAGGGAAAGGATTTGCAAGTGCATCGATTGTTTAGAAACCAGGATGACTCGACACAACATAACGGCTGTAAATGCTCAAAAGATTGGAGACATGCTACAAAAATGGTGGCATAGCCACTCCGAAGCACAATATCAAGGTTTTGAGATCAACAGTTATAAACATACGGAAGTAGTATAACTGAGCTGAGATTTGAAACTAACAATTCTATAAGTCTATGGATTAGTAACACATCATCCTGATAGATAGATGAGAAGGCCTAGTTCTTAATCCACGTAAAAAAGAAGAGGTTGACTCAGATCAGAAGGCCATGAGATATAAGGAGTAAAAAGAGCCTTACGTTCCATCCCACAATCAATTCCCCTACATATAACTAAAGCATTTCTAGACTCAACTTCGACCAGTTTGGCTTGGTAATCCTGACAGCATCAAGCTCTGATACCAAAGCTGTTAGGACCCGACTCAATGTCACATCGATCTAGCATGTAACACCTCATATCACTTTGCGGCCTCACGCACGGTATCCCCACGGTGTCGCCTTACCTTTGCCGGGACCGTTTAGCCTTTTGGCACACGTATATGATAGTGTTGCTAGCATCCATATGATAAGGAGCCGGGCTGACATGGCTAGTCGTAAAACCAAAAGTGGCACAAACTTACGAGGACAGCATCCATGACCCGACATCGAGCGTGTCGGTC
Source organism: Aegilops speltoides (assembly GCA_021437245.1). Taxonomy (NCBI): domain Eukaryota; kingdom Viridiplantae; phylum Streptophyta; class Magnoliopsida; order Poales; family Poaceae; genus Aegilops; species Aegilops speltoides. The sequence continues at coordinate 167,845,274 of CM038147.1, read as the reverse complement.
ATCGTTGAGTGAATCCAGTGCTGTAGCACTGGGCTAGCGAGACTCGGTGAACCGGGCAGTGGCGGCTAAGAGGACTCCGGTATCCATCGCGTGACATTTCGGCGAAGGACGGACACGAGAACGAAGAAGGACACATGCCGCCAGCCTAAGTGTTCGGAGCAAGAGCAAGCTACCATGGCTCGGTGGAAACACTAGGAGACATTTCCCGGTAAGAGAGGCTACTAAAGATAAACAACTAGATAGTTAGATCCCACACATACCAAGCATTTCAATAACATACACACAATATGCTCGATATGCGCAAATACAACATGGCATCACAACATGACTCTACGACTCAAGTATTTATTCATTAGGCTCCGAGGAGCGAGATATTAAAAACATGGGTCTCATGACCCAACATTCAGAGCATACAGATCAAGCACATGCGGAAGCTTATCATGTCTAAGTACAGACATCTACAAATGAAAAAGGCTTAGAAGCCTGACTATCTACTAGATCCTGCCGAGGGCACAAGATCGTAGCTGAGGTAACAAGCTAAACGTCGAAGTCCACGCGGAACTACTAGCGAGACCGAGGTCTCTTTGCAAAAACATAAAATAGGCAAACGTGAGTACAAATGTACCCAGCAAGACTTACATCAGAACTAACTACATATGCATCATTATCAACAAAGGGGTGGTGGAGTTTAAGCTGCAGCAAGCTAGCTTTGACTCGGTGGCTAACCCGAACTACATTGCAAGTAACTCTTTTGAGGTGGCGCTGCGAGTCCACATATTCACCATATCAATACACCACTATGGATCCGCTTCCGTCTCCCCACGAGAACGCCATCCATAGCACTCACGCTTATCTTGCGTATTTTAGAGTATCCACTTTCACTTGTCTATGAACTATGCAAGGGTCCAAGTTTCCATATCCGAGGAATCCGGCTATTGAATAGATAATGATAACCTGCGGGTGTACTTCTTCACACACCCTCTCGCCACTTATCGCCTCAGACACGTCATGTACCTCGGCAACCTTCAAGCGGAAGCCAGGCGAGGAGTCGGCCACGCCTACCTAAACACTCAAGTCTCTTGTCGGGTTTATCGCCTATTAGGGTTCTATCCGCAAGGAGATCCGGCGGGTGTCGCTCACGGCCCCAAGCGATGTGAGCAGGGTTCCCAAGCCCACCATCCAGGTGCCACTTGGTACACCGTACCATCTTGTGCCTAATCATCCCAAGCCCACATGCACTGGGTGCCACTTGGTAGACTACTAACACTACCTACAAACACGAAACTAGTTGCAACTCACGGACAGAGAACAAGGGTGATTAAGAAGCCGAGAGGGTCGAGTTACGAAACCCAATGTGTGGTAGTAACTGTTCATGGATCACAAACACGAACTCAGTTCTGAGGGCGGCTGCAATGAGACAACCCACCATGTACTCCTACATGGCCTCTCACCGCTACCTTTACCAAATCGTGTTCACACACTTAGCTCACACACAGTGAGGACATGTTCACACGCCTCGATTCATTCCCGATGAATCGGACCTGACTCAACTCTAAGCAATAGCAGGCATGACAAACAAGCATGAATGAGTAGGCACATCAGGGCTCAAACAACTCCTACTCATGCTAGTGGGTTTCATCTATTCTTGTGGCAATGACAGTCATGCAGAGGATAAAGGGTTCAACTACCGCATCATGTTACAGTTGAAACGTTGTTGTCCTAATGCAGAAAAAAGAGAGCAGGAGCGAGAGTGGGATTGTATCGGAATGAACAAGGGGTTTTGCTTGCACAGCACTTCAAGATAATATAGTTCTTCATCGGTGTCATCGAATTCATCGTCGGAACACGTATATCGAGAGGGAACAACCACCGACAAACAAAGAAGAAACACAATCAATGCAATGCACAATATGATGCGTGATCATGACATGGCAATATGCTGTGATTTGGGTAATGCAACTAAGAACAGGTTAAATGAAGTTGGTTTGAATCAAAGATTCAAATTCAAACTCCATATGTGATGGTTTAAATGTCCTTAATATGATTTGACCTAAACAGCAGCTATAAGTTGTTCTAACATGCATGAAAATGGTACAGATGGATAGATTGGATTTTTCTGATCATTTTTCATATATAATTTATTTCATTTGGAGTTACGGTTGATTTTATATGATTTTTAGAAGTTTTGAACATTTTACGGAATTTCTGATTATTTTAATCCGAAAAATAGTTAAGCTACGTCGACATGACGTCTGAGTGACGTCAGCAGGTCAACGGGTCGGTCCAGGTCAAACCTGGCCAGTGGGACCCACACGTCAGTGTCTCGGGCTGGTTTGGGTGGATGACAGGTGGGACCGGTCAATGTTGACTTGACCAGAGTCAAAGCTTACACGTGGGGTCCACACGTATTAGTACTAATCTTAACAGAAAATTAGACTAACCTAATTATGCTCGGGGCCCACATGTTAGTGTCTAGTGTTAAGCTAAATAGGGTGGTTAGTGGCTAATTAAGCCGGACACGTCAATTTCGCCGGAGTTCGGCCGGCGACGACCAGAACCGCGGCGGGAGCTCGCCGGAGTGGCGCTATGAGTGGTGTTGGGCCAAGCCAAAGGCACCAGAGGGTTGCCCTTGCTCACGCGCATCCAGGGAGGCACACGGGAGGGCGCGGGGTGGCCGGAGCTCGCTGGGGTGGAGCCCGCGGCGGCTGCCGGAGTTCGGGCATCGACCAAAACGACGCCAAAAGGCACTGGAGGAGCGGCGGTTGGGTGTTTTGGGATCCTGCAAACGCCCTGAGTGCGTTGATGTGCTTCGGCTGCAGCGATGAGAGCTCGGGAGCGCAGAACTTGCCGGCCATGGCGGACGGCGGCGCTCGGCCATGGTGGGAAAGCTAGTTAGGGGACGAAATACGCGGGAAACGGAGGGGTTCGGACCAGGAGCTCACGTCGGGTCGACGGGTAGGCTCGGCGGCTCGGGGGAGGTGCTGACGACGGTGAATCAAGGACGGCGGCTGTCGGATGCAGAGGGCGATGGCGAGCTCGAGGACGATGTCATGGGGCTCCCTGCGTCATGTGAATCGGCGAGGAGGAGTAGGGCAGCGGGGCGGTTCTTTTAGACACGGTGGAGAGGCGGGGCAGTGGCTCTGGGTGCGGCAGCGGCGAGCGGCGGCGACGGTGGCGCTCGGTGGTTCGCGGGAGGGAGAGACAGAGAAGGGAGAGGCACGGAGAGAGTGAGAGGGGCCGGAGGGTGCGTGGCGTCTACGTGGCGTCGTCTAGGAGCACCGGAGGAGCCAGGCAGCGAGGAGGAGGAGGTGGCGTGGGGCGGCCACGCGCCTCCCCTCTCAAGCGAGGAGGAAGACGACACGGGGAAGCGGCGGTGGGCTGGGCCGTCTTTGGGCAGCTGGTGGCGCCTGTAAGGCCAGTACTAACTCTCTCTCTGTGTGTTATTTTATTTATTGTTTCTGTTTTCAATTATTCTTCAGTCTTTAGGGCTTATTAAAAATACTTAAACAGACCCAAAAATCATGAAACTACACAATGCCATTGGTTGGAATATAACCAACAGCAAACATTTTAGTTTATGATTATTTGAGCATTTAAAATATTTAATAGCATTTAAATGCCCAAATGCAAATAGAGTATGATTTAATCCAGAGCCCAAATATGTCATGGAAAATGTGCATCACCTCTGGTGACTGTTTCCAGCATTTCCAAAAATCATGAACATTTTTCTAAGACCATTTTGGGTTTTTGGAATTTATTTTAGCTGAACCTATTTGATTTCTCTTAGGTGCTAGGGTTTGAGTCAATCCCCATTTCAAATTTAAAAGCAATTTAAACATGATGCAACACATGACTAGCTAGCCCAGAGCATACCAGAACTAGGGATGTGACAACTGGGCTGCAGCTAAGCCCCCGAGTGGGAGGTCTGCTCCTCACTCGGTAGGATTTTTATACCTTAGGCGAGCACGGGGCTGCAGCTAAGCCCCCGAGTGGGAGGTCTGCTCCTCACTCGGTAGGATTTCACGTTGTACTTGTGGCGTTGCTCAGAGGAGAGGGTCGCAGTCGACCTGCGCCTCATCCTCTTTGCGACCGCACATTGTACTTGTGGCGTAGCTCAGAGGAGAGGGTCGCAGTCGACCTGCACCTCGTCCTCCTTGCGACCGCACATTGTACTTGTGGCGTAGCTCAGAGGAGAGGGTCGCAGTCGACCTGCGCCTCATCCTCTTTGCGACCGCACATTGTATTTGTGGCGTAGCTCAGAGGAGAGGGTCGCTGTCGACCTGCACCTCGTCCTCCTTGCGACCGCACATTGTATATGTGGCGTAGCTCAGAGGAGAGAGTCGCAGTCGACCTGCACCTCGTCCTTCTTGCGAACGCACGTTGTATTTGAACTTAGGCGAGTGCTTAGACTGCAACTAAGCCCCCGAGTGAAAGTCTGGCTTGTCACTCGGTAGGATTTTATTGAAACTTAGGCGAGTACTTAGACTACTGCTAAGCCCCCGAGTGAAAGTCTGGCTTGTCACTCGGTAGGATTTTATTGAAACTTAGGCGAGTACTTGGACTGCAGCTAAGCCCCCGAGTGAAAGTCTGGCTTGTCACTCGGTAGGATTTTATTGAAACTTAGGCGAGTACTTGGACTGCAGCTAAGCCCCCGATTGAAAGTTTGGCTTGTCACTCGGTAGGATTTTATTGAAACTTAGGCGAGTACTTGGACTGCAGCTAAGCCCCCGAGTGGGAGGCTGGCTCACCACTCGGTAAGGATTTTTTTTACAAACTTAGGCGAAATGGATTCGCGGCTAAGCCCCCGAGTGGGAGGCTGGCTCACCACCCGGTAAGGATTTTTTTTACAAATTTAGGCGAAACGGATTCGCGGCTAAGTCACCCACTGAGGGGGAAATTTTTACTGAACAAATAAAAGTGACAAAAATCATTGGGGAAATTATGACACTATTATATTGCAAAACGTGGACTACAGAAGTACTTTTATTACAACTCATCTGAGTGAAAAACTTAAGGGTAAAATGGACGGAGTAGTTTCGCTGTAACGCCCCGAGACCGACGCTCCAGAAGACTTCCAGCTACTCCGAGTTTAGTCATGTGATTTGTTTTGTTTGTTGCTTTCATCTTTGCATCATGTGCATTGCATCATGTCATCATGCCATCATCTCATAAATCTTTTGCATCTCAACTAAATAAATCGTATGGATCTTCGATCCATTTAAATCGAGGGAATTCACATGGTGATTTCTCTTTATAACATTTCCTCCTAATATTCAGGGAGCTATAATAAAATTATTCCATTTATTCGGAATCACCCATAAACACACTTGCAAAATAATTTCGTTCCTTTTCTGCTTCAAGTTTGGTCTCCAAACCTTGCCCTAAATTATTTCGTCATTTTCCGGAGCTCCACCAAAAATCCGAACATTTTTGGACCTTCCTTTTTATCAAGTCCTAGTTCAAACCCATTTGAATTAAATTAAAATGAGTTTGAATTTAAATCTTTCGGTCATGCCCACTTCTATTTTTCCTGGTTCCAGCTCATTTTTGTGAGCCCGGGAAAATTATCCGCGTGTCCAACTTGTTCCCCTAACCTCTCTTTCTTTTATTTTCTTATCTCTGTTCTGTGTTATTTTTTTTTAGAGGGAGAGAGAGAGAGAGAGAGCCTGCAGCCCAGCCGGCCTCTAAGCCCAAAGCTGTCACACCCTAGCTAGTTCTTGCATTAGAGTGTTGCATCATGTCTATTTTTTTCAACAGAAACTTGAAATGGGAATAACGAACTCCAGCCCCTCTGAAACAAACTAGGGTTTACTAAAAATATTTTCGATGAACTGAAAATGCCCTTCTAAAATGTCCATCATTTTGCCTTGGTTGAGAACCTTTGCCAAAAGTGGTGCACAATTTCCTAGGTCATCCTAAGGTCTTTGAATTAAATCATAAGTATTTGAATTTGGGCATTTAAAATTTATAAAATATTTCAAATGTCCAAATATTCCCAATCTAAAATGTTTCATGTTGGAAATATTCCAACAATGGACCGAGGAGTAGTTGATACCGCTCAGACACTTCATTGTGTTGGTAGGTCCTGGCTCAATCGAAAGAAGTCTGCCGAGCAGTTGGTTAAAGTTGTGAAACATGTTTGAAGCACCTTTAACTGAATCTCCGCTTGGTGTCGGTTCCACTGATTACTAAAAGTCAAATAGAATCGTGTCATGTCGATGTGACTTGACCGAGTTGATAAATTGAGTCCGGCTCCCACCAACCCTTCTTGATAGCTGGTATCGAGCACGCCGTCAGACCCCCGACTCAATGTCACATCGATCTAGCCCGTAACACATCATATCACTTTGCGCCTCACGACGGTATCCCAACGGTGTCGCTTACCTTAGCTCCGGACCGCTTATGCCTTTTGGCACACGATATGATAGTGTCGCTAGCATCCTTATGAAAAGGAGCCCGGCCGACATGACTAGTCAGAAACCCAAAGTGGCATGACTTACAGTGACAGCATCCATGACTCAAAGATCGAACGTGTTTGGCCATCAAAGAAGTAAGTTCCGGCCAGTAGACTGGCTAGCAGACTCGCAAACCGGCTGTAGCGGGCTAACAGAGACTCGTAGACTAATGCGTGATATTTCCGGGAGGGATGTATTACAGAACGAAGAAGGACACATGCCGCCAGCCTAAGTGTTCCGAGCAAGAGCAAGGTACCATGGCTCTGGAGACACTAGGAGACATTTCCTAAGAGAGGCTACTAAAGATAAACAACTAGATAGTCGATCCCACACATACCAAGCATTTCAATCATACACACAATATGCTCGATATGTGCAAATACAACAAGGCATCACAACATGACTCTACGACACAAGTATTTTATTTAAAGGCTCAGAGAGCCATACATATCATACACACAAGTACGGGTCTCACGACCCACATACAAGTCATACAAGCATACAAGCCAACAATGAAGTGTCTTGTCCGAGTACGCATAACTAGTAAAATAAAAGAGGCTTGGGTAAGCCTAACTACACTACATGGTCCTTCACTTGCTCAGATCACCACCTGGCCTTAGTCTACTCATCGATGTCAACGCTCACGAAGAACCCGCTTGAAGGGTTTGTGGCATCTTCCTAAAAATGTAAATTAAAGCAACATGAGTACAAAGGTACTCAAAGAAGACTTACATCGTAATCTCTACATACATGCATATTATCAAGAAGGGTTGGTGGGTTATTGCAGCAAGCCAGCTTTGACTCATGGCTAAGCTATCCCACGAGACACCAACTTGAAATAGTTTTATGACTCGAGTCCACTACTCAAGACTTCAATACTCCACCGAGGATCCACCTCCGCCTTCCTACTAAGAGCCATCCTCGGCACTCACGCTTATCTTGAGGCTTTTAGTAGTATCCATTTACTTGTCTATGAACCGTATAGGCAACCAAGTAGTCCTTACCGTGGACGCGCTATTCAATAGATGATGTTAACCCCGCAGGGGTGTACTTCTTCATACATGTTTCCACCACTTAGCGCCCCAGCACACGACATGTGCTTGGCGACTTCAAGCTTAAAGCCGACGGGGTGTAGACCACGACCTACCTAGACACTCAAGTCTCTAGTCCGTGTTTATCGCCTATTTGGGTTCCATCTATGAGGAGTTCCTACCAAGTTTCGCCACAGCCCCAAACGATGTGAACAAGGTTCCCGAGATACCAAACGGCATCCGTACACCCGCCACGCATTCACCGTGATCACAGCCCACCCCTTTCACGGTCAGGCTGTCCACGGCCTCCAAGAGGCTACAAACACCAGTAAACTACTTGCAACTCCCGGACAGAGGACTAGGGTGCATAAGAAGTCGAGCGGGTCATATTTCAGGCCCAATGTATGGTAGTAGCTGATTCTTAAATCACACATACAGATCTCAAAGGCTTAAGGACGGCCTCAATGAAACAACCCACCATGTACTCCTACATGGCCTCTCATCGATACCTTTACCAAATCGTGTTCAACACCTTACCTCATATCGACTCGATCATTTCACTCTAGCCATCACCCAGATGAACCAGACCGACACGACTCTAAGCATAGCAGGCATAGCAAGGTAGGAACAACACAATCATATGGCTCAATCAACTCCTACACATGCTAGTGGGTTTCATCTAGTTATCGTGGCAATGACAGTCATGCAGAGGAAATGGGTTCAACTACCGCAGCACACAGCAGTTTGAATCGCTTGTCTTAATGCAAGAACGAGAGCAGGAGCAAGAACATGGGATTTTATCAGTATGATCAAATGGTTGGTTGCTTGTTCGACGGGTCGGTGCACGGGTATTGCTCTTCGTCGGGTTATCACGGATATTCTGGGTAGAACCCGCCGCAGGAACACCGATACACAAGCATTACCAAACAATATGCAACAATATGATGCATGCATGAGACATGGCATATATGAGTGTGTTGCGCTAATGCAACTAAGACCAGATGAGTTTGAAGCATTTTGAACCAAAGATGCAATTTCCAAACTCATATATGATCATTTAGGGTGCTTTAACTTGTTCTGCCATAAACAGTAGGTTAGGTTGCTTAAATATGCATGAAACCAGTACAGATGGATAGGTTGGATTTTTCTGATCATTTTTCATATATAATTTGTTTCATTTGGAGTTACAGATTAATTTCTATGAATTTTTGAAGTTTGAAACATTTTCTGGAATTTCCCGTAGAAAAATTCCAGAATTAAATTATCATACAAGATCGCCCATGATGACGCTGCGGTCAACGGGCTGGTCAGGTCAAACTGAGCAGTGGGTCCCGCATGTCAGTGCGATTAGTTTAGTTAGGATTTAGTTAAAACTAAACTAAGTTAATTAACAGGGCTGGGCCCGCTTGTCAGTGACTCAACGGAGTCAACCTGGGCCCACCCGTGGTCAAAGTCGGGGTCAAACCCGCCGGCGTTTAGCCGCCGCGCAGCCCGACGCGATGGCGGAGTGGTTTTGGCTGCCCGCCACCAAATGGGTCGCGGAGGCCACCGGAGTGAAGCCGAGGACGAGCCGCAGCTCTGGCGGAGTCCGCTAGGGGTCGGGTGGCCGAGTTGGCGCCGCGGTGACTTTATGCCACCGGAGTTCGGGTGAAGGCGAACTCGAGGTAGAGTGCGGTGAGGTGCGGAGTGCATAGTTAGCTCCAACGCGACGCGGTGAGCGCGATGGACACGGGAGGTGGCCGGAGGATGGCCGGAGCACGCCGGCGACGAGGTCCGCGACGGCAGCGCGGGGGTGATCTTCGTGGCGGTGGCTACACGGCTCGGGAGCGAGAGAGAGAAGGTAGGAGGGTAGCTAAGATCACGGAGCGCCAGAGAGGCCACCGCGGGTCGGGACGAGCTGAGGTGGCGACGGCGCTGAAGGGGATCTCCGCCACGGCGGACTCGGGCGAGGTTGGTGCGGTGGACTCGGCCTTGCGAGCACACGGGCTCAGCTAGCTCGATGAAGTGGACGGCGCGGAGCTCCCGGACACGGTGGCGCGCGGGGGTCGACGGAGAGCGCTGCTACGGGCGGCGTGCGGCGACGGTGGCGCCGGTCATGGCGTGGGAGCGCGAGGGAGACGAGCCGAAAGGAGAGGGGGCGCCTGGGGTGCGGAGAGAGAGGGGAGGATCCCGCTGGCGCGTGACGAGGGAAGCGGCGAGAGCGGCGAAAGTAGTGCGTGGCACCCATGCGTGTGCTCGCCGAGCACCTTGCCTGCCTCGCCTCGGTCGGCAAGCAGCTGGCATTGGCCAAGGCCTGGGCTGCCAAAGTGGCTGGCTGGTGGGCCGGTGGTGGCGCCAGGTAAGTTTTTCCTTTCTGTTTTCTTTTTCTATTTTTCTGTAACTTTGTTGAATTATTTAAAATACCTAGAAGGTTTTAAAATTCACCAAACTACTCCTGGTCCATTGTTGGAATATTTCCAACATGAAACATTTTAGATTGGGAATATTTGGACATTTGAAATATTTTATAAATTTTAAATGCCCAAATTCAAATACTTATGATTTAATTCAAAGACCTTAGGATGACCTAGGAAATTGTGCACCACTTTTGGCAAAGGTTCTGAACCAAGGCAAAAATGATGGACATTTTAGAAGGGCATTTCAGGTTCATCGAAAATATTTTTTAGTAAACCCTAGTTTGTTTCAGAGGGGGCTGGGAGTTCTGTTATTCCCATTTCAAGTTTCTGTTGAAAAAAATAGACATGATGCAACACTCTAATGCAAGAACTAGCTAGGGTGTGACAAAAGCCCAAGGCCCAGCCACCCCCACCAGCTCTAACCCTAGCCTCCTGTCGATGCCCTCTCTCTCTCCCTCGATGCCCCATCCAGCGCCTCCAGGAACCGTCGCTCGCTAGCCCTCTCCCTCCGCTCGATCTCCTCACCCTCTCGATCCCCTCGCGCCTCCACGCTGTCTTCCGACCTCCGCCACGCCCAAAGCCTCGCCCATGCCTCCTCGCCGTCCCAACCGCGCCAGCCCTCAAGCACCTCGCCCACATGCCCTCCGTCGCCCGCTTCCGGTCCCTCCGACCTCCTCGTGATCGCCTCCCGCCACCATGGCTCGGAGCCCGCCGCCGCCGATCAGGCTGCGCTGGGGGGCCTCTCTCGCCGCCTCGCCTCGCTGAGCTCCTTCGCCGAACCAGGAGCCCTCGCCTCGCCAGCCCTTCAGCTCTTTCGTCGCTTCTTGCCATCTCCGGCGCCGCTGGCGAAAAGCACTGCCGGAGCTCCAACCCGCCGGCCGACGAGGCCACGCCAAGCTGGCGCCTCCTCTCCGCCTTCGCGCCAGCAGGAGCCACTCTCCTGCGTGCTGCCTTCCTCGCCGAGCCCCGTGGCGTGGTCCTTCTCCGGCAACTAGCGCCCCTCCATGGACGCACCACCACGCTTCGTGCACGCCTCGATTTGTCCAAGTCCGATGATGTTTTTGTACAACCACGCACGGATACACCAAGGCCGCCCCGGATAATGTCAAGTACCACGACAATCATGTCCCTCAAGTTCGCTTCACGGAATGAGTACCACTACGCCAGATACCATGGATGCACCAAGTTCCACTACGAGATGTACCACTACCGCCGCCAAGATCGCATGTACAACTACCGCCGCCACGTGAACAACGACTTCCACTACGCCGTACAACTACTTTCATTTACGAAACGCGAACCGTCCCATTTGAACGCTTCGAAGGTATAACCCGAAACGACCGCCGCGGGACCGAATGCTTGTGCTGAATGAGATGTACGATATGTTTGCACCGCGTCTGCTTGTTTCGCGCATCGCCTCGCTTGCCATGCCGTCGACCGCGGGAACCCGAAGCCGGATCACCCCACCATCTTGCATGACTCGCCACGCCGCTTCCTATTGCACTGGTATCTCCGTGAGCTACCGGAACCGATATGTTGCCGTGGCATCATTTTCGGATATGTTGCTGTGGTACCATTTTTGTTTCGCCGCCGTGGTACCCTTTTCGTTCCGCCATGGTGACCAAATGCTCCTTATCATGCTCTTGTCAACATTTTCATAAAAAATGCATAAAACTTGTATATGTCATCCGCATCATGATAACAACAATTAAAATGTTTAAAATTGTTGCTTGTTTTAAATTGCTAAATAACATGGGGATTTTCCGGAATTGTCGTTTGTTGTTTCTGGCCTCATTTAAACTTGCCTAAATTGTTAGTTTAATTATGCTTCACCTCTTGCCATGCTTAACAACATTTAATATTGTTGGTTAGCCTTAACAAGAGAGATCTAAATAATTGATGTGGCGTTCCGCCAATATGAAACTTGTTGCATATTGAGCTCCACTTAATTGGTAGTGTTGTTCGTTGCACTTTGCCATGCCATGCATCATTAAACCGGACATGCATCATACTTGTTTGTGCATCATGACATGTTTATGCTTGTGTGTTTACCATGTTGTTTGCTTCTTTCCGGTTTGCTTCCCTCATTAGCTTCGGTTTCGTTCCGGAGTGGTGAGGATTCGTTCGACTACGTCCGTTTGTCTTCTTCATGGAATCGTTCTTCTTCCTTGCGGATTTCGCAAGATGATCATACCTCAAATCACTACTATCTTTGCTATGCTAGTTTGCTCGCTCTTTTGCTATGCCAATGCTACGATGCCTACCATTTGCTTGTCAGCCTCCCAAACCGCCATGTCAAACCTCTAACCCACCATGTCCTAGCAAACCGCTGATTGGCTATGTTATCGCTTGCTCAAATTTCTCTTATAGCGTTGTTAGTTGCAGTGAAGATTGAAGTTTGTTCCTTGTTGAACATGGAGATGTTGTTCCTTGTTGGAACATGTTTACTTGTTGGGATATCACAATATATCTTATTTAATTAATGCATCTATATACTTGGTAAAGGGTGGAAGGCTCGGCCTTATGCTTGGTGTTTTGTTCCACTCTTTCCGCCCTAGTTTCCGTCATATCGGTGTTATGTTCTTGGATTTTGCGTTCCTTACACGGTTGGGCTATAATGGGAACCCCTTGACAGTTCGCCTTAAGTAAAGCTCCTCCAGCAATGCCAAACATTGGTTTTACCATTTGCACTAACAACCTACCACCTTCCCTTGGGTTCTCAGAGACTCAAGGGTCATCTTTATTCTAACCCCCCGTGCCGCTGCTCCTCTGAGTGTTATCCGAACCGAGCCTGATCAAGGGCCACCTCGGGAAACTTGAGGGTTGGTTTTACTCGTAGCTAGACTCATCCGAGTGTGCCCCGAGAAAGAGATATGTGCAGCTCCTATCGGGATTTGTCGGCACATTCAAGCGGTGTTGCTGGTTTAGTTTTACCCCGTCGAAATGTCTTGATGTACCGGATACCGAGTCCGATCGAGTGTCTCGGTGGAGGTCTAGTCCTTTGTCGACCGTGAGAGCTTGTCATGGGCTGTTGGGACACCCATGCAGGATTTGAACTTTCAAAGCCGTGCCATGTTATGGGCAGATGGGAATTTGTTAATGTCCGTTGTAGAAAACCCGTTGACCTTTAATTAAAATACATCAACTGTGTGTAACCGTGATGGTCTCTTTCCGCGGAGTCCGGAAGTGAACACGGTGTTGGAGTTATGCTTGACGAGGTTGCTATAGGATCACTTCTTGATCATACTTTTATCGACCGCGCCTTGCTTCTCTTCTCGCTTCTTTTGCGATTGTAGCCACCATATATGCTAGTCGCTTGCTGCAGCTCCACCTCATTACTCCATCCTTCCTATAAGCTTAATAGTCTTGATCTCGGGTGCGAGATTGTCGAGTCCTCGTGACACACCGATACTTCCAAAACCAGTTTGCAGTGTGCCTATGTTATCGAACAGTGACGCAACCAAGCTCAAGGAGGAGCTCAATGAAGATCTTGCCCGCTGTGTTGTTTCATTCCAGCTTGATTAGTAGTGGAGCCCAGCTTGGGGTCGATCGGGACCTTTTGTCGATTTGGGGTTCTTCTTTTATTTTGGTTCCGTAGTCGGACCTTGATTGTATCTGGATGATGTAATGCTTTATTCATGTAATTGTGTGAAGTGGCGATTGTAAGCCAACTATGTATCTCTTTCCCTTATGTATTACATGGGTTGTGTGAAGATAACCTCACTTGCGACATTGCTTTCAATGCGGTTATGCCTCTAAGTCGTGCTTCGACACGTGGGAGATATAGCCGCATCGAGGGCGTTACATTCGCGTTCCAAGCTCGGGGCTCGTTGATATTGTGCTTGACATTGTAGAGATGGTACGCCCCGTTGTGGAGGACCTTGGTGACGATGAAGGGTCCTTCCCAAGAAGGAGCAAGCTTGTGTTGTTTCTGCTGATCCACTCGGAGAACTAAATATCCTTCCTGGAAGGCTCGACTCTTCACGTTTCTGGCGTGGAAGCAACGCATATCTTGTTGGTAGATGGTCGATCGAATCAGAGCCATCTCCCTTTCTTCCTCTAAAAGGTCGACTGCGTCCTGCCTCGCTTGTTCAGCTTCAGCTTCGTTGTAAAGTTCAACCCGAGGAGCATTGTGGAGAAGATCACTCGGCAAGACTGCTTCAGCTCCATAGACCAAGAAGAATGGAGTTCTCCCGGTCGACCGATTAGGCGTGGTCCGCAGTCCCCAAAGCACTGAGGGAAGTTCGTCGACCCATGCTCCAGCCCCATGCTTGAGATCACGCATCAGTCGGGGTTTCAACCCTTGAGGATCAGCTGTTGGCTCGCTCCGCTTGTCCATTCGATCATGGATGGGCGGTCAAGCATAGTCGACTCGTGTGCCTTGAGAGGTGCAGAATCCCTGAATTCCTCCGAGTCAAGTTCACCCATTATCTCGTAATGATGCTGTGCGGGACTTCATATCTGAATATCGTTCCTCGATGAAGCTAACAAAGAATACCGGCCAAGGTTCTTGATGGGTTTAGCCTCAATCCACTTGGTGAACTTGTCGACCGCCACCAAGACATGCGTGAAACCGCTTCACCTGTTCTCAAGGGGCCCACCATATCCAACCCCCATACCGCGAAGGGCCGACGAGTGGTATGGTCTTCAGAGTCGACGCAGCTTGTGTGACATATTGAGTAGAACTAACATCCTTCGCACTTGTCCACTATTTCCTTTGCCATCCCATTTGCCTTTGGCCAAGAAAATCTGCTCGGTATGCTTTGGCCACGATGGTCCGAGAGGACGATGATGGCTACAGTCCTCGAGTGGATATCATCAAGGATGATTCGACCTTCTTCCGGCGTTATGCACTTCGACCAACCCAATCGCGCTCTCTCGTATTAACCGTCCTTTGATTACGGTAAAGGCCTTGGATCGACGGACGATCCGTCGAGCCTCTTCCTCATCCTCCGGGAGCTCTTTTCTCAGGATATACGCAATATATGGAACTGTCCAGTCAGGAGTGACTACTAAGATCTCCATGACCAAGTCGACCACTGCTGGGACTTCTACTTCAGCCGGATCTGTGGCACTCTTGGGTTGCGGAGCTTCTTCGGTGAAAGGATCTTCTTTAACTGACGGAGTATGAATATGCTCCAAGAACACACCACTGAATGGCTTCTCTTGGAACCTATCTTTGCTAGATCATCACCGCTTGATTTTTCAGCCGGGTATATGATGGAGCTCTAACCCTCAAACTTCTTTTTCCAGCTTCCTCACTCGCATTGCAAGATCCAAATATGGCTGGGCTTCTCACGTCCCACTCCTTCATCACTTGGTTGACCACTAAATCTGAGCCGCCATAGACCATAAGGCGACGGACGCCGAGTGAAATGGCCATGCGCAACCCATACAAGAGGACCTCATACTCTGCCTCATTGTTGGAGGAATCAAAGTGAATCTGGAGCACATATCCGAGCTTATCTCCTCCGGGGAGACCAGAAAACCCCAAAGACCGAACCATTCAACATCTTAGAGCCATCAAAGAACATGGTCCAATGCTCCGAGTGAACTTCAGTCGGCTGCTGCTGTTCAATCCACTCGGCGAGGAAATCTACTATTGCCTGGGACTTAATGGCTTTCTTTGCCTCAAAGATATCAAGGGGAAGAAGTTCAATCGCCCATTTCGCCAGTCGACCAGTTGCATCTCTATTGTGCAAAATCTCTGAAAGTGGAGCGTCGCTGACGATTGTGATGGAATGATTAGAGAAATAATGAGCAACCTTCTTTGTGGTCATGTATATCCCACACACAAGCTTCTGATAATGAGGGTATCTCTGCTTGGATGGAGTCAAAACTTCGCATGATAATACACTAGGCAATCAACTTTGAAGGCTTTCCTTCTTCTTCCCGCCGACCGTAAGCATCAGATCGACGACTTGTCCTGTGGCTGCGATATAAAGCAACAGAGGCTCTTTGCTGATTGGAGCAGCAAGCACCGGCCGGTGGAGAGCGAGCTTTTAGCTCGGCAAACGCTGCATCGCTTCGAGTCCACTCGAACTTGTCCGCTTTCTTCATCGACCGGTAAAGTGGCAATGCCTTTTCACCGAGTCATGAGATGAATCGACTTAACGCGCCAAGCATCCAAGAAGCTTCGACATCGCACTCGCACGGGCGCTTCATTCGAGTATATGCCGATCTTTTCTCGATTAGCGCCGATCCTCACTCGTAAACGAAAACCGAGTAACTTGCCACCGTGAACTCCGAATGTGCACTTTGATGGATTGAGCTTGATATCATACCTTCCGAGGTTGGCAAATGTTTTGGCGAGGTCACCAAGAGGTCGGAACCTTTTCACGATTTAACCACGATATCATCCATATACGCCCACATTCCGACCGATTTGAGTGAGCAAACACTTCAATCATTCGCATAAACGTGGCTCCGCATTCTTGAGGCTGAATGGCATGGTGATATAGCGAAGCACCCGAATGGAGTGATGAAAGCTGTTTTATCTCATCGGGTCCGCATGACGGATCTGATGGTACCCGAATAGGCGCCTAGAAAAGACAATCTCTCGCATCCCGCGGTCGAGTCAACAATTTGATCAATGCGAGGGAGAGGGAAATGATCTTTCGGGCAGGCCCGATTGATGTGCTTGAAATGAATGCACATTTGGAGTGAGTTGTCCTTCTTAGGAACCATGATGACATTAGGGAGCCACTCGGAGTGGTATATCTCTCGGATAAATCCTGCCGCCAACAGTCGAGCCAATTCCTCACCAATAGCTTTTCTCTTCTGGACGGTGGACCGCCGAAGATGCTCTTTAACTGGTTTTGCTGCTGAGTCGACTCTAAGACGATGCTCAGCCAGCCCCCTGAACACCCGCATGTCACCGGCTTCCATGCAAAATGTCCCAGCTTCACGAGGAACTGGATGAGTGCTTCTTCCTATTTCGGTCGAGTGTTATGGAGATGTGGGTCGGGCTGCATTGGGGTCGGTCGGTGAATGTGGACAGGCTTCGCCTCACCGGACGACCGAAATGCGACTGTGGGCGGGCTTCTTGTCTCGCAGCAAATCACTCGGATCAACATTTTGCTTATATTCTTCAAACTCGACCATTGCCACCGAATCGCAATCTTTGAGCCTTTCTGGAAACACTCTTCTGCCTTTTTCCGATCACCAGTGATAGTGATCACTCCTTTGGGGCCGGGAATCTTCAGTTTGAGGTAGACGTAACATGGTCAAGCCATGAACCGTGCGTAAGCTGGTCTCCCCAAAATAGCGTGGTACTGAAAGTGCAACTAATCCCCGGGTGGTTTTGGTAATTAATAACAACATATATATCATTGAACTAATAACTTCTTGAGTATCATTTCAGAAAGTTCAGTGATATGGGTATGGCAATGACTGAATATGTGGACCCCTCAAAATGCTAAGGAAAACATTGGCAAAAGCTCAAGACTCCATTTTTGGTTTAGTGATCCAAGATCACATTGAGTCCATAGGAAAGCCAATACTATTAAAAGGGATGAGGTTATGATGATGATCCGTTGCTCAAAGTGCTTAGTGATCTATCTCCCAAACTATCAGCAATCTTTCATTCCAACATAAACTCATAAGTAATCTCGGTCCCACCGATTCCATAAACTCACCACACCGAGATGAACCACCTCAGCCATATACCCAAACCCTAGTAATTTCGGATTTTCCGATTCCAAACTCGGTCTCACCAAACTAGTGTTGCCAAGCTTCAGAACCTTCAGAATCAAATCGGTGTCACCGAGATGATAAAGTCGGTCCCACCGAGATTGGCAAACCCTAGTCTTTGGAAGAATCGGACTCACCGAGATTGTATTTTCGGTCCCACTGAAAATCCCAACGCTCACAAGATTTGAACTTTCGGTCTCACCGAGTTGTCAACTTCGGTCCGACCGAGATTGGTCAAATGTGTGTAACGGTTGGATTTTGTGTGGAGGCTATAAATACCCCTCCACCTCCTCTTCATTCGTGGAGAGAGCCATCAGAAAGAACTACCACTCCTACCTTACATTTCTGAGAAGAAAACTACCTACCCTTGTGTTGAGATCAAGTTGTTCCACTCCCACCATATGAAACTTGATTTCTAGCCTTCCCAAGTTGCTTTCCACTCAATCCTTTCTTCCACCACAGCCAAATCAGTGAGGAGAGTTGAGTGTTGGGGAGATTATCATTTGTAGCACAATAGCAAGGAGTTCATCATCACCAACACTATCAATTACCTTTTGGAGGGTGGTGCCTCCTAGATTGGTTAGGTGTCGCTTGGGAGCCTCCGTCGAGATGTGGAGTTGAACCAAGAAGTTTGTAAGGGCAAGGAGATCGCCTACTTCGTGAAGATCTACCCCGAGTAAGGCTAGTCCTCCGTGGGCGTATGCCATGATGGCATAGACAAGGTTGCTTTGTGGACCCTTCGTGGGTGGAGCCTCCATGGACTCTCGCAGCTGCTATTCTCCGTGGGTTGAAGTCTCCATCAACGTGGATTGACGATAGCACCACCTATCGGAACCACGAGAAAAATCTCCGTGTCTCCAACTTGCGCTTGATCTTCCCACCTCTACTTTACTACATGTGCAATTTACTTTCCGCTGCCATAACTCTAGAATTGCATGTGTAGGGTGATACTTGACTTGATCATCATTGTGAACTTGCTAAAACTTGTCCTAATCAAAAGGCAAATCTTTTAAATTGTCAAGTAGTCTAATCACCCCCTCTAGACATACTTTCGATCCTACAAGTGGTATCGAGCTTTGGTCTCCATTGGATTGGTTTCATTGCATTGACTCCATAAGCTTGGTTTCACAACCTAGGAGAGTATGGCGCCTAGTGAGGGTAATTTTCAGAGAGGTCCTTACTTTGATGGTTCAAATTTTGCTAGTTGGAAGCATAAAATGAAAATGCATATTCTTGGACATAACCCTGCCGCATGGGGCATTATTTGTGTTGGCTTGCAAGGTGAGTTCTTCGAGGAAGGAAAAGTTCCGGATCGTGAAGCTACAGCAGATGAATTGCGGATGTTGCAAAACAATGCTCAAGCTTGTGACATTCTCTTCAATGCTTTGTGTCCCGAGGAGTTCAACAAGATCAGCCGTCTTGAGAATGCAAAAGAGATTTGGGATACTTTGGTCGAAATGCACGAAGGTACCGAGTCCGTGAAGGAATCAAAGCTAGATGTTCTTCAAGGTCAACTTGACAAGTTCAAGATGAAGGAAGGTGAAGGAGTCGCTGAAATGTACTCTAGGCTTGCTCTCATCACAAATGAGATTGCCGGCTTAGGAAGCGAAGAAATGACCGACCGATTCATCATCAAGAAGATTCTCAGAGCTTTGGATGGAAAGTATGACACCGTGTGCACTTTGATCCAAATGATGCCAAACTACAAGAATCTCAAGCCTACTGAAGTCATTGGAAGAATTGTTGCTCATGAGATGACACTTAAAGATAAGGAAGAGCTTCACAACAAGTCAAGTGGTGCTTACAAAGCTACAGTTGAAGCTCCCATAACCTCAAGTGAGAAGCTAGTTTCCAATGAAGAGATAAGCCTAATGGTGAAGAACTTTGAGGAAATTGTTCGCAAGCAAGGAAGGCACCGGAAGAATCAAGGAATTGGTTTTGAGCGAAAGTTCAACGCCGAGGGTGTTGAATGGGAAGAAGGTCAATATCCCACTCCAAAGTTTGTTTCTCAAAAGGAGAAGTATGATCCTACTTCTTCCAATGTGGAACAAGCTCAAGATGATCTTCCACCACAAGACCACAAGCTAAAAGGCAAGGACAAGCTTCAAGAGGAGATTGATGCATTCACTGAAGCACCCAAGGCCAAGGTCAAGTGGGTTCCCAAGGAAACTTCAAGTTCTACTTCGACAAGCTCAACTACTACCCCAAGGATTCCCATCAAGATGATGTGGATCCCGAAGAAGAAGAACTAGAGAGTTCTTGAGGGTGACTCCGCCAACATACTTCACTCACATTCATTTTGGCAAGAACTTGTGCAATCAACTTCCACATCTTGCACTAGTTCATGGAGTCACAAACCTCTTGTTGGTAAGTCAAGGGACAAGGTAATCATTGCTTTCATGGACATCATCTATTGTGTACTTCAATCTATGTCCATGGATATCCTTGTTTGTTCCTTGTGGGACTAACCCATGTAGGTATTGAAAGTGCCCGAATCCAAAGGATTGCTCCCAACTCTTGATGATCTTCATCAACAATGAGCATCCACATCTTCAACATCTACATGAAGTCTTCTACGACAACCCAAGGTTAGTTTGACCCTTTAAAAGGGGTTCTCACATCAAGGGGGAGCTTTGCTCTAAAGATTTGAGCTAAAGCATCTTCAAATGATGTGAACACATTAATGCTTTATGTAAAAGTGGTAACCCCACTTGTGCTTAAACGATGAGTATGACCTATGATCAAATGTTCTCATTTGACTCCTAAGTCAATATACTCATATATAGATGACCTAGTCATCGCCAAATTGTGTGATAGTAGCTAGTGTGTTGTTTGTGCATGTTTGACACATATTTCATTTGCTATCTTATTGTGTGAGCATGATGGATGCATATTTTATCCATTCGAGGAAATCCATTTGTTGCTTTGGTCTTTTTGGATATTTTCTTTTTGACCAAATGGATGGACAAGAATGCCTAAGTTCCTCCCCTAGCTATCTATGCCTTCTTGTCTCAAACTCTATTCATGCTTATATCACAAACTTTGGACAAGTCTTTTTCGGACAGACCGAGTGAGGAGCACTCGGAGCCACCGATCTGTCAAAAGCTTAAATTCCAAAACCTTCTAAGTATTTTCGGTCAAACCAACTCACTCAAATCGGATGAATCAAATCACTTGGATTGATCTAGGTTTTCACCTCGGTGAAACCGAAGGTAATTTTCGGCATGACCAAGTGAGTAATCGCTGCGCTTAACCATCTCAGTGCCACCGAAGTTTTCCAACTCGGTCCCACCGACAGTGAAGGGTATATATACCGAGGGCAGCGCGCGCTGATTCTTTCTTCAAACCGCCTCGCCCCAAACCCTTTGCCGCCGCCGCCGTCTCTCGGATCGCCTCCGTTGCCGCCAGGCGCCGCCGCTGGTCTCCGTCCGCCAACGGTCAATCTCTCCGCGTTGTTGCCAGCCAGAGAGAAACTCCACCAAGTTAGGGTGAGTTTCGATCCCTCTCGTGTTTCGACCTCCGATTCAATACACGATTGGTTTGCCTAACTTCTTGCCACGTTTGAGATCTTCCTATCCAGCAGATTAGTTCTTAGAACGAAATTCGAGTAAAAGTTTTAGGGTTAGGTTTCCGCGAACACATCTCGGTGTGACCGATTCTACGCTCGGATCGACCGATTTGGCCTCTCGCCATTGATCGCACTTTTCGTCCAACCGAAGTTGTGCAAATCGGTCCGACCGAAATGAGGATTTAGTGAAACCCTAGAGTTCTCGGCTAGACTAAAACCCATTTCGTCCAACCGAAAGTGGTGTGAATGGTTCTGTCTAGACACTTCGGATTCACCGAATTTTAGACTCGGTCGACCGAAATGCATTCTGTGAAAACCTAAAACTGAAATTTGAACTCATTCTTTTGCAAAATCTTCTGCAGCTTTGTGATAACTCTTCTATTCTGCCTATACCTTATCTATTCACAAAGTTGTCACCATGTCGATGCCGCTGACAGCCGTAACAGGTCTGAATCACCAGAAGTTGAGATTCCAGAGGTAGGCACTAGTCCTGAAGCCAGCAGTTTTTCTGATGATGGTGAGAGGAGCACACCAAGTGGTTTGCCTGCTGCTGCCACCAGGGCCAGGAAGAAGAGAAATTCTGATGAAGAGGATTCTGACTTTGTTGCTGAGGAAGAGATCACATCTAAGCCAAAGAGGAAGGTGGTTGCCAAAGAGCATCAAGAGCAACAACCAAAGAAAGGCACCAGCAAGGTGAAGAAGTCCACAGTTGCCAAGAAGTTGAGCATGGAAGAAGAAACCTCCAGCAAGGTAAAGAAAACTTCCAAGAGGAAGAGGATTGTACATGATGAAGCAATGATGATGATTCTCGATGAGGAAGCACCTCAGCCTCCTCGAAGCCTAAGTTGATGGGAGATGCCATCGGCAGGTGAGCACCTACAAAGTCTAAGCCATCAGCTCCAAAGAAAGGCAGCTCAAGCCAAGCCTGCTGCCAAGCCCAAGAAGACAAAGGAGAAACATACCTGCTTCAGAGAAGAAGAAGGACAATGTGCCACCAAATGAGTCGATGATGAGGCACATGTGTTGTCAAACTCGCATGTAAACCGCCACCCACAATGATGCTCATCCCGAGCTGAAAACATGAAGGAAAGGAAAGACAAAGGTCTCGTGCTATGGAGGCAAGTTGATCCATATGCCACCAGAGAAGGACAGCTGTTGACTCAAGGTTCCACACCGAGAGCAACAAGATTTCTATGAGATGTGCTTATGGACAAGAAGCCCATTGTTGCTGACACTAGATATGTTGACTGGGAATACATCGACAGTGAAGAGCACAGAGACTACTTCCCACATGTGCATGAGAGCTTCACTGCATGTGGTGTTGCTGAGTTCGTTGGTCAGAAGCTGACAGCTTGGAATGATGAGATGATCATGCAATTCTATGCCACATCACACTTCTATCCAGATGGCAGGATTGTATGGATGACTGAAGGCCAGAGATTCTCTTCAACAGTTGAAGACTGGGCAGCACTGCTGAATGCTCCAGTATCAAGAGATGATGATGTTGATGTCTATGGAATTCCCAAGAAAAATCATGAGTCTATGAAGAACATGTATAATGAGGTACCAGCCAAGGATGTAGAGATTTGGAAGCTCGGTTCAGTGTATCATCTTCAGGCAGGTCTCCCTACTACAAACACTATTCTGAGGCATACCCTGATGCCCAAGTCTGGAGATCATCGCATGATAAGAGGCTATTCTATCAACATGCTGCATATTCTAGATCAGAAGACACCTTTCAAGGTGATGGACCTGATAGTTGAGCCTATCAAGAGGACTGCAGCAGACCAGAAGAGGTCATGTGGTTTTGCCCCGCACATTCAGATGCTTATCAATGCCAAGTTTGGCAAGGGCACCTACTTGTTGGATAGACCCCACTTGCCACTGCAGCCTAAACATGAGGACAATGAAGTTGTGATGACTGAGGATGATCCCACGTCTGTTGAAGGTCAAGCTAAGTCCGAAGTCGCCAAACAAGCTAAAGCTGAGAAGGAAGCAGAAGCAGCAGCAGCCTAAACCAAGAGTGTTGGAGAACAGCCCTTGAAGCTACCCAGAGGATTGAACTACGCCTGCCAAAGATAGTGCGCCTCAGGAGAGTCTTGAGAGGATAGTTGAAGACAAGTTCCATGCTCGATGTCAAGTCGATCAAGTGCAAGTCATCACAACAAGCTTGAGGCAGATATTGAGGAAGCCAAGAGGGAGAAGGCAGAGCTCATGAAGGAGATGGAAGATGATCTAGTCCAGATGACTATGAGCAGCCTGCTCAGTTCCCACAAGACCCAGATCAGCCGCTATCCCTGCGGATGTACACCAGACTACAAAGATCAAGACCTCCCTTAGCTCCACTGGCCCAGCCCAGCTCCAAAGGTCCACTCCTCCAGCTCCACAGCACTTCAGCAGAAGCCTTTGCAGATGCAGCTATCTCCACTCCATCAACCTGCAGACAGAGCTGCCAACAGAGTCCCTAGTGACGTTTAGCTCTATACCTTCGAACTTTTGGTAACTTGTTGCCAAAGGGGAGAAATTGTATAGATCATAGGACTTCAAGAGAGAGTGCTCGCTTTTGCTCTTCGCTTATGGTTCTTTTCTTTGAGATACTTTTGAGTTTTCCAAGACATTCTCGTGTTTGATACTACGCTTGTTTCTACTTTGATGAGTGCTTGATCATACTATGCCTTAATGTGTGCTTAATGCTTATCATATGCTATTCATATCTTGTATGATCATTTACTCATGTCTTGGTGATTGGGTGCATGTTATTCATTCTTATCATTTTGTGCGCCCACCAAGATGTATGTGACATGGAAGAGTGACCCATGATCCTAATCGATTGTGCATTTGCATTCAAACGCAAATCTTAAATAATGCACAAATTTAGGGGAGCTCTTGCTTATCACATACTTCTCAAAGCGATTTATATTATTCATTGATTATATCATTTGTCGAAGTTTTGATCTATATGTTGTCATCAATTACCAAAAGGGGAGATTGAAAGTGCAACTAATCCCGGTGGTTTTGGTAATTAATAACAACATATATATCATTGAACTAATAACTTCTTGAGTATCATTTCGAAAGTTCAGTGATATGGGTATGGCAATGACTCAAGATGTGGACCCTCAAAATGCTAAGGAAAACATTAGCAAAAGCTCAAGACTCCATTTTTGGTTTAGTGATCCAAGATCACATTGAGTCCATAGGAAAGCCAATACTATTAAAAGGGATGAGGTTATGATGATGATCCGTTGCTCAAAGTGCTTAGTGATCTATCTCCCAAACTATCGCAATCTTTCATTCCAACATAAACTCATAAGTAATCTCGGTCCCACCGATTCCATAAACTCACCACACCGAGATGAACCACCTCAGCCATATACCCAAACCCTAGTAATTTCGGATTTTCCGATTCCAAACTCGGTCTCACCAAACTAGTGTTGCCAAGCTTCAGAATCCTTCAGAATCAAATCGGTGTCACCGAGGTGATAAAGTCGGTCCCACCGAGATTGGCAAACCCTAGTCTTTGGAAGAATCGGACTCACCGAGATTGTATTTTCGGTCCCACCGAAAATCCCAACGTTCACAAGATTTGAACTTTCGGTCTCACCGAGTTGTCAACTTCGGTCCGACCGAGATTGGTCAAATGTGTAACGGTTGGATTTTGTGTGGAGGCTATAAATACCCTCCACCTCCTCTTCATTCGTGGAGAGAGCCATCGAAAGAACTAACACTCCTACCTTACATTTCGAGAAGAAAACTACCTACCCTTGTGTTGAGATCAAGTTGTTCCACTCCCACCATATGAAACTTGATTTCTAGCCTTCCCAAGTTGCTTTCCACTCAATCCTTTCTTCCACCACAGCCAAATCAGTGAGGAGAGTTGAGTGTTGGGGAGATTATCATTTGAAGCACAAGAGCAAGGAGTTCATCATCACCAACACCATCTATTACCTTTTGGAGGGTGGTGCCTCCTAGATTGGTTAGGTGTCGCTTGGGAGCCTCCACGAGATGTGGAGTTGAACCAAGAAGTTTGTAAGGGCAAGGAGATCGCTTACTGTGAAGATCTACCCCGAGTAAGGCTAGTCCTCCGTGGGCGTATGCCATGATGGCATAGACAAGGTTGCTTCTTTGTGGACCCTTCGTGGGTGGAGCCCTCCATGGACTCTCGCAGCCGTTACCCTCCGTGGGTTGAAGTCTCCATCAACGTGGATTGACGATAGCACCACCTATCGGAACCACGAGAAAAATCTCCGTGTCTCCAACTTGCGTTTGATCTTCTCCACCTCTACTTTACTACATGTGCAATTTACTTTCCGCTGCCATAACTCTAGAATTGCATGTGTAGGGTGATACTTGACTTGATCATCATTGTGAACTTGCTAAAAACTTGTCCTAATCAAAAGGCAAATCTTTTAAATTGTCAAGTAGTCTAATCACCCCCCTCTAGACATACTTTCGATCCTACAGGTACGCGCTCTGAAAATCCACGACCTCAAATGTCAGCTTCTCCTTGCGAAAATGCTTTGAATCACCAAACACCACGTCTAGAGCTATTTGACCGAGTGACTCGGCTTTCTTTCCTGGTATAACTCCATGAAAGCTCATGTTATCGGTGCTCACCGACATCGAATGCCCATTCCCTTCAGCGTGTCCGCATACAATAAGTTCAGTCCGCTACCACCGTCCATCAGCACCTTCGTCAGCCGAGTGCCTTCGACAACCGGGTCGACCACCAAAGCTTGCCTCCTAGGGGTGGCAATATGAGTCGGGTGATCAGACTAGTCGAGTGTGATGGGCGTTTGGGACCATCTCAGATAACTTGGTTTCGCCGGGGCAACCATGTTCACCTCACGGTTAATGACCTTCAGTCGGCTCTTGCTTTCCACATCTGCGAAAATCATTAGAGTGGAGTTGACATGTGGATATCCTCCCTCACTATCCTCCTTGTCTTCGGCCTTGTCCGACTCCTTTTCCTTGTCCTTGGACTGTTTTCCTTGGAACTGCTGGATCAGAGTCGACATCAAGCGAGTGGTATGCTTCGTAGATGATATTACCTCTTCATCTTTCTTCGTGTGGATGTGACACGGCATATCCATCACGCCATTTCCTTCTTTATCCTTCACCTTCTTGGGGTTCCAGATCCTTTGGGTTTCCTTTGAACTTGCCCCGAGTCACGCCGAGCCTCTCCAGAGCTGCTGGTTCAGCCTTCCGCTTCGCTCCGATCGGTGTTTCTTTCTCCGATCGACTCGCTTGTACTTGCCGCTCGAGTCGGTCTTCCTCTTGCCGCTGGCATACTTGGTAGCAATCTCCATCATCCGACTCAGGGTCATGTCTCCGGTTCGACCAAACTTCAAACTCAATTCTCTGCTCCTAACACCATCCTTGAAGGCGCAGATCGCTCGATGATCGACACGCTTCCACGGTATGATGCAAAGTGATCCATCTCTGAATATACTCTCGAGAGTCTCATTCGCCTTTCTACACACGACTTGCAGCTCATTAATCCAGCTGGTCGCTTGTAAGTTCCTTCAAATGTTCTAACGAACACTGGACAGATCTTCCCAATCAGAATGCTGCTAGGAGGTAATCGCTTCAACCATGCTCTAGCGTAACCTTCCAACATGAGGGGCAATGCTTCATGGCCACCTCGCATTCCCGCCACCAATCTGAACCGCCACTGGTAGTCCTCAAGCCGTGTTTCAGCTTAGACTCACCAAAGGAACTTGCTTACTCCAGCTTGCCAACCTGAAGTTGGGGGAATCACCGCGCTCGATAGCCCTCGCTGAAACATTCTCGACAAGAAACATGCACTCGACCGCCAGGGCGATTCTGCCGTGGCCGCCTGATGGGCTCTGCTTTGGTCGACCAAGCCTTGCACGATGATGGATCGCGCTGAAGCCTGGTTCCCGGGTCGACTGAGCTTTCGCCCCTACACCGAGTTGACGCACATCCTATCGCCGAGGAGCGAAGACCCACCCTCGGGGAGGGCACTGACGCCTATCATCACGATCATGTAGGTCACAGACCGTCTCGCCGATTCTCGCCCTTCATGCCGCTGGAGGCGATCTCGATCGTGGAGCCGATCGAACAGATTCGCAGCGACGGATCGATCGTGAATTTGCTGCATGATCGCGACACGGCTGAATTCTCGATCCTCGCTGCTCGGAGCAAATCTCGATTCGATCAAGCATCAAGCCTCCGCCACTTCCGACCGAGAGGGCTGGACGGACTCGCTATACGGGTTGCAACCGCTAAATTCTGAATCGGGGTTCGATATACCTGAGTCGGCAGGAAGAGTTGACGTCGATTGGCATCAGGAACTCGTTGTCGTGCGCGCTCGTCGAGTGCTCGCTGAAGGTTCTCCAGACGAGCGCGTTTAGCCAAGTTGGCCAAACGTGCCTCCTCCAAGGCGCGAGCCTTGGGGGTTTCTCCCGTGATGGGAGTATGCAGGGCATCCATGTTCCTGCGACGAAGTTCTTCCCTTTGCAGGGAATCAAGTGGCTCGGGCTGGTACTCTTCATGAACTTGAGCGGGGTCGCCTCCACCGTCTACCCCATCCTCACGAGGGAAACCGGGAGGGCTGCAAGGCCCATTGACCATCAAGACCTCCGCCTGGATCACTGCTATCACACTGATGCGCCTCTACGGAGCTAGTCGACAGATCGAACAGTCAGAGAGATTCGTCGGGCTCAATTGCCGCAACTTGGGTGGTGGCTGCCCCGGTGTTATCACAGGCGCCTCACCCACCGCTGGAGTCTCGACCCACCAGAGCGCTTATGCTGGCGAGAGACCGGAGGGTGATCGATAGGGAGTCGATCGATATGGATTCGACGGTCGCCGCAGCAGAACGCCATGGACACATGCGCTGAAATGCGCCGCACCGCGGACAGGAGCGATCAACGCCGAGTGGAGCCTCCTGAGCTGCGGAGTCGCCGGCGACGAAGGTGAGAGCGCCGAGACGGATCTCGCGACCTCACCAAAACTCCACCAACAACCATGATGAAAGTAGTCGAAAGAATCGCAACTTCTCCAAAAAATCACTAAGACACCTGCCCCAAGGTGGGCGCCAACTGTCGTGGTTCTAAGTCTGACAGTAGAGTGGGGGTAGGTATGGAGAGGCAAGGTCCTAGCTATGGAGCAGTTTTACGACAAGAGATGTACGAAGTTCGTGCCCTTCTCTGAGGAAGTAATAGCCCCACGCCCTGAGCCCAGAGGCGGTCGAGTGGATTATGTGTGTATGGATTACAGGGGTGCGAACCCTTTACACTGAGGTGGGGGGTGGCTTATATACTGCCTGCCAGACCCCTCCAGCCCTCAGTAATGCGGGTTTTAAAGTACATTAAGTCTAGGCGTTACTGGTAATGCCTCACATAAAGTGTCCTAAATACCATAAAGTCTACTTAATTACAGACCGTTACGGTATAGAGTGCTTCTTGACCTTCTGGTGGTCGAGTGAGTCTTCATGGTTGAGTCCTTCGAGTCTGTCGAGTGAAGTCCTCCTTGGTCGACTGGAAGGTAGTCTCTCCTAAGGGTGTCCTTGGGTAGGGTACTTAGATCAGGTCTATGACCCTACCCTAGGTACATGACTCCATCACTGCTCGCTACCAGCAAGCATTGCGCCGCTACCATAGCCACAAAGTTAATGCCAGAAGTCTCGAGGAAGGCGACCTTGTTCTTCGGCGCGTTGACTCCGCCAAGAATTCCAACAAGTTGACGCCGAAGTGGGAAGGCCCTTACCGGGTGAAACGAGTCACTAGGCCTGGCGCTGTCCGCCTTGAGACCAAAGATGGCTTTCCGGTGAGCAACTCCTGGAACATTGAGCATCTACGTAAGTTTTACCCGTAAGGCGCGGTTGCCGGAACCTGCTCCGGCAACCACCTTTTGTACAAGCCTTGCCGCTGTTGCATGTAACCCTTTGTACAAAGTCGGGCGCAGACCCCGTGCGTAAATAAAGCTCATGTGCTTCGCACATCTTGTCAATTTCATGCTTTGTATTTGTTGCACGCATTATCTGACACTTTGTGCAGCACCTACCCCCGGTAAGCAATAAGGACCCATAAGGCTCCATATCTTTATTTTCTCTTCTTTCTTTTTCTCAAAGAAGGGGAGGGTTCCCTCGCCCACAAGTTTGACAGGGGGGAGGAGAAGATAATGGTGTGGACCAGGCGTCGTTCAAGGAAGTCTAGCCTTACCGGGAAGCAAACGACATAAAAGCTAAGTTGCCAAAGTTTGAGCAATCAGTTTTAAAATTTTGAGTTATCTTCCTTGAACGACCGTGCTTTGTATGGAAAACCTGTGCGCGGAGGAACCAACTCGTAGCTAGTTGCGCCCTTACTTTGTTTCGAGTCCGCTCAACAACTTAAGTGAGCCGCGACTAGTTGCGACAAGGTTTCTTGTCGGTGGCGGCACCACCAGCAGGCTGCTGACGTTCTGCACTCAGCGCTCGCGGCAAAGGTGCCTACACCGGCAAGTTCCCTAAAAGCGTAGGGCAAAAACATACGAGGGAAGGAATCAAGTAAAGGAAATAACATAGCAGTCGATACCCAAAATAAAGTTATATTACAAGATAGCTTGTCGCAGCTCTAATGGATTGTTCTCGTAACATGACCAGCAGCGACAAGAAAAGGAGGAAACGGGCGGCCTAATCTATCGCGACGCCATCAACCCTCTTAACCTCATTCACCTTGTCCACAATGGGTGCGACAAGGGCCTTGAGCGCTTCAGATCAGCATCACGCCGGCGCCTTCTTGAGGGCGTTGGTGAGGTTGAGGCACTGGGTTGCGAAGGCCACCTTCACCAACACCTTTTCTAGAACTCTCGCGCGGATCGTCTGCGACTCATCGACCAGCTGCTTTGGGATCCTTTCCCTGAGTCGCTGAGGGCTGCCGCCACGCCTCTTGAAGAACAAGGTGAGCGAAGGCCGGGTTGGAGGTTCTCTGCGGAGGAGTACCCGAGATCTCCACCTTCACCACCAGCTCTCACCAATGATCTGAGCGATGTTCACGAGGCCCTCCGTCCTGTAGCTCCACCGCCTCCCTAAAGGTGTTCTCGGGTTTCGTTCCGCCCTCACAAGAGCGCGCTGTCTTTTGATCTCCTTTTAAGGCCACCTTCGCCCCTTGGCGCCTGGCCTGTCTGGGTCAAT
This sequence comes from Aegilops speltoides, assembly GCA_021437245.1. NCBI lineage: Eukaryota > Viridiplantae > Streptophyta > Magnoliopsida > Poales > Poaceae > Aegilops > Aegilops speltoides. Next base: position 167,814,993 of record CM038147.1, on the reverse strand, counting down.
GTGGCCAGCTTCAATTCAAGATCGGCCTTTGCGGCGCTAAGCTCTCGCACCTTCAACGAGACGACTCGTAGCTCGCCATGGGCGTGGCATCCTTCGCCAAGGCCACCACGGGAGCACGCCGGCCTTCGCCACTCTGAGCTCGGCGCTCCAGCTTGGCTCCGCACCTTCGCTCAAAGATCCTCCTTCTTTGTTTCGAGCATACGACAAGATCCTTTGGCTCTTTGAGAGCCTCACGCTACCGAGTGTTTGCTCAGGCGGCAAGATCCTCCCACAAGTCGGCTGTCAAGATTGACTTCCCGCTGCCCAATGTTGGTTCCTCACCAGAGAATGACTCCTCCTCCAACACAAGTCACGCCTCACTGCCTTCCCGAGGAGGAAAGCTTCCCGCGAAGTTGATTTCGGCCTTCCGCTAAGGACCAGAGAGCCTGGTTACGACTCCGAGCTCCTCCAAGACGCTTCGACATGTCTACTCCGCCAGCGACAAGCGCTCTCGGATTCCACTCTTGCTTGTCGGGCGCAGAGCGACACCACCATGAAGCAGTAGCAGCTCCTCCTACCGCTAGCTGCAACTAAAGGGCCACCTGGCGGAGGCGAAGCCTCCCCATCAAAGTTTCCCTTCGACCGGCTGCTTTGGAACTTGACGCCTCAGGAGCTTGATGAAGACGCCATCGCCGCTTTTAAATAGGCGCTGGCTGTCGGAGTCTTCGGCGCCGCGCCATGTCAGCGGTCGGCGAGGCTTTGCGCCTCCGCGCTTCGTGGTCGCAGTGCGATCGCCGACTCGCCAGCCTCGCGCCAAAGAGCCTTGGCGGCTCTCTTTGCCGGGCGGATCATCAGACCGCTTTTTCGGGTGGCGGCGACGTTGCCGGTGTCGCCACAGATTCTCTCGCCAACACCTCGTCTCCATCGGCCTGCGGGATCGGATGATCGAGAAGGAAGAAAAGTCAAGCAAATATCCAAAAAGAAAATCAAAAAGAACCTAAGGGAAGTTTCACATGGGGATTACCTCGTGACCGATCTATACTATGGCTCGCCTAACGGGGTCGCTGGTGCTGCCTTTGCTGGAGACTCTCATTTGTTCTGGGACTTCTCCTTGTCGGAGAACGCCCCTTGTCGGGAATCCTCCTTGGCGGCGTAGTCGGGCATAGCATCTCGGTGTGGCTTCCTTGCTGTTCCCGTGAGGTCTGTCATTCCTACACAAAACCAACAAATGATATCAAGAATAAAGAGCACCCATTATAACATGATGCCGAAAACCATATACTTATTACTGGGGCTGCGCTTGGGGCTGCTTTGGGGAATGATTGCCGGTCCGCAGGTGAGTTCTGTCAATGCTGCCACGCAGCTGGCTCGGCCTCGATGACAATCACCGAGCCTGGCTCTTCGTCAAGGCCGTGGTCCTCAAAAGGAATAAGTTCGAGTAAAGCAAATCGATACAAGACAAAACAGCAAGAATTGAAGAACTACAAGTACAAAGAGATTCTACTCTTTTTCTTCCTCGCCGGAGCCGAGCGGAGAGGTCGCCGCCCACCTTCGGCGCGACGAGGCTGGGGAGTAGGTTCCTTGACCGCTTGGCGGGCAAGGCGGTGGTCTGAAGACCCGCCCCCAGCTTGCTGCAGCGACGGAGGCGCTCTCAAGGCAACATCGCTTGTCCGTGGAGCGTACGCGCGCGCGCGACAGCCGTCGCGCCGCCACGCGCCCTGCCTCATGAGACGCCTCCCAAGCCGGGGCTGCAATTCCCGCAGCGTGCCGCTGAAGATGGCGGCCGCCGCACCGGGCGGGCTCGCCGACTCGCTTCACGCCGGCAGTTTCCTCACGCAAGCTCTCCGCAAGCTCATCTCGACCGGGCAAGATCTCACGCCTGGCCTCCACGGTGAACTCAAGATGCGGCAAATGCCGCCGCTTCTTCCACTTCGTGGTGGCGATGGCGCCCCATCACCGATGGGTGGTGTCAGTCTTCTCCGGAAGCGACCGCCACCTCCACCAAGCCGAAGAACAACGCCGTCTGGCAGTTTTTGCCGTGGGGCAAGGGAGACCATGAGGTCGAAATGGGCATCATTAGCTTTCCAGCTAAGAATTGTTGAATGGAACGCAATTCGCCGAAGAACCTCGAACCATTCAGGCATGAGGGTGGGTCAGAACTCCTTGAGCATCGATCCAGCCCTAGGATAGTGAAATTAGTTGAGGTCCGGGCGCAGTATCCGCCGGACCCCCAAACTCTGCGGGTCTCTCCTCTCTGCAGGAGAGATGACGCGGCGCTGGAGCAAAACCGCACTAACGGCGCCATAAAGAGTCCGCAAGCCCGAGGCTCCGGTGATGGCAATCTTCACTGTCGCCTTCCACGCCAGAGCTTCCAATCGCTGCCACAAGACCATCGGGGTTTAAGGCCGGGTGAATGGCTGCGGTTCTCAATCAACAATCCGCCTCCGCTCCTCCATCATCCCACTTGCCGCGGAGTTTCCTCTAGATACACTTCTTCGCCGCCCTCGAGATCCAAAGTGTTTCCACGGATAGGGGCCCTCTTCAACTCTCGAGGCATAAAGAAGTGGCGAAAAGGGCTTTGGGTGGACTACAAAGTTTTCGCAGAGATGCAAAAACCATGCTGGGGGGTGAAGTCGATGAGTGTGGTGTCAGGTGTTCGCGAGGTTGAATCTCGTGAAGGGCGGCGCAGCCGCATTAGAAGAACACAAGAAGAGGAATAACCGCTGTTTTGCTTGCGGCCGCCTGATTGGATGCGCCGCTTCACACTGTAAGAGGTAGTACCACTTCCTCGGCCCTTCAAGGGCGACAAAGTTCACCTTTCGGTAGCTGAGTCAGCGCCTCGGCTTCACTTCACGCCTTTCCCGGCAGAGCCTGCTGCGAGGGAGACGGACGGCGCTGGTGGCGACGCTTGAGAAGTGGAGCGCCGCCTCTTCGGCTTTGGAAGAGCGAGCGGCGAGATTCTGAGATTGGAACGCCGCCTGCTTTCCTTGCTTATAAAGATGAGGAGGCAACGCAATGCTTTTTCCTATTAAAGAACTACCCACGATCTCTCCCATGACGCCAGCTATTCGAAGTTAAGAGCGCCGCTGCATACGGTGGATACTACCTGTGCCATGCCGCAAGTTTTGGCCAACAGATGTGTTGGCCTGCACGGGAAACGAACAGTATCCTAACTTGTGCACGGCAACAGAGCATCTCGCTGCAAGGCTTGCCGTGACCGCTGCCAACCTCCGTATTCTTTGGAGCCAAGAGGAGATTGCAAGAAGAGAGTTTGTCGGCAGGCCCCAAGGCTAACATTTGAAGCAGTCAGCATTTACGCCCCTGCGCCTCATGAGCTCCAGAAAGCACTCGATGCACTTTCTCGCCGTCTAGTTAGCATCAGAGATGATCAGCATCTAGTGCTTTGTAGTTGCCACCGAGCATAATAAGGAGGCCCATCTCAAGCAGTAGAGAGTATGAGCATCACCGCTTCCGGGGTAGATATTAAGACCGCTCCGATTCGGCCGTATTATCTTCGTTCTTGCTCCGGGAGCGCTCTCCGACCGATGGCCCTAAAGATGTCAAACGAATACCTATGGGGCGGAGATCGCACGAAGAGCGATCGAGGCGACGAGCTTTTTACCTAGCTTTAGCTCTCCGAGATAATACCCTACGCCGCTTGTCGTGTTCTTGCTCGAGCGCATTAGATGCTACAAAGATATCTCCACCGATAACCCGAAGCGTGAGTAAGCTTAGTTTCAACCCCCCACGCTATGCATTTTTATATGCTCAAGGGTCACCGACAGTGACAACGCATGCAAGGGTAAAATGGAAAGAGGTGCGGTTGGTACACCTACTTTTACATCAGATCATACCTAACCCTCAAGGCAGGGACAAAGGCATTAAATGCCCGGTCACGCCGCCCCAACAAAGGCGCAAAAGTGACTGCTAGGGGTGCCACCGCCACGATGGCCATCTTGTCATTCTCCGCTGTTACCGCGCACCGCTTAGCTGCACAGCTTTACCACGCGGCGCCTCGAAAGGCCCTGTATGCGACACGCAGGATGGATGCTGGAGCGCTGGGTGCAAGTGTAGAGCTTTGCCGCAGCAAGCGCTTTTGCTGCGGCATTGTCTTGTCGCCATCCGGCAAGCTTGTCGCCGCTTGGCCTTGCCGACGCAAAAGGCCGCGGCAAGTCCCTTGAGATGCCTTGTTACCTTCCCGCAAGCTCCTCTCGCCGGGTTGCTCTTGCCGGGACGCCATGGCGCCGTCGGGGCTAGTTCCTTGAGATACCTTGTTGGCCTTCCCGCAAGCTCCTCTTGCCGAGGTTTATCTTCCCGCAAGCCCCTCTTGCCGGGCCTTGCCTTTCTTGTCTCTAACACTTTGTTCTTGAATGGCTCCAAAGGAACCACGGAGGGCCTTGGCGGTCACCCGCAAGCCTTGCCGCTGGGTGCTGCGACTACCTGCGGCACAAGTTCGGATACTAAGGTACCCTACTTTAGTATAACGGACAGAGCCCCGGTCCGGCCACACATGGTGTCGAAGCGCCGCGGCCAGCCCAAAACAGACACGGCACGCGCGCCGGTCACACCGCAGATCTCACCAGATTCACCGCTTCTCTTAACGGCACGCTGCTGAATGCGCGCCAGGAGAGATCATGGTGGTTCTTTATTCGAAAAAGCGTAACGCTCGCCTCTCCTCCTCTTTATAAGGGAAATAGGGCAGTTCTATCTCGCCAGCTTGTCGTTCCAATTCAGAAATCTCCGCCGCCCCTTCTTCCAAAGCCGAAGAGAGCAGCGCCGCCTTCATCACCGCTGCCGCCACTCAACGCCCTCGATCTCCTCACCACCTCCGCCATGGCTCAAAGCCGGAAGGGCGTGGAAGTCGGCCGAGGCGCCACGGCTCGAGGCGCCAGCGAAGGAGCGGCACCCTCCCCGAGCTCGCTGCGGATGGAGCCGAGGGAGTGGTACTACCCTTCTGGTCGACGGAGACGCTGAGCGCATCCGCAAGACGAAGGTACTCTCCGCCGCTTCAAACGGGCTCCAAACGGATAATTCTTCTTCGTGACTGCTTCTATCATGGGCTCGCCCGCTTTCTCTCGAAGTTCTTCATGACATCATGAACACCTACGGTTCCACCTCCTTGACTTCACCCCCAATGCTGTTGTGACCATGGCTGTTTTCGCACATCTCTGCGAAAACTTTGTCGGAGTCCACCCAAACATAGCCCTTTTCCGCCACTTCTTTACGCCTCGAGTTGAGAGAGGGGAGCCCCTATCCGGCGGAATCGCCTGGATCTCGAGGGCCAGCAAGAAGGAAGCGTATATGGACGGAGAGCTCCGCAACAAGTGGGATGAGTGGAGAGTAGAATGGTGCTGGATTGTTGAGGAGAACCCGCAGCCATTCACCGCCCAGCGCCAAACCCCAGTAGTGCGCGGCAACGATTGGAGCGCCCTGGCTGCGGAAGACGACAAGCTGAAGATTGCCATCACCCGGATCTTGCGCCTCAGGCTTGCCGGCTCACCGAGGCGCCAGCAGGATTTTCCGCCACGCATCGCTTCCCCGCAAGAGAGGAGGAGACCTACCGGGAGTTCGGGAGGGTCCGGCAGATATCATGAGGTTGCGCCGCCTCAACTTCAATTTCACTGCGGCCGAACCGATGCGATGCTCAAGGAGTTGTTCACACCACCTCAAAGATCCCGAATGGTTCAGGCTGCCGACGGGTGTCGCTCCATTGCAGGCAAAAATTCTTCGCCGACCGATCCGCGGTAATGATGCTTGCGGCGACTCGCATGGTCTTGTCTCAACTTGGCAAGAGCTCGCGGACGACGCCAGCAGCAGTTCTTCAATGGCTTGGTGGAGGTGGCGGTCCGCTTCCACGAAGCGGAGAAGCCTCACCCACCGACACCACCGACAAGGATGCGCGATCGCAACCAGGGCGGAAGAGGCGGCCGTGGCCGCTGCCGTAGGCGAGTTCGGATTCACCGTGGAGGAGGCAGAGGCAGTAGAGGTGGCAAGTCTTGCCGATCGAGATGAGCTTGCCGGAGAGCTTGCCGGCGAGGGAGAGCTTGCCGAGCTCGGCCGAGTCGAGCGAGCCCGCCAGGGTGCGAAAGGCCCGCCATCTTCAAGCGGCTTGTCAGAGGCAGAGCTCCCAAACAGCAGCCCCCAGCTTCCACCAAGAAGGCATCTCCAGAGGGCCGGGACGAGCAGGGCGGCGCAGATGGTTCAACAGCTGTCATGGCACATGCGAGACACGCCCATCATGATAAGCGACGCGAGCAAGGGAGCGCCACGCCATCGCAGCAACCGGGTGGGGTCTTCCCGGACCACCGCCATTGCCCCCGCCAAGCGGTCAAGGGAACCTACTCCCCAGCCTCGTCGCGCCGAAGGTGGGCCGGACTTCGACCTCTCCGCGCTCACCTCCAACGAGGAAGAAGAAGAGTAAGAATCTCTCTTGTACTTGTAGTTCTTCAATTCTGCTGTTTTGTCTTGTATCCGATTTGCTTTACTCGGGTTATTCCTTTTCAGACTCCTCGCCCAGAGAGCGCGAAGAGAGCCAAGGCTCCGGTGATTGTCATCGAGGATGAGCCCACCGCGACAGCAGGGGGCGCGCCCGAGACCACCTTGCCGGACCCGGCAATCATTCCCCAAAGCAGCCCCCAACGCAGCCCCCAGCGTAAGTATATGGTTTACTTCCCGCTGTTATGGCACGCATGGGTGCTCTTTATTTGCCGATATCCGATCGCTGGTTTGTAGAGCAGAGCAGCCTCACCAGAGCAACCGAAGCCGCCCCGAGATGCTATCTCGCTTCGATTACGCCAAGGGAGGATCCCGACAAGGAGCTGCCCCTGCAAGGGAGAAGTCCCCAAGAAGGAAGGATTCTCCGCAAGGAGGAGTCTCCGCAAGGGGCAGCACCAACACCCTGCTGGCGGAGCCCATGACTATAGATCCCAGTACAGGTAATCCCCTTGCTTGAAACTTCCCTTGGGATCTTCTTCTGATTTTCTTTTTTGATATTTGCTTGACTTTTCTTCCTTCTCCGGTCATCAGATCCATCTGCCACAGAGCCGATGGAGACCGAGGCAAGGAGAATGCGCGCGGCGACACCGACGACGTCGCCGCCACCGAAGAAGAAGCTGGTGCTGATGATCCCGCCGGCGAAGAGGCCGCCAAAGTTGCCGGGCGCAGAGCTGGCGAGGGGTCCGCCGCGATCGACCGACGCACTTCGAGGCCACAGGAGCGCAAGGCGCCACGCCGATCGCCGATCCTCCGCCATCGCATAGCGCCAGTTCAACAGCCTTCAGCCCGACGCCTATCTAAAGGCCGGGCGATGGCGTTTTCATCAAGCTCCTCAAGCGCCAAGTTCTGTGGCACCGGCCGAAGGGGGAAACTTTTTGATGGGGAGGTGTCGCCATTGGCTGACGCTTAGTTGACGCTACGAGCAGCAGCAGAGCAGCGAAGTCTCGAGGAGGAGCAATCACCGGAAGCCGGTGTCGCTTACTACCGCGCTCGGCAAGCCAAGGTGGAATCCTCGAGAAGCGCTTTGTCGTGACAGGTGGGAGTAGACATCGAGAAGCGCGGAGGAGCTCCGAGTCGCAACCAGAAGCTCTCCGTCCTGGCAGAGGAGCGAATCAACTCGCCGAGGAGCGGAAAGCTTCTCCTCGAGAAGGCCGGGTCAAGAGCAAGCAGCGGCTTGTCGCCGAGGAGCTGTTTGCGGGAAGGCGAAGGGCGCGAGCGGAAAGTCAATCTTGATAGCTATGAGGAGGATCTCACATGCGAGCAAACACTCGGGCGGGGCTCAAAGAGACAAAGGATGCTGCCGCAGCCTGCCGAGGCCGCCAAGAAGGAGCTGGAGATGAACGCGGGCGCAGCCGGAGGCCGATCTCAAGGCGAAGCGCGAAGAGCTTGCTATGCTCCAGCGTGAGCGAGAAGGACGCCCACGCCCATGGCGCGAGCTGCGTGGTCGCCTCATTGAGAAGGGCAAGGAGCTTAGCACCGCCAAGGACTCCAACGCCAATCTTGAATTGAAGCCGCCACATTGACCTGACACTGGACGGCGCCAAGGAGCGGAGGTGGCCTTGAAGGAGGAGATCAGGCAACGGCTGGCCGACGAGGGCCAAACCCGTAACACCTTTAGGGAGACGGTGAAGCTTTTGGACAGAGGGCCTCGTGAACATCGCCGCAATATTGACAAGGAGCTGGTGTACTGGGGTGGAGGATCTCGGCACCTCCTGACGAGAACCTCCAACCCAGCCAAGCTCACCTGTTTTTCAAGGGCGGGCGACGGCCCTCCAAATGACTCCGGAAAGGATCCCAAAGCAGCTGGCCGATGAGTCGCAAGACGATCTTCGCAAGAGTTCGAAAACGGTTGGTGAAGGTGGCCTTCCACAACCCAGCCTCAACCTCACCAACGCCCTCAAGAAGCTGCCGGCAGATGCTGATCCGAAGCGCCAAGGCCCTTGTCGCACCCATTGTGGACAAGTTGAATGAGGTCAAGAGGGTTGATGGCGATCGCAGAGATTAGGCCAACCTGCTTTCTCCTTTTCTTGTCGCTGTTGGTCATGTTACGAGAACAATCCATTAGAGTTGCGACAAGCTATCTTGTAATATAACTTTATTTTGGGTATCGACTGCTATGTTATTTCCTTTACTTGATTCCTTCCCTTGTATGTTTTTGCCCTACGCTTTTAGGGAACTTGCCGGTGTAGGCACCTTTGCCGCGAGCGCTGAGTGCGGAACGTCAGCAGCCTGCTGGTGGTGCCGCCACCGACAAGAAACCTTGTCGCAACTAGTCACGGCTCACTTAAGTTGTTGAGCGGACTCGAAACAAAGTAAGGGCGCAACTAGCTACGAGTTGGTTCCTCCGCGCATAGGTTTTCCATACAAAGCACGGTCGTTCAAGGAAGATAACTCAAAATTCTAAAATTGATTGCTCAAACTTTGGCAACTTAGCTTTTATGTCGTTTGTTTCCCGGTAAGGCTAGACTGCCTTGAACGACGCCTGGTCCACACCATTATCTTCTCCTCCCCCCCGGCAAACTTGTGGGCGAGGGAACCTTCCCCTACTTTGAGAAAAAGAAAGAAGAGAAAATAAAGATATGGAGCCTTATGGGTCGTTATTGCTTACCGGGGGTAGGTGCTGCACAAAGTGTCAGATAATGCATGCAACAAATAGAAAGCATGAAATTGACAAGATGTGCGGAGCACATGAGCTTTGTTGACGCACGGGGTCTACGCCCGGCTTTGTACAAAGGGTTACATGAAACAGCTGCAAGGTTTGGTATAAAGGTGGTCACCGAACAGGTTCCAGAACCGCGCTTTACGGGTAAAACTTACGAGATGCTCAATGTTCCAGAGTTGCTCACCGGAAAGCCATCTTCGGTCTCAAGGCGACAATGCCAGCCTAGTGACTGCTTCACCCGTAAGGGCCTTCCCACTTCGGCCAACTTGTTGGAATTCTTGGCGGAGTGAATGCTCAAGAACAAGGTCGCCTTTCCTCGAGACTTCCGCATTAACTTTGCGGCTATGGTTGCGCGCGAAGGCTTGTCGGTAGCGAGCAGCTCAGATAGCACCCTCAAGACGGTCTTTCTCAAGGAGCAGCGCCACATCTTGTCGCAGCTTGCTCTTGCTCAAGCTCATCATAAGCGAGCACTGAGGCGATCCAGACACGAAGTTCCGTGGGGAGAACTGCCTTCGCTTCCATAGACTAGAGCGAAGGTGTCCGCCAGGCTCGATTTGGCGCCGCCCCGATCGACCAAAGAACCACCGCGCCTCGATCCAGCTTCTTTCCGCACTTGTGCAGCCTCGTTGAAAGTCCTGTCTTGAGCCCGCGCGAGCACTTCAGCATTTGCCCTCCGCTGACCGCTGCTTTCGCTGGTGAGCAACAGAAGCTTAAGCAGACTCTTGGCACCAAGATCTTGGACGATCGCATGAAGGTGCGGGCTCAGGAATTGCGTGTCATTGTCGGTGATGATCCCGTTAGGGACCCCAAACGGCAAACAATCGACCAAGAACTTGATCGCTGACCGTGTTGTCACCTTCCTCATCGCTTCCACTTCCGCCACTTTGTGAACTTGTTGATTGAACGCATAAGTACTCAAAGCCCCGACAGCTCGGGAAAGGGCAGAGGATATCGAGCCCCTGCACCAAAAATGGCCAGATAAAGGGATCGCCCGGAGAGCTTGAGCTAGCCGGTGTATTCGCTTGAATGGAACCGCACGCTCACACTTGGTTACTTGTGCGCTTGCATCCCGAGGGTTGTCGGCTTAAAGAAGCTTTGCCGAATGCTTTGCCGTAAGTGTTTTTGCGCCAATGTGGTGACCACATATGCTCCATGTATCTCCGCCAACAGCTTCTTGTCCGCCTTCCCGGAATACACTTCAATTTCACACCGCTGAATCTTCTTCAGACAAGGTGATGTCGATAAACCGTACATACTTGATCGCGGGCTACTTTTTCCGCTTTTCTCTCTGCTCTTCGGAAGTTCTCCGTTCAAGGAAACGGACAATCGTTGCGTACCATGCCGAGCTTATGGCTTGACAACAAGGACTAATGGCACATATGCTGCTGCGGAACATCCGCTTTCACGGCGAGAATCTGTGGCTCACCGCGAGCTTGATGTTCCCGCAAGCTTGCCGAGCAAAACTTGTCGGGAGCGCTCGCTTCAACGAACAAACCTTATGGCTTGCCGGAGCAGCATCGCCTCAAGACCCTTGGTGTTGATCTTGGGGACCTTCTTGGCGGTTGCTTCGGGTAGCTCACGAAAATAGTCACCAAATCAACTTTCTTCGTTATAAACGATTGAGTCGGGCTTTGAGCACAAAGATCCCTGGTTCCATTGTAACTTATGGCGCGGCGACTTTGGCAGGCCATCGCAATGTCGCTCGAGCTCTTGGGACATGTTCCATCTCAGAGGCTGTCAAAGTGCTCTTCTAACTTTCTCACCTCATCAACGTAAGCTTCCATCAACGGACTCGTAATTTTGTTCACTTATGACGACAAGCTGCGAAGTCACCCCGACAATGAGCTTTTGATCCCAAGGTCCGCCATGATCCCGAGACCGCAAGCAAACCTTCATATCATGTATTGTTTGTCGCTGCTCTTTGGGAATGTGCATTCGACTACGTGATTTCTTGAGGTGCTTCTCCGGGTGCGATAAGTAGCACGCTCAAGACCGGCGCTTTGCAAGCGCAGAAAGCACCATCAAAGTACATGAGCCACTCTTTGCTTGCTTCCTTGATGGGGATGCTCGCTTCTCGAATTTCTTCATCCGTGTTGGCGCCCACTCCGCTATGAATTCTGCCAATGCTCGCTCGATAGTTGAAGTGCTTTTCAAACTTGAGGCCAAAGCTTGACACCCAAAGGCTCCACTGACAATCCTGCCTGTTGCTTGTGGATTCTCGCAGATCTCTTCAGCGGAAAGCGAGTGACAATCTGTGATCTCATGTGCCTCGGAAGTAGTGGCGCAGCCGAGGCCATGAGAAGGCCAAAGCAATTTCGCGACACCGTATCGCTTTGACCTAGCCCCTCAGAGAAGGAACCGACAAAGTAAACTAGGGCGCTGCACCATTCTCTTCTCGACTCCTCACTCGCTGCAAGCAGATCCACCCTTGTCGGGACCAGAGCTTGTCGGGCAAAGCCCTCGCTTGTCGCCGGATGCATCCGCCATGGTTGCTTGGCCATCATCCGCCCCTCTCCGCTATTAACGCAGCACTAACCATTTGATTGGTTGCCGCTATATACAGCAGCAACTTCTTGTGGCTTAGGTGCATAAGTGTTGGAGTGGAGGACAGTATCTCTTCAAGTCTCACAAGCGCAGCCTCCGCTCCTGAGTCCATTTCATTGGTCCTGCCTTTTTCAATATTTTAAAAAATGGCAGGGCGCACTCACCAGACTTAGAGATGAACCTGCTGAGAGCAGCCATGCAACCAGCAAGCCTTCGTACATCCTTGACGCGCTTTGGTGCTTCGATCTGCTCAATGGCCTTGATTTTGTCGTGATTGGCTTCAATTCCCCGCCGAGACATTTAAGAACCCGAGAAGCTTGGCCGAAGGGACTCCAAACACACACTTCGTGGTTAAGCTTGAGGTTGATCTTGCGCAGATTTGCAAAGGTCTCATCTAAATCTTGAATCAGAGTTGCCTTGTCCTTGCTCTAGACCACTATGTCATCCATGTAGGCTTCCACATTTCGCAGTAGTTGTGGCTCAAAAGCGCCATGGACTACCCTTGCAAATGTTGAACCAGCATTCTTTAATCCGAAAGGCATCCAGACAAAACAAGATGTGCTACATGGAGTGATGAATGCGGTCTTTCCTCATCCTCTCGCCATGAAGATCTCGATGGTATCTGAGTATGCCCAAGAAATGAAAGCAAGTCACATCCGCCGTGGATTTAATATTCTCGGTCAATGCGCCGCAAGGAAATGGGTCTTTGGGACAAGCTTTATTAACATCGGTAAAGTCGATACAAAGCCTCCATTTCCGCTTGCCTTGGCGCACGCACTCACAGGATTGGCCACCACGAGGATGGAGCACCTTCCACAAGGCCTCGCCGCTTCCAACTTCTTGATTTCTTCTGCAATGAATTCTGGTGCTCCAACGCTTGTTTCCCGACTTTCGCTGACGGCCGCGATGAGAGGACAGACGGCAAGATGGTGCTCAATTACTTTCGGAACACCGGGATGTCGACGGTTGCCACGCAAACACGCCGACATTCACCCGCAGAGCAACGAAGTGCGCTTCCTATTTAGGTCGAAGGTGGCAATCGATGGTGAAGGTACCACCAGCGCCGCCCTCCTTAGCGGCACCTTCTTGGTTTCGTGAAGCTGCATCGCCTTCTTCTTACACTTATCGGTGGAGCTCGATGGTGCGCCTCGACGGTAGCGCAAAGCACCAAGAGGTGCGCTTGCCGGAGTGGGCATCAAATCTCTTGCCGTCTTGAGCTTCTTCTTCCGGGAGCTTCAAATGCAAGTGTCTTATGACCGTCACAGCGTTGCCGCTTCCCGGAAATTTTATCTGCGGCAGATAAGGGCATCTTTCTTGTTGCCGTGACAGAGATGACACTTATCGGACCGCATCTTCAAAGATGTTGTATGCATAGTGAGAGGCGGCCATGAATTTGGCGAGTGGATCGATCGAGTATCCCATTGTAAGGCAATGGAAAGTCAAGAACGCCAAAAGTGACCTCTCACCTTCAAGTTCAGCTCGCGCCAAATGTCACCGCAACGTGATCTTTCCTTCGCTTGCTATTCCCGGTTGATTCCTTGAATGTGCCGCCTCTTCAAGCTCACCGTCGTGGATCCGAGTTTCCGGAGTACCACGGAGGAGATCAGTTCAAGCCGCCCCGCCAACTATCATCCTAGTGACCTTGAGGTTGCGGATAGTTGGTGAAACCAACATCGGCAAGCACCAATCGCAGTTATGTGATCAGGGTGGTCCTCAATATCAAAGATGATAGGCGGCCGACCATTTCGAGGCTTGCGTGACTCAACGGGTGGTTCTGGCCGCATTGACTTCCCGCACTCCACCGCTTGAGCTGGGCGTGTGAAGTATGCGTGAGAAGCACCGCCAATGCACGCAGACCTCCGTGGCTTTCTCGAACTCCCCGCTCACGGGCCTCATCATCATCCATATCTTCATCTTCGCCGCCATCTTCATCCTTCACCGCGCCGCTGGAGAGTCCGACTCCTTGCCGCCGCTGGCCTTGTTGTCGCCCTCGCCGGACGCTTTCTTTGTCGGATCCTCCAAGACCTTCTTGGGCCTTCTCCTTGTCGCGTCGTCAGTCAGCCTTCGTCGCTCGACAAGCTGCTCGACCTTCTTGCAGCTCGAGATCATGGCCCTTGGTGCGTGGATCTTGCAAGATCGCTTGCCGGGTGCCGTCCGCTTGTCGGGCGGCGCCATAGCTTCGCTTCCTTGGCGCCACTCTCCGCTGGGCGGACTGCTCAACCACTCAGCACATCTTTGCCTTTCTTCTTCGTTGTTCCGCCGCTGGTTTTTCCTTGCCGGGCAAGAGGAGCTTGCCGGAAGACCAAGGCCCCGCAAGAGGAGCTTGCCGAAGGCCAACCAAGGCATTCAGGAACTTGCCGCGACGCCGCGCCGCTGGCCCCAGAAAGGCAAGGCCCTGCAAGAGGAGCTGCCGAAGGCCAACCAAGGCATTCAGGAACTTGCCATGACGCCGACACGATCTCCGGCAAGGCCCGGTGAGCGACAAGCTTCCCGGACGCGACAAGACAACGATCATGCAAGGCGCTGTCAGCAGAAAGCTACCACTTTGCACCCACGCTCCAGCACATCCACCAACATGTCACCCTGGGGCCTTTCCAGGCGCACGTGCGAGGTGGCAAGCGGAGATGATAAGATGGCCATCGTGGCAAGCGGTGGCACCCCTAACGGTCACTTTTTCAGATCATGAAGGCGACGCAGACAGCATTTAATGCCTTTGTCCTCGCCGCTGCTGTTAGGTATGATATTAATCGCATAAGTAGGTGTACCAACCGCACTTTTTCCATTTTTTACCCTTGCATACGGCCATACCTGCTCTGCGACCCCTTGAGCATATAAAAGGAGGCCCATGCGAACCGTAGAGGGGGTTCGAACCGTAGCACTCACGCCGGGTCTCATTAGCAATGGAGATATATCTGTAGCATCTACGCTCCCGAAAGCAAGAACATAATACAATCACACAAGCAGCAGAGGAGTATTATCTCCCGGAGAGCTCGGCCGGGTAAACTGGGTAGAACCGCCGATCCGCTTTCAGGCGATTCTCGCTCCGGCGGACCGAAGGCCCCTGCCCCATAGGTGTTCGCTTCCCATGACATCTTTGGCGCCAGTAGGGGCGCCGAGGTTGTGTGAACTCGATCCTGCTCACGCCAACTGCATCTTCATCATCTTCATCAACATGCCATCAAGAAGAAGGCTTCGGAGGTGGCCGCCCATCCCATCGCCGATCCCACCGCCACCGGAGCAAACGGGTGGTGGGGTAGACGCCGCGGAGGAACGGGCACCGACGAGGGAGTTTGCGGTGCCGCCAGTTCAAGGACAAGGCGGCATGACCTTTGCCATTAGAGCATGCACCGTGCTCCTATCTCAGAGGCGCAGGATCGACAACGCTATGGTACTGGCACCATATGTTCAAGGCAAGGCGCTGCCGGTGGATCTCGGGTGCTCAAGACTAGCATGCACGCCAACATGCCGGGCACCAACGCCGCACGGTCGCTCGACGAGATGTCGCCCTTCTAACACAGCTTAGAAGTTCGAAAGTATATCCCGCCTCGCGACCGCTCGGGCCACCGCCACCCAAAACTTCTAGCGGTAAGCTGGCACGAAGCTCAATCGCTTCCGTGATTACCCTCCAACGGTAGACAAGATCGATGATTGAGGCCACCATTCGAGTCTCATCGGCTTCGCTAACCATGATACACCCACGCAGCCGTACATCACAACCGCGCAAGATTGTTAGGCACAAGCCGGTGGCGCATAAGACCGGTGGGTGCAACCACGGCACTTCTACCCTTAAGCGCCGAGATCGCCGATTTGCCGGGTCAACTCGACAGCGACTCCACCGCATCATCGGATCCACGCAGCTCGTCCGCGATCAGCGCCAAGTTCTTCATGAACGACAAGAAGAAGACGCCACACTCACATCGAAAGCACCGGCGAGAAGCGCCGTGTCAATCGCATTAGCGCAGCCGGGCCCACCGTCGACATGCATGCGCCAGTGGAACCAGCGACTTACCATACGCTGTAGGTCGCCCCTCGCGCTCACTCGCGGAGCCGCGGCAAGTCCAAAGGGCCCAAAGACGTAAGAATTTCTGCCGCACGCATCGCAGAAGTAGTCATGGCAAGTTGCATCTATCGGAGTTCCTCGAAGATCTACACCATCGCGTGCAAGCTGTCACGGCGCCGACAAGATCCTTGCCAACTACTTCCCACCGGTGCTCAAGCTCAATGTCAGTCCCTGCTCATGCACTTGCTTTGACAACTCCATATCCTCCTCGGCAGATTTATGCTATCAGCTTGTCAAGACCTTTAAAGCGCCACAAACCTGGCGGCTAAAGAGAGCGATCTTCATCTCCGCCGTATGGAAGGAGAGGCTCGCGTTAGAGAGTATATTCGTGAGATTCAGCCTATACATAAGAATATCCCAGATGTCCACCTCGCCGCGCTTATCAAGCTGTTCCATCCCACAGCGTAAACCGCAGGATGCGGAGGAGATGGCGGCGTGTAAGATCGTGGACGCCAAGGAGCTTATATCCCCGGCCGACAAGTGTGCGCAAGGCCGAGGAAGGGAGGAAACTCCCTGAGAGAACGCAGGAGCAGGAGGATTCGACAAGAGGATGCCGCTTCTAAGAAGGAAAAACCGCTACGTAACAACAGTAAAAGAAGAAAGGCAAAGATGTGCTAGTCGTTGAGCAAATCCGGCAATGGAGGTGGCGCAATGAAGCCGAAGCTGTGCGGCCGCAGACAAGGTGACGACACCGCAAGCAAGACTGCAAGATCCACCGCACTAAGGGCCATGATCTCCGTGAGTCGCAAGAAGGTCGGAGCAAAGCTTGTCGAAAGCAGCAGTAAGTATACGAGTACGCAGCGACGCAACAAGGAGAAGGCCCAAGAAGCTGTACCGAGGATCTCGGCAAGAAACGCCCCGGCCGAGGAGGAGGACGCTGGGTAAGGCAAGTAGCTGCAAGGAGAGGCACTTCTCCCCGCCGCTAAATAAGGATGAAGATGACTACGAAGATGAAGATATGGATGATGATGAGGCCGACGAAAGCAGGAGTTCCGTAAAGCCATAGAGGTCCTGCCAGGCTCGACGGCGGTAAGCTTTACATACTTCACACCGCCAGCTCAAGCAGTGGTGCGAAGTCAATGCGGCGTAATCAATTCGCTGAGTCATCACAAGCCTCTGAAATGGTCCAAAGACGCTGTGATCATCTTTTGATATCGAGGACCACCCCGATCACAATCAAGCGTCAGTGCTTGCCGATGTTGGTTTCACCAACTATCCACAACCTCAAGGTCACTAAGATGCTAGCCGACTCAAGGGCCGCTTGAACCTGATCTCCTCCGCGCACTTCTAAACTCGAGATCCCCGACAATGAAGCTTGAAGAGACCGCACATTCCAAGGAATCAACCCGGAAGGAGCAAGTCAAGGAAAGATCACGCTGTCGGTGACATTTGGTAGCGAAATGAACTTCGTGACCGAGAGGGTCACTTTTGACGTTATTTAATTTTCCATCGCAAACAATGGGATACTCTACCGCCCAAAGACTCGCCAAATTCATGGCCGCCTCACTATGCATATAACGTGTCGAAGATGCCGGGTCCGATAAGGTCATCTCAGCCCCTCGGGGACAAGAAAGATGCCCTTATCTCAGACCGACAAGATTTATCGGGAAGCCACAAACCGCAGCAGATCGCAGAAGACACTTGTCATCAAGCTCCCCTGGGAAGAAGAAGCTCAAGATCAAGAAGAGCTCGATGCCCACTCCCAAGCAAGCGCACTTCTTCGGCGTGGGCGCTACCATCGAGGACGCACCATCGAAGCCCACCGCAAGTGTAAGAAGACAATGATGCCTTCAATTTAAACCAAGAAGGTGCCCGCGATGGAGGACTCGCAGACTGTGGTACTTTCACCATCGCTATGCTCGACCCTTAACAGGAAAGCTGCCATTGTTCTCTCTGCGAATGTCGCACGTGTTTACGCTGCAACCGGCCTCGACATCCCCGTGTTCCTAGGAAAGTAATTGAGCACCATCTTGCCGCCTCTCCTCGCTGCCGTCTGGCCAAGCGTAAAGTCAGAAACAAGCAATGGAGCGCCAAGAATTCATTATGTAAGAAATCAAGAAGTTGGAAGCAGCAGCCCTGTCGTCGAGGAGTGCTCCATCCTACATGGCATGGCCAATCCCAGTAGTCGCGGCAGCATGAAAACGGGAAATGGAGGCTTTGAAACCGACATTACCGATGTTAATAAAGCTTGTCCTAAAGACCCATTTCGCCGCCGCATTGACCAGATTGTTGACTCTATGGTCGCGATGTGACTTGCTTTCATTTCTGGACGCAGATACCCGGATACCATCGATCTTCTTCATGGCGTAAGAGGATGAAGAGAAGACCGCGATTCATCACTCCATGTGGCACATAATGCTTTTGTACGGATGTCTTTGATTAAAGAATGCTCGGTTCAACATTTGCAAGGGTAGTCCATGATGCTTTTGAGCTACAACCACACGTAAATGTGGAAGCCTACATGGATGACATAGTGGTCAAGAGCAAGGACAAGGCAACCTGATTCAAGATTTAGACGAGACCTTTGCAAATCAACAGGCAAGATCAACCTCTGCTTAACCCCGAGAAGTGCGCGGTTTGCAGTCCCTTCCGCAAGCTTCTGGTTCTTCAGGTCTCAGCGGGAATTGAAGCCAATCCCGACAAGATCAAGGCTATTGAGCAGATCAAGCACCAAAGCGCAAGGATGTACGAAGGCTTGTCACAGCGGCTGCTTCTCAAGCAGGTCTATCTCTAAGTTCTGCTGAAGCGCCGCCTGCCATTTTTAAAATATTGAAAAAGCAGGACCAATGAAATGGACTCTGAAGCGAGGTCGCTACCGCAGTCTTGAAGAGATACCTGCCCTCCACTCCAACACTTGTCGCACTCTAAGCTTACAAGAGAAGTTGTCGCTGTATATAGTGGGCAACCAATCAAGTGGTTAGTGCCATGTAGGCAGCGGAGAGGGAGGCGGATGATGAGCCGCAAGAACCATGGCAGATGCATCCAATGACAAGTAGGGGCTTCACGACAAGCCTCGTCCCGGGAAGGTGGATCACAAGCAGCGCATGAGGAGGTGCAAGAGAATGGTGCAGCGCACTGTTTACTTTGTTCGGCCTTCCTTCTGTGGGGCTAGGTCAAGGTACTTTGCGTGTGCAGAATTGCTTTTCGGCCTTCTCATGGCTCTCGAGAAAGCCAACCAGCGACTTACCATACGCTGTAGGTTGCCTGCGCTCACTCGTGAGCTGCGGCAAGTCCAAAGGCCCAAGACGTAAGAATTTCAAGCCGATGTACCAGAGAAGCACGATGGCAAGTTGCATCCGTTGAGTTCTCAAGATCTACACCATCGCGGTGCAAGTTGCTCGGGCGCGACGACAAGATCCTTGCTAACTACTTCACCGGTGCTCAAGCCCAATGTCGTCTCGGCTCATGCACTTGCCGGACAACTCCATATCCTCCCTGGCAGATCTATGCCATCACTTTGTCGGCGCTTTTACAAAGTGCCACAAACCTCATGGCCAAGAGAGCGATCTTCATCCGCCGCCCGTATGGAAGGAGAGCCCCTACGCAAGTACATTCAGAGATTCAACCAAGTACAACAAGAACATTCCAGATGTCCACCCTGTCATGGTCATCAAGCGCTCCATCGAACGCGCGAAACCGCCGATGCGGAGGAGATGGCGATGTGCAAGATCAGGGACGTCAGTGAACTATATGCCCTGGCCGACAAGTGTGCGCGTGCTGAGGAAGGGAGGAAACTCCCCGGCAAGAACGCAGGAGCAGGAGGATCTGACAGTGAGGATGCCGCCCCGGCAAGGAAAAACCGGCGGTGGAACAACATAAAGAAGAAAGGCAAAGATGTGCTAGTCGTTGAGCAGTCCGGCAACGGAGGTGGCGCCAAGGAAGCCGAAGCTGTGGCGGCCGCCAACAAGCGGTGACGGCACCGCAAGCAAGATCGCAAGATCCACCGCACTAAGGGCCATGATCTCCGTGAGCTGCAAGAAGGTCGAGCAGCTTGTCGAAAGCGTAAGGCTGAGTACGAGCAACGCGACAAGGAGAAGGCCCAAGAAGGTACCGAGGATCCGCTAAGAAACGCCCTGCCGAGGAGGACGCCGCAGAAGCTAAGCAATGCAAGGAGACAGACTCCCGTGGGCCGCTGGCTAAGGATGAAGATGACGACGAAGATGAAGATATGGATGATGATGAGGCCGACGAGCAGGAGTTCCAGAAGCCACAGAGGTCCTGCAGGCTGACGGCGGTGCTTCCGCATACTTCACACCGCCAGCTCAAGCAATGGGTGCGGGAAGTCAATGCGGCAGTAATCCACCCGCTGAGTCACGCAAGCTCTCTGAAATGGTCCAGCACGCCTATCATCTTTGATATTGAGGACCACCCTGATCACATAACTGCGGTCGGGTGCTTGCCGATGTTGGTTTCACCAACTATCCGCAAGGTCACTAAGATGCTAGTTGACGGTGGGGCCGGCTTGAACCTGATCTCCTCCGTGGTACTCTGGAAACTCCAGATCCCTGACAGCATGCTTGAAGAGACCGGCACATTCCAAGGAATCAACCCGGGAAGGAGCAAGCCGAAGGGAAAGATCACGTTGCTGGTGACATTTGGCAGCGAGCTGAACTTCAGGACTGAGAGGGTCACTTTTGACGTTGCTGACTTTCCATTGCCTTACAATGGGATACTCGGCAGCACTCGCCAAATTCATGGCCGCCTCTCACTATGCATACAACATGCTGAAGATGCCGGGTCCGATAAGTGTCATCTCTGTCCCTGGCGACAAGAAAGATGCCCTTCTCTGCACCGACAAGATTTACCGGGAAGCAGCAGCCGCAGCAGATCGCAAGACACTTGCCGCTGAAGCTCCCGGGGGGAAGAAGAAGCTCAAGACCGGCAAGAGCTCTGATGCCCACTCCGGCAAGCGCACCTCTTCGGAGTGCTGCGCTACCGTCGAGGACGCACCATCGAGCTCCACCGGCAAGTGTAAGAAGACGATGACAGCTTCACCAGAAACCAAGAAGGTGCCCGCTAAGGAGGACGGCACTGGTGGTACCTTCACCATCGCCACACTCGACCCTACATAGGAAAGCTGCTCGTTGTTTTCCTCGCGGCGTAATCGTCGACGGTTTGCGTGGCAACCGCTCCGACATCCCCGTGTTCCTGTGAGTAATTGAGCACCATCTTGCCGTCTGCCTTCACGCGCGCCCGCCAAGCGTAAAGTCGAAACAAGCAAGGAGCGCCAAGAATTCATTGCGTAAGAAATCAAGAAGTTGGAAGCAGCAGTTCTCGCCGAGGAGTGCTCCATCCTACGTGGCTGGCCAACTCGTAGTCGCAGCGCAGGGTAACGGGAAATGGAGGCTTTGTATCAACTTTACCGACGTTAATAAAGCTTGTCCCAAAGACCCATTTCCCTTGCCGCATTGACCAGATTGTCGACTCCACGGCCGGATGTGACTTGCTTTCATTTCTTGACGATACCAGGATACCATCGATCTTCATGGCGTAAGAGGATGAGGAGAAGACCGCATTCATCACCTGTGGCACATACTGCTTTGTACGTGATGCCTTCGGATTAAAGAATGCTGGTTCAACATTTGCAAGAGTAGTCCATGACGCTTTTGAGCCACAACTACACAGAAATGTGGAAGCCTACATGGATGACATAGTGGTCAAGAGCAAGGACAAGGCAACTCTGATTCAAGATTTAGACGAGACCTTTGCAAATCTACGCAAGATCAACCTCAAGCATAACCCCGAGAACTGCATGTTTGGAGTCCCTTCCGGCAAGCTTCTCGGGTTCTTCGTGTCTCAGCGGGGAATTGAAGCCAATCCCGACAAGATCAAGGCCATTGAGCAGATCAAAGCACCAAAGAGCGTCAAGGATGTACGAAGGCTTGCTGGTTGTGTGGCTGCTCTCAGCAGGTTCATCTCTAAGTCTGCTGAGCACGCCCTGCCATTTTTTAAAATGTTGAAAAAAGGTAGGACCAATGAACTGTACTCCGGAAGCGGAGGCTGCACTGCAGGACTTGAAGAGATACCTGTCCTGCACTCCAACACTTGTCGCACCTAAGCCACAAGAGAAGTTGCTGCTGTATATAGCGGTAACCAATCAAGTGGTTAGTGCTGCGTTAGTAGCGGAGAGCGAGGCGGATGATGAGCCGGCAACCATGGCAGATGCATCTAGCGACAAGGTGGGGCTTCACGACAAGCTCGTCCCGACAGGTGGATCTGCAGCGCATGAGGAGGTGCAAGAGAATGGTGCAGCGCCAGTTTACTTTTGTCGGGCCTTCTCAGGGGGCTAGGTCAAGGTACTGTGTGCGTAAATTGCTTTTTCGCCTTCTCATGGCTACGACAAAAGCTGCGCCACTACTTCCAGGCACATGAGATCACAGTTGTCACTCACTTTCCGCTGAAGAGGATACTGCAGAATCCAGAAGCAACAGGCAGGATTGTCGAGTGGGCACTGGAACTGTCAAGCTTTGGCCTCAAGTTTGAAAGCACTTCAACTATCTAGAGCCGAGCATTGGCATAATTCATAGCAGAGTGGACGCCAACACCAGATGAAGAAATTCCGGAAACGAGCATCCCCGTCAAGGAAGCAAGCAAAGAGTGGCTCATGTACTTTGATGGTGCTTTCTCGCTGCAAGGCGCCAGTGCGGGCGTGCTGCTTGTCACACCCACCGAAGAGCACCTCAAGTACGTAGTCCAGATGCACTTTCCCAAGGAGCAAGTGACAAACAATACCGCAAGAGTATGAAGGTTTGCTTGCCGGTCTCAGGATCGCGACAGACCTTGGGATCAAGAAGCTCATTGTCAGGGGTGACTCGCAGCTTGTCGTCCGCCAAGTGAACAAGAATTACCAGAGTCCGTTGATGGAAGCTTACGTTGATGAGGTGAGAAAGTTAGAAGAGCACTTTGACGGCCTACAGATGGAACATGTCCCAAGAGCTCAGAACGACATTGCCGATGGCCTGTCAAAGTGCGCCGCACTTAAGTTACCTGTGGAACCAGGGATCTTTGTGCTCAAACTGACTCAACCGTCTGTAACGTCATCAACTAGACAGAGCAAGAAGAGAAAGTTGATTTTTGGTGACTATTTTCCGGCGGAGCTCCCCGAAGCCGCCGCCAAGAAGGTCCCCAAGATCAACACCAAGGGTGCTGAGGAGCAGTCTGCTCCAGCAAGCCATAGGGTTTGTTCCGCTGAGGCACGCCCCGACAAGTTTTGCTCCGCAAGCTTGCCGGGAACATCAAGCCCGCTGAGCCACGATTCTCGCCAGAGAAGCGGATGTTCCCGCAGCAGCATATGTGCCTTTAGTCCTTGTTGTCAAGCCGCAAGCTCCAAAGATGGGCACAGCAGATTGTCCGCTTCTTCAGACAGAGAACTTCCCAAGAGCAAGAAGAAGCGGAAAGAGTAGCCCAGCAGTCAAGTATGTACCAGCTTGTCGACAAAGACACTGCATGTAAGAAGATTCAACGGTGAAATTGAAGTGTATTCCCGGAAAACGGACAAGAACTGCATGCGGAGATACATGGAGGCATATATGGTCACCACATTGGCAAGAAGAGCACTTGCCGCAAAGCATTCCGCAAGGTTTCTTTTGGCCGACAACACTCCAGATGCAACCGCACAAGTAAACAAGTGTGAAGCGTGCTGGCCCATTCCAAGCAGATACACCAGCCAGCTCAAGCTTTCTAGACGATCCCTTTATCCTCGCCATTTTCGTCCGGGGTTTGATATCCTCGGCCCTTTCCCCGAAGTTGTCGGGGCTTTGAGTACTTGTACGCTGTAATCGACAAGTTCACAAAGTGGCCGGAAGTGGAAGCAAAGGAGGAAGGTGACAAAGACAACAAGCAAGTTCTTCAGTCGATTGTTTGCCGCTTCGGGTCCCTAACAGATCATCACCGATAATGGCATGCAATTCATGAGCCGCACCTTCATGCAAGATGTCCAAGATCTTGGCGCCAAGTTCTGCATTTCGCTGCTCACCCGAGAAGCAACGGTCAAGCCGGAAGAGGGCAATGCTGGGCGCTGCGCTGGCTCAAGACAAGGACTTTCGACAGTGCTGCACAAGTGCGGAAAGAACTCGATCGAGGAGCTGCCGGTGGTTCTTGGTCGATCAGACGACGCCAAATCGAGCCACCGCCGCACACCTTTCGCCTAGTCTATGGAGCAGAGGCAGTTCTCCCCACGGAACTCAGATACGGGTCGCCGAAAGTGCTCGCTTATGATGATTTGAGCAAGAGCAGCTGCGACAAGATGACGCGCTGCTCCTTGAGGAAGACCGTCAGTCTGTTGTACGAAGCTGCTCGCTACAAGAAGCTTTTGCGCCGCTACCATAGCCGCAGTTAGTGCGAGAAGTCTCGAGGAAGGCGACCTTGTTCTTCGCGCTGCTCACTCCGCCAAGAATTCCAACAAGTTGACGCCGGTGGGAAGGCCCTCACCGGTGAAACGAGTCACTAGGCCCGGCGCGCTGTCCGCCTTTGAGACCAAGATGGCTTTTCGTGAGCAACTCGAACATTGAGCATCTACGTAAGTTTTACCCATAAGGCGCGTTGCTGTAACCTGTTTCAAAGAACCACCTTATGTACAAGCCTTGCCGCTTGTTGCATGTAACCCTTGTACAAAGCCGGGCGCAGCCCGTGTGTAATAAAGCTCATGTGCTCCGCACATCTTGTCAATTTCATGCTTTCTATTTGTTGCATGCATTATCCGACACTTTGTGCAAAGACTCTACCCCGTAAGCAATAACGACCCATAAGGCTCCATATCTTTATTTTCTTTCTTTCTTTTTCTCAAAGAAGGAAGGTTCTCTCGCCCACAAGTTTGCCGGGGAAGGAGAAGATAATGGTGTGGACCAAAGGCCGCTCAAGGAAGTCTAGCCTCACTGGAAGCAAACGACATAAAAGCTAAGTTGCCAAAGTTTGAGCAATCAGTTTTAAAATTTTGAGTTATCTTCCTTGAACGACCGTGCTTTGTATGGAAAACCTGTGCGCGGAGGAACCAACTCGTAGCTAGTTGCGCCCTTACTTTGTTTCGAGTCCGCTCAACAACTTAAGTGAGTCATGACTAGTTATGATAAGGTTTCTTGTCGGTGGCGGCACCACCAGCAGGCTGCTGACGTTCTGCACTCAGCGCTCGCGGCAAAGGTGCCTACACCGGCAAGTTCCCTAAAAGCGTAGGGCAAAAACATACAAGGGAAGGAATCAAGTAAAGGAAATAACATAGCAGTCGATACCCAAAATAAAGTTATATTACAAGATAGCTTGTCGCAGCTCTAATGGATTGTTCTCGTAACATGACCAGCAACAACAAGAAAAGGAGGAAACGGGCGGCCTAATCTACGCGATCGCCATCAACCCTCTTGACCTCATTCACCTTGTCCACAATGGGTGCGACAAGGGCCTTGAGCGCTTCCAGATCAGCATCTGCCGGCAACTTCTTGAGGACGTTGGTGAGGTTGAGGCCTGGGTTGCGGAAGGCCACCTTCACCAACACCTTTTCCAGAACTCTCGCGCAGATCGTGCGCGACTCGTCGGCCAGCTGCTTTGGGATCCTTTCCCGGAGTCGCTGGAGGGCCGTCGCCACGCCCTTGAAGAACAAGGTGAGCTTGGCGCTGGGTTGGAGGTTCTCGTCGGAGGAGTACCTGAGATCCTCCACCCCCAGCTGCACCAGCTCCTGGTCAATGACTGCAGCGATGTTCACGAGGCCCTCTGTCCAGAGCTCCACCATCTCCCTAAAGGTGTTCTGGGTTTCGGCGACCCTCATCAGCAGCGCTTCGTTGCCCTTGATCACCTCCTTCAAGGCCACCTCCCGCTCCTTGCCACCGTCCAGCGTCTGGGTCAATGTGGCCAGCTTCAATTCAAGATCGGCGTTGGAGTCCTTGGCGGCGCTAAGCTCCTTGCCCTTCTCAACGAGACGACCCTGCAGCTCGCCATAGGCGTGGGCGTCCTTCTCGCGCTCACGCTGGAGCACGGCAAGCTCTTCGCCGCTCGCCTTGAGATCGGCCTCCAGCTGCGCCACCTTCATCTCCAGCTCCTTCTTGGCGGCCTCGGCAGCTGCGGCAGCATCCTTTGTCTCTTTGAGAGCCCCGCCGAGTGTTTGCTCGCGCACGGCTAGATCCTCCTCATGGCTGTCAAGATTGACTTTCCGCTGCGCCAACTTGCCTTCCCGCGCAAACAGCTCCTCAGCGACAAGCCGCTGCTGCTCTTCGGCTTCGGCCTTCTCGAGGAGGAAAGCTTTCCGCTCCTCGGCGAGTTGATTCCGCTCCTCGGCGAGTTGATTCCGCTCCTCTGCCAAGGACCGGAGAGCTTCCTGGTTGCGACTCCGGAGCTCCTCCGCACGCTTCTCGATGTCTACTCCCGCCTGTGCGACAAGCACTTCCCGGGATTCCACCTTGGCTTGTCGGGCGCGGTAGAGCGACACCAGCTTCCGCAGTAGTTGCTCCTCCTAACACTCGCCGCTGCTGCTGCTCGGCGCGTCAACTAGCGTCAGCCCAGCGGAGGCGAGCACCTCCCCATCAAAAGTTTCCCCTTCGACCGGCGCTCTGGAGCTTGACGCCCAGGGGAGCTTGATGAAGACGCCATCGCCGGCCTTTAAATAGGCGCCGGGCTGGGGCTCTTCGGAGCCTGGCGCTGCGCCAGTGGCGGAGGGATCAGCGGTCGGCGTAGCGCCTTGTGCTCTTGCAGCCTCAGGGTCGTCAGTGCGATCGCCGGACCCCTCGCCAGCTCCTGCGCCAGCAGCTTTGGCGGCCTCTTCGCCGGCGGGAACATCAGCACCGGCTTCTTCTTCGGTGGCGGCGACGTCGTTGGTGTCGCCGCGCGCATTCCACTTGCCGCCGACCTCGGTCTCCATCGGCTCCGTGGCAGATGGATCTGACGACCGGAGAAGGAAGAAAAGTCAAGCAAATATCCAAAAAGAAAATCAGAAGAAGAACCCAAGGGAAGTTTCAAGCAAGGGGATTACCTGTACTGGGATCTACAGTCATGGGCTCCGCCAACGGGGGGTCGCTGGTGCTGCCCCTTGCCGGAGACTCCTCCCTTGTCGGGGACTTCTCCCTTGCCGGAGAATGCTCCCTTGTCGGGGAATCCTCCCTTGGCGGCGTAGTCGAAGCAGATAGCATCTCGGGGGCGGCTTCCGGTTGCTCCTGGTGAGGCTGCTCTGCTCCTACACAAACCAACAGTCAGATATCAGCAAATAAAGAGCACCAATGAACGCCATAACAGCGGGAAGTAAACCATATACTTACGCTGGGGGCTGCGCTGGGGGCTGCTTTGGGGAATGATTGCCGGGTCCGGCAAGGTGGTCTCGGGCGCGCCCCCTGCTATCGCGGTGGGCTCGTCCTTGATGACAATCACCGGAGCCTTGGCTCTCTTTGCCGCTCTCTGGGCCAGGGTCCTGAAAAGGAATAAGTTCAGAGTAAAGCAAATCAGATACAAGACAAAACAGCAAGAATTGAAGAACTACAAGTACAACAGAGATTCTTACTCTTCTTCTTCCTCGTCAGAGCTGAGCGCAGAGAGGTCGAAGTCCGGCCCACCTTCGGCGCGACGAGGCTGAGGAGTAGGTTCCCTTGACCGCTTGGTGGGGGCAGTGGCGGTGGTCCGGGAAGACCCCGCTCCAGTTGCTGCAGCGACGTGAGGCACTCCCGCGGCAACGTCGCTTGTCGCGGTGGAGCGTGTCGCGTGGCGCGACGGCTGTTGACCCGTCTGCCCTGCGGAGACGCCTTCTTGGTGGAGCTGGGGGCTGCGCTGGGGGCTCTGCCTGCGGCAAGCCGCTTGAAGATGGCGGGCCGCTCGCACCCTCGGCAGGCTCGCTCGACTCGGCTTCAGGCTCGGCAAGCTCTCCCTCGCCGGCAAGCTCTCCGGCAAGCTCATCTCGATCGGCAAGACTTGCCGCCTCTGCTGCCTCTGCCTCCTCCACGGTGAATCCAAACTCGCCTGCGGCAGCGGCCGCTGCCGCCCTGGTGGCGATGTGCCGCATCTCCGCATCGGTGGTGTCATGGGTGAGGCTTCTCTGCTCGTCGGAGTGGACCGCCACCTCCACCAAGCCGTCGAAGAACTGCTGCACAACGTCGTCCGCAGGCTCTTGCCAAGTTGGGACAAGACCATGCGAGTCGCATAGCGGCATCATTGCACGGATGCGGTCAAGCAAAGAATTGTTGCACAGCGGAACGACACCCGCCGGCAACCTAAACCATTTGGGATGCTGAGGGTCGTGCTTGAACAACTCCTTGAGCATCGCATACAGTTCCAGCACAGTGAAATTGAAGTTGAGGCCCGGGCGCAGCCTCATGATATCTGCCGGACCCCCGAACTCCCAGGCGGGTCTCCTCCTCTCTTGCAGGGGAGCGATGCACCGGCAGAGAAAATCCGCACCAACGGCGCCTACAGTGAGCCCGGCAAGCCTGAGGCGCAAGATCCGGGTGATGGCAATCTTCAGCTTGTCGTCTTCCGGGCTGTGGCGCCCAATCGTTGCCGCAAGACCATCGGGTTTACGCTGGGGCGGTGAATGGCTGCGGTTCTCCTCAACAATCCAGCACCATTCTGCTCTCCACTCATCCCACTTGCTGCGGAGCTCTCCCTCCAGATACGCTTCCTTCTTGCCGGCCCTCGAGATCCAGGCGATTCCGCCGGATAGGGGCTCCCCTCTCTCAACTCGAGGCATAAAGAAGTGGCGGAAAAGGTGTCAGGACCCCGACTCAATGCCACATCAATCTAGCATGTAACACCTCATATCACTTTGGGGCCTCACGCACGGTATCCCCACGGATGTCGCCTTACCTTTGCCCGGGACCGTTTGCGCCTTTTGGCACACGTATATGATAGTGTCGCTAGCATCCATATGATAAGGAGCCCGGGCTGACATGGCTAGTCGTAAACCCAAAGTGGCACAAACTTACAAGGACAGGCATCCATGACCCAAGATCGAGCGTGTCGGTCATCAGCGAGTGAATCTGTGTTGTAGCACTGGCTCTGTGACTCCGTGAACCGGGCTGTAGCGGGCTAACAGGACTCCGATATTCATCGCGGAGACGAACCACGAGGAACAAAGAAGGACACATGCCGCCAAAGCTAAGTGTCCCGGCGATAACAAGCTACCATGGCTCAATGGAAGCACTAGGAGACATTTCCGGTAAGATAGGCTACTAAGGATAAACAACTAGATAGTCAGATCCCACACATACCAAGCATTTCAATAACATACACACAATATGCTCGATATGTGCAAATACAACATGGCATCACAACATGACTCTACAACTCAAGTATTTATTCAATAGGCTCAGAGGGGCGAGATATTACAAACATGGGTCTCATGACCCAACACTCAGAGCATACAAGTCAAAGCACAAGCGAAAGCTCAACATGTCTGAGTACAGACATCTACAAATGAAAAAGGCTGAGAAGCCTGACTATCTACTAGATCCTGCCGAGGGCACAAGATCGTAGCTGAGGTAACAAGCTAAACGTCGAAGTCCACGCGGAACTACTAGCGAGACCGAAGTCTCTCTGCAAAAACATAAAATAGGCAAACGTGAGTACAAATGTACCCAAAGAAGACTTACATCGTAACTAACTACATATGCATCAAGATCAACAAAGGGGATGGTGGAGTTTGACTATGACAAGCCAGCTTTGACTCGGTGGCTATCCCGAACTACGATCGCAATGTAACTCTTTTGAGGTGGCGCACACGAGTCCACATATTCACCATATCAATACACCACTATGGATCCGTTCCCCCCTACGAGAACGCCATCCATAGCACTCATGCTTATCTTGCGCATTTTAGAGTATCCACTTTCACTTGTCTATGAACCGCATGAGCAACCCGAAGTCCTTTTCATGGACACGGCAATTCGAATAGATAATATTAACCCTGCAGGGATGTACTTCTTCACACACGCTCTCGCCACTTACCGCCATGTACACCTCGTGTATCTTGGCAACCTTCAAGCGGAAGCCTGGCGAGGGAGTCGAGCACGACCTGACTAACCACACAAGTCTCTCGTCCAGGTTTATCGCCTATTCAGGTTCCATCCGCAAGGAGAACCGGCCGGGGTGTCGCTCACGGACCCAAACGATGTGAGCAGGGTTCCCAAGCCCACCTCGACGGGTGGATCTATGCTTGGTACACCGTGCCACGGTGCCTAGTCTGTCCCAAGCCCACCTGTACCGGGTGCCACTTGGTAGACTACTAACACTACCTACAAACACCAGAAACTAGTTGCAACTCCTGGACAGAGATTAAGTTGATTAATAAGTCGAGAGAGCTTGGAGTGCCCGGAGCCCAATGTGTGGTAGTAACTGTTCATGGATCACAAACACAGAACTCAGTTCCTGAGGACGGCTGCAATGAGACAACCCACATGTACTCCTACATGGCCTCTCACCACTACCTTTACCAAATCGTGTTCACACACTTAGCTCACACACAGTAGGACATGTTTACACACCTCCGATTCATTCCCAATGAATCAGACCTGACACAACTCTAAGCAATAGCAGGCATGACAAACAAGCATGAATGAGTAGGCACATCAGGGCTCAAACAACTCCTACTCATGCTAGTGGGTTTCATCTATTTACTGTGGCAATGACAGGTCATGCAGGGGATAAAGGGGTTCAGCTACCGCAGCACATAACAGTTGAAACGTTGTTGTCCTAATGCAGTAAAAGAGAGCAGGAGCGAGAGAATGGGATTGTATCGGAATGAACAAGGGGGTTTTGCTTGCCTGGCACTTAAAAAGATAATATAGTTCTTCATCGGTGTCATCGAACTCATCGTCGGTACCACGTCTCATCGAGGAGAATAATTACCGGCAACAGAGAGGGAACACAATCAATGCAATGCAACAATATGATGCATGATCATGACATGGCAACATGAATGTGTTTGACCTAATGCAACTAAGAACAGAAAGGTTTGAGCTAATTTGAACCAAGGGTTCAAATTCAAACTCAGGTTATGAGTTTATAATGTGCATTATCATGTTTTGGTATGAACAACAAGGTTAAGTTGATTTATCATGCATGAAACCAGTACCAATGGAAAGATTGGATTTTTGGATTTTTCTGATAATTTTTCATATATAAATTATTTCATTTGGAGTTACGGTTGAATTTCTATGAATTTTTTTAAGTTTAAATCATTTTCTGGATTTTCCTGGTTATTTAGAAATAAAACAAATCCAGAAAATGACTTATTGCGTCAGCATGACGTAGTTGTGACATAAGCAGGTCAATGGAGCTGGTCCAGGTCAACCCTGACCAGCGGGACCCACGTGTCATAGACACAGTGTTTAACAGAAATTAAACTAATCCTAATCTAAAGTCATTAGCAGGTGCGGGCCCACAGTCAGTGACACAGAGAGGTCATTAGCTCTAATTAAAACACGGTTAGGCCGGCGTTAAGCCGCCGGCGAGGTCAGCGACGGCGGAACAGCTCGGGTTTCGCCCTCCGGCAACCAAACGCCGCGCGGAGAGGCTCTGTGGGTTCTTGGCGCTCGCGCGCATCTAAAGGTGCAAGCGATGCGACCTAAAGTGGCCAGAAATGGCACCGGCGGTGAGATATGCGGCGGCCGGAGCTACGAGGTAGTGCGGGCGTGGGCTACAGCTCGCGTTCGAGTGAACGGAGAGCACAGACGGTAGCTACGGGGCAGCAGAAGCTCGACCACGTTCTCAGACATGACGTTGGCCCACCGTAACGACGACGGCGGCAACCGCGGCGGCCGGAGCTTGCGGCAGGACGGCGAGGTCAGCTAGCGGACGAGCGCGACCAGGGAAGTAGGGGGGAAACAAAGACGAAGCTCACTGGGGGTCGATGCACAGATCAGTGGGCTCGAGGAGGCATCGGAGTCGGCGAATCGACAGACGGCGTCCGGCGGCCGTGCGTGGAGAAGACGGGTCGCTGGCGAGGCAGCAGGGCATCCGACGGCGCGTGTCTCAACGGATAGGTAGCGAGAACTAGGCGGAGCCGATGGACTCTCTAGCGATAAACGACGGCGGTGCTGCGGTGGTAGTGGACGGCGGCGGCGTGCTTTCGATGTACTGCGTGAAAAAACGAGGCGGGAGAGAGCGCCCAAGGGAGAGAGAGGATGATGACCAGGGCGTCGCGCTGGCGTGGAGAGAAAGCCCGAGGCCTTGCCACCGCTGGCAGGAGGTGGCCTTCGGTCCTGTAAGGCCAAGCTTTCAAAGAGGCGCAAGGTTGGAACAACCTTGCCTCGTGGGCTGGACTGCACCGGGCGAGCAGTGTTGGGCTACAGGTAGGCCAGGTGAGTTTCTGCTCTCCTTTTTTTGTTCTGTTTTCTTTTATTAATATCTTTTGCCATTGTTTTGAATTTAAACAAATTCAAACAATGTCAAAAACTCCTCTGAATATTTTTATTTTGCTATATGGACTTTTCCAAAAGCTCATAAAACATATCAGGGGTATTTGAAATTATATTCTAATTGTATGAATATAATTCAAATTCAAGTAGCTATTAATTTAAATTCAAAGTCCCAAAAATAAATCCTTTTAAAATGTCACTATTTTTGGTTTGGATCAAAACCCTTGCCAAAAATATTAAACATCTATGAAGAGTATTTTGGAAACAATGAATGAGATTTTAGGGTTTTTGCCCTACTTTTATTTAAATTCTGAGGCTTACAAAATTCCTCAATTCAAGTTTCAGAAATTTAAATATAATGCAAGCAAGATACAAACACTAGGCAGCACCAGAAGCTAGGGATGTGACAACTCACCCCCACTAAGCAAAAATCTCGTCCCGAGATTCAAGCGTAGGGTAAGATGAAGGGGGAATGCAAACTAACACAATCTTCACGATCCAGGTTGCACTTCAAATGAACTTTGATTCAATCACCATCTTTGCCTTGTCGTCTTGCTCTAAAAAATCCAGCCAACATGACAACGCGAGGAGAAGGAGACTCTAGAAGGATCGATCTTCTCGAAGATCGAACAACTTAGGATCAACTCACGGAATGAGACATAGCAACATCACTCGAGCTGAGACACGAAACACACTTCTAGAGGGATGGGGTGGAACAAATGACGAGGATTCACTAGGTAGACAACAATTCCACGCTTAAAAGGGTGGTGAACGGTTGTCAACGTAGCGAGGAGTTGAGTTGCCATGATGCCACAGCGAGACATCCTAGAGGAGGGTGATTCGTAGATTATTACCTTAAGTGGCAAAAAGAATTACCTTTGAGTCAGTGACCATTGAAACTCTTTATACCAGCCTAAGGCAATTCTCGAGCGATGGTTTGGAGGGGTTCGGTAGAATGGCATACCCGGATTAGAACGGATGATGTGGATTACCTTGTTGAAGACAACACAAGGGATAATTTTAGTAACTAGGGAGAAGCCCAACAGTAGAGAGTGAGTCCACTGTTTGAAAGGTTATAGCATAACCGAGGAAACTGAGAGCAATCCCAGTTAGTGCCGATGATAACACCTAGCGTTTGTGTGTGATCTCAAGAACTTGAGCATTTCCATATTCATCAGGGTCTTACCAACATCCATGATGAGGATCCTGGTGACACATCATACTACCATGATGAATAGTGGTGGTTGATGCAGGTGCAAAGGAAGATAACACCTTCTCAGATTTCACCTTAGCGATGCCAAGGAACAAAACCTGGATGATCGACCGAGAGACATTTAACACTCCGCTTCTAATGTTCTCCTTGATGTACCAGCATAATCCATTCATAGATATGGTTTGATATCTAGAACATCAAGTAAAGGTCGGACTTCGGGAGCTCAAGAATCCATAAGGAACAACTAGGGAGTAAATCCTACGAAATCCTTATGGGGAGGTGGCCAACTTCCTCAAACAAGATACTACAATAATGGTCTTACGGTTGGGTGTGTTGGCCACGACATCCACTATACCGGTTACGTTGAGACCAATATTATAGTTCTTGGGAAACGTTCCAACCATCATATCTGTCTAAGATTCAGATCTGGTTGGTGTTAGGATATTCCAGACTCATCAAGTCTAGGAAGGAAAATGAAAGTTTGCAACACAAATCGACGAGACAGCGTTGCAAGATTCTCGGGGAATGAACTGCGATAGCAAGCTCCAAAATATGAGCTGGTTCTGCTACATGTCAACACGTTGTCCGAGACAAGCATGACCACATAGTAGTCTTATAATAAAACACTACCGAGTTCAGGTGGGGAACCATCATTGAGGATATCAAAGTCCTTGTGCACTTATCGATGAACTTCTTATCCTTGAACAAATCAATCAGTGGCTTGGTGTGCTAGGAAACACATATAGAATGGAGGCGGCCAACCTATCAAACCATAGAGTACTTCGCACATGCGTGACTGACTTGGGATGATTCCAAAGGAAGCAAAAACAATCTTTCTCAAGCTCACGGCGGCAAGTGGCACCAGATGCACGTGAATGAGAGGAAGTCACTTCTTTCATCCAAACATATTCTTCACGAATGGGACATGAAGATAATGCTTATAAAAGTTTCCAACACTAGGTTGATGTCCAACATGAGTCATGGGGGAGACAAAATGCTGCTGATGGGCTCAATAGCAACTCATCGGAATTTCCATGGAGATGGAATTCCATAACTATGTGAACAAGGTGATAGTATTGGTCAGACCCAAAAGATATAATGGTGTATGCTCGAGGAAAATCCACGAGTAAGACAACATTACGAACATCATTGGTTCTGATTTGATTTGATGATAGCCCATACTCAAATCAAATGTTTGGGGTAAGACAATAAATCCAACAATTGACCACGAGGATCAATCAATGAAGATATCATCTTTCTTCGACACGCATACAAGATATCCCCTTTAAATGAACTAAATCGAACAAGCTTCTATCTTCCCACTCTCCAAGTTGTTGTTCAGCTTAACCAACTAGCTCAGGGGTACCCAATAAAGATTCTTGGAGAAGGGGTGGTTTACAGGAAAACCAACTTGATCAAGAACTCAACATAGCAGTCAGGTGACAACCTGGTGATACTTCCAAGAAGATACTCCGAAAATCACGAACCACCGGTATGTTACTAAGCTCGAGAACAATCTTGCTTCTCAGGGCAAGATGATATGATCAAGAAAAACGAGGATTTGAAATAATCCTAACTCATCAATCAAAGAGTGCACTAGGAAAATGGACTAGGAAGCACAATCTATCTTAGAATGATGATTCAATAACCAACACGCTAAGAGTGAGAATATTGTCCATTTACTACCAAGCAACTAGTTGCTAGGAGTATTGATTTCACACATCATGATTCACTTGTCGGCATTCCAGTTACAATAACACGGGAACCGAGGAATGAACAATGATGGCAAGAAGTATCACTGCATCAATAATTCACAAGAGCTGGTGCAATTCTCATGAAAATCCTGACATAAAGGGGGTAATACTCCAGGGTAGAACAGAATCAAAAGCTGGATTGGCATTTTGATCTGCGGAATACAACTACTTTGACCCAATCCCGGATATGGAAGAGGTACTGGAGTTTGTTTCTCCTAGTCATTCCACGATAGAATGGCTTGACGGACCACTAGGGTAATAGGCATCGACGAACGAATGCACGCATACTCTTGACTATCAATTGATAGACGAGGGTCGGAAGACAACTAAGATGGGACAACTCAAAAGAACATATGATTTTCTGAGTTGTGGATGCATGGACTAGCATGTCGAACCAAGTTCAACAGGTTTCTTCCGGATAACCCATGCAGAAGGTAGAACTGACAGATTCATATTATAGAATGGAGAACTCATCAAGAGCACTCTGGCTGTGGTATTTTGGTTCAAAGAACTTCTGCCTTAATGGTTCATGGTATTTGGAAGAAGGAAATACCACGGACCTCGAGGACTATCACAAAGGTTACTAATATCCTAAAGGAACTAGCAAACACTATCAACACGAGGTAAGTAGGGTGAATCTCGGGTTCAAAACCCAGAAGTGGAATACCTACATACTAAGTGGCATCACGGGATGCTTTCGAGACTGATGGCCAGAATCATCACACTGGGAACACAAAGCATGGCTAAATTACTAGGTGATACTCTAGACATCTAGGGTCATAATAATAGCTCCAACATATACGTCGAGGCAATAGAGTACCTCAACTCACCGTTTAGTGTGGTTAATCTGGCACAAAGGATCTTGAAATGGTAGGAAGGGATTTGCAAATGCATCAGACTATTTAGAGACCTGGGATGACTCGGACAGCATAACGGCTATAAATGCTCAAAATGATTTGAGACATCCTGCAAAAATGGTGGCATAACCACTCAGAAGCACAATATCAAGGTTCCGAGACCAACTATGAACACACGGAAGTAGTACAAACTGAACTGAGATTTGAACTATCAATTCTATAAGTCTATGGTTTAGTAACACGTCATCCTGATAGATAGATGAGAAGGCCTAGTTCTTAATCCCCGTAGAAGAGAAGAGGATGACTCAGATCAGAAGGCCATGAGGTATAAGGAGTAAAAAGAGCCTTACGTTCCCTTCCACAATCAATACCCTTACATAACTAAAGCATTTCTAGACACAACTTTGACCAGTTTGGCTTGGTAATCCTACAGGCAGTCAAGCTCTGATACCAAAGCTGTCAGGACCCCGACTCAATGCCACATAGATCTAGCATGTAACACCTCATATCACTTTGTGGCCTCACGCACGGTATCCCCACGGGTGTCGCCTTGCCATTGCCCGTGACCGTTTGCGCGTTTTGGCACACGTATATGATAGTGTCGCTAGCATCCATATGATAAGGAGCCCGGGCTGACATGGCTAGTCGTAAACCCAAAGTGGCACAAACTTACGAGGACAGCATCCATGACCCGACATCGAGCGTGTCGGTCATCGGTAGTGAATCCAGTCAGTAGCCTTTGGGCTAGCAGACTCCGGTGAACTGGGCAGTGGCGGCTAACAGACTCCGGTATTCATCGCGTGACATTTCCCGAAGGGACAGACACAGAACGAAGAAGGACACATGCCGCCAGCCTAAGTGTCCTGAGCAGTAGCAAGCTACCATGGCTCAGTGGAAGCACTAGGAGACATTTCCCGGTAAGAGAGGCTACTAAGGATAAACAACTAGATAGTCAGATCCCACACATACCAAGCATTTCAATAACATACACACAATATGCTCGATATGTGCAAATACAACATGGCATCACAACATGACTCTACAACTCAAGTATTTATTCAATAGGCTCCGAGGAGCGAGATATTACAAACATGGGTCTCATGACCCAACACTCGAAACATACAAGTCAAAGCACAAGCGAAGCTCAACATGTCCGAGTACGACATCTACAAATGAAAAAGGCCGAGAAGCCCGACTATCTACTAGATCTGCCGAGGGCACAAGATCGTAGCTGAGGTAACAAGCTAAGCGTCAAGTCCACACAGAACTACTAAGCGAGACCAAAGTCTCTCTGCAAAAACATAAAATAGGCAAGCGTGAGTACAAATGTACCCAAAGAAGACTTACATCGTAACTAACTACATATGCATCAAGATCAACAAAGGGTATGGTGGAGTTTGACTGCACAAGCCAGCTTTGACTCGGTGGCTATCCCGAACTCTGACGCAATGTAACTCTTTTGAGGTGGCGCTTTACGAGTCCACATATTCACCATATCAATACACCACTATGGATCCGTTCCGTCTCCCTACGAGAACGCCATCCATAGCACTCACGCTATCTTGCGCATTTTAGAGTATCCACTTTCACTTGTCTATGAACTATGCACAGCAACCCGTAAGTCCTTTTCATGGACACAGCTATTGAATTGATAATATTAACCCCGCAGGGTGTATTTCTTCACACACGCTCTCGCCACTTACCGCCATGTACACCTCGTATCTCGGCAACCTTCAAGCGAAGCTTTGGCGAGGAGTCGGCCACGACCGACTAACCACACAAGTCTCTCGTCCGTGTTTATCGCCTATTCGGGTTCCATCCGCAAGGAGATCCGGCGGGTGTCGCTCACGGACCCAAGCGATGTGAGCAGGGTTCCCAAGCCCACCTCGGCGGGTGGATCTACGCTTGGTACACCGTGCCACGGTGCCTAGTCTGTCCCAAGCCCACCTGTACCGGGTGCCACTTGGTAGACTACTAACACTACCTACAAACACCGTAAACTAGTTGCAACTCCTGGACAGAGATTAAGTTGATTAATAAGTCGAGAGAGCTTGGAGTGCCCGGAGCCCAATGTGTGGTAGTAACTGTTCATGGATCACAAACACAGAACTCAGTTCCTGAGGACGGCTGCAATGAGACAACCCACATGTACTCCTACATGGCCTCTCACCGCTACCTTTACCAAATCGTGTTCACACACTTAGCTCACACACAGTAGGACATGTTTACACACCTCCGATTCATTCCCAATGAATCAGACCTGACACAACTCTAAGCAATAGCAGGCATGACAAACAAGCATGAATGAGTAGGCACATCAGGGCTCAAACAACTCCTACTCATGCTAGTGGGTTTCATCTATTTACTGTGGCAATGACAGGTCATGCAGGGGATAAAGGGGTTCAGCTACCGCAGCACATAACAGTTGAAACGTTGTTGTCCTAATGTAGTAAAGAGAGCAGGAGCAAGAGAATGGGATTGTATCGGAATGAACAAGGGGGTTTTGCTTGCCTGGCACTTAAAAAGATAATATAGTTCTTCATCGGTGTCATCGAACTCATCGTCGGTACCACGTCTACTGAGGGAGAATAATTACCGGCAACAGAGAGGGAACACAATCAATGCAATGCAACAATATGATGCATGATCATGACATGGCAACATGAATGTGTTTGACCTAATGCAACTAAGAACAGAAAGGTTTGAGCTAATTTAAACCAAGGGTTCAAATTCAAACTCAGGTTATGAGTTTATAATGTGCATTATCATGTTTTGGTATGAACAGCAAGGTTAAGTTGATTTATCATGCATGAAACCAGTACCAATGGAAAGATTGGATTTTTCTGATAATTTTTCATATATAAATTATTTCATTTGAAGTTACGGTTGAATTTCTATGAATTTTTTTAAGTTTAAATCATTTTCTGGATTTTCCTGGTTGTTTAGAAATAAAACAAATCCAGAAAATGACTTATTGCGTCAGCATGACGTAGTTGTGACATAAGCAGGTCAATGGAGCTGGTCCAGGTCAACCCTGACCAGCGGGACCCACGTGTCATAGACACAGTGTTTAACAGAAATTAAACTAATCCTAATCTGAAGTCATTAGCAGGTGCGGGCCCACAGTCAGTGACACAGAGAGGTCATTAGCTCTAATTAAAACACGGTTAGGCCGGCTTAAGCCGCCGGTGAGGTCAGCGACGGCGGAACAGCTCGGGTTTCGCCCTCCGGCAACCAAACGCCGTGCGGAGAGGCTCTGTGGGTTCCTGGCGCTCGCGCGCATCTAAAGGTGCAGGCGATGCGACCTAAAGTGGCCAGAAATGGCGCCGGCGGTGAGATATGCGGCGGCCGGAGCTACGGGGTAGTGCGGGCATGGGCTGCAGCTCGCGTTCGAGTGAACGGAGAGCACAGACGGTAGCTACGGGGCAGCAGAAGCTCGACCACGTTCTCAGACGTGACGTTGGCCCACCGTAACGACGACGGCGGCAACCGCGGCCACCGGAGCTTACGGCAGGACGGCGAGGTCAGCTAGCAGACAAGCGCGACTAGGGAAGTAGGGGGGAAACAAAGACGAAGCTCACTGGGGGTCGATGCGCAGATCAGTGGGCTCGGGGAGGCATCGGAGTCGGCGAATCGACAGACGGCGTCCGGCGGCCGTGCGTGGAGAAGACGGGTCGCTGGCGAGGCAGCAGGGCATCCGACGACGCGTGTCTCAACGGATAGGTAGCAGGGAACTAGGCGAAGCCGATGGACTCTCTAGCAGGGCGAAACGACGGCGGTGGCTGCGGTGGTAGTGGACGGCGGCGGCGGCCATGCTCAGTGGCTGCGCGTGAAAGAGTAGAGGCGGGGGAGAGCGCCCAAGGGAGAGAGAGGATGATGACCAGGGCGTCGCGCTGGCGTGGAGAGAAAGCCCGAGGCCTTGCCACCGCGAAGCAGGAGGTGGCGCTCGGTCACGCGAGCGCTGGCTTGCCAGTAGGCGCAAGGTTGGAGACAACCTTGCCCCTGGTGGGCTGGACTGCAGCTGGGCCAGAACAGTGTTGGGCTACAGGTAGGCCAGGTGAGTTTCTGCTCTCCTTTTTTTGTTCTGTTTTCTTTTATTAATATCTTTTGCCATTGTTTTGAATTTAAACAAATTCAAACAATGTCAAAAACTCCTCTGAATATTTTTATTTTGCTATATGGACTTTTCCAAAAGCTCATAAAACATATCAGGGGTATTTGAAATTATATTCTAATTGTATGAATATAATTCAAATTCAAGTAGCTATTAATTTAAATTCAAAGTCCCAAAAATAAATCCTTTTAAAATGTCATTATTTTTGGTTTGGATCAAAACCCTTGCCAAAAATATTAAACATCTATGAAGAGCATTTTGGAAACAATGAATGAGATTTTAGGGTTTTTGCCCTACTTTTATTTAAATTCTGAGGCTTACAAAATTCCTCAATTCAAGTTTCAGAAATTTAAACACGATGCAAGCAAGATACAAACACTAGGCAGCACCAGAAGCTAGGGATGTGACAAAAGGGCTACGTTTGGGTGGACTCCGACAAAGTTTTCGCAGAGATGTGCGAAAACTGCCATGGTCAGAACAGCATTGGGGGTGAAGTCAAGGAGGTGGAACCCGTAGGTGTTCATGATGTCGCAGAAGAACTCAGAGAAGGGCGGGCAGAGCCCGCAGTAGAAGAACAGTGCGAAGAAGGGGTATCCGTTTGGAGCCCGTTTCGAAGCGGCGGCGGAGAGTACCTTCGTGCGCGGATGCGCTCGCGTCTCCGTCGACCAGAAGAGGTAGTACCACTCCCGCAGCTCCTTCACGGTGAGCTCGGGGGAGGGGGGAGTTGCCCACTCCTTTCGGAGCGCCTCGAGCCGTAGCGCCTCGGCCGACTTCACGCCCTTCCCAGCTTTCAGAGCCATGGCGGAGGTGGTGAGGGAGATCGACGGCGTAGGTGGCGACGGCGACGATGGGGGGCAGAGCGCTGCTCTCTTTCGGCTTTGGAAGAAGGGGGAGCGGCGGAGATCTCTGAGATTGGAACAGCAACTGGCGAGATGGGGGAACTGCCCCTGTTTCCCCTGCTTATAAAGAGGAGGAGGCGAACGTTACGCTTTTTCCGAATAAAGAACCACCCACGATCTCTCCCACGACGCCGCATTCGACGCGTGCCGTTAAGGGAGAGGGGTGGATACGGAGTGAGATACGGTGTGACCCAGGCGCTGCGTTCACAGCCTGTTTGGGCTGGCCCAACAGCTTCAAGACCGTGTGTGGCCTGACCGGGGCTCTGTCGGTGTACTAAAGTAGGGGTACCTTAGTATCCCGGTTGTGCACGGCAACAGAAGACACCAGCGGCAAGGCTTGCCGGGTGACCGCCAAGGCCCTCCGTGGTTCCTTTGGAGCCATTCAAGAACAAAGTGTTCGAGACAAGAAGGCAAGGCCCCGGCAAGAGGAGCTTGCCGGGAAGACCAAGGCATCTCAAGGAACTTGCCGCGATGCGCCGCGCGTCCCGGCAAGGCAAGGCCCCGGCAAGAGGAGCTTGCCAGGAAGGCCAACCAAGGCATCTCAAGGAACTTGCCGCGACGCGCCGCGCGTCCCGGCAAGGCCCGGTGAGCGACAAGCTTCCGGACGCGACAAGACAACGACCGCGGCAAGGCGCTTGCCGCGGCAAAGCTACCACTTTGCACCCGCGCTCCAACACATCCACCAACGTGTCGCCCTGGGGCCTTTCCAGGCGCACGTGGCAGGAAGCTGTGCAGCTAGCGGTGCGAGGTGGCAAGCGGAGATGACAAGATGGCCATCATGGCAAGCGGTGGCACCCCTAACGGTCACTTTTCTGCACTATTGGGGCGATGCAGACGGGCATTTAATGCCTTTGTCCCCTACCGTCAGGGTTAGGTATGATACACTGTACAAGTAGGTGTACCAACCGCACCTGTTTTCCATTTTTACCCTTGCATGCGTTGCCACCTGTTGGTGACCCCTTGAGCATATAAAAGGAGGCCCATGCACAACGTAGAGGGGGGGTTCGAAACCAGAAAGCACTCATGCTCGGTCTCGTTTGCAGAGGAGATATACTGTAGCATCTAGCGCTCCCGAGCAAGAACATAATACAATCAGACAAGCAGCAGTAGGAGTATTATCTCTCCGGAGAGCTCCGAAGCTGGGTAAAACCGCTCGTGTGCTTCGCCTCGATCCGCTCTTCGTGCGATCTCCGCCCCCCGCCGGACCGAAAGGGGCCCTGTCCCATAGGTGTTCGTTTCCCACGACAGCCATGGAGTACGACCATTGGCAGGTCCACTACCACGGCGCGGCGGCTAGGATCAATTTCCCCTTCGGCACACGTCCGGTCGACCTCGTTCCGCCGGAGCCAGGGTGGTGACCGCGAGGCATGGGAGCGCCTCGAGGCCGAGGCCGCTGATGAGGCCTACAAGCAAGAGCTTCGCTGGCAGCACCCGGAGCTCGTGGAGGCCTAGCGAGCGATATTTGTCGGCGTGGAGGGTGGCGAGGTTATCGCGCTCTCCTCCGATGATGAGGTCTAAGGCGGTGAGGACGGCGGCGTGGAGGGCGGTGACGTTATCGTGCTCTCCTTCGATGATGAGGTCGAAGGCGGCGGCAACGGCGGCGCGGAGGGCGTCGAGGTTGGCCCCGAGGATGTGGAGATCGGCGTCGACAAGTGGAGGAGTGCCTTCCCCAACGATCCCGACGACAGTATCAGCCCGAACCCGGCTTGCGGCACACCGTACATGACGAGGAAGGATTGGCTCGACCTCTACTTCGACCGAAAGTAGTTTAGCTTAGTTTAAATTTCTGTTTTATGTTCGGTTATGCAAAACTATCTATGTTTATGTTTGAATGCATGCTACTTTCGGCTGAACCTACTTTGAACTTGATCAAATTGAAGTTTACAACCTTAGGCCCTGTTTGGATCAATGTTTCTCTTTTGAATACACTTGTAAAAAGTACACACCTTCACCTGTCGTTTCAATTCTGGATGGAATTTGCACAGCGGCCAGTAACTTACAGGTGTAAGTTATACAACTCCGTATATAGATACAACCATTCCAAGAATGGCCTTAAGTTTAGGGGATCGACTAGAAAAGGCCAAAAATTGCTGGAGTATATATATATCCACTAAGGGTTTTAGTCCTTTAACTTTTTGAGGATCGCCTAGAGATGCCCTTATGACTTGTTTATTTCAATTCTTCACAATGTGATGCTCTATATGTGCAACTATTTGCCGTGCAGTTCAATTTCATCAATAACAGTTTCAACAATACCACTATGAATCACGATATTTGGTTGTTGTTAAGGATATTGCAGTTAACATGCCTTTTCGTTTTTTTAACAATAACTAGTGTACTGTAGACCTACACAATACCAGTTTGAATGACTATTTGCTTGTTTTTAAATGTTATTATGCCTGATGCAGTTAACACACATTTCCACTTCTTGTTTTGCTTAACTAGCGTGCTTAAGCCTGCACACTGAAGCTATCATTTGTAGATTATGTTGTCTACCACGGATATATTTTGTTGATGTTTAGACTGTTGTGCTTAACATGCCTTCATATGTACTCATGCAGGACAATATTGAGAATAGTGTTGTTTTCCATCGAGGTTAGTTTCATCGCACTACTTATATGTACTCACTTTTCAGGATATCAGTAGCTGGTACCATATAGCCTGGGGCTGAAAAGGGATTAATCGTTGAATCAGACATTTCACAGAATATATCTGTAACCCATTTATCAGTAGGTTAACTAGGGCCATATTTAATATATCTGAGGCTAAATAGCAACATGTATTGTACTGAATGACTAAATATGCAATCCCAGGCTACATAGCAACAAGGAACAGTGTTACCTTAATGTTCTGATGATGTCTAGATATACATGTAATAAAATCTTATATAATGGGATGGAGGGAGTGTTGTAGTACATCATTTTTCAATTGTTGTTTAGCTTCTAATATTTAACTTGGTGCCTTTAGGTACATATATCATTGCCAAAGATCCACACTTCGACCCTTTCTGCGAATGGGGCAATGAGATATTCATGAACCAGCATCAAGTGAGGAAACTGATAAAGATTGTTATTAAAATGGGTCAAAATATGTCAATGGAACTATTTGTTTACACTTTATGCAAGACAACAGTGAACTGCAGGATGGTAAGTAAGAACCATGTAGCCTTATTTTTACTGCCCATAATGAGTTGTGTTAGATGACAATATCTAAATCTTTTTTCTTTTGTAGTGGATGCTGAAGTAGTTTACTCAAGATTACCTCTCAAACTACATGATTGGTGGCCGACAATCACAAGGGGTTGGACTAGAGTCCTGCATGCCTTCTGCATCCAGGAGAGCACAATAGGGCCATTCC
Organism: Aegilops speltoides; assembly: GCA_021437245.1. Taxonomy (NCBI): domain Eukaryota; kingdom Viridiplantae; phylum Streptophyta; class Magnoliopsida; order Poales; family Poaceae; genus Aegilops; species Aegilops speltoides. Next base: position 167,770,740 of record CM038147.1, on the reverse strand, counting down.
GCTTCACCTTGTTCAGCAACCGGAATGTCTGTCGCCTCTTTCTTTACCATTTGTAATAGTACAAGTATAGAACCCTGGTTCATCATTCTTTATTTGGTGCTTATGTAATTCTTAAACATATGTACCTATGAATCGAATAATGCATTGGTTGTTTGAACCTAATTGATATGAATAAAGTTATAGCCTACTTTCAAGTTTAAATTAGGTACAATTTTAAATAGGAGCAATTAAATTAGGGCGAAATTACGTTGTGCAAGTCATTACGGCACACATGGTTGGTAAAACACAAACGTTTGCGATATACACCACAATTCGAGACAGTTCACATTGAGGAAACGTGTGCAAGCATGCACACAGTTGCGGTTTGCAAAGCGTGTATGATGTCAGACTATCACATACAGTGCGGGAAAACTAAATGTGTGTGATTGTCTACCTATCGTACACAGTTTATAATCATGCACTATTGGTGATGTGCCAGGCATTGTAAATCCCCCATGCCTGGAATCTGCCTGGAAAGCTCCCGTGCCTGGAATTTGCCTGGTTTTAGGTAAAACAACAAAACTCCGACTGCGATGGCAGTGCGAGCACAAATGAGTAGCAAGGATGAAGCGTTTGGGATATTCGAGATATCGGAAACAGTTATATAGGGACAACTATATGCATCAAGGCTCCCTATCCCCAATGGTTTTTGGGTCGTGTGGGAAGGACCCCCCCTATCGCCCACACTCACTTGGCGACGGTTCCAAATGCCATCATGGAAAGGGGTTAAAAACCGTTTGTATAGCACCGACGCGTACCACTGCGACACCCTGATAGTAGATGCGTGTATCTATTCTCAGGCCACGACCGGATGGGCAATCCGTACAACTAAAACCAGTCCTCGAGTTTCCCCGTGGAGGTGCTGCAAGGGGCTCTAGTTTGGGACCAACACCATCAGCACTGACCTCCCTGTATTATGTTGAAAGAATCCTCTGGGACGCGACCCCCTATGCCAATTAATTAATTATCAGGTTTATTATGTTTGGCAAATGTTAAAACCAATGTTGGGTTTTGCTAGAAGAGTTTTATTCAAAGCGAACTGTCAAGGGGGCCCCATAAACCCCAACTATGACCGGTATGACAGAAACTAGGGCGGCATGAGTGGAACAAAACAACAGGCAAAAGGCCAAGCCTTCCACGCATTTCCAAGTATATATGTGCATTAATTAAATAAGAGGGGCTGAGCAAAGCGGTAACATAGCCAAACAACGATTTGCTAGGATGGTGGAAAAGGGTTAGAGGCTTGACATGGCAATTTAGGAGGCTTGATAAACAAGTGGTAGGTAGTGCGACATAGCGATAGGATCGAGACAACTAGCAAAGCAAAGATAGTAGTGAGATCCAAGGTGACGGTCATCTTGCTGAAATCCCGCTAGCAAGAAGACCGAATCCATGAACGGATGTAGTCGAACCAAGCGTAGACGAACGAATCCTCACAATCGCAACGAAACAGGAACTATCGAGAAGAAGCATACCCGGAAAGAAGCAAAGAACATGGTAAACACATAAGCATAAACATGACATGTTGCTCAACCAAGTATGATGCATGACAAGTGTACATGATGCTTCTCATGGCAAGAGATGATGCATACAAGAACATCACATCAAAACAAGTTTAAATGAGGCCGGAAATAATACATAACAATTCCAGAAAGTCCCCATATGCAAAATTTGAAATTGGTACTGATCTGAACAAAACATTAAGTTAAAGTTGTTAAAAAGCAAGTTAAAGTGCACCAAGATGATCTATGCGTCTTGAAGGAAATATGCCTTAGAGGCAATAATAAAGTTGTTATTTATATTCCTTATATCATGATAAATGTTTATTATTCATTCTAGAATTGTATTAACCGGAAACTTAGTACATGTGTGAATACATAGACAAAACATAGTGTCCCTAGTATGCCTCTACTTGGCTAGCTCGTTAATCAAAGATGGTTAAGTTTCCTGACCATAGACATGTGTTGTCATTTGATGAACGGGATCACATCATTAGAGAATGATGTGATGGACAATACCCATCTGTTAGCTTAGCATAAATGATTGTTTAGTTTTATTGCTATTGCTTTCATCATGACTTATACATGTTCCTATGAATATGAGATTATGCAACTCCTGAATACAGGAGGAACACTTAGTGTGCTATCAAACGTCACAACGTAACTAGATGATTACAAAAATGCTCTATAGGTGTCTCCGATGGTATTTTTGAGTTGGCATAGATCAAGATTAGGATTTGTCACTCTGATTGTCGGAGAGGTATCTCCGGGCCCTCTCGGTAATGCACATCACTATAAGCCTTGCAAGCAATGTGACTAATGAGTTAGTTGCAGGATGATGCATTACAGAACGAATAAAGAGACTTGCAGGTAACGAGATTGAACTAGGTATGATGATACCGACGATCAAATCTCGGGCAAGTAACATACCGATGACAAAGGGAACAATGTATGTTGTTATGCGGTTTGACCGATAAAGATCTTCATAGAATATGTGGGAGCCAATATGAGCATCCAGGTTCCGCTATTGGTTACTGACCAGAGAGGTGTCTAAATCATGTCTACATAGTTCTCGAACCCGCAGGGTCCGCACGCTTAACGTTCGATGACGATTGGTATTATGAGTTTATGTGATTTGATGAATCGAAGGTTGTTCGGAGTCCCGGATGAGATCACAGACATGACGAGGAGTCTCCAAATGGTCGAGACATAAAGATTGATATATTGGACCATGTTGTTTAGACACCGGAAGTGTTCCGACGAGTTTCGGATAAAACCAGAGTGCCGGAGGGTTACCGGAACCCCCCTCCCCCCCGGGGGGGAGTTATGGGCCTTAATGGGCCTTAGGGGAGAGAGAGGGCAGAAGCCAAGAGGTGCCCCCCGCAAGGGGAGTCCGAATAGGACTACGGGAAGGGGCACATCCCCTCTTTCCCTCCCTCTCTCCTTCCTTCTCCTACTGGAACTAGGAAAGGGGGAAACCTACTCCTGCTAGGAGTAGGATTCCTACCCCCTTAGCGTGCCCCTTGTGGTCAGCTGGCCTCCTCCTCCCCTCCTTTATATACGGGGGAGGGAGGCACCCCATAGACACACAAGTTGATCTTTAACCGTGTGCGTTGCCCCCCTCACAGTTTTCCACCTCGGTCATATTGTCGTAGTTCTTAGGCGAAGCCCTGCGTCGGTAACTTCATCATCACCATCAAAACGCCATCATGCTGACGGAACTGACCCTCGGCCTCAGCTGGATCAAGAGTACGAGGGATGTCACCGAGATGGACGTGTGCAGATAGCGAAGGTGTCATGTGTTCGGAACTTGATCGGTTGGATCGCAGAGACGTTCGACTAAATCAACTGCGTTACTAAACGCTTCCGCTTTCGGTCTACGAGGGTACGTGGACACACTCTCCCCGCTCGTTGATATGCTTCTCGTAGATAGATCTTTCATGATCGTAGGAATTTTTTTGAAATACTACGTCCCCAACACATCTTTCTAGTCAAGTTACATATAAAGTTCATTTAATCCGGAGCTACGGCCTAGAAGATATGAGCAAAACAAGTTAGACATGGCATTGATGCAAAATGCATTCAAACATCAAGCAAATACACTCAAAACATAGATGCAACATGATATGATGAAACTATATGCAAAACCAAGCAAGTTTCATATAGAGCATGCTCCAAATGGAGCCACGGTTCAACACATACACATGAAACAAGTTATACAACAATTAGCCCAAAACAGCAACTAGGCACTTTGCGACCATCAAAACAACATGCTACAGGAACTATATGGGCACAAAAATGTCATGCACTTAAAGTAAAGATTACATTCTTCAATGGTCATCAAGGTTCAGGTTCATATGCATCAAGATTAATCCAACATGATCAAAGCAGAAGGCAACTTTATAACACATATCGGGACTTAGTGCAAAGCAGGGCATACATGTGAGCAGAAATAACATGTTGACATGTTGGAGGCAAGGAAGAATGATGCTACATTGCAAGATCATGGCAAACAAAAGCATGGAAGTAAAGTACAGGTTATACATGGCAAAACATGATTACTACGAATCTCCATATAACCTCTAGATCAATGGCATTCATCAAGACAAGATTGCAAGTCATAACAGATTCTCAAACTTTGAGACAACAAAAGTATATATGCTACAGGAACATTTCATGGTATCCAGGGGCATGGCAAGCATGTCCATGTCAAACACTACAAGACATGATCACTGAGATACTGCTAAAACCACAACAACATGTTTAAAACATCATGGCAAGATTGCAAATGATAAAAGTTTCATATACTTACTGAAATTAATGGACAAGGCAGAAACAACGATAAGTAGGCATGTTTACAAGCTTGTGCAACTCATTTCCAAGCATATCATGGCATGTGAAGACAACCAACAGCAAGATGGAATGTTTGTGCAACTCCTCATGTCAAGAACATGGTCATAGGATGCATACAACACTAGCTATTCACATGGCAAAATGAACTTACTGATAACAGACAGACATAAACATTATTTAGCAATTTGAGAGCATGGCAATGACAAGATACAGTAGGACATAGTTGCAAACAAGGGCATGGATGGATAGCGCATGACAGGAGCTACGAAACATCCTTACTTAGTATCTCCCAAATATGCATGTATTCACTAGTAGCATCAAGTTAACATGGCAACATAATGTAGCATCAAGTTAAATTGTGTTTGAAATCAGAAACAACAAGTACCCCACTTTGCAAGCTTGTGCTAGTCACCACAGGGCATATCAAAATACATGGATTGCACCAATGCAAAGATGGCATGATTATACTCCTAAAACATGTTGGCATGATGCTCAAAAGAAAATCACACAAAATGCTATAAAAAGACAAATAGGCAAGTTACAACAATCTTCAGTAGGTTATATCATTTAGCACTTCTGCAATGAGGATTAATGCATCAATATTAACAGTAAAATGAATGCAAACCATACTGCCATGTAGAGAATTCAGAGATGAACACTTTGACATATCATATGTGCAAATTGGAGCAATGAGCACGGAGTTACGGCATGAAGAAGATGCACACATAAGATGGAAACACAGGGACTTGGACGAAATTCGACCTCACGGAATCGGGACGGAGCGGTACGAGACGATGCGGGGCATTTGGTTGGAGCTCCGGCGAGCTCTGGCAACTCCGGCGAGGAGCAGAACGACGGGGAGGCACGGGGGAGGCGGTTGAAGGCCCGACCGGTGACGTCGACGGTGGCGTGCCGCGGATCCGGCGAGGGTGCGGCGCCCAGTGACGGCGTGCGGTGCGGTCGGCGGCGGGGACGCGTTCCGCAGTGAGTGGCGATCGGCCCACGGACGAGCGAGCACGGGCGGCGGTGGATCGCGGTGGCGATGGCGGCGATTTGAGTGGAGGGCCCGACCCGGGCCGCGCCTCGGCGCGGGTGGAGTAGGCCGGCGGGACAACATGTCGCGCTCTGGTTCGTTCGGGCCGGCGGCTGGACGCGTCCGGCACGCGGCGGACGTGTCCGGCGCGGAGGAAGATGGTTGGAGGCTAGGGTTTTCTCGCAAATATCGGAGGGGGATGTGTTTATATAGGCAGAGGGAGCTAGGAGAGGGCTATTTGGGTGCGATTTTCGCCCACATGATCGTGATCCAATGGCGAAGAGTATGGAGGGGATTTAGATGGGCTAGTGGGCTGTTGAGGATGGGTGTTGGGCTGGAGAGAGAAGGAGGGCTTCGGTTAACGTAGTTAACCGTTGGCGTATCAAACGACCTCCAAATGGAACGAAATTTGATAGGCGGCCTACCGGTGATGTACCAAGGCCACTCGACAAATTTCGGCCCATTCCGAGAACGTTTTTCTCCCGCTCACGAAACGAGATCTGGAAGGTGCCGTGGGTGCATGAGAGAGTGTCGGATGTCGAAACGGACAATGGAGAAAGTGACCGGATGCAAGTTTTGAAAAACATGCAGATGAAATGCACATGATGACATAGCAAAGAGCAACACGCAAGCGAATGACATGGCAACGACGGTGAATAACTGGAAGACACCTGACGCATCGGACTCGGGGCATTACGTCCACCATGAACATGCCACCGCGAAGAGATGAAGCCGCATATGACGAACCGTGTGCTCCAAGGCGGTGCCCTTCAAAAAGGTAACAACACCAATGTGCCCCACCGCCCGACCCGTCGATCAGAGTTTCCTCTGGAGCAACACGATGGCCGATGAGAGCCGCGACGATGCCTTCAAGAAGGGTACGCGCTACGCCACCATCGGTCCATCCATACCCGACTGGAGGGTGTATTTTGCTGCTAGACCAAGCAAAATCTGCCTATCTCAATACAAACTACAGAAAAAGGGCATGGAAAATGCATAAAAAAAATTAGCATCACGAAAATACAATAGCAAACGCTCCACTAAAAGGACAAAAGGTCGAGCGGGAGCAGCGATCTGACAAGGGCATCGTGCTCCTGGGCGTTCCGCTTGGCCGCCGCGCGAGCACCACTGCTCGCCAACCGCAGCACTACGAGTCCCGTACGCTGCGATAGTCTCCTTCCCCTCATGGCCGCTACTTCCCCACATGGCCGCTACTTCCCCTCATGGGTCACGATGCCGACCTTGACGACCAGCTCGTCGGCGCCAAGCGCGGCGGCGGAGTCCTCGACTGGTGCAGCAGCCACGCGGCGATCCCGGCGAACTCCGCTGGCCAGACCGCGCACCCCACGAACCCACGCGCTGATTCCGCCGATATTCGCGCGATGGCGGCCGCCGCAGCAACCAGGGGCAATCCGGCTCGCAGCCAAAGCTGCTCGCTGTCATGGTCGACGGCATCGCGAATCTAGCCGTCGTCTTTGCTACTCTGCAGACCACAACGCGCACCCCACGAGCCCACGTGCTGGTGCCGCCGAGATGCGCGCGATGGACGCCGCCGCAGCAACCAGGGGGCCTCCGCGCCCGCCGCCATGGTCGTCGTCACCCCGCTTCTCGTCGTCTCTCTCCCTCTCACTGTAAAAGGGTAAGGGCGAAATGTCATCTCGCGGTCGAGTGGGTGAGAGTCGTTCGGGGTTACACAAAAAATGTTCGGGCGCTTGGCTTAGGCAGCGAACGTGTACATGAGCGTGACGTGGCAAACAACTTGCACCAAGAGCTGTAATGCGCGATCGGACAGCAGACGAGGCGTTCGCTGGATTTTCCCCCGAGGGAATGTCAGCCAGATGGCATTTCTCTAAATCTTACGCCCATCATATCCTATATCTTTTTGAAGATTTGATTCGAGTATGGATAGAGAAAGCTAAAGAAAAAATTGATTTGGTTGAGTTTTGTAAGGTAGTATGATTTTGGAATGTGTAAGGGAAGGCAAAGAAAGCTTGGATTGGATTAATGCAGGACACGCGGGGGAGGGGGGGTTGAATTGCTTACCAGAAGTATGTCATGTGGTAAGAGAGAGAGTTGAACATATAAACCTACAATCCCCGACTCATAGAGATCTTTTAATAATTATATTTAGTTATTTTGTCAAATAATTACATGTGTTCTTCATTGTATGAGCCAAACAAAAATCTCACATTAGTTTCTATGACCTACGCTACGCTTTTAACCAATGATCATTATTGTTGATACATAGCAATCAACCAAGGACACATCACTCTCTTCAAATGCAGAAGTGTCCTGCTCCTCCGGGGTGAACAGTAAATTCAAAAAAAAAGTTTTCAAATTTTTGTGTGATAAATTTTAAAAAGTGTTTTAAGAGCCTGCAAATTTTCACTTTTTTCTCGAATACGCATAGAGCGTATCATTTCATTGATAGTGAGAGGAGTTTACATGTGCTTGGCCAAGCTACACACTCGTGGCCAGACCTACGCAAAGTTACAGTTACAAGGTTCGATCAAGGTGGTTCAAATACAAAGGAGCGCAGTCCTTTTGCGCCAGCCGTGGCCCACATTGCTGCCTCGGCCAGAGCGGCTCGAGAGGCCTCGGTCACTGACGGGCGGATACCGTCGAAGGTGCAAGCATTTCTATGCTTCCAGAGGGTCCAGGCGACGATGATCACAAGGGAGGCCGTGCCCTTACGAAGAGAAGCTGGGGCAGATGACGTGGATGCCTACCACCAGTCGAAGAAGGGCTCGTGGCCGAGGGGAATGCTACTGGTGAGTCGTAGCCTGGAGAATACATCGTGCCACACCATGCGAGAGAAGGAGCAACCGATCAAGAGGTGATGCATAGATTCAGTGGCCTGGTCGCAGAATGCGCAGGCGCTGCTGTGTGGCAGTCCGTGGCGCGCGAGCCGCTCGTTCGTCCAGCATCGGTCCTGCAGGGCCAGCCATATGAAGAACTTGACGCTAAGGGGGGCCCAAGTCTTCCAGGTGAGCTTGGCATGTGGGGATGAGGTGGAGCCGAGGAAGAGAGCGTCGTAGTAGGTTTTTCCAGAGTATGTGCCATTAGCTGTTCATCGCCACCGAAGAGTGTCGGGCTGCCCGGAGGTTGATATTGGGAGTAGACGCCTCCATAGCTCAATGTACTGAACCGTCGCCGGGGGCCCAAGGCGTCAGCGATGTCCTGAACCCAAGCCCGGTCCTGTAGTTCGTCGGCCACGAGGCGACACTGGCGGCGTCGCTTGGGCACCATAGCGAAGATAGCTGGTGCGATCTTGGCGATGGACTGGCCATGATCCCAATGGTCAGTCCAGAATTTGCAAGTGCGCCCATCGTCAAGTTCCCATCGGGTGGAAGCACGGAAGATGGCAAGCGTCTCGGAGTCGGCAGGGGGAGGAAGATGGCTCCAGGGGCGCGTCCGGTACGTGTCCTGGAGCCAGAGCCAGCGAGTGCTTAGGGAGAGCCCAGTGCGGCGCAGGTCGCGGATGCCAAGTCCGCCGAGCTGCAGCGGCATGCAGACGCGGCGCCAGTTAACCGCGTAGTGACCAGAGGCGGAATCTTTCCTGCTGTGCCACAAGAACTCACGGATGAGGCGGTTGACCAACTTGAGCACGTGGGCGTTGAGGGCAATAGCCGCGAGCAGGTGCCCGGGCATGGCGCAAAGCGCATGCCGGACCAGGGCGAGCCACTCACCGCGGGATAGCAAGGATGCCCTCCAGGTGGACAACTTCTTGCGCATCTTGTCCACCAACGGCATGAGGTGCGAGGAGTGGATCCGTCGGACCGATAGCGGCAGTCCTAGGTAGGTGATAGGGAAATGCTTGACCGGGCAGTCCAGCTCAAGCCCTATAGTCGCCTCGTCAGCAGGAGAGCATTGGATGGGAGTTGCAGAGCACTTGTCGAAGTTGGTGCGTAGGCCGGAGGCTCCTCCAAACACGGACAACAGCTCCCTGAGCGCGGCGAGGTCATGCCGGTCCGGGTGACAGAAGACCACCATGTCGTCAGCGTAGAGGGATATACTCGAGGCCATGTGGTTGGGAGTGAGCCGGTGAAGAATTTTCACTTAGAAATGACATTCGTGGAGGTTGCAGTATAAAAACAACATCAACACTTCAAAATGCGTTTAAAAATGGCATTTTTAGAGCTTCGATTTCTTTTTGCCATCACTTTCAGAAATGTGATTTCATGATGAAATTTTGCAAGCACTTCGAAATTTTGTCAATGTTTCGCATAAAAAAAATCAGGATTTTTGATTTTTTTTTTTCAGTTTCTTACAATTTTACAGTTCATGCAAATTTTGAGAGCTCCGAATAGGTGCGTCTAAATGCGCTACATTTTGAGAGCTGCTCGACTCCCCAATGCCGCTGCCTACCCGGTGGATGTTCTGTAAGTAATGCGACTGCCACGCATGATGCTCTGTCTGGGCCATGTCGTCCGAACACGCAGTGGCAACCGTTGGCTGTGCCAACTGATGGCACAGATCTTGTGGGACATCTCCTTCAAGTTTCTTTACAATTTCTGACATCGAAGGGCGGCGATCAGCTTCATCTTGGGTGCAGAGTTGTGATATATTGATAAGGTTTACCACCTCTTCAGGCTGATATGCATGGTCCAAATTGGAGTCCACAATTTTTTCCTGTCGGCCTTCTCGTATCAAATGATTCAGCTTCACATTAATGAATCGGTCAATACCATAAGAGTTGAAGCTTTATATACCATGAAAAGAAAATCATCCGTCGTAACACTGTTAATAATTACACTTCAGGGGTCCATGTCAGCATACCTCTTTTCAAAAGTAAAAAATAAAGGTAATATTATCTTTTACTATTAATAAGTGGGGATCCAGCTCTATATACCCGTACGTCCGGCCATATACTAACCAACAGGTACTTTTACGCCTTATATATATACACACTAAAAAAGAAACTCGTATGCCGTCACCCCTTAGAACGAACAAAAAACGCTCGCCCTCACCCCTTAGAGTCATCAGAGTTGGGAGGAGGAGCACCATCCAGCGATACTCCGTTGGCGGAAACTTAGATCTATCTCTCCTCAATCTGATCCAGTACATAATTGCCTATGTCTAAGTCTATGTAAACTAGATTGAAGTTGCGTACATCAATTAATGAATATTGATTATTTCCAATTAAACCATCATTCCCTCTCATCTTTTTTCTTTCTTTTTTGCGTTCAATCATACCCTCTTGTCTGAAGAGGTATGTTTTACTCTCTTACATTGATTTAATTAGAGGGGTTGTACTGAAGCAGAACCTACTTCATTGTTATGTGCACACAAAATCCCACGCTAATTTGTGCGTCATCTATTTTTAAATATAAAGTACATGTCGTCACAGAAATCATGCGGTCAAACCTCTATAAATTTGACTATTAAAATATCAAAACCTCTTCATATTGTTAAGGTGAAAATAATTTATTTAGATGTGTGAAGAAAACTAAATCCAGTTTTCTAAAAATATTTTGTAGGAACATACAAATTTGAAAAGCAAACTATGCGTGTTCACCAATGTAGGGAGTAAAAATAGAAAATATGGAACAATTATCTTGTGAACAACAACTAAGAATTGGTTTCAGCAACATTCTGTATGTGACCAAATTTTAAATTGTGAACATATCATTTTAATAGAGTTTTCTCTAACCTCTACAAGTTTCAAAATATCTCACTCATTTTTCTAGGTGACCTTTTTCACAAAGAGAGCACTACTTCAGATGTTCTGGAAGGCACATAAGTAGATAATATCATTCTAACAAATAAAGTGGTAGAACTCGACGATGACACAGGGCCCAACAAGGTCTCAGGTTGTATGGGTGCTCGATGGGAGGTCGTGTGGCCTCCCGGAGTTAGGGATTGGTAACAACAAGTAGACTGGGACTCAGATGAGCCTTTGCGTAATCATAAAGATGTTGCCTTGTGACCAGAGGTCACAGGTTCGAGTCCTGAAAACAGCCTCTTACGGAAATGTAGGGTAAGATTGCGTACTATATATAGACCCAAAGTGGTCGGACCCGGGCCTTGCACAAGCGGGAGCTACGTGCACCGGGCTGCCCTTTTTTTACTAGAAAAAATAATTATTATTATTCTACTGAAATCAATTGAAATTGTGTAAGCTAAATCATGTAAATCATTTATTTCTTACTTTGGCTCCTGGTTTGTCAATTTGGTCAGATCATAAAGTATTTAATACATTATTTTGTTGGAAAACTTCAGCTTGAACTACATCTGTAATAATTGATGAATGGTAAATATTATATGACTAGCCCGTGCGGAAACTCAGCATGAAATTCCTTCTACTACTCCGATTTCACAAGCTAAATTAATATCATTTTTCTCATGTTTTCACAAGTACTTGTTAATAAAAATAGGGTAGAGAAGCTTACAGCATTAACGTCGAAGTCTGGACTCTTTCCCATCACAATCTCTAACACCAAGACACCATATCCATATATGTCAGTTTTCTTTGATGCCTTTCCTGTGCTCCTGTACTCAGGAGCCATGTAGACCACAGGTCCCGTCGCTATTTCCTTCCCTTGGTCCATTAGCTTTGCCAGTCCGAAGTCTCCTAGCACAGCTTCAAAATTTTCATCGAGCAGGACATTGGAAGCCTTGATATTACCGTGTATAATTGGGGGGTCGCAGTTATCGTGAAGGTATTCCAAACCATGGGCAACACCAAGAACAATTTTCATTCTTCTTGCCCAATCCAATGTTGGTTCAACAGGGCCTGAACCTGCATATTTAAATGTCATTTCATCAGTTTCCTTAACGATAGTTTGAAGAGGACTAATACAAGTTGGGGTGGGCTAATATGACATAATATTATCCTAGAATGACTTTCTTGTTATTATTTTGTGTCTCATACAAGTAGAGATAATTCAATTATCTTTACTTTTAATGGTGTCAGAGATCCGTAATTCATAATTCACATAAGAAAGACATTGTGTCTGCCAAAGACTATCTTAGAACTGAATAGTTCAACTAAGAAAAAGCCATCAACGAGATATGTGCATAGAAAAAATATATAAGAAGAAAATTTACTGGCAATGTGATATTACCTTGTAAACTAGAAGAAAGACTCTTCTCCATGAAAGGATACACCAAGAAGCGGCCCGTTGGTGCGATGCAATAGCCTATCAATTTTAGTAAGTTCCTGTGCACAGCCACACTTATAACTTCAGCTTCTCGTTTGAAATCCATATCACTAACATGATTTTCTCCTTCAGCCAATTTTTTGATGGCAACCACTTTATTGTCTTGGCCTGGAAGAACTCCTTTGTAAATCTCAGCGAAAGAGCCCTCGCCGAGAAAATTTTCTATATTGAAATCTGTTGGTTCCAATGAGAATTGTTGTGTCCCCACAAGATCTAGGTTTAGAGCATGCTCATCTGAAATTTAATTTACATGTTTATCATGTCCTCAGTTGATAAAAAAGCCTATCTTTGTAGAATTCCACTATAATAGATGGAAAATTATTTTCATGGTGAAAATTCTAATATGGTAAACATGCATGAACAAAACATAATTTTGCAGCTAATCCTGACTAACCTGGAACATCAAAAAATAAATCACGTCGGCAAGGCATTCTTCGCGATATTAGAACACACATAGCAACGATAACTATTCCTCCACCAATGCATCCAAGAACCACCTTTATGGTGGATTTTCTTGATCCACCTATTAACAAATGTTTAGTATGAAATGCAAGCACATGTTTTTCAACCCAAATGTTGGGTTCCATATAGATTGTCATGTAGGTTTCTGGATTACCTGTATTGTTGACGTTTCCTTCGCATGGCATTAAGTGTGGACCACAATTTAAGTGGTTGCCGGTATAACTAGAACCACATGACTATGTTAGTTGAAGGAGAGCATAAAATTGCTTTTAAAAATATAAGCTGGAGTACTGAAGTTGAGGTAGGGCATACTCGTATCGGGACGCATGTAGTTGTTTAGGTATTTCACCGCTAAGATTGTTATATGCCAGATTGCTGTAAAACACAACATGTAGATCATCAGATAATTGAGTTCATATAGTCTTATTTGCTTATTAAAATAAATACAAGGCTTGCAATGACAACAATAACATTCAATGATTTTTATTCTTATCTCAGCATGTAAAGGAAAACTTACATGTAATTCAAGGATGGAATATTTGACAAAGAGATTGGAATATTTCCACTTAGAAGATTTCGGCTCAGATCCCTGTCGAAGTTACACACTCTTATGTTTGTTAGTGAACTGTAATATTAAGAGATAACGCTAGTTATGGTCGGACTTACAGATTTTGTAGTTCTGAAAGGCGGCCAAAAGAATCGGATATTGAGCCATTGAATTGATTATTTTGAAGATTCAGAGTTGTTAGACTTGAAAGATTCCCAATCTCGTGTGGTATTTGTCCAGTTATATCGTTATCATCTAAAAATCTGCAACGAAGATATGTGACAATAACGATAGTAGAACTATCATTCCTTAATGAATCATGATGTACAAATCATAGATTTCATAAGTAATTGATCTTTGATCTTACAGCCGTTGTAGTGTTGTCAACTTAGCAATGCTGGGCGACAAGACTCCACTTAACCCTGATGAGCTCAAGAGTCTGCAAAATTCAGAAATGAGAAGCTAAGCCAACAGTCTTGTGAACACATGTACGTGCTATTACAAACATATAAAACTGTGTCTATATAGGTAAAACTGTGTCTATCATAGCTTGCCACAGAACTAGTTAAGACTTGCTAAACATTTAACGGTTAAAAGTTATTATAAAATATGAAATAAATAGGGGAGCCTCACCTCTAACATAATAAGATGATCCAACGGCATGATTGTGAAAATATGCATTTATGTGTCCTCGGCGAAAAAACAAGCATTTCAGCACTCACGCTTAGGATACTAGGGGTGTAGGATAAGCTATTCTACACTCACACTTAGCATATATATATAGCAAACACCCTTGTGAACGTTAAATTGTAATACAATGATTATAAAGACGGGCAGGATGAAAAACAATATAGGAAGATCTAATGCGGGGGGCCTGTTTTAAAGGCAAACGTTCCCCACGGTTAATGTTTTGCATGAAGCAAGTCTTTGAGGGTACATGCCGTTGAGGATGTGCCCCATAAGGGCACTCCCAATGTATTGGGTCTTGCCGCTTTAGACCTCCCGTAGTGGCAATATCATATGAAGTATCATGCATGCCAACTAGGCAATTTAGATGAGGTGGTATACAATTAAATGAAGAAAGAAAGGATTCGGTATCATGATATGACACCGTAATATAATAAATGATGTGTTACTATGTGTCGCACAAAACAATAAATGAGATTATCTATGGTACTGTGCACACTACACGCAACCTTATCATGGGTAGTAGAATTATTTTAGAGACAAACACCACATTCATTATATCTTAAGTATTGTATTTAAATGATACTGCATTAATTAATTTAGGGGTTATATTTACATCTCAATCTTGTTGCCTAATTCGGAAGAGAAGGTAAGGAGTGAAAAAATAGGGAGATATGTCACACAATGTATATTACACCACACAGGAAAACAAGCCAAGAGCCACATCTCCACTAACATACAACTCCCCTCTCTCTCTTTTCTTTAAATACAGTGCCACCTTGGCATTTTGCCTATGATACCATGCTACTGTAAGAGCCAAGCATTAGGAGTGCCCTTAATGATTCTGGCTTCTTGGATCGTGGTCATAGTAAAAATGAGTTGAGAATCCAAGAGAAAGAGCAGGATTCGTTGACTGGAAGATGAAAATGCATGTCTGAGGAGCGTTGGGCCTTAGGGGCCAGAGGATGAGAAATGCACCAGAGATTTTTGAAAAGTAATTTTTTTAGTTTGATTTTTTAAAGTGAATGAACTAATAAATTAGTGCAAGTTACAAACTTCACATTAACCTAGAAGGAATTCATTACGCATGATTATTGAATATGAGTATGACCAACAGGGACAACCTATTTAATATTGTTATAAAAAAACAAGCAGAAGCCCTTTCCGAGAAAAAATACAGGCACAAACTCTAACAGCAAAAAAAACACAAACTTGGCGTACAAGGCTCACTGGATTTTGTGGACAAACTAGACAAAGTATGATTGAACATGAACATAAAAATGGAAAGCCCGGACCAGTTGAACAAACAGCTTTGTTTGGCCAAAAGATATACTACATCCGTCTTTTTTTTGCGGGTGATATACTACGCCAGTCAATCAGGTATTTATGTTGTAACCTTGTCGAGCAACTAAATTAACTAACACATTGCCGCAACAAGGGTGTGAGACAAGTGGGAGGATGTTGAGACCCTCTGTGTACCTCCAGGAAGAAGCAGAAATTCTATGGCGATTATGGGGTGCCGAATACAAGGCTTGAGCTGTGTGGGCCGGTGGGGTGGGGGATGGATACTGGCTATAGGTACAGAACATTATGTTCAGTGCCTACCGTCAGCACAGATGTGGAAAATGCTTCAATTTGAGTGCCAGGCATGGGACCTGCGTTGTCTGACAAAAACAATACGAAATTTCGTATACGGACGAAATACAAGAGCTAGTGCTAGACTCAACAAGACTGACCGGTACAGATTTCTGAAGAGTATGAGCCTGAGAGCGAAATCGAATTTTCAGTAAGGGGCATGCAATTTCTCAACAACAGCAAAAAAAATGAGGAATGTGCAATCCAAATGAAATCTCTTTATCCAAGGAAAAGTCAGTATCAGACACAAAGGATATACTTTACTCAAAATGTGCGAGACAGAACGAAACATACTGTAACTGCCTTTGGCAGGGACTGGTTTGGTGGAGTTACACAAGAGATGATTAGGTTAGGCTTCACTTACATTTCCACCACTTCTTTGCCTTCAGGATCACAAACGACAGTAGAAATAGTACCACATGCAGTATCTAGATAGGGATTCCAGTTTATTAGGATACCCCGACTGTCATTAAGCATTGTTTTCACCTCAAACAGAGCCTGGACTGGAGAAAGGCAAGCTTTATTAATAAATATAAATAAAAGGTAAATACTCAATCAAAGAGAACTATTTAGTTTGGTGAATAGTTCTGGTTAACATCTATTGCATGTTTAATATGGACTGTAACTGACATAGAGCTTGCGAACTGATATAATAGAACTGTAGAACTGATTAAGATGAAAAGGTCAGGCCAGGCAATAAACTGATTAAGAACCGTAAAAAAAACTGATTAAGATGAAAAGGTCAGGCCAGGTAAACATATAACATGAAAAGGTCAGGCCAGGCAATAAACTGATTAAGAACCGTAAAAAAACTGATTAAGATGTTTATTCTTTGTCCTCTGGATAACCAAGGGAATCTCATGCTTAAGCTTGTTCTACCGCTCAGAAGCTCAAAATAAGTGAACTTTTGGCTTGCCGTCGTTGCCGAGATGGTGTAGAGGCTTCCATTAGGAGAGGAGATCAACGGGTCATAGCCAAGGTGGATTTCTCTCTACTCACAGATTTGTGGCATGATACAAACCCTGCTTGTATCAATGGTGCACACATTATGATGGAAATCAGAAGGATGACAGAAACACTCCAGGATTTCAAGCTTCTTTGGACTCCACGCGACGCAAACTGGGCAGCGCATGCGCAAAAGAAGCTCTTAGCAACCTTTCTTCTGTTTTCTTTGATGTAATTCCTGGATTCCTGACTAGGATTATCCAGTCAGATTGTAATCTCTTAACAGAGTAATAAAGCCAGAGATTTACTTCGAAAAAAGCGCAAAATAAGTGTCTGCATTTTTAAAGACTATCCCATTGCGTGAAGTGAATGTGCACCAGGGCACTACAATGAAAATGCCATGATTTCACACCAAAAAAAGGATATGCTCCGTCTCTTCTTATGGCTGTTTTCTCGGCATTGCTAATTTACACAATTGACAATGGCAGGTGCGAGGAAGCTAGGGCAAATTATTGTACGCGAGCAATTGCCATGCGGCGTGTTGTATGTGTTGTAAAACAAACAAAGTCTATTGCCTCTTAATTAAATGATGAGGCAAATCTTATGCCTCTGTTTCAGAAAACAATGACAGGTGCCGGGATCGAAAATCAAGTGAAGTGTTTATATTTTCGAAAGAGTCTATTCTACAGCCACTTGAAAAGAAAAGTCTATTCTACATCACAATTTCTTTTTTTTTTTTTTGCGTCACTACTAATGTGTGACATCTTCTGGTCAAAATTCTCAATCTGAATATGCAGTTCACTTGTCCAGTTACTTTATGTGCTGAAGGTAAAAATCCCAGTATAAGGTCTTACCCTGTTGATCAAACATCTGACATGCAACAGACTGTAAGAACGCCAGGAAGATTAATCCATAAACTAGCTTCATGATTTCCAAAAGCTGATATCAGCTTTTTCTGGATTGAAGAATGAAGGATCGTTGCTGATTATAATCTTAATTCTGTTTGTTTCACATAAGAGGTAATGTGTCAGTGCCAGTATAGTCTGCCAAATGCCTGCATTATTATGGATCAAAATAAAGGGCATACGATACACAACAGAGATGACATCAACTGAGAATAGTACTCCCTCCCTTCCACAATATAGTGCATATTTTACTTTTTTGAAGTCAAATGTTTCTATGTTTGACCAAGTTTTAGCATATTAATGATACTAATTTTGTATTGTCGATGTCGATAATTTTTTCTTGACTTTTAGAAAACAAAATATGCACTATATGTTTAAAATGGGGGTAGTATGATAAATACTACAACCAGAAAGCAAGTAAATCAGAACAGATGGCCAACAGCTTGAATTATTTTTTATAACTAGAAGATTCCCCGCGCATTGCTGCAGGATTTTTTCATGAATTTTCTGATGAAGGTCAGAATCACGGCTGACTTCACATTATGCTGAGCTGTTAATCTACATTAAGGTAAGGTCAAGAAGTGAAGACTGAAGACATGAATCAAAGTGCAACGCAGATATTTGTAGTTTTTACCAGAACTGCATGTATGCTACAGTGATTTAGAGAGTAGCTAATAGCATGGTTTTTCTGAATGTAAATACTGATTTTGTATTTCTACCAATCTGTCAGTCAATGACCAGAACTGCATATATGCTTCTACAGGACATACACGCTTGAGATCGTTGGCCATGTGCATCTTGCATCTCTAAACCTGATATTATAGTTCAGTTTAAACTACATCTGTATTACACAATCAAGTGAGTAGGACATCTATTTATATACCAATGCTCTGAACTTTCAAGATCAAGAGTCAAATATTTTTCACAGATATATAGTTAAGATTGTGCAGTCAGCAACAAAAAATAGATTTGTCTGTAGCTATGTAGTCAGCTAACCAATCCTTTATCCACTTTTCTCTGTTTAGTTTGGAACATGGCACAACTATTAATCCCCTGTTTCAGTTTATACAGAAATCTGAACCCATGTGTGTGCATGTCTGTTTATACTTTATACACCCAGTCAAAACCAGAGAAAAGCAAAATAAGAATCCATGACTACCTAGTGAGGATCTAGGAAATAAAATACTTGCACAAAGACGTGATTCATGGTATGAACATTGACATTCTGTGAATATACTGAAGGAAAGCAGGGCAAAACGATCAACAGGTGAAGTGCATGGTAGTAATCTAGCAACAAAGAAACAACATGGTGCTGGGAGATTGGGAATGGAGGAATCAGGGAGAAGCTCGTACAGAGAGGGGATTGAAATAGGTTGTAGGTGGAGTGTGTCGAGGGCGCAGAAGTGACCCGGCCTAGGATGTTTCCAACCTCTGGCTAATGATTGCAAGAGCCAACTGCAGAAAAAGAGGGCATACATATAATAACATTTCAGCATAGTTTTGCAAACAATTTTGAACAGCAGGCTTAATAACTTAATGGATGACCTGTAGGTACGATGTGTCCCGGTCAACGTGCAGGGCACCAGCACACGATGGGTGTGCTGATTATCCTAGGGCAAAACGTGGCGACTCTCAAGCACGGACATGAGCAGCTCTACTGATTAAAGGGGAGATGAACTGCATCGATTACCTGGGAGAATTAAACACATCCGTTTCTCTTATAGGCTTGAGAAAGTGAAGAGGAGGTGGGGATGCTGTGGAGAAGACAGGAGAGGGAGCGAGCCTACCATGGGGAATCCTTTGGGGGCAGAAAAGGGCGCTGCGAACCACAATGTAGAAGGGTTGAAGCAGCGCCAGCGCGACGGGAAATCAAATCCAAAAGTGGAGAAGGAAAGCAATGGAAAACTTGCTGGAGCAGAACCGATGAAAGGATCTGTTGACGGCGACCAGCTCGATGTGATTCAAGAGCACGCGAGTACGGGCGACGCGGTATCGGTGCAATTCACCGGAAAAATCACCCCGCAGGCTCCTGGGTGAACTAAGAAAAAAGTAGGCCAGAGCAACTCCAAACGAACGTGGATGTTGTCCCTTTTTTCATTTGGTTCGGTCGAGCGGACGGTTTTTCTTTTTCTTTTAGAACGACCGGTCCGCCCAACGCTGCCGCTCACGCTTTGTTTTTTTTTTTTAAAGTTTTCCATTCATATCACGAATCAAGATGTGAAGTTGACCTTACAAAGACATCAAACGCAAACACAAAGAACCACGAACACCTAGAGAATCCTAAAACAACCATAACACAAGAAGATCTCCGAGCCCAGGTCATCATCCCGAATCTTGAGAGAAGACCCTGCGGCGAAGGATCGCAACCATCGCAAGCGGTCATCATATTCGACCACGGTACAATTGCCGCCACGCCGCTTCCTCCTTTCTTGATACCGGTACCGAGAGGGCATGGACATCAATCCAACACAACCGCAACAATGCCGTCGCCATCTTTGGCTTTGAGTACTGCGAAAAGTGTCCTTCCGGAAGGAAGAGAACTCGAGTCATCCGACCGTCCAAAGACATGCTGCCGGGCCATCCGTCCGGACAAAGCAGGATCTCCCACCATCGACGCGAGAGGAAGGAGAAGAACAACAACAACAAATCATACCAACAAGGAAGAAGAAGGGTCTTCGTCTCCCTGCATCCATCGCCCATCTGAGAACCCAAACGGCCAGTGCCGATGGACCTCCAACCACCATAGCCCGCGACCTCGACGAGATCCGGGGATCCCCAACACCGCTGGCTCCTAGACGAAGGCAAAAGCCTCGCCTGACCGCGAACGGAGCCCGGAGAAACTCATTCCGACGCGACACCACCACAACGGCCTCGGCAACGTCTCCCTCAACCCTAACCCTACCACACACCCACCAAGCGAACAGACCCGAGGTTCCCCCTCCCTCCCGCCGCCGGAGCAGCCGACGGAGGGAGAGGGAACCGGAGGCCTCACCGGCGGCACGCAAGGGCCTCGTCGCCTCCTGATCGCCCCGTGCGATCAGATCCTGCTTTTCCGGAGCGAATACTCATAGAGTCATCAACATAATTATACATTATACATTAAATAAAAAGCAAAAAGGTCAATCAATCGTCGGCCAAAGTCCATTTAAACCTAATTAAACATATATTTTTTTGAAAAACGCTCCGAGGCGCCCCAGCCGTCTAGCACACAGCCTTAGGCGTCGTCGTCGTTCTCCTTGGAGCCGGTGAGGTTGACAAAGTCCGGCGGCGGTCCAGCCCACGGGAAGATCGTCTGCCATGCCTCCCGTGCTAATTCCTACGACGTCTGTGGCGTCGGGGGCTCTACTGCCGGGCGCGCGCATTCCTCCTCTTCCTCCTGCTGCTCCCGTGCCCAGCGGGCACGCCGCCCTTCGTCCTCACGCTCAGCCTACATTTGGCGCTCCCCGCCGGCCCGCTCTTCTGCCAGCCAGTGCTGCCTCCATTGCTCGAGGTACGCTGCCTATGCGCCGGCAGCATATCCATGTGCACGGCTGGCGCACTGACCCACTTGCGGACGATGCCAGTCCACTGGTACCTCTCGATGACGGCGGGGAGTTCCGGTGCAGCCTTCATGGGCTCCTCCTTGGGCATGGTCAGCTCTAGGACAGGCAGCGGCGACAGCGGCGGAGGGTAGACGCAGTCCCCTGCCGCCGACAGTTGTAACGCCTCTTCCAAGCCTTCCTAGCACGCGTGTTCCTCGTGCTGGGACTCCACCAGGGCGCGGTGGAGCTCCTCCTCCATTGCAGCCTAATACGATGCCTCCGCCTCCTCCTCCTCCGGCAGCACCACCGGGGCGGTGGCACGTAGCAGGGGTTAAGCTGGACAACTCCGCGACGGGCCATGTCGTGCTCAATGGCGAACCATGCGTCCAGTTGGGAGATTCCACAACGTAGGCTGGGTCACGATGCTGCGCTGGTGCGTGCTGGGCACACCGATGCGGATCTCTACAACCATGCCCTCACAGGCCGCGGCATGGATAGCACGGGGATGCGGTGGGGGTAGAGGTTCCACCCATGGGGGAGATTCACGCCAGGGAACGACAGCGGGACGCGGTACTCCGAGTGGTATCTAGCGCGGTGCATCGGGATGTACAAGTGCGCCCGTGTCTGGTGAGGAGCCATCCCTGATGAAGTCATGTACCTAGGGTAGGGTCATAGACCTGATCTAAGTACCCTACCCAAGGACACTCTCAGAAGAAACTGCCTTCCAGTCGACCAAGAGGGACTTCACTCGACGGACTCGAAGGACTCGACTATGAAGACTCACTCGACCATCAGGAGATCAAGAGGCACTCTGCATCTCAACGGTCTGTAATTAAGTAGTGTTTATGGCATTTAGGACAGTTTATGTAAGGCGTTACCAGTAACACCTAGACTTAATGTACTTTAAACCCCGCATTACTGAGGGCCGGAGGGGTCTGGCAGGCACTATATAAGCCACCCCCCTCCTTAGTGTAAAGGGTTCGCACCCCTGTAATCCATACACACATAATCCACTCGACCGCCTCCGGGCTCCGAGACGTAGGGCTGTTACTTCCTCCGAGAAGGGCCTGAACTCGTACATCTCTTGTGTTTACAACTGCTCCATAGTTAGGACCTTGCCTCTCCATACCTACCCCCCACTCTACTGTCAGACTTAGAACCACGACAGTTGGCGCCCACCGTGGGGCAGGTGTCTTAGCGATTTTTGGAGAAGTTGCGATTCTTCCGAGTACTTTCATCATGGTTGCTGGTAGAGTTTTGGTCGAGGGCCGCGAGATCCGTCTCGGCGCTCTCACCTTCATCGCCGATGACTCCGCTTGGCTCCAGGAGGCTCCACTCGACGTTGATGCGCTCCCCGTCCGCGGTGCGATGCATTTTCGCGCATGTGTCCGCGGCGTTCTGCTGCGGCAACCGTCGATTCCATATCGCTCGACTCCCCTATCAATCACCCTCCCGGCCTCCCGCCAGCGCAAGCGCTCTCGTCGGTCGAGGCTCCAGCGGTGGGTGAGGCATGCGGTTGCGGCAATCGAGCCCGACGAATCTCTCTACAGCCGGTTCGATCTGTCGACTGGCTCCGTAGAGACTGCATCTGAGTGTGATAGCAGTGATCCAGCGGCAGAAGTCTTGATGGTCAACGGGCCTCGCAGCCCTCCTGGTTTCCCTCGCGAGGACGGGGTGGACGGTGGAGGCGACCCCGCTCAAGTCCATGAAGAGTACCAGCCCGAGCCACTTAATTCCTGCGCAGAGGAAGAACTTCGCCGCAGAACATGGATGCCCTGCATACTCCCATCGCGAGAGAAACCCCCGAGGCTCGCGCCTTGGAGGAGGCACGTTTGGCCAACTTGGTTGAACGCGCTCGTCTGGAGAACCTTCAGCGAGCACTCGACGAGCGCGCACGGCAATGAGTACCCGACTCCAATCGACGTCAACTCTTCCCGCCGACTCAGGTATATCGAACCCCGATTCAGAATTTAGCAGCTGCAACCCATATAGCGAGTCCATCCAGCCCTCTCGGTCGGAGGCTGGCAGAGGCTTGATCGACGAGATTTGCTCCGGCGGCGAGGAGATCGAAATTCAGCCGTGTCGCGATCCACGCAATGTAATTCACAGTCGATCCGTCGCTACAAATACGGTTCAGTCGGCTCACAGTCCCAGATCGCCTTCGCGGCGTGAAGGACACGAGAATCGGCGAGACCAATATGGTGACCGACATGATCGCGATGATAGGCGTCGAGTGCCCACTCCTCCCCCGAGGGGTGGATCTTACGCTCCTCGGCAGCAGGATGACAGGCGTCAACTCAGTGTGGAGCAAAGAGCTCCGGTCGACCCCAGGGAACCAGGCTTTGACGCGCGATCCATCATCGTGCAAGGCTTGGTCGATCGGAATAGGGCTCACCGAGGTGGCCCTAACAGAGATGCGCCCACTAGCAGTCGAGTGCATGTTTACGGTCCGAATGTTTCAAATAGGCTATCGAGCGCGGTGATTCCCCCAACTTCAGGTTGGCAACTGAGTAAGCAAGTTCACCGGTGAGTCTAAGCCCAAACTGGCTTGAGGACTACCGAGTGGCGGTCTGATTGGCGGCGGGAATGACGAGGTGGCCATGAAGCATTGCCACTCATGTTGGAAGGTTACGCGAGCATGGTTGAATCAGTTACCTCCAAGCAGCATTTACACTTGGGAAGATCTTTCCCGAGTGTTCGTCAGAACATTTGAGGGAACTTGCAAGCGACCAGTTGGATTGACAGAGCTGCAAGTTTGTGTGCAGAAGACGAATGAGACTCTAAGAGAGTATATTCAGAGATGGATCACTTTGCATCATACCGTGGAGAATGTGTCTGATCATCAGGCAGTCTACGCCTTCAAGGATGGTGTTAAGAACAGAGAATTGAGTTTGAAGTTTGGACGGACCGGAGATATGACCCTGAGTCGAATGATGGAGATTGCCACCAAGTACGCCAACGGCGAAGAGGAAGACCGACTCCGAAGCGGCAAGTAAAAGCCGAGTCAGTCGGAGAAGGGAAACACCAGTCAGAAGCAGAAGCGGAAGGCCGAACCAGCAGCTCCTGGAGAGGCTCTGGCCGTGACTTAGGGCAAGTTCAAAGGGAAACCCAAAGGATCCTGGAACCCCAAGAAGGTGAAGGATAAAGAAGGAAATGACGTGATGGATATGCCGTGTCACATCCACACGAAGAAAGACGAAGAGGGTAATATCATCTACCCGAAGCATACCACTCGCCAGTGTCGACTCCTGATCCAACAGTTCCAAGGCAAACAGTCCAAGGACAAGGAAAAGGAGTCGGACAAAGCCGAAGACAAGGAGGACAGTGAGGGAGGATATCCTCATGTTAACTCCACTATGATGATCTTTGCGGATGTGGAAAGCAAGAGCCGACTGAAAGTTATTAACCGTGGTGAACATGGTCGCCCCGACGACACCTAGTTATTTGAGATGGTCCCATACTCCCATTACATTCGACCAGTCCGATCACCCGACTCATATAGCCACCCCTGGGAGGCAAGCTTTGGTGGTCGATCCGGTTGTCGAAGGCACTCGACTGACGAAGGTGCTAATGGACGATGGTAGTGGGCTGAACTTATTGTATGCGGACACGCTGAAAGGAATGGGCATTCCGATGTCCCGACTGAGCACCAGTAACATGAGTTTTCATGGAGTTATACCAGGAAAGAAAGCCGAGTCACTCGGCCAAATAGGTCTGGACGTGGTGTTTGGTGATTCAAAGCATTTTCGCAAAGAGAAGCTAACGTTTGAGGTCGTGGATTTTCAGAGTGCTTACCACGCTATTTTGGGGAGACCAGCTTACGCATGGTTCATGGCTCGACCATGTTACGTGTACCTCAAACTGAAGATGCCCGGCCCCAAAGGAGTGATCATTGTCACCGGTGATCGGAAAAAGGCAAAAGAGTGTTTCCAGAAAGGCTCAAAGATTGCCGATTCCCAGGTGACAGCGGTCGAGTTTGAAGAATATAAGCAAAATGCAGATCCGAGTGATTTGCCGCGAGCCAAGAAGCCTGCCACAGAGTCAGCATTTCAGTCGTCCGATGAGACGAAGCCCGTACACATTCACCCCGACCGACCCCAATGCAGCTCCGACCCATATCTCCGCAACACTCGACCCGAAATAGGAAGAAGCGCTCATTCAGTTCCTCCGTGAGAACTGGGACATCTTTGCATGGAAGCCAGCTGACATGCCGGGTGTTCCCAGGGGATTGGCTGAGCATCATCTTAGAGTCGACTCAGCAGCAAAACCAGTTAAAGAACATCTTCGGCGGTCCGCTGTCCAGAAGAGAAAAGCTATTGGTGAGGAGGTGGCTCGACTATTGGCGGCAGGATTTATCCGAGAGATATACCACTCCGAGTGGCTCGCCAATGTCGTCATGGTTCCTAAGAAGGACAACTCACTCTGAATGTGCATTGATTTCAAGCACATCAATCGGGCCTGCCCAAAAGACCATTTTCCTCTCCCTCGCATTGATCAAATTGTTGACTCGACCGCGGGATGCGAGAGATTGTCTTTTCTAGACGCCTATTCCGGGTACCATCAGATCCGTCTGTACGGACCCGATGAGATAAAAACAGCTTTCATCACTCCATTCGGGTGCTTCTGCTATATCACCATGCCATTCGGCCTCAAGAATGCCGGAGCCACGTTTATGCGAATGATTCAGAAGTGTTTGCTCACTCAAATCAGTCGGAATGTGAAAGCGTATATGGATGATATCGTGGTCAAGTCGCGAAAAGGTTCCGACCTGCTGACTGACCTCGCCGAAACATTTGCTAACCTCAGGAGGTATGATATCAAGCTCAGCCCATCAAAGTGCACATTCGGAGTTCCTGGTGGCAAGTTACTCGGTTTTCTCTTTTCCGAACGAGGAATCGACGCTAACAAAAAAAAATTGGCACTATTCTCCGAATGCAACGCCCCGTGCGGGTGCACGATGTCCAGAAGCTTACTGGATGCTTGGCCGCATTAAGTCGATTCATCTCACGACTCAGTGAAAAGGCATTGCCTCTTTACCGACTGATGAAGAAGGCGCACAAGTTCGAGTGGACTCGAAGTCGATGCAGCGTTTGCCGAGCTAAAAGCTCGCTCTCCACCCAGCCGGTGCTTGCTGCTCCAATCAGCAAAGAGCCTCTGTTGCTTTATATCGCAGCCACAGGACAAGTCGTCGATCTGATTTACTTACGGTCGGCGGGAAGAAGAAGGAAAGCCTTCAAAGTTCAGCGCCTAGTGTATTATCTGTCGAAGTTTTGACTCCATCAAGCAAAGATACCCTCATTATCGAAGCTTGTGTATGGGATCTACATGACCACGAAGAAGGTTTCTCATTATTTCTCGATCATTCCATCACGATCGTCGTGACGCTCCACTTCGAGATTCGCACAATAGAGATGCAACGGTCGAGTGGCGAAATGGGCGATTGAACTCCTTCCCCTTGATATCAAGTTTGAGGCAAAGAAAGCCCTTAAGTCCCAAGCAATAGCAGATTTCCTTGTCGAGTGGATCGAACAGCAGCAGCCAACTCAAGTTCACTCGGAGCATTGGACCATGTTCTTTGATGGCTCTAAGATGTTGAATGGTTCCGGTCTTTGGGGTTGTCTGGTTTCCCCGGAGGAGATAAGCTCGAGATATGTGCTCCAGATTCACTTTGATTCCTCCAACAATGAGGCGAATCTGAGGCCCTTTTGTATGGGTTATGATGGCCATCTCACTTTCGGCGTCCGTCGCCTTATGGTTTATGGCGACTCAGATTTGGTGGTCAACCAAGTGATGACGGAGTGGGACGTTAGAAGCCCAGCCATGACTAGATACTGTAATGCAGTGAGGAAGCTGGAAAAAGAAGTTTGAGGGTTAGAGCTCCATCATATACCCCATGAAAAATCAAGCGGTGATGATCGGCTAAGATAGGTTCCAAGAGAGAAGCCATTCCGAGTGGTGTGTTTTTGGAGCATATCCATACTCCATCAGTAAAAGAAGATCCTTTCACCGAAGAAGCTCCGCAGCCCAAGAGTGCCACAGATCCGACTGAAGTAGAAGTCCCCGTAGTGGTCGACTTGGTCATGGAGGTCTTAGTGATCACTCCCGATCGGACAGTTCCATACATCGCGTATATCACGAGAAAAGAGCTCCGGAGGATGAGGAAGAGGCTCGACGGATCGTCCATCGATCCAAGGCCTTTACCGTAATCAAAGGCCGTTATCTGAGAGAGCGCGATCGAGTTGGTCGAAGTGCATAACGCCGGAAGAAGGTCGAATCATCCTTGATGATATCCACTCGGGACTGTGGCCATCATCGTCCTCTCGGACCATCGTGGCCAAAGCATACCGAGCCGGATTTTACTGGCCAAAGGCAAATGAGATGGCAAAGGAAATAGTGGACAAGTGCGAAGGATGTCAGTTCTACTCCAATATGTCACACAAGCCTGCGTCAACTCTGAAGACCATACCACTTGTCTGGCTCTTCGCAGTATGGGGGTTGGATATGGTGGGCCCCTTGAGGACAGGTCGAAGCGGTTTCACGCATGTACTGGTGGTAGTCGACAAGTTCACCAAGTGGATTGAGGCTAAACCCATCAAGAACCTTGACGCCGTCATCGCTGTTAGCTTCATCGAGGCGATATTCAGATATGGAGTCTGCACAGCATCATCACGCACAATGGGTCAAACTTGACTCGGAGGAATTCAGGATTTCGCACTTCTCAAGGCACACGAGTCGACTACGCTTCGGTCGCCCATCCACAGTCGAATGGACAAGCGGAGCGAGCCAATGGCTTGATCCTCAAAGGGTTGAAACCCCGACTGATGCGTGACCTTAAGCATGCGGCTGGAGCATGGGTCGATGAACTTCTCTCGATGCTTTGGGGTCTGAGGACCACGCCTAATCGGTCGACCGGAAGGACTCCCTTCTTCTTGGTCTATGGAGCTGAAGCGGTCTTGCCGAGTGATCTGCTCCACAATGCTCCTCGTGTTGAGCTCTACAACGAGGCTGAAGCGGAACAAGCGCGACAAGATGCAGTCAACCTTTTAGAGGAGGAAAGAGAGATGGCTCTGATCCGATCGACCATCTATCAACAGGACTTGTGTCGCTTCCACGCTAGAAACGTGAAGAGTCGAGCCTTCCAGGAAGGAGATTTGGTTCTCCGAGTGGATCGTGAAAACAACACAAGCTTGCTCCTTCTTGGGAAGGACCCTTCATTGTCACCAAGGTTCTCCTAGCGGAGCGTACCGTCTCTACAACGTCAAGCACAATATCGACGAGCCCCGAGCTTGGAACGCGGAGCTACTCCGCCCATTTTACACTTAAGTTTTCACTCGGATGAGTTGTAATAAAAGTACTCTTGTAGTTCATGTTTTGCAAGATAATAGTGTCATAATTTCACCAATGATTTTTGTCACTTTTATTTGTTCAGTAAAATTTCCCCCTCAGTGGGTGACTTAGCTGCGAATCCGTTTCGCCTAAGTTTGTAAGAAAAAAATCCTTACCGAGTGGTGAGCCAGCCTCCCACTCGGGGGCTTAGCTGCGAATCCGTTTTGCCTAAGTTTCAACAAAATCTTACTGAGTGGAGAGCCAGACTCCCACTCGGGGGCTTAGCTGCAGTCCAAGTACTCGCCTAAGTTTCAATAAAATCCTACCGAGTGGTGAGCCAGCCTCCCACTCGGGGGCTTAGCTGCAGTCTAAGTACTCGCCTAAGTTCAAATTCAACGTGTGCTCGCAAGGAGGACGAGGCGCAGGTCGACTACGACCCTCTCCTCTGAGCTACGCCACAAGTACAATGTGTGCTCGCAAGGAGGACGAGGCGCAGGTCGACTGCGACCCTCTCCTCCGAGCTGCGCCACAAGTACAACGTGCGGTAGCTAGGAGGACGAGGCGCAGGTCGACTGCGACCCTCTCCTCCGACCTACGCCACAAGTACAACGTGCGGGAGCTAGGAGGATGAGGCGCAGGCCGACTGCGACCCTCTCCTCTGAGCTACGCCACAAGTACAACATGCAGTAGCTAGGAGGACGAGGCGCAGGTCGACTGCGACCCTCTCCTCTGAGCTACGCCACAAGTACAACGTGCGGTAGCTAGGAGGACGAGGCGCAGGTCGACTGTGACCCTCTCCTCTGAGCTACGCCACAAGTACAATGTGCGGTAGCAAGAAGGACGAGGCGCAGGTCGACTGCGACCCTCTCCTCTGAGCTATGCCACAAGTACATTGTGCGGTAGCAAGGAAGACGAGGTGCAGGTCGACTGCGACTCTCTCCTCCGAGCTACGCCACAAGTACAACGTGAAAATCCTACCGAGTGAAGAGCAGACCTCCCACTCGGGGGCTTAGCTGCAGCCCAGTGCTCTCCTAAGATATAAAAATCCTACCGAGTGGAGAGCAGACCTCCCACTCGGATGCTTAACTGCAGCCCAGTGCTCGCCTAAGTAATAAAAATCCTACCGAGTGGAGAGCAGACCTCCCACTCGGAGGCTTAGCTGCAGCACCAGTGCTCGCCTAAGTAATAAAAATCCTACCAAGTGGAGAGCAAACCTCCCACTCGAGGGCTTAGCTGCAGCCCAGTGCTTGCCTAAGTTATAAAATTCCTACCGAGTGAAGAGCATGCCAACCACTCGGAGGCTTAGCCGCAACCCAGTGCCTGCCTAAGCGAATTGGGGAACAAGTCGACTGCAATGATCACCTCGCTTTAACCTGCAAAAGACATCCCAAGCCAAATGCAAGCATATTCGAACGTCGAATCCAAGTTCGGATAAATACCTAACGGAACCGAAAGTGCTCAGGCGCTAAGCCTGTTAAGGTTTATCGGTTACAAAATCACTCAGCATACCGAGGCAAATTTAAAGTGTCGAGCTCAAGAAGTTTTTTACCCCTCCTGTGGAGGGCTGGAAGGTGCAACAAACTCATCAAGATCAATTCCGTCCGCGATCCGAGTGGCAGCAGCGATGAAAGTCTCCATGAAAGACCGGAAATCATGCTTCTTGGTGTTAGCCACCCGAAGAGCCGCCAGCTTGTCCTCTCGTGCATCCTTGCAATGGACTCGGGCCAGACACAGAGCAACATCTGCACCACACCTAGCAGAAGACTTCTTCCACTCTTGCACTCGACCAGGGACTGTGTTTAGTCGAGTCATCAGAGACTCGAGGTCATTTTGGAGTGTCTCCCTGGGCCAGAGCGTAGTGTCAATGCGGGAAGTGGCGACCTTCAGCCTTGCAAGATAGTCAATGACAGCAGCAATGCGAGACTCGAGCCGGAACACGTTCATGGTGACTTCATCATTCACCGGAGAGTTGATGGGGTCCAGGTTTGGTTCCAGTCGACCAGTCTCCTCTTCAAAGTTTTGGCAAAATTCTGCAAGTACAATTGCCGAGTCAAGGCAATGGTTGAATGAAAAGATCACTGTAAAAATGATTGTTTGGCACAAAGGATTACCTTCGAACATGAGGAACAACTTCTTGGCGAGTCCGCTGAGATAGGACCCCAGATCATTCTTCTTCCCAGCCAACTGACTGACCTTGTCATTCAGAGCAGCTTTGTCGCTTTTCAGTCGACTGACCTCCTTGTTGGAAATAGCAAGAGCAGCTTTCAGATTGGTGTTTTCTTCTTCAAGCTTGGTGACCGAAGCTAACTTCTCGTCTACGAGCTTGGTCTTCTCTAAAGCTGTCTTTTGCATCTCAGCTAGCTCAAGGTCCTTCTTCTTCTGGGCTTCCTTCATTTTGCCTGCAAAGTTACAACAAGATCAGATTTTGAAACAAACGAGGAGCAAAAGCAGTCGTCGAGGCCTCACCAAACATACCTTTATTCACCTCCTTCGCCTTCACCAGATTCTCCTAGACCAGCTTCAGGTCAAGCTCGAGCTGGATATGCTTGTTCTCCAGCTCGGTGTAACGAGCCGCAAGGTCGCAGGATTTCTACGAAGAACCAATCGACAACATGTCAAAGATAATTCACTTCCGAGTGACTAAGGAAAAATCATGCGTTTCTAAGACAACAACCGAATACAAACATTCGACCGTAGTCTCGGGGACTACACCCAGTGGGTGCACTCAGCGTACCCCCACTAGTTCTATCAAGATAGAGTCGACCAGTTGACCAACGAAAAAAAATAGGATGTGTTCTTCAGACTGTAGCCGACTACCAGCAGTCGACCACAGTCTCGGGGACTACACCCAGTGGGTGCACTCAGCGTGCCCCCACCGGTCTGAAGGTCCGTTCGACCTAATCGAAAGAAGGAACAAGTGTGAAATATAAAGCCTATGGTCGACTGCCAGCAGTCCATCATAGCCTTGGGGACTACACCCAGTGGGTGCACTTAGCGTGCCCCCACTAAACCGGAATTTCAATTAACACATCCAGTGGGTGCAGGACTACTACGGATTTCGGAAAGAAGGATTTTCAGAGATCATATCCTAACAGAACAGGCGATAACCGATTGACCTGAACGTTGCTTTGAAGAGCGGAACTGGCGTCATAGGCTGCCTGGCTAGCTTCCCGGATGGCCTTCACCTGCTCCATCATGACTCCGCTGGCGTGTCGCTTCTTTTGCAAAGACTTGGCTTGGTCCTCTGGGACGTAGTGGGTCGAGAAGAGTGAAGGCTGTGCAGCACTCGACGATGCGGGGTGAGCACTCGTCAGCGGCACCGCGAAAGATACGGTGTGCCGAGTGGTGTTCTCTCCTCTGCGACCAGTGTCTCGGGTGCTGTCACGTCCTGAGCCACCCTGCCAGCAGACGCTTTCCTGCTCCTCCTGTGCTTTAGCGGTTCCTCATCGTCATCGTCATCAGGAAGGGTGATAACGACATTGGATGGAGCTGCAGAAAAGAATCGGAATTAGAGACCAAGAGCCAATCGACTAAAAAACGGAATTAAGAGAGTGGTACCGGGTTTTGAGGTTGCAGCATCTTCCATCTCATGATCGTCAGCCCTGGCCGAGGTATCAGAAGTAGCAGCACTGCAATTACAAAAGTCAGTCGGTTAACTCATGAGTCAACCAAAAATAAACTCGTGTAGAGCAAGAAGACTTAGATAGCATTTTTACCCTGATATGGTGGGAATTGACACCTTAATCTTCGGTAAGACCTTCGCTGGTTTCGTCGGCACCGTTCGAGATTGCTTCGGAGCCTTCTCAGTCGGCGCCGGAGAAGTGGTCCGAGGGCGCTTGGTCGACTGCGCGACAGTCGCGACCCCCTTACCACGTTCAGTCGCAGGGTCATGGATGAGCTTCGATCGCCTCTCCGTGCGAGGCGGTGCAACTTCCTCCTCCTCCTCCTCTTCTTCCTCCCCATCGGAGTCGTCGTCATCATCATCTTCAGCAGCATCCGAGTCCCACTCCTCCTGGCTTTCGCCCCCACTTGCTTCCCCCTCTTCAGTCGGAGTCTGCACTCCATTGGGCATCGAGTATAGTTCGGTGAGGGCCTGTTAGACATCAAGACAAAGATCAATCGACCAATTTGCAGCGAAAACAGAATAAGTATGGCAAGAATACAATTGGAGATAAAGTGGGCATACCTTGTCTGGAATGCTAGAATGGTCGAGTGGTGGAATCCTCCTGGCTCCTCGAGGGTTGTCTTTGTTCCCTGTGACCGCGACCATCCACCTCTCCAGTGTAGCATCGTCGACTGCTTCTGGGTGGACCCGAGTGTCATCTTCGGTTCCACAGTACAACCACATACAATGGCCTCGGTACTGAAGTGGCTGGATGCGCCGTCTAAGGAAGACCTCCAGAAGATCCATACCCGTCACTCCTTCCCGTACTAACTGTACTACGCGCTCCATCAACATCTTCATGTCGGCTTTCTCCTCCGGGAGCACCTTCAGAGAAGAGGGCTTGTTTGCTCGGTCCATGGTAAACGGAGGGAGACCACCCGGCTGCCCCGGTGTCGACTCATTCTGGCAGTAGAACCAAGTCGATTGCCACCCTCTGACCGACTCAGGAAGGGTCATGGCCGGAAAAGTACTCTTGTTTCTCATCTGGATCCCAAGACCCCCGCACATCTGGACAATCTTAGTTCTATCGTCATCAGGACTCGCCTTTTTCACCGTCTGAGAACGACAGGTGAATATGTGTTTGAACAGACCCCAGTGCGGTCGGCAGGCTAGGAAGTTCTCACACATGGACACGAAGGCATCAAGATAGGCGATGGAATTCGGGTTGAAGTGGTGGAGTTGCGCCCCAAAGAAGTTCAAGAAACCACGAAGAAAGACACTCGGAGGCAGAGAGAACCCACGGTCGACGTGCATGGCCAGAAGAACGCACTCACCCTCTTCCGGCTGTGGTTGCCACTCGTCCCCCGGGAGCCTCGCTGCCCCGTGGGGGATCAAACCTTCGTTGGCCATCTCTGTGAGATCCTTCTCGGTGATGGTCGACCGGATCCAATCTCCTTGGACCCAGCCGTGCGGCAGATGAGATCTCGAAGAAGACCCGCCCCGACTGGTCGCTCTCCCTTTCGCCTTTGCCTTCCCCGTCGCCGTCGCCTTCTTCGCGCGCTCTAACACCGCCATCTTCTCCTTCAACATTGTTGCCGGCGAAGCGTACGAGGAGCGATTGGGCGGAGGCGAGAGCGGACGCAGTGGGCGGAGGCGGAGAGGGTAGGGGGAGAATGGATAGATACTGTTCAAAAACCCTCTCCTGGCGCCTTTATAAGAGCACTTCTGAGTGGATGACAAGTGGGCCCGCAATCCAATCACATCCGAAACAGATCCACGTCAGACGTGACACGTGGCGAAAAAGGTGGCGCGGGAATTGAGGCGTCTATGCCCTATCCCATCCGAGCGCCGCGGTCCGCCCCGCTTCGCGCGCTTCCCCAAAATTCGGATCCCACAAAATCCGCTAACCGCATTGATCTGTCGGGACGAGATTTCGTGATCCGTCGCTCGGAAATTACTAAGTTCAAAAGTTCACTCGACGAGAGAAAACAATGGATCAAGGCGACTGAAGAAAAGTTGCTGTTATCAACGAATAGATTATTGGTCCAAGACGATACATATCCAGAACGCAGAAGTAGGTCGGAAATAATATCAACTCCTTCCTCACTCAAACCTCAATCCATTCGGGGGCTAATGATGAAGTCATGTACCTAGGGTAGGGTCATAGACCTGATCTAAGTACCCTACCCAAGGACACTCTCGGAAGAAACTGCCTTCCAGTCGACCAAGAGGGACTTCACTCGACGGACTCGAAGGACTCGACCATGAAGACTCACTCGACCATCAGGAGATCAAGAGGCCCTCTGCATCTCAATGGTCTGTAATTAAGTAGTCTTTATGGCATTTAGGACGCTTTATGTAAGGCGTTACCAGTAACGCCTAGACTTAATGTACTTTAAACCTGCATTCTTGAGGGCGGAGGGTGCAGCGGGCACTATATAAGCCACCCCTCCTCGGTGTAAAGGGTTCGCACCCTGTAATCCATACACATAATCCACTCGACCGCCTCCGGGCTCCGAGACGTAGGGCTGTTACTTCCTCCGAGAAGGGCCTGAACTCGTACATCTCTTGTGTTTACAACTGCTCCATAGTTAAGACCTTTCCTCTCCATACCTACCCCCACTCTACTGTCATACTTAGAACCATGACAATCCCCCCGCTGGAACTAGCACCCACTTCGCCAGCCCATGCGATGAGCCAGGCTCGGCTTCATCTTTCCCCTTCCCCATCCTAAAGAAGCCCTTCATGTCTAGGGTTTGCTGTCGCTACGAGAGAGCGTGCTTGGCAAGATGTGGACGAAACTGTGGAAGTGGATGAGCCACCTGGTGTGCTTGCATATAACAAAGACGCGGACCCCGAAGGCTTCGAGATGCTAACATGCGGGCCTGAGGTAGGTGGTCGCATTGACTATAACCACGGGTGATCGTTGAAAGGCCGACAAGTGGGATCGATGTGGACACCGAGCGGACAGGCGACGCGTCCGTCTCGTGTCCGGATGAACGCAAATCGGGCGCAAATATAGGCAGGAAATGTGTCAAAACGGACAGCGTGAGAATGACTTTTGGGTTTGCGTCGGCACGTTGGGCCGGTATTTTCGTCTTTTTCGACCCAAATGGACACGGCAGACCATTTGCATCGGCATTTGGAGTTGCTCTTACTGCAATGCTTGAGTTTCGCAAAAGTTGTATGACAGATAAAACCTTATATGAATCTCAACTGCTTACATTGGATTTGGATGGTGTTATACTAATCAAAGATTTTGGGCACCATAATTGGATGGTGCTATACTAATCACAAATTCAGTGCATCATAATTGGATGGTGATACACATGTCGAAGAATTGCTACTAATTTTGTTAGTAAAAATAATGCATTGGAATTGTTACCTCCCCTACTAGGTGTACATGATTAGAGTTGTGTAGGATCAAAAGACTTCAACCCACGACGGGTAACGGCTGCGCGAGTCCACGGAGGGCTCCACCCACGAGGGGTCCACGAAGAAGCAACCTTGTCTATCCCACTATGGCCATCGCCCACGAAGGACTTGCCTCACTAGGGTAGATCTTCACGAAGTAGGCAATCTCCTTGCCCTTACAAACTTCTTGGTTCAACTCCACAATCTTGTCGGAGGCTCCCAAGCGACACCTAACCAATCTAGGAGACACCACTCTCCAAAAGGTAACAAATGGTGTGTTGATGATGAACTCCTTGCTCTTGTGCTTCAAATGATAGTCTCCCCAATAATAAACTCTCTCTCACAGATTTGTATATGGTAGAAAGATGATTTGAGTGGAAAGCAACTTGGGGAAGGCTAGATATAAAGATTCTTGTGGTAGGATTGATATATCTTGGTATCAACACATGAGTAGGTGGTTCTCTCTCGAAAAATGTATGTTGGAAGTGTAGGAACGTTCTGATGGCTCTCTCAACGAATGAAGAGGGGGTGGACGGGTATATATAGCCTCCACACAAAGTCCAACCGTTACACACATTTGACCCAACTTGGTCAGACCGTATAGAGGAATTCGGTGAGACTGATTCAGTTCAAAATGTGAACATTAGGAATCTCGGTGGGACCGACTGGAACAACTCGGTGTGATCGATGTGCTAGGGCTTAGGGCAAACATCAACTTGGTGGCGTCGATTGCATCAACTCGGTGAGACCGAAGTGAAACAAAAGACAACAGAGCAGATGCCAAGCTAACTCGGTGTGACCGATTGCACTGACTCGTTAAAACTTAAAGAGTGCAACAAGTCACAGCAAGGTTGCAAGGCCATCTCGGTGCGACCGAGATCCGTATCGGTGTGACCGAACTATTAGTGTTTCTGGCTGTGGCGATGTCAAATGAACTCGATAGCTCCAGGTAGAAACAATCGGTGGGTCCGAGTTTGACTCTGGGTTTTGGACATATTTGGAATGAGAAAGTGGTGGAGGGATTTGGAGCAATATCACTAATCACTTTGAGCAAGTAGACCATAAAGCAACACCTCATCCCCTTTGAGCAAGTATTGGCCTTCCTATGGACTCAATGTGATCTTGGATCACTAAAAGTAAAATGAAGAGTCTTGGGCTTATGCCAATATGTGTCCTTAGCATTTTGAGGGGTCCACATTCCTAGTCCATACCATGCCATTCATTGAACTTTCTGAAATAATTAACTTGAATGATCATTAGTTCAATGAGCTATATGTTGTTATGAATTACCAAAACCACCCGAGGATTAGTTGCACTTTCAACCTCCCCCTTTTTGGTAATTGATGACAACATATAGATCAAAGCTTCGACAAATGATAATATGAATGAAATACATCGTCGCTTTGAGAAGTATGTGATAAGCAAGAGCTCCCCCTAAATTTGTGCATTATTTAAAATTTGCGTTTGAATGCAAATGCACATATGTTTATGAGAGTTGATGATGATGAGTAGTTGTGATTATGTCTAATGACCAACTTGTATGTGATCTCTCATTGATGAAAATGATTATCATGACAAGGTGTTATATGACAATGATGTATTATGATGATAAGTTGTTAATGATATGATGATGATGATGATATTTATTAGATCATTGGGTGAAAGAACCGTGGATTAGTTTCAAGTGGATGTCCATCCACTTGAAACTAGTCCACGGTTCTTTCTCCCACTAATGTAATAACTCATTATGATGTAAAATCATTGTCTAAATTGCTGCGGTATGAAAACTTGTATAAAGGTGTATGAATATAACATGAAATAAAAAAGAAATACGGAATAATAGTAGTAGCGCCTGCTAGTAGAAGCGCTACTACTCATTACCAGTAGCGCTCATTATAGAAAGCGCTGCTACTAAGTCGATGTAGCAGTAGCGCAATTCAGCCAACGCTACTGCTAACCTTTAGCTGTAGAGCCTTACTAGTAGCATTGTACCCCGCGCTACTGATAGGCTTCAAACACGCGCTACTGCTAGGGTTTTTCCTAGTAGTGGTCACTCGTCCATGTCACATACATCTTGGTGGAGCACACAAAATGATAAGAATTAAATAACATGCACTCATCACTAAAGATGCAAGTGATTGATCATACACAAATAATCATAGATATATAAGCATGCAAGCACACATTAAAGCATAGTATGATCAAACACATGATCACATAAGTATCTCACGAGCATAACACAAATTTTAGCATAGGAAACAACAACCAAACAATCAATGTAGCAAGAGTATCAAGGCAAATAAAACCAACAAAAGCAAGACACTCTCTCTTGAAGCCTATGATCTATACACTTTCTCCCCCTTTGGCAACAAGTTACCAAAAAGTTTGAAAACGTATAGTGCTATGTGGCACTCTAGGCACGATCTTCGGGAGCTCCTGAAGGGGTCTTCTGGCTTGTAGCTCTGGTGTGCGTAGATGGCGTGGAGAGGAGGGCAGCTGCAAATGCTTTGTTGAAGTTTCTGGAGCTGGAGGAGTTGACACTGGAGGGGCAACTGTGGCAGTGGCTGCAGGTGCTGAAAGAGTAGTCCTGGAGTTTATGACCCACAAGTATAGGGGATTAATTGTAGCTCTTTTCGATAAGTATGAGTGTCGAACCCAACGAGGAGCAGAAGGAAATGACAAGTGGTTTTCAGCAAGGTAATGTCTACAAGTGCTGCAATTGTAAGTAACAGATTAGTTTGATAGCCAGATAATCTGTAATGAGCAAGTAATGATAGTAGTAACAAAAGTGCAAAAAGGTAGCCCAATCCTTTTGAGGCAAAGGACATGCCAAAACGGTCTCTTATAGTGAGCAAAGCGTTCTTGAGGGTACACGGGAATTTCATCTAATCACTTTCATCATGTTGGTTCGATTTGTGTTCGCTACTTTGATAATTTGATATGTGGGTGGATTGGTGTTTTTCTTACTTGAACAAACCTCTTACTTATGATTAATCCTCCCTCAAGCATCCACAACTACGGGAAAAGTATTAAGAATAAATTCTAACCATAGCACTAAACTTTTGGATCCAATCGGTCCCTTACGGAATATCTCATAAACTGGGGTTTAAACTTCTGTCACTCTCGCAACCCGTCATCTAATTACTACTCCACAATGCATTCCCTTAAGCCAAAATATGGTGAAGTGTCATTTAGTCGACGTTCACATGACACCACTAAGGGAATCAAAACATACATACTATCAAAATATCAAACACATATCAAGTTCACATGATTACTTGCAACATGATTTCTCCCGTGACCTCAAGAACAAAAGTAACTACTCACAAATGATAATCATGCTCAAAATCAGAGGGGTATTAAATAGCATATTGGATCTGAACATATAATCTTCAACCAAATAAACCATATAGTAATCAACTACAAGATGTAATCAATACTACTAGTCACCCACAAGCACCAATCTATAGTTCCGGTAACAAGATTAAACACAAGAGATGAACTAGGGTTTGAGATGAGATGGTGTTGTTGAAGATGTTGATGAAGATAGCCCCCGAGATGGGAGAGTTGTTGTTGGTGATGATCACGATGATTTCCCCCTCCGGGAGGGAAGTTCCCCAGGCGGAATCGCTCCGCCGGAGGGCAAAAGTGCTCCTGCCCAAGTTCCGCCTTGAGACGGTGGCACACCATCTCGAAAGTCCTCTCCTTATTTTTTTATAGGTCAAAATGAATTATATACCAGAAGACGGGCACCGGAGGTGGGCCTGGGTGAGCACAACACCAGGGCGCGCCTGGGCTACTTGGCGCGCCCAGGTGGGTTGTGCCGACTTGGTGGGCTCCCTCTAGTGCTTATTTTCTCCAATATTCCTCAAATATTCCATAAAAATTCTCTGTCAAGTTTTAGCTTGTTTGGAGTTGTGCAGAATAGGTAGCCTGATGTAGCTTTTTCAGGTCCAGATTTTGAGCTGCCGGAATTCTCCCTCTTGGTGTGTACCTTGCAAATTATGAGAGAAAAGGCATTCGAATTACTACAAAAAGAATTATTATGCATAAAAAATAATAAATAACATTAATAAAACATGATGCAAAAGGGACGTATCAACTCCCCCAAGGTTAGACCTCGCTTGTCCTCAAGCGAAAACCGAAATCGAAAAACATGTCCACATGCTTAGAGATAGAGGTGTCAATAAAAACAAAATACAGACATAGAAGCATCATGTAGATTATTATAACAGCAACAAATTTAAACATACGACTTTTATCATAAATCTTTTATAATAGTCTTCCCATGAATAAGTGACAATTCATCACACAATTGAAGTATAAAGCATAAAGTCTACTAGAAACCAACAAACTATGTTCTCAGTCAACTTTGCAACTACAATTCATCATATTTTTAGGAAGGGTCACATATAGGAGCCTTTAGGCAAGTCCACATACTCAACCATCATATAGTCTTCTATGATTGCTAACACTCACCTCATACACACGAGCAAAACATTTCAACCGGACACATAGAAAGATAGGGGCTTATAGTTTCACCTCCCAACATATTCACCTCAAGGGTGATGTCAACAATAATAACTCATGCCACCCATATTCAACTGGACATATGTGCCTAGATCTTTCCTCACCACATGATGCTTGCCAAAGGAGAAAAATAAAAAGGAATAGAGAGAAAAACTTTGACTCTTGCATAAAAGTAAAAGATAGGCTTGCCATGCGCTTAGTTGTTTGTATGCTCAACCCCTTAATGCAAAAGAACGCCA
The DNA here is from genome assembly GCA_021437245.1 of Aegilops speltoides. Lineage (NCBI taxonomy): Eukaryota > Viridiplantae > Streptophyta > Magnoliopsida > Poales > Poaceae > Aegilops > Aegilops speltoides. The sequence goes on along the minus strand of CM038147.1, from coordinate 167,730,338 downwards.
CATTGCATTTCCCCTTGTGATAGCGACCTTTATTATGCAGTCTGTCGCTTTTATTCTTCACCATCACAAGTTCGTGCAAAGCTCAATTTTCTCTTACACTAAATGATCTCACACATTTAGAAAGAATTTTTATTGCCTTATTGCACCGATGACAACTTACTTGAGGGATCTGTATCAATCCCTAGGTAGGTATGGTGGTCTCTTGAAAATAAGATTTGGGTTTAAGGGTTTCTGGATGCACAAGTAGTATCTCTACTTGGTGCGGAATTTTTGGCTAGCAAAGATAGGGGCAAGCACCACATGTTAAAGGATCTATGAAAATATGCCTTCTATGTGAATATGAACAAACATAAATCATTAAGTTGTCTTCCTTGTCCAACGTCAACAATTTGGCATTATAATATTTTGATGGGGGCTCACAATCACAAAAGATTCTAGGATAGTATATTTATATGTGAATCTTCTCTTCCCTTATTAATTCTTTCATGAATTTCATCATTGACCAATGCTATGTTTGTCAATCTCAAATAAACTTTTCTACTTATACTTTTCCTTATGTGGTGTTATCACCTACCATAGGATTAGCATATGATCTTCTTGATTTATTCCCTTCCATTTTATTTATTTCCTTTCTTTTTATTGCAACATGAAAGTAAAGAAAGCAAAAACTCAAACTAACCTTATTATGTATCTCGCACACGATTACATGGATAGATCACTAAGGAAAACTCTCGACAAGAAAGTATTGAACTAAACTTTTATTCATCTAAAGCAAAGGATCAAACTAAAATAAGTAAAGGCAAAAGATAATGGGGATGATACGATATCGGGGCAGTGGCACCTCCCCCAAGTTTGGCGGAAGCCAAGGGGAGTGCCCATACCCGAAACTCAATTTTCTTTTGGTGATGAAGAAGATGGTAGTGAAGCGATCCTATCCTTAAGGATCAAGAGATTCTCCAATCGACGGATGACACTCCAGAGGTAGATGATATGCTCTTGATGCAGAATATTTTCATGAGTGAGATACTTATTTTGCACACAACCCATTTCAATGATGCGAAAGGCTTCAACCTCAGTAGGAGTAAGATAAGCATAGTAAGGTTTAAGGATATCTTCTTCTTCTTCTTCATCCTCTGCTAGCAATGGTTGCTCGACCACCGGTGGTTGATCTACAGTAGCCTCCTTTCTCTCGTCTCCCTTGACGGATTCCATGGGCTCTTCTCTCTTCAGCTCGGTCTTCATCAACCAAACATCCTCTTCTACGTTGTTGGAGGAGGAATAAGACATGATGCCTGGCTTAACAGATCCGACCGAAAACAACAAGAAAAGAGAACAGAAGATTTCTCCGTGATACGGTGGTTAATAGGTTCGGGGGGGGATATATAAAGAATTTTTTATCTTTGGAAACAAGCAAGCCGAAGAAAAGCGGAGTAGGAAAGGTGCCCTAGGTGGGCACAACCCACCTGGGCGCGCCTGGCAAGCCAGGCGTGCCCTGGTGTCTTGTGCCCACCAGGGTACGCTTCCTGGAAGTTTCTTATTTTCCTAATTTTCTAAATATTCCAAAAATAACAAAAAATATTTTTGCGGATTTTTCGGAGTCCGTTTACTTACCGTATCACGTACCTCCTTATTTTCACGATTTTGGAGTGTTCCGGAAGGACTCTTTTATGTGTTCTTCTGGTGTCAAAGTTTGGACAATATTGCTTTCAACATTAATGGGCGTACCTGAGATATAATGCTTTATTCATTGCCCATTAACAACCATCGGGTTAGTACCTTCGGAATTGTTTATGTTGATATCTCCAGACCGATAAACCTCCTCGATATCATAGGGTCCTTCCCATTTTGAGAGAAGTTTTCCTGCAAAGAACCTGAAACGAGAGTTGTACAAAAGAACATATTCTCCAACTTTAAACTCACGCTTTCGGATTCTTTTATCATGCCATCTTTTAACTTTTTCTTTAAACAACTTGGCATTTTCATAAGCTTGGGTTCTCCATTCATCTAATGAGCTAATGTCAAATAATCTCTTTTCACCAGCAAGTTTGAAATCATAGTTGAGTTCCTTGATTGCCCAATATGCTTTATGTTCTAATTAAAGAGGCACATGACAAGATTTTCCATAAATAATTTTACAAGGAGACATACCCATAGGATTTTTATATGCTGTTCTATAAACCCAAAGTGCATCATCTAATTTCTTAGAGCAATTCTTCCTTGACATATTGACAGTCTTTTGCAAAACTAATTTTATTTTTCTATTGCTAACACTACAAGAAATATGTCAGCTTGTGACCTTGACTATTGGTCACTGAAAGGTCATTGTTTTTGATTTGCGACCTTTTTGTGACCAAAAACAGAAGGTCAAAAGCTGGCAGTCGTAAACTGAAATTAACGACCTTCTTTGTGAGAAGGTTGTAGACGTTTACGACCAAAACAGAAGTTCGTTGAACCCATGACCTTTTGTTTTGGTCACTGGCTGTCTACCTAGGCCACGTCGGATCCGGCGTGGCAATCTGACGTGGCAAAACTACGACCAATTCAAAAGGTCACTGACAAGATCCAGCCTGATCCATTTCGATGCTTTAGATGGGCCGAGCCCATTAATTCATCCTTTTTATATTATTATTTTCTGTAAATTCTTGTGGGCTACTTGGGCCAAGCCTTGTGTTTCAGCTTCTTTATTTTTGGGCCTTGGCCTTCTTACAATCAATTGATTTTCTATTTTGAGTCATCATATTTTGGAGGTGGTCCCACTAGTCAGATGGGTACCACAAGTCATAATGCCATACATGAGTCCCACATGTCAGAAATTTCAAAATTGCTCAGATTATATTCATAAGTGGGTCCCACTGGTGAAGTTTACATATCTTCTCAACATACATAACCACTATTTCAAACAACCACTATTTCAAACAGGACAGAACAAATATAGTTCGTCAAATAACACTACATTAGCCTTTTACACTACATTAGCCTTTTACAATCTACTACAGAGCCAAAAGAACTCTTTGCAAAGTACAGCTTCACTGCTTCGCACTTGGCTTCACGGCTTCACACTCAAAAAAATTAGGACTCTAGCTCCAGTAAAAGAGTGAACATAAAGGAAAAAAATTAGGCCTTGAGCTCCTGAAAAAGAGTGAACATAAAGGAAAAAAAGTAAGAAAACTATACAGGAAAACAAGTAGAGTGCATTGAGCATATATATGTTGTCCCTAGAAGGCGAACACATACAACAACAAGAACAGCAGGAAAATTATACAGGAATAGAGCATGGAAGTGGATTAACTATATGGAACCAAAAACTGAATCATTGCAGATCAGATTACATAGGAACATAATGTAGAAGCAGATCTATGGAAGCGAAACCAAATCATTACGGAGCACATAATAATACATGAAGAGAAAGAAGCAAAGCAAAACCAAATCATTACGGAGCACATAATAATACATGAAGAGAAAGAAGCAACTATGTAACAACGAACATGTTCATCTTCAATTGGTGTCTCATTCTAAATATTCATGCACATTTGGTTGTGGGCATTTCAGGTACAAAACTTAAACCAATCTAATTCAGATGCATATATCACATTTCATTGGTTACATTACTCCTCACATACTAGACGGCGAGAGCCTAAATATGCACTACTCAGCCATTCCATACTTTCATGATATAGTTCACTACTCAGCCATTCAAACACATGCATCAATACTTCTTATAAACAGGCACTGTGCATAGATAAAATTCATTGCCATAGTAACAGGTAGTATGCATGATTCAGAAGGGAGGTTCCCAGAATAAAATAGTTACACATAGCAAGATCTCAAAAGCATTGCCACTGGATCTCAATTGATCTCACATTCTAAAACAGATCAGATAGTTCTCTAAAGCATTGCCACTGGATCTCTGTAATTCTAAAGAAATTGAGAGTGGAGCAAAGTTCTAGACAGTAGTGCCCCACAGAAATGAAACTTTGTAATGCTCAAGTTTCATATTAGGGATTACAGAATTTTAGATGTGAAAAATTCTTCTAGTTGCACTTATCACAGATAGAAGAGTTTATAGTGAAGAATCCTTTTCAATCAAAGACACAGCCTGGAACATATCAATTTCGAGGTGCAGGTTGTATACAATCAGACATCTCAGGTTGTATACTACTCATGATAATTCTACTCATCCACGGAGTCAAGGTATGCAACTTGCCAATAGCATTTGAGGGGCAGAAGCTAATCCACAATGGCAATAGAAATAACATTCAGAGCATCATCATCGATTTCACAAGAGCAAGCATGATATTGCATCCCATGAGGCATGGAGGAGGATCTCTTACCATGACCATACCAGCACCTCATCTTCACCTTGTGATCCTCACCGTTTCTGCCAAGACACAGTCGCATGAACAACATTCAGCACATTATCTATACAGAGAAGAGACAAATCGTATGCTTATCAAAGCGAGTTGAAGGTAGTACCCAGCACTGGAGTGATTACATCATCCGTCGGCTTTTCCGCGAACAACCTCATTGCCCTCTCAAACGCACTTACACGGGTAGTGCAAGGTGCCCTGTTGAGGCCAGCAGCACCAATCCGCAACCTGATTACGGATCACATGGTTGTGTCAATCATTCTAATCCACCAATCAAACAAATTGCATCTGAAACTACAGTAACCAATATATAAATCCAAAGGTTTTAGACTCACAGTACCAGCTTTGCAGTTTACATGTCCACTAGCAAGGTTATTACTTTTACTCTTCTAGACAGCACCAACATTTAACATCGGATTCACATCATAAGTAATTAACATGAATGTACTACAAACTTCAAAAGGAAAATATATGAGACTTTCACAGTACAACACTACATTGTTATGCTCCTATTATCTACTAGTAGTACTGTACTGTGATCCTCAAACTTCACAGTACAACTCTATCATACAGTTTCATTTTCCTGAAAATTTACCTGAACATTTTCTAATCTCCAGACATATTACAGAGCACTCTAATTTCCATAGCGAACTTATAAGACTAGCTCGTTTGGGTAGCACAGCTTTAGGTCTATGGTTGGCTAAACAAAGACGGCTACTAGAATGGATTGACAGGAATCAAAAACACTATCGGTGAACACAAACTTGCATGGCAGAGACATAAATAAATGAGACACAAGGAACATAATAATGGTTCACACAACCACTAATTTTCAGACATAAAATGCAAGGTTTAGATAAGCACCAACCAGGTGGATGATTTAGGACGACCAACGAACAAATGATCCAGCTCTACGAACATAGTATGGCACAGAGTATGGCACTGACATATTACTACACACGGCCAGTATTAGTAGTTCGCGACACATGATAAGTGTTCAGCAGCAAAAGCAGACACAGATGCCTGCTAGAGCCATTCCCACAGGCAAAGCAAGCACCTTAAGCCCTCTCGCCAGGGATCCTCCTAACCAGCTGAATGTCCTTGGGCATGATGGTCACGCGCTTGGCATGGATGGCGCCTGAGTTGGTGTCCTCAAAGAGACCTACCGGTAGGCCTCTGCAGCCTCTGAAGGGCCAAGACCGCATGGCTCTAGAAGCGGAGGTCGATCTGCATAGACAGAGCAGGTGGTGCTTTTAGTTTACTTGATTCATCATACTATAAGAGTTGACATAACAGGAGCATAACAATGTAGTCTTTGTCTTGTGAAGTTTGAGGAGCATAACAATGTAGTCTTGTCTTCGTGAAGTTTGAGGAGCATAAAATATATGGGACAATTTACTTGATCCAAAGTTTAAGGAGTATCTTATCTACTAGTAGTACTGTACTGTAAGACTTTCCTAAAGCAGAGTCTGTTACCAAACAGAGTGAGAACCATCAGAAGAACAGAGATGTTCTTCTATCAAACAGTGGCTTCTAGTTAGCCAATTCAGCACCAAAAATATATATGACTGCTGGGTGCATTATGATAAATAAATTGTTGCCAATCCAAAACCTGCTGTGAGGAAATTTAGCAGGCATGTACTACTACTGCATAAATGAAGAGTAAGTATCTGCTTAGTATCTGGGAGTCGTTTGCGAGGGCGCCGATGATCCAGTAGATGAGGCTCTGGAAGATGGCGTCCATGATGCCGTAGCCGAAGCCAAAGTCAAGGAAGTATCCGATGCCGGCAGAGCCGAGCATCTAGGCGCCCCAATAGAAAACATTTTTGAGGCCCTTGGTCCTCAAGGTGAAGAGGAGGCCATTGACGTTGTTGAAATTGTAGGTGTACAAGAAGTTGCTTGCCCAGGCGGCCGGGAGGATGAGCAGCATCCTCCAATTGGTGAAGAGCTTGAGGATCTCCCACCCCTCCATGGACACCGAGGAGTAGGTGACCCTGGTGGCGCGCGTGCCGTCATCACGGACGATCTTGGCGGGCAGCAGGACCAGGAAGGTGAGTGCGGCACCGAGCAGCATGAAGGCGATGAAGGCCGCGTAGGTGGCGTCGTTCACGCTGCCGGCGTCGGTGCGGCTATAGTTGAAGGAGAGGGGGAGGAGGCCGCCCAGGACGCCGCCGAGGTTGAAGAGGCACCAGAAGAGCGAGATCCTGCCGCCGCCGCTGCCCGCTGGCACCACCGGTGAACAGTGTGAGCACGAGTAGTAGGAGGACCATTGTCCGAGCCATAGTCCTCCGCCTGCGGTCGGTCAGTCACCATGGCCGTGCCCGGGCAGCTAGGGTTTCCAGCGTGAGGAGGGAGCGGATCTGGCCGCTCGAGAGGATATACGGAGAGGCGGAGGAGGGGAGAGAGCGCCAGTGATGGAGTGGAGGCCGTGGTTGGGGAAGACAGCGGAGGCCGACGGCGGCTAGCTCTGCCTTTGGCTTTGGGGGTCGAGAGTGGAGGAGTGGATCGGGAGAGGAGTGGATCGAGAGGGGGGCGGCGGCGGCGAGGAGATGGGGGGATGGGGAGGGGATCGATCTGAGCTAGGGTTTGGGGGGTATCTTTTCATTATTTTTCTTTTTTTCTGTAGAAAGATGAATGGATGGATGTGGGATGGAGAGATGGATGGATGGATGGACGCCATGTCATCAATCCGTGAGAAGAGTTCTGATTGGTTCGGAAAATCAGTGACTTAAAATAGTTTTCAAGTACTAAAAACAGAGGGATTTTGTGAAGTAGCTATATTTTTTTTTGCAAAAGATCACCACACAAATTTTCACTAGAGTTAGACCACATTTTATGGATAAGGACCAATTTGTATGCATTTTTGATCTTTCTAGCTATTTTTAATCATTTTTGGAGTGGCAAAAATGATTTTTTTGTGAAGAACCTACCAAATATTTGTTCCAAAATTGGACCAAATCAATTTTATAAAATACTAGTCCATATTTAATATACAATTGACCAAATGGTTGGGTGTCAAAAGCTTTGATCCACCTCTCGTGAAAAAGACAAATTTCCGCCGGTTCAGCTGAAAGCGGGACAAATTTGAACTGCAGCTGCCTCATAGTTTGCTCTTTATTTTTTTCTAGAAATCATTTCTAGATACATAAGTATTTATTTAATCATATAAACACCAAAAAAAATCCAAGATTCAACCACTAGATAGGAACGGTCAAGCCCGCCATTTTGACCGCATTTTGAAACGGGCAAAAAAAATTCAAAAAAATCAAAAAATTGGAAAACCTTCGCATTGTGTCATTATATGTGACCAAATTTCCAGGAAAAATAATAAACTTGTAATACGTTAATTATTTTAAAAAAGTGTTCTCGGAAGTGAGCTATCAAGTGTGAAGATTCATGGCTTTCAAGCCAAATGATCAATCTTATGGCCACATTCATGGCATACTTTGTTCAAATGATCTAATATTGTGCACAAGGGTGCATCTTGGAATTCCAAACAATGTTGCCTAAGGGAGTTTTCATTTTCTTTGCACGGAAAATTCATTTTCCATTTTCCGAGTGGCAAAAATGATTTTTTGTGAAGGACCTACCAAATATTTGTTCCAAAATTGGACCTAATCAATTTTATAAAATACTAGGCCATATTTAATGAAAAATTGACAAAATGGTTGGGTGTCAAAAGTTTTGATCCACCTCTGGTGAAAAAGACAAATTCCCGTCGATTCAGCTGAAAGTGGGTCAAATTTGAACTGCAACTGCCTCATAGTTTGATGTTTATTTTTTCCAAAAATCATTTCTAGGTACATAAGTATCTATTTAATCAGAGAAACACCAAAAAAATCCAAGATTCAACTACTAGATAGGAACCTTCAAGCCCGCCGTTTTGATCGCATTTTGAAACGGCATAAAAAATTCAAAAAAAAATCAAAAAATTGGAAAACCTTCGCATTGTGTCTTTATGTGTGACCACGTTTCCAGGAAAAATAATAAACTTGTAATACGGTAATTATTTTAAAAAAGTGTTCTCAGAAATGAGCTATCAAGTGTGAAGATTCATGGCTTTCAAGCCAAATGATCAATCTTATGGCCACATTCATGGCATAGTTTGTTCAAATGATCTCATATTGTGCAGAAGGGTGCATCTTGGAATTCCAAACAATGTTGCCTAAGGGAGTTTTCATTTTCTTTGCACGGAAAATTCATTTTCCATTTTTCGAGTGCCCGAAATGAGTTTTTTTGTGAAGGACCTACCATATATTTGTTCCAAAAGTGGACCTAATCAATTTTATAAAATACTAGGCCATATTTAATACACAATTGACAAAATGGTTGGGTGTCAAAAGTTTTGATCCACCTCTATGAAAAAGACAAATTCCCGTTGATTCAGTTGGAAGCGGGTCAAATTTGAACTGCAGCTGTCTCGTAGTTTGCTCTTTATTTTTTCCAAAAATCATTTCTAGGTAAATAAGTATCTATTTAATCAGAAATACATGGTTTGATGGCTAGACATCGAGGTTTGGATGGTGGCCGAGGGCCCCAACTTTAGAGCGCGTAAGCTCGCATGCCCGCCGCATGGTCACCACGTGACTGTGGCGTTGCCATGTGTTCTGGGCGGCCTAGTCATGTCTAGTGGGTTGGGCACTCCCCAGGTAGGTGCTAGGAAGAAAATCACAACATAAGATTCTCATTAGGAGACCGATCGATGCTCAAAGATGAATAAGCAGCCAAGTGTTTGATTTGCGGTACGAGAAATGCACTTGGCTAATGGGCGTGAGTTTTGTCTGAGGATGATCAGTTACTAAGTAGACCGTCTTCACAAATTTTCACCTCAAAAGGAGGAGCCTAGGTGGTACTTGCTTTGCAAAGTACCACACTGGACATAAATACGAATGTTGAAGCTGGGCTCAAAATAATGAATGGATTGAGCTGGCATTTGGTGGAGGATGGTTATTTGGGCATAGGAAAGCACTGTAGAAAATGGATACCATTTGGACATGCCAAAGTGGTACTTCCTTCACAAAGTGCTGCTTTGAACAGAATAGGAAAATGAATATTGTTGAGTTATTTTTGCACTAGGCAAGGAATGTTTTTGACATATTTGATGAAGATATGATCCAAACAATTTATGGGAATTGTTTGGGAATTTTTGGAATAACAGAAATATTGGTTGCTTCACAACCTAGGGAAAAAATTGACACATGGACATGACACATAGGCAAAACTGATGAGATGGCGCCTAGTCATCACAACCCACCACAATCTACAAGGCTATGACCATCTATATTGGTCATTAACAACTAGAAATAAGGCAGCGGACCGGCATTATTTGCTTTATGACCATTTCGTGTAAGGAAATTACGACCTTTCTGACCAAAATGGTCGCAATGGTTTAGCATTTGGAGCCCCCCGAACAGCTGTTGACCAATTGGTCTCAAATGGTCATAGAACTATGACCAATTCTTCCAGGGTCACTGACAGAAGGTCACTAGTTGACATATTTCTTGTAGTGTAAGCTCAACTTGACCACTAGACAGAGGATGATAAGGTGATGCAATTCTATGGTTAACATCATACTTGGCAAGCATTTTACGGAAAGCACCATGAATAAAGTGGGATCCACCATCAGTCATTAAATATCTAGGGACTCCAAACCTTGGGAAAATAACTTCCTTAAGCATTTTAATAGAGGTGTTGTGATCAATACTACTGGTTGGAATTTCTTCTACCCATTTAGTAACATAATCAACAGAACCAAAATATGTGCATACCCATTAGAGGAAGGAAAAGGTCCCATGTAAGCAAATCCCCAAACATCAAATGGTTCAACAACAAGTGAATAATTCATAGGCATTTCTTGGCGCTTATCGATATTACCTATTCTTTGGAATTCATCACAAGATAATACGAACTTACGGGCATCTTTGAAGAGAGTAGGCTAATAAAATCCGGATTGCAATACCTTGTGAGCAGTTCTATCTCCAGCATGGTGCCCTCCATAAGCTTCGGAGTGACATTTTCGAAGGATTTGTCCCTGTTGATGCTCAGGTACACAACGTCTAATAATACCATCTACTCCTACTTTATAAAGATGTGGGGTCATCCCAAAAGTAGTGTCTTAAATCATAGAAGTATTTTTTCTTTTGTTGGTATGTAAAGCTAGGTGGTAAATATTTAGCAACAATATAATTAGCATAATCAGCATACCAAGGAGTATTATTAGCAACATTTATTGCAGCTAACTGCTCATCAGGAAAACTATCATCAATAGGTAGTGGGTCATCAAGCACATTTTCAAGCCTAGACAAATTATCAGCTATGAGGTTCTCAGCTCCTTTCCTATCAGTGATATGCAAATCAAATTCTTGTAGCAAGAGAACACATTGAATAAGTCTAATTTAGCATATTTCTTTTTCATAAGATATTTAATAGCAGCATGGTCGTGATAGCTTTAGAGTCAACGATGTAAGATCTAAATTTATCACAAGCAAACACCACTGCTAGATATTCTTTTTCAGTAGTAGCACAATTCTTTTGAGCACTGTCTAGATTTTACTACCATAATGAATAACATTTAGTTTCTTATCAACTCTTTGTCCTAGAACAACACCAACAGCATAATCACTAGCATCACACATAATTTCAAAAGGCAAGTTCCGATCAGGTGGTTGAACAATAGGTGCAGAAATAAAAGCTTTCTTGAGTGCTTCAAAGGCTTCAAAGCAATCATCAGCAAAAACAAAAGGGACATCCTTTTGCAAAAGGTTTTTAAGAGGCTTTGAAATTTTAGAAATGTCTTTGATGAATCTCCTATAGAAACCAGCATGACCTAGGATACTACGAATACCTTTGATATCCTTAGGACATGGCATTTTCTCAATTGCATCAACCTTAGCTTTGTACACTTCAATACCCTTTTAAGAAATCTTATGACCCAAGACAATATCTTCAGTAACCATGAAGTGGCACTTCTCCCAATTCATGACAAGATTTGTTTGTTCACATCTTTGTAAAACTCAATCAAGATTGCTTAAACAATCATCAAAAGACTTCCCATAAACGTAGAAGTCATCCTTGAAAACCTCAACAATCTTATCACAAAAGTCAGAGAATATAACAGCATACATCTTTGAAAGGTAGCAGCTGCATTGCATAAACCAAAAGGCATACGTCTATAAGAATAAGTTCCAAAGGGACAAGTAAAAGTGGTCTTTTCTTGATCAGGTTGAGAAATAGGTATTTGTGAAAAACCAGAATATCCATCGAAGCAAAAGTGTGTGTGCTTAGATAACCTTTCTAGCGTTTGATCAATAAAAGGCAGAGGGTAATGATCTTTTCTAGTTTCTTTATTTAATTTTCTAAAATTAATTAGCATTCTATAGCTTGTAACAATTCTTTGTGGAATAAGTTCATTCTTATCATTAGGGACAATAGTAATACCTCCTTTCTTAGGGACACAATGAACAAGACTTACCCATCTACTATTAGCTATAGGGTAAATTATAATCCAGAAGTTTTAATATCTCCGTTCTTACCACTTCTTCATCTTTGGATTTAACTGACGTTGGTGATCAACAATGAATTTAGCATGAAGTTCCATATTAATCTTGTGCTGACATAGAGTGGGACTAATGCCCTTTAAATCATCAAGAGTATATCCAATAGTAGCTTGGTGCTTCCTTAGAACTTTCAATAATCTTTTTTCTTCATGTTCTGAAAGGTTAGCACTAATAATAACAGGATATATCTTCTTTTATTCAAGATAAGCATATTTCAAAGTGTCTGGCAATTCTTTTAGTTCAAACACGGGATCACCTTTAGGTGGAGGAGGACCTCCTAGAGTTTCAACAGGCAAATTGTGTTTAAGCAGAGGACGTTGTTCAAAGAAAATATCATCTATTTCATTTCTTTCATGCATATGTAAATCATTTTCATGGTTTAGCAAATACTGTTCTAAAGGATCAGTAGGAGGCACATCAATAGAAGCAAGACAAATATTCATCCTTACTAGGAAATTCTTTTTCATGAAGCTTTCTACTAAACTTGGAGAAATTAAATTCATGAGACTCATCACCAAAACTAACACCGACAATTTGTTTCTCACAATCTATTCTAGCATTAACAGTGTTCAAGAAAGGTCTACCAAAGATAATTGGGCAAAAGTCACCTTGTGGGGAACCAAGAACAAGAAAATCAGTAGTGTATTTTATTGTCCCACACAAGACTTCAACGTCTCTAACAATTCCAATTGGTGATATAGTGTCTCTATTAGCAAGTTTAATAGTAACATATATGTCTTCTATCTCTGCGGTTGCTATGTCATTCATAATTTCTTCGTATAAGGTGTAAGGAATAGCACCCACGCTAGCACCTATGTCACATAAACCACGATTACAGTGATCCCCAATTTTAACTAAGACAACGGGCATGCCAACAACAGGTCGGTGTTTATCCTTTTTATCAGGTTTGGCAATTCTAGCAGCTTCTTCACAGAAGTAAATAATATGACCATATACATTTTCTTCCAAGAGATCCTTAACCATAGAATTACTAGGTTCTACTTTAATTTATTCATTTGGTTTAGGTGTTATAATATAACTTTTGTTGACCACAGTTGAAACTTTAGCATGTTCCTTTATCCTAACAGAGAAAGGTGGTTTCTCAATATAAGCAGGGGAACAACTGGATCAACATTATAAAGTATAGTTTCTTCCTTAGCTAGTGCTAGTTCTTTAATTTCTTCTTTAATAGGTGGGTAATATTTAAACCACTTATCTTTAGGGAGATTAACATGAGTAGCAAATGATTAACAAAAGGAGGCTACTATGTCAGAGTCAAGTCCACATTTAGTGCTAGACTTTTGAAAAGCATCGGTATTCATAAAAGATTTAACACAATCATACTTAAGCTTAATACCTGACTCTTTACCTTCGTTGAGTTCCCAATCTTCAGAGTTGCGTTTAATTCTTTCCAAAAGATCCCACCAAAATTCAATAGTCTTCTTCATAAAAGAACCAGTACAAGAATTATTGAGCATGGATTGATCATCACAAGAAAGCCGAGCATAAAAATTCTGAATAATAATTTCTCTTGAGAGCTCATGATTGGGGCATGAATATAACATTGACTTAAGCCTCCCCCAATCTAGAGCGACACTTTCTCCTTCACGAGGCCAAAAATTATATATGTAATTCCGATCATGATGAACAAGATGCATATGATAATTTTTTTGTGAAACTCCAGTTTCAATCGATTCCTGTTCTAGGCTCCAATATAATCACATAGCCTATACCATGCCAATGGTTTTCCCTTCAAAGATAAAGGGAAAACCTTCTTCATAACTTCATCTCCGGGTAAACCTACAAGCTAAAACAATCCACAAATTTGTTCGGTTCCATCTCCTGCATAAGGATTAGCTAGCAGTTGTTCTATCATACTCGAAGGAATTTCATATTCAATATTTTTAGTAGGTGCAGTAGGTTGAGGGGTAGCTAATTGTGGTTCTGTTTGAGGTGAAGATACCCCAAACAAACCCCTCAAAGGATAGTTCTCCATAGTAACAAGTGACAATAAATTTCAGCACACTATATAAATGTTTCCTTACCAAGTTCCACTTACCAAAGGCGCTTCACTCCCCGGCAACGGTGGCAGAAAATAGCTTTGATGACCCACAAGTATAGGGGATCAATTGTAGCTCTTTTCAATAAGTAAGAGTGTCAAACCCAACAAGGAGCAGAAGGAAATGACAAGTGGTTTTCAGCAAGGTAATGTCTGCAAGTGCTGAAATTGTAAGTAACAGAGTAGTTTGGTAGCCAGATAATCCGTAACGAGCAAGTAATGATAGTAGTAACAAAAGTGCAGCAAGGTAGCCCAATCCTTTTGAGGCAAAGGACTGCCCAAAACGGTCTCTTATAGTGAGCAAAGCGTTCTTGAGGGTACATGAGAATTTCATCTAGTCACTTCCATCATGTTGGCTCAATTTGTGTTCGCTACTTTGATAATTTGGTATGTGGGTGGATCGGTGCTTAGGTGCTGTTCTTACTTGAACAAACCTCCTACTTATGAATTATGATAACCCTCCCGCAAGCATCCGCAACTACGGGAAAAGTATTAAGAATAAATTCTAACTATAGCATTAAACTTTTGGATCCAATCGGCCCCTTATGGAATATCGCATAAACTGGGGTTTAAGCTTCTGTCACTCTCGCAACCCATCATCTAATTACTACTCCACAATGCATTCCCTTAGGCCCAAATATGGTGAAGTGTCATGTAGTCGACGTTCACATGACACCACTAAGGGAATCACAACATACATACTATCAAAATATCAAGCACATATCAAGTTCACATGATTACTTGCAACATGATTTCTCCCCCGACCTCAAGAACAAAAGTAACTACTCACAAATGATAATCATGCTCAAGATCAAAGGGGTATTAAATAGCATATTGGATCTGAACATATAATCTTCCACCAAATAAAGCATATAGTAATCAGCTACAAGATGTAATCAACACTACTAGTCACCCACAAGCACCAATCTGTAGTTCCGGTAACAAGGTTGAACACAAGAGATGAACTAGGGTTTGAGATGAGATGGTGCCGCAGAAGATGTTGATGAAGATAGCCCTCCCCAAGATGGGAGAGTTGTTGGTGGTGATGATGCCAATGATTTCACCCTCCGGGAGGGAAGTTCCCCCGGCGGAATCGCTCCGCCGGAGGGCAAAAGTGCTCCTGCCCAAGTTCCGCCTCGAGACGGTGGCGCTCTGTCCCGAAAGTCCTCTCCTTATTGTTTTCTAGGTCAAAATGACTTATATCCCAGAAGATGGGCACCGGAGGTGGGCCTGGGTGAGCACAACCCACCAGGGCGCGCCTGGGCTCCCTGGTGCGCCCAGGTGGGTTGTGCCCACCTGGTGGGCCCCCTCTAGTGCTTATTTGCTCTAATATTCTTCAAATATTCCATAAAAATTCTCCGTGAAGTTTCACCTTGTTCGGAGTTGTGAAGAATAGGTAGCATGACGTAGCTTTTTCACGTCCAGATTTCCAGCTACCGGAATTCTCCCTCTTGGTGCGTACCTTGCAAATTATGATAGAAAAGGCATTAGAATTACTCCAAAAAGCATTATTATGCTTAAAACATCATAAAAATAGTAAGAAAACATGATGCAAAATGGACGTATGAGGAGTCTCTGACAACTGGCACATATGATGATCTTTGTGCCCTTGGCACTCTCTGGAATGTATGTGTGGTTGGTCTGTCATCACTGTCCTCAGCATAATTCCTTAATTTCTCCACAATTGTGTGCATATCAGTGACCTTCACATCAAGGTCATGTAACTTTGTCTCAAGAATCCTCTCAAGACTGTCCTAATGTTGAGACAAGGTGGCCAAGCATTTCTCAATCCTCACGATAGCCTCAATCAGATAACTGAGTTTATCTTGCTTGGTCTTGAGATTCGCAACTGAAGCATATGGGGAACTTGCTGCCCTTGCTGCTTTTGCAGCTTTTGCCTTCTCTATCTTCTCCTAGGCTTCAACACAAGTAGGTTGTGAATCATCCATGACAACCTCATTGTCCTCAAAGTCTGGCCTCAGGGTTAGATGCTCTCTGTCCCGAAGTTATGTCCCAGTTCCGACCTTGGAATTTATCAATGTCTGGATGTGTGTGGCATATCCACAAGATCTCTTTTGGTCGGCTGCTGCCCTCTTCACTGTCTCAACAATCAAGCTCATGACTTTGAGTTTCTGTGGGACATCAAACAAATGGAGCAAATTTATGGAGTGACCACGTATCATCCTGTGATCTCAAGACTTGGGCAATAGAGTATCCCTCAAGATTGTGTTCATTGTGGTCAAATCAGCAAGCAGATAATACATAGAACCAAACTTGTGTGTCTCCAAAGCTGAATTAAGGATTGGCTTGTACATGTTAGCCATGGAGTTGTGATCCTTCCTAGGTTTGCTGTACACATCAAGATCATCTTCAGCTTCTTCAGAACATTGATTAGCCTAGCCCACTCAAAGATTGTTGGCTCATATCTGGTGCCCTCAGTCATCCGCACTATCTTACCATCGGGTAGAAGTGGGTTGTGTAGTAGAACTGCATTATCATCTTATCGTTCCACTTTGTAAACTTCTGACCAACAAACTTATCAACTCCATTTAGTCTGAAGCTCTCATGCACATGGGGAAAATAATCTTCATTATCATCAATGTATTTTGATGTCTACTACGCAACCTTCTTCTTGTAGACTCATGTTGGGCCTCCAAGCACATAGTTTTGTAGGACAGTAGCAAATTTCCCTCAAGTGGACGACCTAAGGTTTATCAATCAGTGGGAGGCATAGGATGAAGATGGTCTCTCTCAAACAACCCTAAAACCAAATAACAAAGAGTCTCTAGTGTCTCTAACATACCCAATACAATGGTAAATTGTATAGGTGCTCTAGTTCAGCGAAGCGATGATGATACAAGTGCAATATGGATGGTAGATATAGGTTTTTGTAATCTGAAAAATATAAAAACAGCAAGGTAACTAGTAACAAAAGTGAGCAAAAACGGTGTTGCAATGCTTGGAAAGAAGGCCTAGGGTTCATACTTTCACTAGTGCTAGTTCTCCCAACGATGATAACATAATTAGATCATCTGAAAGTCCCTCAACGTCTGACAAAAGTCACTCCAAAGTTCCTATCACGGAGAACATAAGATGAAATTGCTTGTAGGGTACGAAACCACCTAAAAGTTATTCTTTCCGATCAATCCATTGGGCTATTCCTATAAGTGTCACAAACAGGCCTAGAGTTTGTAGTAAAATAACAACATATGACACACATCAATCAACCCTAATGTCACCTAGATACTCTAATGTCACTACAAGTGTCTGTGGTTCAATTATACGATATGCATCAAACAACTTCAGATTCATAATATTCAATCCATCACAAAGAACCTCAAAGAGTGCCCAAAGATTTCTACCAGAGAAACAAGGACGAAAACATGCATCAACCCCTATGCATAGATTACCCCAATGTCACCTCGGGAATCCACGAGTTGAGTGCCAGAACACACATCAAGTGAATCAATAGAATACCCCTTTGTCACCGTGGGCATCCCACGCAAGACATACATCAAGTGTTGTCAAATACATAATTTTATTCAGTCCGATAATAGTGAAGCCTCAAAGGTAAAACACAATTCATCACAAGAAGGTAGAGGGGGAGAAACACCATATGATTCAACTATAGTAACAAAGCTCACTGTACATCAAGGTCGTGCCAAATCAAGAACACGAGAGAGATAGAGATCAAACACATAGCTACTGGTACATACCGTCATCCCCAAGGGTGTACTACTCCCTCCTCATCATGGAGACCGCCGGGATGATGAAGATGGCCACTGGTGATGGTTTCCCCCTCCGGCAGGGTGCTAGAACGGGCTCCCGATTGTTTTTTCGTGGCTATAGAGACTTGCGGCGGTGGAACCCCCGATCTCGGCTTATTTTTGGGGGTTTCTATATTTATAGGAATTTTTGGCGTCGAGAACAAGCCAGGCAACGACAAGACAGGGGGCACACCCTATGGGGGAGCGCCCTCCATCCTTGTGGAGGTCTCGTGGCTCTTCTGGCCCAACTCTTTTGCTTTGGGGGCTTCTTCTGGTCCATAAAAAATCACCATAATTTTTTAGGTTATTTGGACTCAGTTTGGTATTCCTTTTCTGTAAAACTAAAAAACAAGGAAAAAACAGAAACTACCACCGGGCTCTAGGTTAATAGGTTAGTCCCTAAATTCATATAAAATAGCACATAAATGCATATAAAACATCCAAGATGGATAATATAATAGCATGGAACAATCAAAAATTATAGATACGTTGGAGACGTATCATGCATCCCCAAGCTTAATTCTTTCTCGTCCTTGAGTAGGTAAATGATAAAAACAGAAATTTTGATGTGGAATGCTACCTAACATATTTATCCATGTAATTTTCTTTATTGTGGCAAGAATATTCAGATCCACAAGATTAAAAACAAAAGTTTAATATTGACATAAAAACAATAATACTTCAAGCATACTAATAAAGCAATGATGTCTTCTCAAAATAACATGGCCAAAGAAAGCTATCCCTACAAAACCATATAGTCTGGCAATGCTCCATTCTTCATCACACAAAATATTCCAATCATGCACAACCCCGATGACAAGCCAAGCAATTGTTTCATACTTTGATTTTCTCAAACTTTTTCAACTTTCACGCAATACATGAGCGTGAGCCATGGACATAGTACTATAGGTGGAATAGAATATGGTGGTTGGGGAGAAGACAAAAAGAAGGAGATAGTCTCACATCAACTAGGCGTATCAACGGGCTATGGAGATGCCCATCAATAGATATCAATGTGAGTGAGTAGGGATTTCCATGCAACCGATGAACTAGAGCTATAAATTTATGAAAGCTCAAAAATAAAACTAAGTGGGTGTGCATCCAACTTGCTTGATCATGAAGACCCAGGGCAATTTGAGGAAGCCCATCGTTGTAATATACAAGACAAGTTCTATAATGAAAAATTCCCACTAGCATATGAAAGTGACAACATAGGAGACTCCCTATCATGAAGATCATGGTGCTACTTTGAAGCACAAGTGTGGAAAAAGGATAGTAACATTGCCCCTTCTCTCCTTTTCTCTCATTTTTTCTCTTTTTTTGGGCCTTTTCTTTCTGTCTTTTTTAATTTCCTCACATGGGACAATTCTCTAATAATGAAGATCATCACACTTTTATTTACTTACAACTCAAAAATTACAACTTGATACTAGAACAAAATACGACTCTATATGAATGCCTCTGGCGGTGTACCGGGATGTGCAATGACTCAAGGGTGACATGTATGATTTTTTTATGAAAGGTTGCTTTGCCACAAATACGATGTCAACTACATGATCATGCAACATAATATGACGTGTGTCATAATAAACGGAATGGTGGAAATTTGCGTGGCAATATATCTCGGAATGGCTATGGAAATGCCACAATAGGTAGGTATGGTGGCTGTTTGGAAGGTATATGGTGGGTGTATGGTACCGGCGAAAGTTGCGCGGTACTAGAGAGGCTAGCAATGGTGGAAGGGTGAGAGTGCGTATAATCCATGGACTCAACATTAGTCATAAAGGACTCACATACTTATTGCAAAAGTCTATTAGCTATCAAAACAAAGTAATACACACATGCTCCTAGGGGGATAGATTGGTAGGGAAAGACCATCGCTCGTCCCCGACCGCCACTCATAAGGAAGACAATCAAAAAAGACCCCATGCTCCAACTTCGTTACATAACAATTCACCATACGTGCATTCTACGGGAATCACAAACCTCAACACAAGTATTTCTACAATCCAAAATTACTCACTAGAATGACTCTAATATCACCATCCTCATATCTCAAAACAATCATAAGGAATCAAACTTCTCATAGTATTCAATGCACTTTATATGAAAGTTTTTATTATACCCTATTGGATGCCCATCATATTAGGACTAAATTCATAACCAAAGCAAATTACCATGCTGTTTAAGACTCTCAAAATAATATAAGTGAAGAATGAGAGTTCATCAATTTCTTCAAAATAATACCACCGTTGTGCTCTAAAAAGATATAAGTGAAGCACTAGAGCAAATGACAAACTACTCCAAAATATATAAGTGAAGATCAATGAGTAGTCCAATAATTATGTAACTATGTGAAGACTCCCTAACATTTAAGAATTTCAGATCTTGGGTTATTATTCAAACAGCATGCAAAAGAAAAATTAAATGAAATGACGCTCCAAGCAAAACACATATCATGTGGTGAATAAAAATATAGCTCCAAGTAAGGTTACCGATGAACGAAGACGAAAGAGGGGATGCCATCTGGGGCATCCCCAAGCTTAGATGCCTGGTTATTCCTTGAATATTACCTTGGGGTGCCTTGGGAATCCCCAATCTTAGGCTCTTGCCACTCCTTATTCCGTAGTCCATCAAAACTTCACCCAAAACTTGAAAACTTGACAACACAAAACTCAACACAAAATCTTATGAGCTCCATTAGTATAAGAAAATAAATCACCACTTAGGTACTATTGTGAACTCATTCTAAATTCATATTGGTGTTATATCTAGTGTATTCCAACCTCTCCATTGTTCACCTCCCCAATACTACTCATATATTCATCAAAATAAGCAAACAACACATAAATACGGAATCTGTTTAAAACAGAACAGTCTGTAGCAATCTGGAAACTTCGTATACTTCTGTAAGTCCAATTTTTTTTTTGAAAAATTAGGAAAACATAGGAAATTTGTATATAAATCCTGTGTAAAACATTCAGATGAAAATCACGTTCCAGTGAATTTTCAAAATTCCTGGACTGAGAGAAAAAGTTTCTGTTTTTGCATAGAATCAAGTTATCTATAACCATAGACCATCCCAAAGTTCTTACTTGGTACTTTATTGAAACAAAAATATAAAACATGATTAATACAGTAGCTTAATCTTGTGAACACACAAAAACAGTTGGGGTAAATGTTGGGTAGTCTCCCAACAAGCGGTTTCCTTTAATGCCTTTTTAGGTAGGCATGATGGTTTCAATGATGCTCACATAAAAGATAAGAAGTGAAACATAATGGGAGCATCATGAAGCATATTACTAGCACATTTAAGTCTAACCCACTTCCTATGCATAGGGATTTTGTGAGCAAACAACTTATGGGAACAAGAATCAACTAGCATAGGAAGACAAAACAAGCAAAACTTCAAGAGTTTCAACAGATAGAGAGGAAACTTGATATTATTGCAATACCTACAAGCATATGTTCCTCCCTCATAATAATTTTCAGTAGAATCATGAATGAATTCAACAATATAACCATCACATAAAGCATTATTTTCATGATGCACAAGCATAGAAATTTTACTACTCTCCACATAAGCAAATTTATTCTCATGAATAGTAGTGGGAGCAAACTCAACAAAATAACTATCATAAGATACTTGATTGACATAATCAATTTGAACATTAAAATCATGATGAAAAGTTTCATGGTTATCATTATTCTTTATAGCATACATGTCATCATAATAATCATCATAGATAGCAATTTTGTTCTTATAATCAACTATAACCTCTTCCAAAATAGTGGATTCATCACTAAATAAAGTCATGACCTCTCCAAATCCACTTTCATAAATATCACAATAAGATTCAACACCCTCCAAAATAGTGGGATCATTACTTCCTAAAGTTGACACTCTTCCAAACCCACTTTCATCAATATAATCATCATAAATTGGAGGCATGCTTTCATCATAATAGGTATTGTCACCAAAACTTGGCGGACTAAAAATATCATCTTCAATAAACATAGCACCCCAAGCTTGTAGCTTTGCATATCATTAGCATCATGGATATTCAAAGAATCCATACTAACAACATTTCAATCATGCTCATCATTCAAATATTTAGTGCCAAACATTTTATAGACTTCTTCTTCTAACAATTGAGCAAAATTTTCCTTTCCATCATTTTCACGAAAGACATTAAAAAGATGAAGTATATGAGGCAACCTCAATTCCATTTTTAGTTTTATTTCATAAACTAAACTAGTGATAAAACAAGAATTTAAAAGATTCAATTGCAAGATCTAGAGATATACCTTCAAGTGCTCACCTCCCCGGCAACGGTGCCAGAAAAGAGCTTGATGTCTAGTACACAACCTTCTTCTTGTAGACTTGTGTTGGGCCTCCAAGCATAGAGTTTTGTAGGACAGTAGCAAATTTCCCTCAAGTGGATGACCTAAGGTTTATCAATCCATGGGAAGCGTAGGATGAAGATGGTCTCTCTCAAACAACCCTGCAACCCAATAATGAAGAGTCTCTTGTGTCCCCAACACACGCAATACAATGGTAGATTTTATAGGTGCACTAGTTCGGCGAAGAGATGGTGATACAAGTGCAATATGGATGGTAGATATAGGTTTTTGTAATATGAAAATATAAAAAAAGCAAGGTAACTAGTAACAAAAGTCAGCAAAAACGGTGTTGCAATGCTTGGAAACAAGGCCTAGTGTTCATACTTTCACTAGTGCAATTTCTCTCAACAATGATAACATAATTAGATCATATGACAATCCCTCAATGTGTGACAAAAGTCACTCCAAAGTTCCTATCACGGAGAACATAAGATGAAATTGCTTGTAGGGTACGAAACCACCTCAAAGTTATTCTTTCCGGTCAATCCATTGGGTTATTCCTACAAGTGTCACAAACAACCCTAGAGTTTGTAGTAAAAAAACACCATATGACACACATCAATCAACCCTAATGTCACCTAGATACTCCAATTTCACCACAAGTATCGGTGGGTCAATTATACGATATGCATCAAACAACTTCAGATTCATAATATTTAATCCAACACAAAGAACCTCCAAGAGTGCCCCAAGATTTCTACCAGAGAAACAAGGACGAAAACGTGCATCAACCCCTATGCATAGATTACCCCAATGTCACCTCAGGAATCCGTGAGTTGAGTGCCAAAACATACATCATGTGAATAAATAGAATACCCCATTGTCACCACGGGCATCCCACGCAAGACATACATCAAGTGTTCTCAAATACATAATAGTATTCAATTTGATAAGTTAAACCTCAAAGGTAAAACTCAATTAATAACAAGAAGTTAGAGGGGTAGAAACACCATATGATCCCACTATAGTAACAAAGCTCACGGTACATCAAGATCGTGCCAAATCAAGAACACGAGAGAGAGAGAGAGATCAAACACATAGCTACTAGTACATACCATCAACCCTGAGGGTGAACTACCCCCTCCTCATCATGGAGACCGCTGGGATGATGAAGATGGCCGCCGGTGATGGTTTCCCCCTCCGCCAGGGTGCTGAAATGGGCTCCCGATTGGTTTTTAGTGGCTACAGAGGCTTGTGGCGGCGGAACTTCCGATCTTGTTTTATTTCTAGGGGTTTCTATATTTATAGAAATTTTTGGCTTCGAGAACAAGTCAGGGGGTCCACGAGGCGACGACAAGATGGTGGTACGCGCCCTGGGGGGTGCACCCTCCACCCTTGTGGAGGCCTTGTGGCTCTCTAGCACAACTCTTTTGCTTCGAGGGCTTCTTCTGGTCCAAAAAAAATCACCAGAAATTTTCAAGTCATTTGGACTCCGTTTGGTATTCCTTTTCTGTAAAACTCAAAATAAGGAAAAAACAGAAACTGGCACTGGGTTCTAGGTTAATAGGTTAGTTCCAAAACTCATACAAAATAGCATATAAATGCATATAGAACATCAAAGATGGATAATATAATAGTATGGAACAATCAAAAGTTATAGATACGTTGGAGACGTATCATATTTCCAGTCAACCCATTTCATGTCACATACTATGGGCTTCTTGTCCAATAGAACAGTTTCATAGAAGTCCTGCAGCTCTCGGGTATGAAAACGGTAGTCCACAATAGTCGTTCGCCTTGTAGCATAAGGGTCTGTATGTCTCCATAGTCTGAGACCATGATCCTTCCTCAACTTCATATTTTCTACACCTGGGTGATCATCATTATGATCTAGGATCTTGGGCTTCAACTTTCTGAGCACTAGAGGCTCTTCTTCTTCTTGGACTTTATACACTGGGGCCTTGTTCTTCTCTACAGCTGAGATATTCTTTGTTGATCTCTTTGGAGCTGAAGGTTGGGGTGCTTGAGATTGAGCTCTGGGCTTGGGGGCAGACTTGGGATTTGAAGGAGCAGCAGTCTTGATAGCATCTGCCATCAGCTTTCATGTTTGTGCAACAGGCTCATCCTCCTCCTCATCATCACTCCTTCTCCTGGAAGGATGTCCAAGCACTCTGGCAGTAGTTGACCTTGCTCTCTTCTTTTTCTTACCTTCTCCAACCGCCTCATCATCAGACTGCTCAATGGTAAACTGCATACTCTCTTCATTTGGCACTTTTCTGGGTTTTGACATTGGAGCTCTCCTAGGTGGAGCTTTCTTCTAAGAACTAGGCTTAGTGGTGGCAGCAGCAACATACTCCTTCTTGAGTACCTTTTTCTTGGATGTCACTTCCTCCTCAGCCATAAAGTCTTCATCTTCACTCTTAGAATTTCTTTTCTTCCATTTCCTAGTAGCTGCCTTAGGCAAGTTGCTGGGAGTGCTTCTAATTCCATCAGCATAGCTATCAGATGGACTAGTGCCCTAACTGACATTTACATCCTCCTTAGACCTGTTCTAACTGTCACCGCCTTCTGATATTGCTGCAACTGACCCTATGAATAGATGGGTTTGGGTAGAGTAGATGAGCATCACAAAATGCAGCTGATTTTTGCAAAAAACTGAGACAAAAACTTAACTTTAGTTTTCTGCAGAAAGCATTTCGGAGCTACCGATTTGAAAAACTCGGTGACACCGACGCATTTATAGAGTCTAATCATGCAATTTCGGTCAGACCGAGATGCAGTTCGGTGACTCTGAGATGCTAGGGTTTCACATAGAAAGTGATTTGGTCTCACTGATTTGTACACTTCGGTTCGACCGAGTTATTCTTAGTGCAATGGCTAATGCCAATCGGTGTGACCGAAACTTTCAAATCGGTCGGTCCGAGATGGCTTCGGCGGAAACCTAACCCTAAGTTTTTGCATCAAATCTATTCTAAAGGATTTCTTTCCTGGATAGGATTATCTCATACATGGAAAGAATACAGGAAATGAACTTTTTGCAAGAAGCAGAGTAAAGGATAGCACAAAGGTTCGAAACCGTACCCTAACTTGTTGACGGTTCACTACGGCGGCAACAGCGGCGAAGAAATCCGTTGACGGCGGCGGAGGCTCAGTGGTGGAGACGATGATGTTCCGGAGACCTAGAGGCGGAAGTACTCGGGAGCCATGGACGAGTGTGTTTTAAGAAATTTCCAAACTTCGAGCCGTGGAATATATACCCAGACGCTTTCGATGGCGTCGAGTGGAACGTCTCGGTAGCACTGAGATGCAAAACTGCATGCAGTTGCTGCAAGTCGGTGTGACCGAATCGTTCTAATCAGTGGCACCGAGATAAAACCTAGATCAACTTAATGATTTAATTTGGTGAGACCGAATAGGAATGAGTTGGTCTGACCGAAAAGCATTAAGAGGTTTTGGAGGTTAAGCCTTTGATAGATCGGTGGCTCTGAGTGGTCCTCACCCGGAGGATCCGAAAGTGACTTGTTCAAATTTTGCGATGTAGCATGAATAGAAATTGAGACGAGAAAGAGCATAGATAGCTAGAGGCAGTACTTAGGCATTCTTGTCCATCCATTTGGCCAATAAAAACCAAACAATCAAAACTACAAATGGATGTCCTCGAATAAAGAAAATTATGCGCTCAACATTCTCACACAATAAGATAGCAGATAAAACATGTGAAGCAATTGGCGATGACTAGGTCATCTATATATGAGTATATTGACTTGGGAGTTAAATGAGAACATTTTATCATAGGTCATACTCATCGTTTAAGCACAAGTGGGGTTACCACTTGTTGGGGATATTACCACTAGGTGTAAACCGGCCAGCTTGGGCCGGGTTACCTCCGTTAGTGGTGTAATCAGAGAAAGGCCCAAGGCCTATAGTCGGTTTAGAACTTGTAGCCATAAACCGGCCTGATGTGTGACTTGTATTGTAAGTTAGGAATAGAGAGATACCAACCGGGATACAGTATGAACGGTTGGGACTCTCTGAACCGACAGGCGTCACTCGTGTATATAAGGGGCGACCGGCGGCGGTTCAAGACAGACAACCACAACTCGAGCCTAAGCGAAGCTTGTTTGCTCCTAGCCATCGAGACTACATCAATTCCATCACAACTAGGCGTAGGCTTTTACCTTCATTGAAGGGCGAACTAGTATAAACCCTTGTGTCTTTGCGTCCGCTTTAACCCCCGCAAGTAAACCCGTGGCGATGGCTCCACGACTAAGTCCTTACGCTAGGACATCTGCCGTGACAAATCCACGACGGTTGGCGCCCACCGTGGGGCTATCGCGATGGTTTGATGACCTTGGAGGCAAGCTCAAAGGACTCGAAGGCTACGTCGTGGGCGGATGACCAAGAGTCGTCGCGGCGGATCTATCGGCGATGCGGATGGGGTCGAGGCGATTCAATCGAGTATGGATACGGGTCCCCTTGGCGGCATACCGCCTTCATCGGCAAGATCGGAGGGCTGGGCTGGCGGACATCTGCGCCGACCTCATCGAGACGGCTCAGCGTGCGCGACCTGCCCAGGTTAAACCGGCCGTGAAGCATGTCTTCGTTGGAGTCACCCATGGAGGGGAGTATGACGCCGGTTCAGAACACGGTAGCGAGACCGTCGTTTATTCTGGCGATGAATCTTCAACAGGAGAGACCGAGTCATTGTACCAGTTGCAGGATGATATGATCAGGGGCTGTTCCGACGGTGACAGTATTCCGGACCCCCCAAGCCAGCTAAACCGGGTTGGAGTATTCATGGCCGGTACGCAGGCAGCGAATCACTCTGCAACCGCGGCAGCAATGCTTTCCGGCTCAAGGCGGCAGCGGGGCCAGGAGGCCCGGTGCGCCCGCCGGTTCAAGTTCTGTCGGATCTGTTTGATGCACTAGCGGCGCTCATGGCGGAGGACAATCCAGCAGATCGGAGGCTCATAACACGAAATTGCAAAGGTGAAAGAGCGAGATCCGCAAGCCAAAGCGGATCTAGCGGCGAGAAGGCGCGTGGCTGCGAGCGGGCTGCTTTAGATGCACAAGCTTACAAACTCATGCTTGACCAGAGTGCGTCGCGAGAGGTATTAAAGCGGAAATACGAGATCGCGCCGCCATCGGATTTGATCCTAGAAATCTCTTTCAGACCCGGGCGGACCCGAGAACCCGCCCGGCCAGGAGGTAAGCGGATTGAGGCACCAGGAGGCGGGAGCGGCGGTCCAACCGCGCTGATGGAGCCTCCGCGGCGAACACGGTGGTTCCTCCGCCGTCTGAACACCCAGGCCATTATTCTAACCCTATGGACAACCTTGTTGCGGCTGCTGCGATTGGGCGATCGATCGAAGGAGATTCCCCTGGCGGTTGAGACACGCCGGGTTAAGGAGCTTCTCGGACTGCGATCGGCGGAAGCATATTCATACAGCCGCGATCAGATTCACTCGCCCGTCAAGCGGGAGCTACAAGCGGCGCATGGATGAACCGGCCCTGTCAAGTAACGCACGGGACCGTGAAGCGGCCCGAGGCAATCACCAGATAGGCGGCATTCGTGATGCTCAGGAGGTGGTGGATCGGGCCCGGGCACGCAGGGAGGCTGAGTTAGCAGCGCAGGATGATGCGGATCAACACACACCGGTTCGCCCTACCACCTTCGCCGGACCAGGAGTCGCATCCGCTTTGGGGGTGCCCTGTTTAATCCCCGCTTTACGCAATGTGCGTCTGCCCAAGGATTTTAAGGGCCCACGCAAGGTGCCAAATTACACCGCGGATCTGTCCCCTGAAGCGTGGGTTGAAAGTTATGAGATGGCCATGGAGATGCTAGATGTGGATGAGACTGCATGTGCAAAGTATTTCACCATGATGATGGAAGGCACAGCCCGTACTTGGTTGAAGAGCTTACCGCCCAATTCCATCAGTTCATGGGCCCAGTTACGGGCCCGGTTTATCCAGAACTTCAAGGATACGTGTAAGCAGCCAAAATCCATCGTAGACTTGGCGGCTTGCGTCCAGGAAGAAGGGGAGTCAACAACCCGTTGGGTATGCCGTGTGTCTGCGATTCTGCACTCTTCTGACCGGATTAACGCTGACTCGGCGATCTTAACATTAGAAGGCAACTGCCGGTTTGAACCTTTGAAATTAAAATTGGGACGCATGAAGCGGTTCTGTAATGATATGGGAACCCTCATGGCCGCTTTGGTAAAGTATGCCGATTCGGACAGTACCAAGGATCCTGAAGCTGATGATGATGAAGCTGGGAAGGGAAAGAAGAACGGCAACTCCAAGGGGCAGCAGTACAAACCGGCGGGTCATGGAAATGGGGGCAAGCGCAAGGCCGATGGCAACCCAGATTTCGTAGCCAACACTAATGCGCAAGACAGGGGCCCACGGCGCAGAGGCAAGGCGAATCGGGGTCCAAATCCTAATACAAGCCATTTGAATTACTTGTTGAATCAGCCTTGTCCCAAGCACGGGACGAAGGAGTCCCCATCGAACCATCTCTGGAAAGACTGTTATATTATGCAGGAATTCAAAAACTCCAATGCTTTCCGGTATGACCAGGGGTCAGGTGGCGGTTCAGGATCCGGTTTCCATGGGCGGTCGGGGCGGAGCTTACGTTCGAGGGCCTAATCAAGGCAATCACAATAATCGAATAATCGGGGTGACCAGCAGGCGGCGAAACGAATCGAGCTATCGAGCCAACCGAAGCAATTGAATAGCGGGCAGTATCATGTTTTCACAACCAGTTTGGACAAGCGGGATCGGAAACTTCACAAACGGGCAGTAAACTCTGTTGAACCGGCCTTACTGCGGTACTTACGCTGGTCCGAGCAGCCTATCGTGTGGAGCAGAGAGGACCATCCCCCCCGGGTTGATAATCCGGGTCAGCTGGCATTGGTGGTAGACCCTCAGGTGGGGGGCTATAAGTTCACTAAAGTGCTTATGGACGGAGGAAGCAGTATTTATATATTGTACTATGAAACTTTCCGTCGCATGGGTCTCACAGACAAGGATCTCAAACCATCCAATACGGTGTTCCATCGCGTAGTACCAGGCAAATCTGCTTATCCTATTGGGAAGATAGCCTTGGATGTGGCTTTTGGAGACGAGCACGATTCCCGGTCTGAAAAGCTAACTTTTGAAGTGGTGAAAATCTGAGTCCGTATCATGCCTTGTTTGGCGGCGGCTTATGCTAAGTTCATGGCACGGCCTTGTTATATCTACTTGCAGCTCAAAATGCCGGGTTACAAAGGAACTATAACGGTGCATGGAAGCCGCCGAGTTGCTTTGGAATGTGAGGAAGGCAATGCAGCGTATGCAGAGGCGGTCTGTGCCACGGAGGAGTTGAAGTTCTATAAGGACCATGTTGATCCGGCAGATATGACACCTTTGAAGAAACCCACTACAGAGCATGAATCGGATCTGAAGTTTAAATCGGCAGCTGAGACCAAGCTTGTTGACTTCGTGCCAGGCGATTCGTCCAAGCAGTTTGCTATCAGTGCTAACCTGGATCCCAAATAGGAAAGCGCGCTCATCGAGTTCATCCGTGAGAACCGGGATATCTTTGCATGGAAGCCATCTGACATGCCAGGTGTACCGAGGGAACTCGCTGAGCACACACTTAATGTGGATCCTAAGTATAAACCGGTGAAACAGTTCCTCCGCCGGTTTAATGAAGAGAGGCGCAAGGCCATTGGAGAAAAGTAGCCGAGCTTACGGCGGTGGCTTTATCATTGAAGTGTTTCATCCAGAGTGGCTTGCTAATCCGGTGCTAGTCCTTAAGAAAAATGGCACCTGGCGTATGTGTGTGGATTACACAGATCTTAACAAGGCTTGTCCAGCAGATCCCTTTGCCCTCCCCCGCATTGATCACATTATTGATGCCACGGCAGGATGTGAGCGTTTAAGTTTTTTGGACGCATACTCTGGATATCATCAGATCAAAATGGCGGTTAAGGACCAGGAGAAGACAGCGTTTATCACTCCCTTTGGAGCCTTCTGCTATGTATCTATGCCTTTTGGGCTCAAGAGTGCCCAGGCTACTTATCAGCGGTGTGTACAGAATTGCTTGCACACGCAGATCGGCCGCAATGTGCATGCTTATGTAGATGATATTGTGGTGAAATCAAGACAAAAGGAGACACTGGTGGAAGATTTGAAGGAAACCTTCGACAACTTGCGCATTTATAAGATGATGCTTAATCCGGCCAAGTGTGTTTTGGTGTTCGGTGGCAAGTTATTGGGGTTCTGGTGTCTAACAGAGGAATTGAGGCTAATCCGAGAGAAAATTAAAGCCATCACTTCCTTGGCTAAACGAAGTGTATCAACGATGTTCGGCGTCTGGCGGGCGGATTGCGGCGTTGAGCGGTTTATCGACGCCTTGGAGAAAGGCTATTCCCTTATACCGATCTTTGAGGAAGATGATAATTTTATGCGAGTCCGCTCTTGCACGAAGCATTTGAGGATCTAAAGCGGCAATTAGCCAATTCGCCTGTTCTTGCAGCTCCGGTTGACAAGGAACCATTGTTATTATATGTAGCAGCCAATGCTCGGCGATGGCGTGGCCATTGTGGTAGAGCGCAAGGAGGCGAGCAAGGAGTATCCGGTTCAACGGCGGTTTATTATATCGATGAGGTGCTTATTGAGTCCAAGCGAGATATCCGCATTGGCGAAGCTAGTCTATGGTGTTTTTATGGCGATCGGAAACTAAAGCAATATTTCCAAGGGCACCCTATCACGATGGTTAGTTCAGCCCTTTGGGTGATATCATCTGTAACCGAGAGGCAATCGGCGGATTGCAAAATGGGCCATCGAGCTTGGGCCACATGGACTAAAGTATATACCACGCAAGCAAATGAAGTCACAAGCACTTGTTGATTTCATTAATGGTGGGACGGAGTTACAAGCACCGGAGGAGAAGCCGGATCACACATCTTGGACTATCCACTTTGACGGATCGAGCGGTTGGAAGGCTCGGGGTGGAGTCGTTTAACTTCCCCACGAGGTGATAAGTTTTATTCGTTCTCCGTTTAGTGTTCCCTTGTACTAATAATGCAGCTGAGTCTGAAGCCTTGCTCCATGGTCTCCGGATGGCTAAGGAGATGAACTTGAGCGGGTTAAGTGCTTTGGTGACTCGGACACGTGGCTCGGCAAGTATCGGCACTTGGGATTCTAAGGACCCCTCATGGCCGCATATCGTCGAGAAGTGGATAATATCGCAGGTTGCTTCAAGGGCTATCAAGTGGATCATGTGGATCGCCGAAGAACGGCGGCGACGCTTTAAGCCGTTTGGGTTCTCGGCGTAAACCGGGCCCGCCTAATATCTTTACGGGCGTCTTGCACAACCCGTCGGTCCAGCTCCACGGTGAAGCGGTTTGGCTATTCTGATCCGGAGGCTCGGTTGGTGGCAGCATTGCATGTTATTCGGATTGGGCGATCCCTTATCTTGCGTATATGACTCGAGGGGAGTTGCGAGAAGATGAGGTTCTGGCCAGACAGATAATTCGGCGCTCCAAATCTATGACGATTCTTAATGGTGAGTTGCATCATTGCAGTGTTTCAGGGGCGTTTCAACGCTGTGTTTCCCCTGAGGAAGGCTGTGAAATTTTAGAGAAATCCATGAAGGGATTGCGGGCATCACGCCGGTTCAAAGTCCACAGTGGCGAAGGCATTCCGTCATGGATTTTCTTGGTTAGCTGCTCATCTTGATCACGGAGGACTTGGTCAAACGGTGCGATGGATGTCGAAATTGTCGAGCGTGCTCATGTACGGCACAAGAATTGAGGATGATCCCAATAACGTGGCCGTTTGCGACTGGGGCTGGATATGGTTGGGCCCTTTAAGCGATCCGAGATAAGAAGACCCACCTGTTGGTGGCGGTGGACAAGTTCACCAAGTGGGTTGAAGCGGAACACAATCGGCCAAGTGTGATGCGGCAACAATGTGCGATTCATCAAAAGGTGATTTTCGGTTTGGCTTTCCACACAAGATCATTCTCGACAATGGCACTAATCTGTCCAAGGGGCTATGAAAGAATTACGTGAGCGTGAGCATATCCGCTTGACGTGTCGTCGATGGCGCACCCCAAGTCCAGCGGGCGGGCGAGCGTGCTAATCGGAAATCTTGCGAGGCATCAAACCCGACTTCGGTTCCGTTCTGAGAGAACACCGGTCTTTGGGTTGAAGAGCTCCCATGGGTACTATGGAGTATCAATACTCGCCAAACCGGTCTCTCGGGTACACACCTTTCTTCATGGTTTACGGAGCGAGGCGCTTCTCCCGGTGATATCGAGCACGATTCGCCCGTGTAGCGGCTTATGTTGAAGCGGACAACGAGGTGGCGCGACAGGGCGCTTTGGACCTATTGGATGAGGGCGTGATATGGCAGCCGCTCGTTCGGCGATTTACCACAAGATCTTCGTCGTTATCACAGCCGCCGGTTAAGACCAGAGCCTTTCGGAAGGAGATTTGGTGCTTCGTCTCGTCCAAGACCGAACAGATATGCACAAGTTATCCCGCCTTGGGAAGGACCCTTTGTGGTCGATGAAGAATCTACACAGCGGTTCCTACTATCGATTGATATTCGAGGCGTAAAGACTCACGTACATCGAGGAGGAGACCAATAGGCCGTGGAATATAGCTCATCTTCGACCTTACTACACTTGAGTCATCGGCTCAGTTTATGTATATAACATGACAATGTATATATTATCGTCGATATAATAAAAATCGGAGCCTCAGCTAAAGCGGGGTCTCTGTCTTTGTTCTCATGTGTGGTTACATGGAGTGTTTCTGTTCCTAAAGCGGCCTCCGGTTTACCCCTTAACAATTATATTTATCACTTGGGGGCTTGGTGGTGTCCCAACCAATGCAACACCTCTTGATAGGCGAAAGCCACCAGGATCATTGGGGACACGGTCACGTCTGAACCGTCACGCCTCTTGGTCGACCAATAGGGCCAGCGTCATTTGGGGGCTTGGTGAACCCGAACCAATGTCATGCCACTTGGCGGCGTACTCGCCAAGAGTCTTTTGGGGACTGGCGATTAGCACCATCGCTTCGCCTCGGGGGCTTGGTTGCGTCGACCATGGTAATGCCATCTGACCAGCTCCATGAAGCTTTACTTTTGCAAAGAGTTATTGCCTTTGTTGCCATATTTTCACACAATTGGTATTCGATTTTTTGTTGCGTTTTTTAAACCCGACGAATATTTTTATCCGGTTTAACTGTCAGTCACAAACTAACAGGACATGGTTTGGTATTACACTGGAGTTTTTTCTCTGCTCGGTTTACCTTCTTCCGGTTCATCCTCATGGAATAACCCGGGGGCTTGTGCTGATTCAGCACGTTTATATGGGCGTTATTATCTCCCCAGACGGTTATGGTCTTCAAGGCCTCCGCTTCAAGGTTGGCTACGCCAGCTTCATACCCAGATACGGCAGGTATTTGTATCACATACTTGTTGATTTTCGATATATATATATATTGAATACCATAAACCGGCCGGCGATGTAATGCTGCCACGAGGTTCAACTTTTTGTTTGCAGGGAGTACGAATCAAACAAAAGTTTCACCTATGCACGAAGGCATATCCAGGGAGCAAGTTTTAACTAAGGCTATTACAAGGCAGCATAGTGCCCAAATGAGACAATTGTTCTTTGGGCAAACCGCCCACGATGGATGCACAACCCGGCTACCGGTTCAAGACTATTCTTCATCTTCCGCCGCTTCAGCATCTTCATCCCTACCCATTGGCTGGAAATCCATAGTAGTCCAATCGATTCCCATTAGCGCTTGGAAAACAGCCTCTTCGTGAATCAAAGACGACGGTTCAATGTCGGGTGCGTAAGTATGCTTACGGATTGGAGGGATCAGATTTTCCGGTTCAAAGGTTGGAGCAGACACTCGCTTGTTCTGATCATTATATTGTGCTTGGTAATGCTCCAAGTCGGCTTCTTTGGCCAATTAACAGGCCAGCGGGCGTACCGCACGGTATATCGCCCGCAAGTCCTCTTCACTGAAATCAGAGCCATCTTCTTTCACGCTGGGATAGCCTTGAGCTGCTTCCACGGGATCAAAATCTGGTACCCATGCCTTGGCTCGGATTAAGGCGTTGATGGCTCCGGTTCGTGCAGCAGATTTCTTCACCTCTTCAATCCGGGAAGGAAGGATTGATAGCCGGTTCAGAGTATCTTGAATCAGGGAAGGAGCTGGATTGTTATGTGACATTGTGGTGATAAAACGCTGGGCTCCGGTATATAACTGCTCCACTAAAGTGTAGACAGCCTTGATTTCTTCACGTCATTTCCCAAGTGCCCAACGCGTGTGCCTACATACAATAAAGGGATAGTTTTAAACCGGACTAATGATGCAGCGGTACAACATATCACGCTTATTCACGAGGAGCTTACGAAGATGGCTGCGGTCATAGAATGTACTTGCCGCTTCACGGTGTCGGATCGTCAACCACGGTTTGAGGGCAACCGGCGTTTTACGCCCGTTTGACAAATTAGCCTTTTCATGGCCCAGATCGCTGTTCTTTCTTCATATTTTCCTTCACCTGTTCAGCAGCGGTCAAGGCACTGGTCAACTCTTTCTTGGCCTTCTCTGTTTCGGCCTGCTGGGTTTGCAACGCCACCTGTAAATCGGCAATCCGATCGTCTTTGATTTTCACCTCAGCCTGTGCATTGAGAGTATGTTCAGCTGGCAATTCAAGTCAAAGTCCCAACCACACAACGCAGTTATATGCTTGACACTTGGGGGCTAATGTACCTTCAATTTTTTTTCTACTGCTACTACATGGCAAAGTCCCAAGCTTAATATAAGTATTCAACTTGGCACTTGGGGGCTAATGGCTATTTGATTTTACCAATGTTTCAGCAGGCAGTTATATTCAAGTACCGGTTTAAAGTATGAGTTAGACCGGCCCTTGTGGTTATACGGATACATGTCAAAATGGATAAAGAAAGTAATCAAGTCCCGGTTTGATCAAGATTACAAACCGGCCCTTGGGGGCTACAAGGACTAATATACTGGTGATAAGAAAAGGAGTGAGTTACCTCAAACTTGTCCCTCATTAATTTGACCAGGCCAGCTTCATAGTCACGGCTGCTGTAAAGCCGGTTCAGATATCCAGAATGAAGATCTTGGGCGCTTAAAGTGGCATATGTTTCCAGCTCGACAGCCCACTTTCCTTTGTTCAAAGTTGAAGAATCCTCTTTCACAATATGCCGGGTTAAGGTTGCAGGATTCCCCGGTTCAGAGCGGCCCATGCCATAATCCTAACGTCATCGTCTTCGACTCGACGGATCGGGTGGGCACGATTGTTTGATGAGGGCTGCGAGGTTTTTCAAACCGGACAAGGCTTTGGCAGTGGATCAGCAGAGGTTGAAGGGTTGATGAGCCTCTCTTGAGGAATAACCTCCTCTTGAATCGGAGGGTCATTTGGAATATCTTCAGAGGCAACGTTTTCGAGATCCGGCGCCCGCTCATGATCTGAGGCGGCAGCCTCTTCAACTGTTTTGTCCAAGAGAGCCTTCTTGCTGGGTTTCGGTTTGGTTCTGAAGAAACAAAGATTCAGGAACAAGGCATATACATTACAGAAGAAATCGAAAAAGCATATGGCCGTTTTGACTTACCCGGCGGCTATCTTCAACGGTGGTAGCTGAGTGGCTGATGATTCGCCAAAGGATGAATGGGAAGTGACCTGATAATCGGAGTCGGACGGATTAAGAGGTTGACGGAACAAACCCGCTTTGGAATTTAAGGCAATAAAAAGGTTGGAAACCTCGGTGCGACGCTTCGAGCGGGCTGTTTGGTAAACCGGCAGAGGTAACTACCGTCCATTGTCTGCGGGTTGTCTGGCGAGCTTCATGTTGTTGTGTCTTCATAAGAAGTTTGGGATCCAAGTAAGCAAGAGGGTGAGAAAAGTTAACTTTCCGGTTTGCCCGGCGAAATTTTGGTGAAGGCAAGTTTGTTGAGTCGGAAGAAAGAATGGTTACCTCAGCAAATCCGGTGTTGCTGGCTTCAGCGTCATCCTGACAAGCATCATCATCAATAAGGCGTGTAAAAAGCAAGCCAAGAGAATCAAGTTCCGGATTACCCACATCATCGTCAATGGCCGGATCAGATGAAGCAGTGGTCTTTCTCTTGTGGGCTGATTTCTTGACAACTTTTGTTTTGGGCCGGTTTGGCCGCCCAGCTTTGTCCGCTTTGTCTTGGGAAAGTTTCTTGCTCCAAAACGGGTTATCACCCTGGATCGTAAATAATTAAAAGTTGGATATATGAAAGTAATAACAGGTTTTAATAATGACACAGTCAGAGACTTACCGCAGGTGGTGTGTTGGTGGTGCAGTAAGGAGCCAAGCCGGTTTGAGCACAGAGATGCTCCGGTTCATTCAGCATTCTCCTTACTGAATCTGTAACTTCATCCTCGAAAAGTTCAAGTTTGGTATGTCGGAGTGGGTCATCGACGCTGCGGTATCTTGCACATCAAACCGGAACGCCGGCTCAAAGGCAGTATGCCCCAAGATAACCAACAGCGTGCAAGATCAATTCCAGTCAAACCGTTGGCCATGAAGGCTCGAAGCTTGGACAGTTGTGGGGCATATTTGCTTCTCTCTTTGGCAGTCAATCTCTGAGGAAAGGGATGAGTATTGCTTAGCCGCTCTGGACGAAAGCCAGGTAAAGGATTTTTGCCTTCAGGAGAAGTATCTTTGCAGAGAACCAAGTCGCATTCCACTCTTTGGGGTGAGTATGGAGTTTGGCGGGGGATATGTGATCTCCTTCCTTTTACGGATAGCCATACCGCCCAATTCAGTATTGGGGCCATCGGTGAATTCGATGCGCCGGTTTAGATGGAAGAGATCTCTAAACAGTTCAATGAAGGTTCCTCTTGCAGATATGCTTCGGATAGCACTTGAAAGTGGCACAGGTTGGTGACGGAGTTGGGGCCAATGTCTTGGGGACGTAGCTGGAAATTGGCCATCACGTCCCGGTAAAATTTTGACCCAGGCGGTTTGAAACCCCGGGCCAGATGATCCGCAAAAACTATAACTTCCCCTCCCTGAGGAGTGGGAGGACTTTCTTCTCCAGGAACCCTCCAGTGGACTGTGTCTTTGTCATCTAAAGCGCCGATTGATACCAATTCATTCAGCTGCGTCTCAGAGACGCGGGAAGGAACCCAGTTGCATTCATACACCTGTTTGGCCATCATAAGATCTACAAAGAAGAAACAGATCCGGTTTAAGGGCGTGTTTGTTACCAAGTGGTTGATCTAAATTATGATAAACCGGAGGCAGTATCTACAAATCGGGTCATTATGATATAAGGTCAGATGCGTTCTGGCGGTTCAACAAGGGGACTAATGGTGTACCTATGCCGGTTTGGCAGGTTTTATTATGATGAGTTAAACCGCCTAATCTAGGCCTTGAAGATAATTGAAGTCATGGACAGTTTACAGAAACAAGTTTCACAAGATCTCATGATTACTACGAATTAAACGCGGGTTTTCAGGAAACAGGAAATATTTCGCGGAGGTGACAAAAGAAACGGAAGAGGAATAAGTGACAGATGTATATGCAGAAGGTCCACGGGACTAAGATGAGAAAGTGCAGTGGACGCGTCGCCACTAACGCAGCACAGATCCACAGCGTGGTTCAAAAGCTAAAAGGTTAAATGAAGACGCGCGAAGAACGCAGTATGAAGCTGAAACCCTAGAAACCAGATCTAAGTCGAGAAGGAAAAGAAGCTCACCGGGAACGGAGAAGACGCGGAAGCAAGCCGCAGACTACGAACGTTCAGTTGATCAATAGCTCGATGAAGCGAGAGATTGACGACGATGGCGGAGCTCCAAGGGCAGCGGCGCGAGGAAGAAGAAGAAGAGGAAGCGAAGGGAGGAAAAGAATGACCCTTCAGTCCTATTTATAAGGCAGTAAAGCTAGGTCAAGCGCGTGGATCCAGGAACTACTATTAAAGAAGGTGTTATAAAGGATAAAATTTTAAGATGACGTCATGCCGGTTTACAGTGACCAGAAGCAACGACGTCATGCGGTTCTGATGATCGAAGCAACGATGACGTGGCGGTTTATTAAACAAAAGAAGATGTCCAAGATACAGGCTTTGTGAAGGATTGACATGAACCAGTTCAAATCAATCAGGGGCCTAATGTTGGGGATATTACCACTAGGTGTAAACCGGCCAGCTTGGGCCGGGTTACCTCCGTTAGTGGTGTAATCAGAGAAAGGCCCAAGGCCTATAGTCGGTTTAGAACTTGTAGCCGTAAACCGGCCTGATGTGTGACTTGTATTGTAAGTTAGAATAGAGATACCAACCGGGATACGAGTATGAACGGTTGGGACTCTACGAACCGACGGGCGTCACTCGTGTATATAAGGGGACGACCCAGCGGCGGTTCAAGGACAGACAACCACAACTCGAGCCTAGGCGAAGCTTGTTTGCTCCCTAGCCATCGAGACTACATCAATTCCATCACAACTAGACATAGGCTTTTACCTTCATTGAAGGGGCCGAACTAGTATAAACCCTTGTGTCTTTGCGTCCGCTTTAACCCCTGCAAGTAAACCCGTAGCGATGGCTCCACGACTAAGTCCTTACGCTAGGACATCTGCCGTGACAAATCCACGACACCACTTTTACATAAAGCATTGTTGTGTTCACACCATTAGAGTTGCTTTAGCTCAATTCTTAGAGCAAAGCTCCTCCAAGATCTGACATCCCCCCTAAGAGGGATGAACTAACCTTGGGTTTTGTCGATGATAACTTCATGTAGATGTTGAAGATGTGGATGCTCAATGTTGATGTAGATCATTTGGACAATCCATTGGAGTGAGTTGCACTTTCAATACCTACATGGGTTAGTCCCACAAGGAACATACAAGGATATCCATACACATAGAGTGAAACACACATATGATGATGTCCATGAAAGCATTAGGTTACCTTGTCCCTTGTATTACCAACAATAGGGTTTGTGACTCCTTGAACTAATGCAAGATATGAAAGTTGATTGCATAAGTTCTTGCCAAAATGAATATGATTGAAGTATGTTGGCGGAGTCACCCTCAAGAACACTCTAGTTCTTCTTCTTTGGGATCCACGTTAACTTGATGGTAATCCTTGGAGTTGTAGTCATACTTGATGAATTAGAACTTGATGTAGTCTTGGGAGCCCACTTGACGATGTCCTTAGGAGCTTCTTCAAATGAATCAATCTCCTCATGAAGCTTGTCCTTGCCTTTTAGCTTGTGGTCTTGTGGTGGTAGATCATCTTGAGCTTGTGTTCCCTTGAAAGAAGTGGGATCATACTTGTCTTCTTGAGGAACAAACTTCATCTTGGGGTATTGATATTGATCTTCTTCCCACTCAACTCCATTGGCGTTGAACTTTCGTTCAAAACCAACACCTTGATTCTTCCAATGCTTTCCTTGCTTACGTACAATTTCCTCAAATTGCTTACTTTTGGCAAGGCTCTTGTAAACACCTTTCTCTATAATTCTCTTAAATAAGCTATTTTCTTGCTCAAGTGTAACTTGGCTAAGAGAATCATTAGTTGAATTAGGAGAACTACTAGAAGCAACAATATTGGATTTAGCATTGTTATTGTTACTACTAGAAGAAGAATCTTTCTTGCTCTTATTGCTAGATTTTACTTGTGGCATATAAGTAGACAAGAGTAAACGCTTGGCAATGTAAGAAGAACTCTTCTTTTGAAGATCATCATTGATTGCTTTAAGGAACCCATGCTCTTGCTCAAAATTTAGCTTCTCGAAGCGTAGCTTCTCATGAGTCCTTTGGAGCTCTCTACGATCCTCTAGAGTTATTTCATGAGCCAACTTAAGAGTTTTTGGTTCTTTATTTAGACGCTCAATATCCTTCTTATCATTGTCATTCGTTTCATCTTGGTTAGCATGATTACTAGCAAGTTCATCATAGTTTTCATCACTAGTGTTGTCAACAAGTAAATCATCTTCATCACTATTGAAATCAACATACTCGGGGTGTTATACCTTGGGGCGTTTAGCCATGAAGCATCTTCCAATTCCTTATTTGGTGAATGAAATATGTCGTAGGAGTTGGTTGACACAAGTGCAACACCGGCAACACCTTCATCTTGAGTATATTCGGAGTCGGAGTGATAGCTTCTCTCGAAGTAGTTCTCGGAGTCGAAATCAGATACCCATTCACCAATGTGAGTTTGATGTCTTCGTCTTGTTTATATCTTTGATGACTTGTCCTTCCTTTCCGAATCCTTGCTTCTACGAGAGGTTCTTCGTTCATAACGACCGTCTCTACTCCTTCTCTCTCTTGGTGGTGATTCATCTCTTTTACTTCTTCTTTTTGGTGAATCTTCTCTTTTCTTGTAGGGAGCCGTACACTCATTGGAGTAGTGTCCGGGTCTTCCGCAATTGTAGAAATTACGATCACGACTAGAAGATCTTTTGTCATTGTAGGAACCTGACTTGGAGCTTCTCTCTTTGCTTCTATTCTTGTGGAACTTGTTGAAGTTCTTCACCATTAAGTTTAATTCCTCATTGAAGACTTGTTTTTCACTTGATTTTGTGGAAGCATCACATGAAGCTTTGTAAGCACCAGTTGACTTGTTGTGGAGCTCCTCCTTATCCTTGAGTGACATCTGATGAGCAACAATTCTACCAATGATTTCCATGGGCTTGATATCTTTGGAGTTGGGCATCATTTGGATCAATGTGCACATGGTATCATATTTTCGATCCAAGGCTCTTAGGATCTTCTTGATGATGAATTGTCGGCCATCTCTTCGCTTCCTAAGCCGGCAATCTCATTTGTGATGAGAGCAAGCCTAGAGTGCATTTCAGCGACTCCTTCACCATCCTTCATTTTGAACTTGTCAATTTGACTTTGAAGCACATCCAATTTTGATTCCTTGATGGACTCGGTACCTTCATGCGTATCAACTAAAGTATCCCAAATTTCCTTTACATTTTCAAGGCGGAAGATTTTGTTGAACTCTTCGGGGCACAGCCCATTGAAGAGAATATCGCAAGCTTGAGCATTGTATTGCAACATCTTCATTTCTTCCATTGTCGCTTCATGATCCGGTTCTCTTCCATCCTCGAAGAAATCATCTTGCAAGCCAATACGCACTACAGCCCAAATGGAGGGGTTATGACCAAGAATATGCATTTTCATCTTATGCTTCCAACTAGAAAAATTAGTAATATCAAAGTAAGGACCTCTACGGTGGTAATTTCCCTTGCTAGACGCCATACTCTCCTAGGTTGTGAAACCAAGGCTATGATCACCAAAGCTATGGAAATCAAGGCAAATGGAGACCAAAGATCTCATACCACTTGTAGAATCGAAAGTAGGTCTAGAGGGGGGTGATTAGACTACTTGACCAAATAAAAATCTATCCTTTTCCCAATTTTAGTTGAGGGTATATTTTACCAACTAGCACA
The DNA here is from genome assembly GCA_021437245.1 of Aegilops speltoides. Classification (NCBI taxonomy): domain Eukaryota; kingdom Viridiplantae; phylum Streptophyta; class Magnoliopsida; order Poales; family Poaceae; genus Aegilops; species Aegilops speltoides. The sequence goes on along the minus strand of CM038147.1, from coordinate 167,688,769 downwards.
AGTCAAGCAATCAACCTACACATGCAATTCTAAGAGTATAGCGGAGGAATATAAAGCATTGCATATGAAGGTAAAGGGAAGGGATTGGAGAAGGCAAATGCAATGTAGACATGAAGATTTTTGTCGTGGTTCCGATAGGTGGTGCTATCATACATCCACATTGATGGAGACTTCAACCCACGAAGGGTAACAGATGCGAGAGTCCATGGAGGGCTCCACCCACGAAGGGTCCATGAATAAGCAACCTTGTCTATCCCACTATGGCCATCGCCCGCGAAGGACTTGCCTCACTCGGGTAGATCTTCACAAAGTAGGCGATCTCCTTGCCCTTACAAACTTATTGGTTCAACTCCATAATCTAGTCGGAGGCTCCCAAGAGACACCTAACCAATGTAGGAGACACTACTCTCCCAAAGGTAACAACTGTTGTGTTGATGATGAACTCCTTGCTCTTGTGCTTCAAATGATAGTCTCCCCAACACTCAACTCTCTCTCATAGATTTGTATATGGTGCAAATATGATTTGAGTGGAAAGCAACTCGGGGAAGGCTAGAGATCAAGATTCTTGTGGTAGGATTGGTATATCTTAGTCTCAACACATGAGTAGGTGGTTCTTTCTGAAAATGTATGCTGTAAATGTAGGCACGTTCTAATGGCTCTCTCAACGAATTAAGAGGGGATGGACGGGTATATACAGCCTCCACACAAAATCCAACCATTACAAACATTTGACCCAACTCGGTCAGACCGAATAGAGGAACTCGGTGAGACCGATTCAGTTCAAATATGAACGTCAGGAATCTTGGTGGGACCGACTGGAACAACTCCGTGTGACCGATGTGCTAGGGCTTAGGGCAAACATCAACTCGGTGGCACTGATTGCATCAACTCGGTGAGACCGAAGTGAAACAAAAGACAACAGAGCATATGTCAAGCTAACTCGGTGTGACCGATTGGACTGACCCGGTGAGACCGAACAAGTGCAACAAGTCACAGGGAGGTTACAAGGCCATCTCAGTGAGACCGAGATCCATATCGGCGTGACCAAACTTTTAGGGTTTCCGACCATGGCTATGTAAAATGAAATTGGTGCCTCCAGGTAGAACGAATCGGTGGGGTCGAGTTTGACATTGGGTTTTGGACATATTTGGAATGAGAAAGTGGTTGAGGGTTTTGGAGCAATATCACTAAGCACTTTGAGCAAGTAGACCATAAAGCAACACCTCATACCCTTTTAATAGTATTGTCTTTCCTATGGATTGTGATCTTGGATCACTAAAAGTAAAATGATGAGTCTTGAGCTTGTGCCAATATGCGTCCTTAGCATTGTGAGGGGTCCACATTCCTAGTCCATGCCATGCCATTCATTGGACTTTCAGAAATAATTATCTTGAATGATCATTAGTTTAATGAGCTATATGTTGTTATGAATTACCAAAACCACCCGGGGATTAGTTGCACTTTCAAGTTGGCAGCCATCCACAGAATAGAACATCCTGTCAAGGCAGGCTCAAGGCTCTCGAAAACATGATATGGGTGTGCGCAGAGAAGCTGTGTAAACATGTGGTTAAGCATTCTTTGGGTTTGACGTTTGATTCACTAGGAGAGCCATATGAGTTTTATGACCTAATATTCGTGGGAGCACGGATTCGGAATGAGAATGGGAAAAGTAGACTTAATGCAGAAAAGACTAAATGCATGCATGAAATATTCTTCGGCTGCTCTGTTACTATCATGATGATGGTTTTAGATGGCTTATTATTCAAATGTCGTGTTTTGCTACTCAGGCTTATCTATATTATTTTTGATACGCAGTGCAAGCCGATGTGAATACCCTGCTTCGATTCGGCTGGTGCGAATGGTAGGCAATGGCTCGTACATAATGGATAACAATCATTCATTTTGATTTCGACATGTTGGGAGAGTGTGAATTGGCTGTCGCACAAGCATTGACAGATGAAGAGGTAGAAGCCATGGCTAGACTAGGTTCCTCTTCGTGCTTTTGGGAGTAGTGACATGAGACAACGGGAGGAACTTCTGGAGCTTTTACCTCCTATTTTTGGAATCATCACGCTGGCAGAGTAATAGTGAACAGAGTATGAACCTATCACTTTATCAGAAAATCCAAGCCCCCTTTCTTACCAAGATATGGGATCTTAAAATTCCCATGAAAATTAAAGTTTTTGTTTGGCAAGTTTTTCCATGATGGGATTCCTACTTGAGAACAAATTTTGCACTGACATGGTCAACTGATGGCAGGTTCACACTTCGTAGGTAGCTAAAATCTGTGGGTCGCCTCCTGTTTCAGTGCCTATTGCTATTTTCGTACGATCTTTTTTAGAGAAATTGCCAACACTTTATTAATTAATGTGGATGTTTAAGGGGATACAAGAAGGGTCATGCGGAGTAATGAGCCACAAGTGGCAACCGTGATGAAGCAAAACCGAGTGTTTGGCATGCAAATGCGCTTCTGGATTCGAAGCTCTACCTTCAAAAGTAACCAAGCAACTAACTACACTACTAGCCCTGGTAGTGAACTCCTTTACAATGACATCATAAACGCCTCCTCGTCCATCCAAAATTTCATTTACCACTATCTTTTTGTCACATGAAATAATGATCTTCGAGATTGAGAGATCTTTACCTAGTGACAATGCCTCATGGCATACTATAATCTGCAATATCGTTGTGTGTGTGGTGCCGGGCAATATGAGAGATGAAGATCCCAAGTTGATATGGTCTCTACTTATGCAATAGAGGTCGACACGCCAGTTTTGCCATCTACTAAAAGACCCCCATGTACGTAGATCTTGCAAAAGCCTTCTTCCGGCTGCCTCCAAGTTGGTGCGACAGCCCGTGGGGTTCTCCTAGTCACTACTAGGAAGTACCTTATAGATAGATACTTAGAAGTAGCGAGGGGTATAAACCCCGGGCTACTACTAATTAGTAGTAGCGCGGGTTATAAACCCACGCTACTACTAAGTTGATAGTAGTAGCTAGTGTGGGGTACAAACCCCATGCTACTACTAAGTGATCTCCACCATGCCCCCAGGACAAGCCGTAGTAGTAGTGCGGGCTATAAACCCACACTACTACTGAGTTGATAGTAGTAGCGTTGGGTATACATCCCACACTACTACTAAGTGGTCTCCACCATGCCCCCCAAGACATGCCATAGTAGTAATGTGGGGTGTAAACCTAGCGCTATTACTACCGACCCACCAACATATGTATACACATAGCGCACGGAGGACCAAACCCAGACCCACACTCTCTCGATTCCCCTTCTCCCTCCCACCCGTGATGCCCTTCCTCACCCACCACCACTGCCGGCCTCGCACCTTGGTGTGTCCCCCAAATCTGGCGACCTCCTCTCCCACCACAGCCCCTCCCCTAGCCCTCCTTCCTCCTCCTTCTCCGCTACTAGAAGGAGAGGGAGATGCAGCAAAGCGCCAACCATGGCGATGGCTAGATCTGCCATGGACGCAACCACTTGCACTTCCTCGTCGGGACATGACCTAGTCTAGGGTTTTGGGTGTCGGCTCCAACTCCGGCGACCACCGGTGAGTTGCCGCTCCTACTCCTCTCTATCTCTCTCTTCCTCTTCTAACCCTTTTCTTTTTTTGTGGAAGTAGCAAAGGAGAGGTGTGGGGAAGAGTTGGATGGGGAAGCACCATCACCATGGACGACTTCATCCCTCTAGGATCAACATCAACCATGGATGGAGGGGACGATGATGCCCAACAGCAGCAGCCATGGCTGGAATTTATTTTTTAATTCCTAATTAGTTAGTAGTAGCGAGGGTCCAGACCCACGCGATATGTAACTAGTAGTAGTGCAGGTGGCACCCACGCTACTACTAACGGATGTAGTAGTAGCGCTGTGGCACCCACGCTACTACTACTATTTAGTTGTAGCGCCCTAGTAGTAGCGCAGACACCCACACTACTACTAGTCCTTTACCCCGCGCTGCTAGTAGGCTTTTTCCTAGTAGTGAGTTGTTGGTGAAGAGGTGAGTGTTTTGGTGGAATCATGCTCACCAATGAACCGTTGAATGAACAAATGAGTAGACATCAGACTTTGAAATAAATTTTCATGCATAGCCTTTCTTTGAGCAGTCTATATTTCCCGCAAAGTCACAACAATCTTGCAAACTGTGCATGTGATAATGAGTCCTAGAGCTCAAATATCCACCTCTTTGCATTTGGGTCATTCATCTCAACAAGTTTTTCAGAAAGTTCCTCGTCCACGAGAGCCCAAACACACCTCACTGATGTGCATTCCACAAGGGAATGTTTCCACGAGTCCACAAAGCCACATAGTTAGCAGTTGTTAGCGTTGCTCATGTGGCGGTGGTTACAGATGTCCTCTGTCTTCTATTAGGGAGATTATGTACTGGGACTGACCCATGGAACATCATAATGAGTGGGTATTAACTAAACATGAATTTAAATCTAAAAGGCCCATGGAACTAGTGAAGCACGAGGCTTGCTCTCAAGATGAAGACTGTCCTTCCGGCGTTTCTTCAATTTTACTACTTTTTTGTTGTAGCTGAGGTGGTCTTTGCATGTACTCTCTCTCTGGCACCAACCATAGAACAATCGTTCTACGACAATTTTCATTAATAAAAGTTTAATATATACAGACTACCCTAGAAACCTAAAAGAGAAAGAGTCATCCAATGCCTTTCTTGTGGAACATGGAACCTCTACTGATGTAGTATGCCTCGTATTGCCAACATCACAAATGTGAAGTAATCCATTCCTCTATCTTCTTCCAAGAGAAGATCTTCCTTAAGTTTGTATTTCCATTAGTTTATGCTTGGCACCTCTTTCCTGAATTTTTCCATATCTATGTCCAAATTCGCCAACAACCTTGAATGATGATATCAAAAGCAATTCCAGTTGGAATTAGATCATGGATGAGCATAATGTCATCAGAGTAGAAAACTCCTTGTTTTCTGGTAGGGAATATACTATTCTAGCTGTCCTATGTAGAGATACAGTCCCAAAAAAATGCCTCAATGTCTCCTCTATGGCATCATTCCAAATAACACACTTGTAGGACTATGAACATGTCCTTCCTTCTAAGGAGGTTTCTGGTGTTGACTCTATCGTGTAGTGGCAGCTAGAAGAAATTTTCATGTCTTAACCTATGGCAGTCTTCCATATCTTCTCGAACACAGGGTTGTTTTTAGGTCTTGTGCAAATTGCTTTGTACATCTTAACAGAAGAGTAACTCTTCTTTTGTCCAGTTGTGGCACCCTGGCTCAGAGCGACATGTTTACCTTGCATTGCCACCCTTGCATTGCTAGCTCAGAGCTTGCGTTGGTTTTCCATTGAAGAGGAAAGGCGATGTAGCTAAGTAGAGATAAGTATTTCACTCAGTTACAGAGCCAAAGTATCAATCCAATACGAGGCACCAGGAAGTCCCCAATATATGCACCTACACAAACAATCAAACACTTGAACCCAACGCGATAAAGGGGTTGTCAATCCCTTCACGGTCAATTGCAATTGTGAGATATGATAGAGATAGATATAAAATATTAATAAAACATAAAACAAAATAAAAGTAAATAAATTGCAGCAAGGTATTAGGTTTGTTGGTTATAGATCTGAAAATATATGATGGAAAATAGACCAGGGGCCATAGCTTTCACTAGAGGCTTCTCTCTTGAAGGAAAATAATATGGTGGGTGAACAAATTACTGTCGAGCAATTGATACAAAAGCGCAAACTTGTGACTATATCCAAGGCAATGATTATGCATATAGGCATCATGTTCATGACAAGTAGACCAAAACGATTCTACATCTACTACTATTACTCTAGACATCGACCGACTCCTGCCTGCATCTAGAGTATTAAGTTCATAAGAACAGAGTAACACATTAAGTAAGATGACATGATGTAGCGGGATAAACTCAAGCAATATGCACTAAAAAAAAGACACATTCGTGACATTTTGGGCTGAACAAAATTCTTTTCTGTCATACTTATGACACTTCTATGACGATAATTGTGACAAAACCCGGTATCATCATAGATGTGGTGGGCTCCTACTACTATGACAAAACATCATGACAGAAAATGGGCTTTTCATGCTAGGCAGGCCGGAGACGCAGCTGCATGACATTCTTTGGCCCGTCCATGACGAAAAAAACCGTGGTAGAACCAAGGGCGAGGAAAATATTGGGGTGTTCCCGGTTACGGTGGGTGGTCGGGGCCAAGCAATGCACGGAGGTTTGCATGTTTCTCTCGTACACGTACACGCGTGTGTGCGTGGAGTTGGGCTCTAACTGAACCTGAGCGAGGCGTTGGGCTCTAACTGAACCCAGGCGATTGCACTGCAGGCTATGCGTTACTGAACCCAAGCGATCGATTGATGGCTGTTAACTGAACCAGATCGATTGATTCCTTTGCTACTGCTGCTAACTGAAGCTGATCGATGCTGCCTCTGGATGAACAGTGAGCATTGCGGGCGGGGGGGGTTGGATGAAAAGTGAGCGGTGGGGGTGGATTAACAGGACCCCGTGGTGTTGCCTCTGGATGAAGAGGACCCCGATCAATCGAGCCGGTGGGGGCTGGATGAACAGGACCCCGTGGAGGGATGGATGAATAGGACGACCCCGTGGAGGGCTGGATGAATAGTAGACGGTGGATGGGTGGATGAACAGTAGCCCGTGGAGGGGTGGTTGAACAAGAGCCCTTGGAGAGGGGTGGTTGAACAGTAGCCGGTGGAGTAGCGCGCGGTGGAGGCTGGATGAATAGGAGCCTGTGGATGAACAGTCGTAGGTGGAGGCTGGAGGAGGTCGACGGTGGATGAACTATAGCCCGTGGAGGCTGGAGGAGGTCGACGGTGGAGATGAACAGTATTCTGTGGAGTCCTGTTTTGCGGTACACCACACCCCTCCCGGTGAACAGGACCCTCGTTTCAACTGTAGCGCTCCAGCAAAAGTCCGTTTCCTCCGTTTTGCGGTATGCCACACCCCTCCCGATCAACATGACCCCGTTTTGACCGTAGGAGGTCCAACACAAGTCTGTTTCCTCCGTTTTGCGGTACACCAGACCCCTCCTGATGAACAGGATCCCGTTTGGAATGTGGTCGATCGAACACAAGGACGTTTCCTCCGTTATGCGGTATGCCACGCCTCGTTTCCATCTCCTGTTCCGTCCAAGCCCCCGATGAACACAACGACGCATTCCATTCTGACCCATCCGGTTGGCTCCCCATGAACACGATGATGACGCTATTTCTCCATTCTGACCCAGCCATGTACACGAGCCCTGGCCGTACGTATGCACGAGTAGGCATTCGAGACACCGCCCGTATGTACGTACGTGCTCGTATTTACTTTCTTGCACCCTGGCCGCTGTACGTACGTGTATATGCAACATGCGCGCCTCTACTACGACACCTGTGCGCCTCTACATCGACCAGTATGTACGTACACGTTCGCGATCAGAATGACAATGCTATGTACGCTTCGACCAGGTGGGTCCCGACTGTCAGGCACTTCCTTGCGTGCTAAGATGTAGCTGGTGGGTCCCAACAGTCAGGGGCGAATCATTATTTGGCCCGTCATATGGACACACTTCCTTCCGTGCAAAGATGTAGCTGGTAGGTCCCAGCAGTCAGGGGGGAAACGTTTTTTTTCTTGAAATACGATGGCCCGTTCGGTGGGTCCCTGCTGTCAGGTGGAGGAATCATTATTTTCCGTTTAATAAGGAGGCACTTCCTTGCTGCGGCCGTGGACTGATAACCCACAAGTATAGGGGATCGCAACCGTTTTCGAGGGTAGATTATTCAACCCAAATTATTGATTCGACACAAGGGGAGCCAAAGAATATTCTCAAGTATTAGCAGTTGAGTTGTCAATTCAACCACACCTGGATAACTTAGTATATGCAGAAAAGTATTTAGTAGCAAAGTAGTATGGAAGTAATGGTAACAGTGGCAAAAGTAATAGTAGCAGGTTTGTACTAATTGTAACGGTAGCAACGGTAAAGTAAATAAGCGAAGCACAATATGTGAAAAGCTCGTAGGCATTGGATCAGTGATGGATAATTATGTCAGATGCGATTCCTCATGTAATAGTTATAACATAGGGTGACATAGAACTAGCTCCAGTTCATCGATGTAATGTAGGCATGTATTTCGAATATAGTCATACGTGCTTATTTAAAAGAACTTGCATGACATCTTTTGTCCTACCCTCCCGTGGCAGCGGGGTCCTAAGGGAAACTAAGGGATATTAAGGCCTCCCTTTAATAGAGTACCGGACCAAAGCATTAACACATAGTGAATACATGAACTCCTCAAACTATGGTCATCACCGAGAAGTATCCCGATTATTGTCACTTCGGGGTTGTCGGATCATAACACATAATAGGTGACTATAGAGTTGCAAGATAGGATCAAGAACTCACATATATTCATGAAAACATAATAGGTTCACATCTGAAATCATGGCACACAGGCCCTAGTGACAAGCATTAAGCATAGCAAAGTCATAACAACATCAATCTCCGAACATAGTGTATACTAGGGATCAAACCCTAACAAAACTAACTTGATTACATGGTAAATCTCATCCAACCCATCACCGTCACGATGGAATTACTCACGCACGGCGGTAAGCATCATGAAAATAGTGATGGAGGATGCTTGACGATGACGACGGCGACGAATCCCCCTCTCCGGAGCCCCGAACGGACTCCAGATCAGCCCTCTCGAGAGAGATTAGGGCTTGGCGGTGGCTCCGTATCGTTAAATGCGATGAAAGTCTTTCTCTCTGATTTTTTCTCCGTGAAAGCAAATATATGGAGTTGGAGTTGAGGTCGGTGGACGTCGAGGGGGCTCACAAGGCAGGGGCATGCCCTAGGGGAGGGGGCGCGCCCCCCACCCTCGTGGACAGGGTGTGGCCCCCCTGACGCTAATTCTTTTTGCCAGTATTTTTTATTAATTCTGAAAAGTTGCTCTGTGGATTTTTAGGTCATCTCGAGAACTTTTATGTATTCACAAAAATAACACCATGGCAGTTCCGCTGAAAACAGCGTCAATCTGGGTTAGTTCGATTCAAATCATGCAAGTTAGAGTCCAAAACAATGGAAAAAGTGTTTGGAAAAGTAGATACGACGGAGACGTATCGACTCCCCCAAGCTTAAACCTTTGCTTGTCCTCAAGCTATTCTTTTCATAAACTGAAAGTGATAAAGAAAAAGTTTCACAAACTCTGTTTGCTCTTGTTGTTGTAAATATGTAAAGCCAACATTCAAGTTTTCAACAAAGATTATGAACTAACCATATTCACAATAACACTTAGGTCTCATGTTTACTCATATCCATGGCATAGTCAACTAGCGAGCAATAATAATAAAACTCGGATGACAACACTTCCTCAAAACAATCATAATATGATATTACAAGATGGCATCTCGCTAGCCCTTTCTGAGACCACAAAACATTAATGCAGAGCACCTTTAAAGATCAAGGACTGACTAAACATTGTAATTCATTGTAAAAAAGATCCAGTCAATTCATACCCAATATAAAGTAATAATAATGCATGCAAATGACAGCGGTGCTCTCCAGCGGGTGCTTTTCAATAAGAGGGTGATGACTCAACATAAAAGTAAATAGATAGGCCCTTCGCAGAGGGAAGCAGGGATTTGTAGAGGTGCCAGAGGATGATTTTGAAATAGAGATAAGTAACATTTTGAGCGGTATAATTTCACTGTCAACATAAAAACTATGAGATCTCGATATCTTCCATGCTACACACATTATAGGCGGTTCCCAAACAGAATGGTAAAGTTTATACTCCCCCACCACCAATAAGCATCAATCCATGTCTTGCCCGAAATAACGGGTGCCTCCAACTAGCACCAATCTTGGGGGAGTTTTATTTAATTATTTTGATTTGATTGGAGCATGGGACTGGGCATCCCGGTTACCAGCCATTTTCTCGTGAATGAGGAGCGGAGTCCACTCCTCTTGAGAATAACCCACCTAGCATGGAAGATACAGAGAGCCCTAGTTGATACATGAGCTGCTCGAGCATACAAAACATAATTTCAATTGAAGGTTTGGAGTTTGGCACATACAAATTTACTTGGAACGGCAGGTAAATACCGCATATAGGAAGGTATGTGTCACAACCTGGTTTTTGCCCTCTTTTCTTTGCTTGATTTTCAACTGAGTTGGTTGTGGATTTGGAGTTTTGAATCATTTCATTTGGACTTGATCACTTGGGTATCCCTTGATTTTCACCCAAGTGCCCCCTCTCCTCTTCTAATCCCTCATTTCACCCCTGGCCAACCCAACAATATTGCTTGGAATATTTTTCTTAAATGAAAAATATTCATTTTGCCTCTTAAACCCTAGCTAAACTCTTTGACCTCCATAGCAACCCTCATTTCTGTTGCCTTAAAAATCTTAAGAAAAATCCCAAATATTCTTTGGACCCTAGGGCACATTTCTGAGCAAAAATATTTCACCACTTTTTGGAGTATTTTGGCTACAGAAAATATTTTCACTTCTGGGCTGAAATGGTAGTTTCTACAGCAACTGCCTTTTTACTAGCTCCAATGTAGCTGGTTTTCCCTGTGCTTATTCACCTTAGTAAGAGTTAGTAAACCCCCAAAGCTCAGCCCTTGAATCCCTGTGGTTTGACCACAGTAACTGTTCAAAGTTTCTATCCAGTAACTTAACCTTTTCACCATTTCACTTCTACTGCACCTGGAAACAAACCGAGCCGTGGTAACACCAAAGTTTACGAAGGACTACACACCAGACATCATGGTTACTGCATATGTGGCATGATGTCACGGTCCACGCGGTGACCACGTTCGTCTGAGCGTGCTGGCATGCCAAAAGCGCGCTCTGCGCGTCGCCAGCGCCTCTGTGGCGTGCGTGCTCGCTGCTCAGCCAGCCAGAGCGTGTCCCCCCTCGCCACCATCCTCGTCTCCACCCCCTTTACTCCACCCTGCCGCTCGCCGACGCCGGAGCTCACCGCTGCAAGCACGGGCACGGTCCGTCCAATGACGCACTGTGTTCGTCACTTTCCTCCTCGCTCCTGTGCTCGTCCGCGTCCGCGCACAGCTCCCGCGTGACCCCCGTCACCTTCCCCCCCTCTGTCTGGCACCATTCATCGCCGAGCGCCAAAGACAGCTGTCCTCCGGCGGAGCCCGAGCCCTCCACGCCGCCCTGCCTATAAACCCCCCCTCCGCAGCCTCCTGGAGCATCGCAACTCACCACCTCTTCCTCCTATAGCCACTAGAAGCCGCAGCCTGGACGGGCAGGCCGCGAGCTGCTGTCCCCGAGCCGAGCTCGCCGGCGATCCCCTCTGGCTCGTCCCCGCAGCTCCGGCCACTCCCAAGCCAAGGCGACCCCGCCAGGGCCTCTGCCTCTCCTCCGTGAAGCCAACACGCCTAGCTAGAGCCCCTAGAGCTGCCCCTAGCCATCGTCTTCCTCATCTCCAGCGACCACCGTGTTCTGCCTCCACTTACGAGGAAGAATCCGACGCTGTCCGGTCACCGTTAGCCACGCTACGGGTACGGGCAGCTACGCAAGAACCTTCTCCGTCGATCCCTCCCTCTCGTTTTCCTCCAAGAAACCTCAACGCCAACGTGAGCTCCGACGAAGCGCCGCGCCTCTCTGTTTCTTTCTCCCCTCCCTCCGGCCTAACTAACAGGGCCCGCTAGTCAGCCACTCACTACGCGCGTGAAGCGGTATGAGTGGTGGCGCCCTGGGAGAATACGCCTTCGACGTCACCCCCTCTGTTTTTCTTTTTCAAATTCATTTAAATTCCAGTAGCATTCAAACAGCCATAAATTTTATTCTACAAGTCCAAATGCAGTGATTCTTTTTGCATTGTGTTCTTTGTCCAAAAATCTAACAGCTCCAAAAGGATGGGATTTTTCTCTGCTATCTAGATTTTCTGGCAATTTTCAGAATGTTTCTTGATATTTTGCATTTGTGCTTTTTGAATGTTTTCAGAGGAACCAGCTTGTCTTGAGGATCACCAGGAGCTGTGTGAACCTCATCAGTACTAAGGCAAGCCACAGTAACATTTTCATGGTGCCACTTCAATATTTATGATTTTCATACTTGAAATTATGAATATTGATGCATTTAAGTTAGTTATATAATAAATATATTCTATTATATGCTTGTTATGTTAAAATGCTTGAACTTCAGTATGTTTGAAGGAAATATTGTTGGTAAGATAGCGAGAACTTAGTTGCAAGTGATAAATAAATAATATGGTCATAGAGTTGATGAGTAATTTGAATATTATTTTTGCATGAGGTAAAATGATGAGAATTGCTAGAAATAGTTCTGGTATGAGTAAAGAGAGGTTTTAACCAGAATAGTAGCATGAGTTTATGCTGGCTCCGTAGGAGCGTGGTTGGTGCAGTCTTTGCACGGTTATGTGATGCATATGTTAAGTGATGCATGGTATGGCAGTATGACACCGGTTATTTTATGTTCACATTAAGTTGAACCTGATTAATAATTAAACTTGAACATGTTGTTGACCGGGTCGTGGTGTCGCTGAAACGAGTCTTTCCCAGTGCAACCACATTTGCCGGTATGGGACGGCCTTAATGCGTTTCATTGTCGTGCCTCTAGTCGGTACCTCAATTTATGGAAGGTTATGGGCGTGCTATACCCTGGCCCGGTAGGCAAGCATAACCTTGTGAGCCCGTTGTTAAGTTAATTTTTGTACCGGATCCCAGTGTGGATCGTGGTAACGATGGTGGTCGAGGTGTCTGGAGGTAGACACGGGGCCACCCAGGACTAGCCCAGTGGGGTCTGAGTCAGAGGGGCCGGGAGAGTGTCATGACAGTGAAATGGTTTCGTCGGAACGCTGTTGGTCCACCCGAATGGGAGAGTTAGGCCATGGGTTCCGCAGTGTGGGTACAATGTACTAACCTCTGCAGAGTGTATTTAATCTATCGATAGCCGAGTCCACGGATACAGACATGCTCGAAAGTAAGGTACACCATGGCCCAGCTCGATATCTCCTGGCCCATGAACGTCGACAGACTGGACATGATGGTGCACCTCAAAACTTTGCACAAACGCCCCATGATTATGGATATTTTTCTGGTGGCAGCTTGGAGCCTTTGGAAAGAGCGGAACAACAACTACTTCCGGCAAGTAGCCCCCTCGTTGTCATCCTGGAAAGCTAGGTTCAGAAAGGACTTTGCTAATATTAGTCATAGGGTCCCTGACCATAGAAAACAGTTAGTCGCCACTGTACCTGACTCCCTCCACCTAGATCACCAGTAAAAATGTTTCCCCCCGTGTGGGGGGTGTTTACTGGGCCTTGGCACTCTTGGTAATATACTAAAGCAGTAGGAGTCTTCCCTACTGTCCAACCCTTCAAAAAAAAAGGTACACCATGGGTCAACACTTAATAAATATGCACACTAAATTGCACTAAGGATGATAGTGAGGTCATCGTGTTGAGTTGGACATGATTTGTCGGGTTGTGATTGCCGTAAGGATCTCGGGCCACGAGTTGGTCGGGTTGTGATCGCCGTAAGGATCACGGGCCATGAGATGGTCGGGTTGTGATCGCCGCAAGGATCACGAGTATGTGTTGGTAATATTATGTTTGTTGGTCACACCTGGTAAGCATGTCGGGAGAATGAGTACCTATTGAGCACTGTCACAGCATGTTGGTTATATAGTTGCATTGTTGATTAAATTGGATAAATATCATAATATTGTCTGTCATCTTGTTTATGCTTATTGTGAGCTTGCAAGTACATTCAATGTACTGACCTGGCTTGTCATGCCAGATTTCAGGAAAGTCCCGTCGGAAAGGACTGCTGTCCGAGTCTAGACCGTGTCCACGTCGGTGTCCTTGCGCTATGGAGTCCCGCTACGACGTTGTTCCGCTGCCGAGTAGTTGTCGTGCGAGACCCCTTTATGTTAGCTAAATAATGTACATATTGTTCAGCTGCACCGTGTGTGCCGATTGGCCTCGCTAACTGTTGTAATATGAACTATGTTCTGCTAGCATGAATAAAGCGGTTGTTTTCTGTACCATGATGTTGTGTGTTGCTAGAAGAGAAGGTCTCTGGGCTAGCAATGCAAGGTAAACCGGTCGCTCTGAGCCGGGGTGCCACAACGCTTGGTATCAGAGCCGCGCTGACTGTAGGCCACGCTAGACTAAGCCGAGTTAACTAGACGCTAGATACGAGTTGTAGCTGAGTGTCGGTAATAACTGTAGCTGAGTGTCGGTAATAACTGTAGCTGGTTGTTGCATTTCTTGCACTCATTATATTTTTCTATGCTAACCTGCTAATGGTTATGAGTGTAGATGGCTCCGGTGCTTTATCCGTGCCAGTTGCAGCTGATGCCGTACACGTCACCGCATCTCCTTCGTAACGTATGGCGTTGGCTGTACCATCACGGAGACGATCCAGTCTATCGTGTGTACCATGAGCGCCTAGCTGACTCAGTGTATGAGTATCACGCCGTGGTCACTCTGCGCACCAGTTCCGATTCCAGTTCTTACACTCGTACCTCTCGTAGCGGCTATGCTTCTTCCGCTTCTCAGGCTGTCTAGTTTGCTGCATTCTAGGTACTTGTTGAGCTCCGCTACAACGAGGTCCGGATGCAGAATCACCCAGGTGTCCATTACTACCCTTCTCTCCACGATAATGGTCGTGTCCGTTTCCCTGTCATTGATCCGGAGTCCGATAGTGTCGCTAGCCACCTTTCTCGCTACATCACTGCTATCTATCTTCTGATCTACGAGCTGGCTCGTGAGCTGAGTCGTGCCCGTACTGCTTTAGCCTCTACTTTAGTCTCTGCTCGCTCAGCCACTACTTCTCCATCTGTGGGATTTATTCCCTATGTCCCTGCCAGTTCTAGATCCCCTGTTTCTCCGGTTACTCCCCCGAGTAGCTCGGGCACCGTGACTGCGAGTCCCCTTAGTGCTCCTGCAGAGTGGGTTTCACTCCTCGCCACTCCTACAGCTCCGATGATCCACCCTCCACCTGCCCTAGAGGGAGAGCCCTCGAGGCAACGTCGTCATATCACTTTTAACCCGGAGGTCTCCGTTAACACCGTTAGTTCTGGATCCGAGTCCGCATCAGGAGAGGACCCCGCAGAGCCAGCCGAGCAGTAGAGCTTTCGAGTATTCTCAATTGTCGGGATGGAGTATGATTGTAATCGTACTAGTCATGATGTTTCGTTTCATGTATGAGGGTAGTTGGACCTGGCATGTTGTTATCTTTCATCTATGAGCCTATGTATAATTATTTTGGACTTTATTTTATTCGCCGTATTTTCTTCGTCTTTTCGGTTTCGCTTGGTTTTTGTTGCTGGCTTCTCCCCGGTTTTTGTTGAATGCTTCTCATCTCGGTTGCGTTGACTTGGGAAAAATCATATTAGGATGACGCGGGGAGGCTGCAGAGCAACGTCATGAGGGTTCTCTGCTCGCGCCCGC
Source organism: Aegilops speltoides (assembly GCA_021437245.1). NCBI lineage: Eukaryota > Viridiplantae > Streptophyta > Magnoliopsida > Poales > Poaceae > Aegilops > Aegilops speltoides. The sequence continues at coordinate 167,673,295 of CM038147.1, read as the reverse complement.
ACGACCGCATGAAAATCACTCGAGCCGTACGTTCCACCACCGCCTCCACCGCCAAATCCGCCCTCCACCGAGCAAATTATGCGTATGTTCGAGGAACAACGAAACAATGATCTAATGGAAATATTCAGAAGTATTCAAGCAATGGTTGGACAGAATAGAAATCAGCCTGCCTCTCATTCCAAGCTATCTGATTTTCAAACGACTAAGCCTCCCAGTTTCAGTCAGGCCGTTGATCCCTTGGATGCAGATGATTGGTTAAGAACTATGGAAAAGAAACTTGAGGTTGCTCGAACTAATGAAGAGGATAAAGTTCCATTTGTAACACATTATGTAGAAGGCGCTGCTGCCATATGGTGGGAAAGTGAGAAAGCCATAGGTACTGAGAATGAAGCAATTACCTGGTCAAGATTCAAAGAGCAATTCCGAAAATATCACATCCCTGCGGGAATTATGAAGACTAAGCAGCGTGAATTTCTCGCACTCCTCCAAGGAAGTCAGTCAGTGGGAGAATAATTACAAAAATTCAATCAGCTGTCACGTTACTCTCAGTATGACGTGGCCACTGAAGAAAGGAAGATGGACCGCTTTCTTGGTGGATTAAACCCGCAACTTCACTGTGCTTTCAGTATGTTCGATTTTCCTTATTTCCAAACCCTAATGAACAAGGCTTTCATTGCTGAAAGGGAACACAAGCTCGTGTCAGATACTAAGTCTGCCCATAACGATCACAAACGCAAGTTTGAGCCCAAGAAGGAAATGCAACCAGCGCAGAAGGTTCGTACCTGGCAGCCAACTCTGATGGCATACCAGTCCAGTTGGCAACAAAATGTTAACAAGACCACCACCCAAGTGAAGAATGATGTGCTCAACCTATTTATGGAGAATTGCCTGCGCAACAATTCCTGTTATAGTTGCGGACAAACCGGACATTATGCCAAACAATGTTCCAAGAACACCCGGACCAATGCTACGTTCATGCCTCAAATCCATTATTTGGAAGCCGGTCCAAGTCAGCACGACGTCACGGGATACGTTCATCACATTTCAGCCGACGAAGCCCAAGAAAATCCTGAAGTCGTCATTGGTATGTTCCCTGTTAATAACATACCTGCAGTAATTTTATTTGACTCTGGGGCTTCCCTCTCTTTTATTTCTCAGAGTTTTGTCGCCCAAAATAAATATCCCTGTTCACTTTTGGGCAAGAATATGATGGTACAAACCCCGGGATCTATTATTCAAAGCAATCTTGTCTGCCGCAATTTGGAAGTCAGGATCAACGAAATCTATTTCCCGACGTCCTTGATACTGATTGAGTCTGAAAAATTGGATGTTCTCTTGGGTATGAATTGGCTGACTCAGTACCAAGTATGCATAAATTGTGCGACCCGAGAAGTCAACTTGACCGGACAAGATGGACAAGCTACCAAGTTTATTGCTCGTAGAAGCATACCCTCCAAGGAAATGGTTTTTACAGCAATAGCAGAAATGGAATTAATTCTAGTGGTCAGTGAGTTTCCCGATGTATTCCCAGAAGAACTGCCATGCATGCCACTTGACCGAGAGCTTGAGTTTGCAATAGAACTTGTGCCCGAAACCACACCAATACACAAGAAATATTATCGAATGCCGTCATCCGAGTTGGTGGAGCTAAAGAAACAGCTTGATGAAATGCTCCAAAAAGGATATATCTGCCCCAGTTCCTTGCCATGGGGATCACCCGCTATTTTTGTGGAAAAGAAAGATGGCAGCCTTCATATGTGTGTGGATTACCGACAGTTGAATGATGTCACGATCAAGAACAAATACCCTCTGCCAAGAATTGATGATTTGTTTGATCAACTCAGTGGACCCAAGGTATTCTCAAAGATTGATTTGCGGACAGGATATTACCAGCTCAAAATTAAAAAGGAGGATATTCCCAAGGCCGCGTTCACCACTCGCTACGGACTTTATGAATATACCGTCATGTCCTTCGGCCTCACCAACGCCCCCGCTTTCTTGATGCACATTATGAACAAAGTATTCATGGATTTCCTTGGTAAGTTCGTGGTCGTCTTCATCGATGATATACTTATTTACTCAAGAAGTGAAGAAGAGCATAAAGGACACCTCCGCGCAGTGCTACAACGACTCCGTGAGCACCATTTGTACGCCAAGTTCAGCTAATGCGAGTTTTGGCTCAAGCAAGTTGGATTTCTCGGGCATGTACTATCCACTGAAGGAATAGCCGTGGACCCAAGCAAAGTAAAAGACGTGTTCGACTGGTTGCCACTCGCCACCGTGTCTCAGATCCGGAGTTTTCTTGGATTAGCCGGATATTACCGTCGATTTATTGCAGGGTTCTCCAAGGTTTCTAAGCCCATGACGGAGTTTCTTAAAAAGGATAAGAAGTTTGAATGCACGTCAGTCTGTGAGAAAAGTTTCACCAAGTTAAAGAAGCGCTTAACAATTGCGCCGGTATTAACACTTCCAGATATCTACCGCAGCTTTGACGTATATTGCGACGTTTCCCGGCAAGGACTTGGGTGCGTGCTTATGCAAGATGGCATGGTAGTAGCCTACGCCTCACGGCAGCTATGACCCCATGAAGGCAATTACCCCACTCATGATTTGGAATTGGCCGTGGTAGTTCATGCTTTAAAAATTTGGAGACACTACTTCATTGGAAAAAGGTGCCAAATTTTTACCGACCACAAAAGTCTCAAATACATATTTACCCAGCCGGATTTAAACCTCCGTCAGCGAAGATGGCCGGAGTTGGTCAAGGATTATGATCTTGGAATAAATTACCATCCGGGTAAGGCCAACGTGGTTGCCGATGCACTCAGTCAAAAGCCCGTCAGTTCAAACGTCGTTCTGGAATCTCTGCCTTCGGAGCTTCAAGAAGAAATTGCTCAGCTCAACCTGGTCATAGTTGAGGCTGGTCTTGCCAATATTTTGACGGTCATTCCTACTCTTGAGGAAGAAATCCGCAAGGCCCAGCTAGTCGATGCCAAACTGCAGAAACGCATCAAGTCATCAGATTTCTCGAAGGATCAGTACGGTACCCTCCGATTCAGGGGAAGGATTTGTGTACCAAATCAAGCCGACCTAAAGCAGTAAATTTTGTCAGAAGCCCATGAGTCCTCGTATTCAATCCACCCTGGAGGCACAAAAATGTATGAAGATCTTCGACAAATATTCTGGTGGGATGGAATGAAGAAAGACGTTGCTTATTTCGTGGCTTGCTGCGACATATGCAACAAAGTTAAGGCGGAATATCAGAAACCAGCCGGACTTCTCCAACCACTGCATGTATCACAATGGAAATGGGACGATGTCTGTATGGATTTCATCACAGGATTATCTAGGACCCGACGAGGCAATAATGCAATCTGGGTCATAGTGGATACATTAACCAAGGTGGGTCACTTCCTCCTAGTCAAAACCTCATACTGAGAAGATGAGCTTGCCCGACTGTATGTATCCAGGATTGTCAGTTTACATGGAGTTCCCAAAACCATCACTACTGACTGAGGTTCACTTTTCACCTCTGCTTTCTGGACCCGTCTCCATTAAGCCCTTGGGATGGAATTAAAATACAACACCGCATATCATCATCAGACAAATGGGCAAACGGAAAGAGTAAATCAGATACTCGAAGATATGCTCCGAGGCCGTGTATTAGCCCAAGGACCACAATGGGAAGATTGCTTGCCGTACGCTGAGTTCTCGTATAACAATGGGTTCCAGACCAGTTTAAAGATCTCACCTTATGAAGCTTTGTATGGCCGTAAGTGTCGCACTCCATTAAATTGGTCTCAAACCGGAGACAGACGCATTTTCGGAACAGATCTCATGCTGGAAGCCGAAAAGCAAGTCAAAGAGATCCGAGACAGATTACAACTGGCCAAATCACGGCAAAAAAGTTATTATGATGCAAAGCAATGGCAGATCAGTTTTGAACCCGGAGAACATGTCTACCTTCGAGTCACACCCATGAAGGGAGTAAAAAGGTTGCAAACCCATGGAAAATTGGCACCCAGGTTTATTGGTCCATTTCCCGTCATGACACGAGTAGGTGCTGTGGCATATCAGTTGGAGCTGCCTCCGGAAATGTCCGACGTGCACAACATATTCCATGTTTCACAACTGCGACGGTGCATATCACCACCCGAGAAAAAGACCGATTTGGCAGAGATAGAGCTGGCAAAGGACTTGACCTACGAAGAGAGGCTAGTGAAAATTTTGGATCAGATGGAAAGAGTCACTTGCAGTAAGTCATGGAAGTTTTACATGGTTCAATGGATGCATCATACCGAGTCAGAATCAGCCTAGGAATCAGAAGAATTTCTAAGGGCATGTTATCCAGAATGGTTTTCCCAGGCAACCGAATCTCGAGGACGAGATTCATTCTAAGTGGGGGAGGTTTGTCACAGCCTGGTTTTTGCCCTCTTTTCTTTGCTTGATTTTCAACTGAGTTGGTTTTGGATTTGGTGTTTTGAATCATTCCATTTGGACTTGATCACTTGGGTATCCCTTGATTTTCACCCAAGTTCCCCCTCTCCTCTTCTAATCCCTCATTTCACCCCTGGCCAACCCAACAATATTGCTTGGAATATTTTTCTTAAATGAAAAATATTCATTTTGCCTCTTAAACCCTAGCTAAACTCTTTGACCTCCAAAGCAACCCTCATTTCTGTTGCCCTATAAATCTTGAGAAAAATCCCAAATATTCTTTGGACCCTAGGGCACATTTTTGTGCAAAAAGATTTCACCACTTTTTGGAGTATTTTGGCTACGGAAAATATTTTCACTTCTGGGCTGAAATGGTAGTTTCTACAGTAACTACCTTTTTACTAGCTCCAATGTAGCTAGTTTTCCCTGTGCTTATTCAACTTAGTAAGAGTCAGTAAAACCCCAAAGCTCAGCCCTTGAATCCCTGTCGTTTGACCACAGTAACTGTTCAAAGTTTCTGTCCAGTAACTTAACCTCTTCACCATTTCACTTCTACTGCACCTGGAAACAAACCGAGCCATGGTAACACCTAAGTTTACTAAGGACTACACGCCAGACATCATGGTTAATGCATATGTGGCCTGATGTCACGGTCCACGCGGTGACCGCGTTCGTCCGAGCGTGCTGGCGTGACAAAAGCGCACTCTGCGCGTCGCCAGCGCCTCTGTGGCGCGCGTGCTCGCTGCTTGGCCAGCTAGAGTGTGTCCCCCCTCGCCACCATACTCGTCTCCACCCCCTTTACTCCACCCTGCCGCTCGCCGATGCCAGAGCTCGCTGCAGCGAGCACGGGCACGGTCCGTTAACGCACAAAGGCCCGCAAGCCGTGGTTTGTCCCTTTCCTCCTCACTCATGTGCTCGCCAGGCGTCACAAGACCGCCTCCCAGTGACACCTGCCGCCTTCCCGCTCTCTCGCACCATTGCCGGGCGCCAAGACAGTGCCCCGCGGAGCCCGAACCCTCCTCGCCGCCCTGCCTATAAACCCCCCCTCCGCAGCCTCCTGGAGCATCGCAACTCACCACCTCTCCCTCCTATAGCCACTAGAAGCGGCAGCCCGGCCGGGCAGGCCGCGGGCTGCCGTCCCCGAGCCGAGCTCGCCGGCGATCCCCTCTGGATCGTCCCCGCAGCTCCGGCTGAGGGAGTCCTGGATTAGGGGGTATCCGAACAGCCGGACTGTGTACAACATCCAGACTATTGAAGCGTGAAGATACAAGACTCAAGACTTCAGCCCGTGTCCGGATGGGACTCTCCTTTGCGTGGAAGGCAAGCTTGGCGATCCGGGTATTATATTTCCTTCCTTGTAACTGACTCAATGTAAACCCTAGCCCTCCCCGGTGTCTATATAAACCGGAGAGGTTGGTCCTCAGAAGGCCGATCACAATTACAATCATACCATCATAGGCTAGCTCTTAGGGTTTAGCCTCTACGATCTCGTGGTAGATCTACTCTTGTACTACCCATATCATCAATATTAATCAAGCAGAAGTAAGGTTTTACCTCCATCGAGAGGGCCCAACTCGGGTAAACATCTGTGTCCCTTGCTTCTGTTACCATCAGCCTTGACGCATAGATCGAGACCCCCTACCCGAGATCCGCCAGTTTTGACACCGACATTGGTGCTTTCATTGAGAGTTCCTCTGTGACGTCGCCAGAAGGCTTGATGGCTCCTTCAATCATCATAAACGACGCTGTCCAGGGTGAGGCTTTCCTCCCTGGACAGATCTTCGTGTTCGGCGGCTTCACACTACGGACCGATCCGCTTGGTCATCTGGAGCAGATTGTGTCCGGAGCACTGGATAGTTATGATGAGCATGGCTTGGACCTGCCTTCAGACGATGCTCGGGATATTACCCCGCCAGAAGCCTCGGATCTAAATCCGGGGCAGGTTGCGTTGCCCTAAGGACGGAGGGCTGGACCTGTCCCCGCAGCCATACCTCCTTGGCGATGGAGCCAAGACAGTCTCACCTGGGGAACTCAGACTCGGACCCTCAGATTCATATCCGGATGTAGATTCCAACAGGCGCCCCGAGCCCGCCGATCCTGGTTGGGCTCCGCGGTGGAGTTCACCATGGCGGACATCTTTCAAAGATTCGCCTTTGGCGACATACTAAACTCGTTTAAAATTCTCTCTTTGACAGAGAATTCCGGGCCGAACTATGTCCGGCTCGAGTGGGAAGTAGGCGACGAAGAAATTCGTTACCCACCAACCACCCACTTGATAGCCATGGTTGATGATTTAACCGACGTGCTGGACTTCGACTCCGAAGGCATCGACGGTATGGACGACGATGCAGGAGAGGACTCAGAATCCATGGGGTACCGGATTCCCGCCTCGTCACACGACATATACATGGTGGAGACGCCCAAGGAAGGCCACGGTGACAATCCGGAAGATAACACCCCTGGGAAAAAACCAAAGCGATGGCGCAGACGCCGTTCCAAATCCGACAACAGTAACAATACCAGCAAGAGCGCCAGAAGAATGGATACTCCGGTCAACCCTGAAGGCAATACGACCAAACAGAACCAGCGATGGAGCAGGACGAACCAGGTCACGCCGAGCATAGTTCGGAGAAGACGCCTGAAGAAAACGATCCAGAGGGACGAGTTCATCAAACCGGACCAGGACAAGAAGACAGTTCGGACGATGACGCATTCATCATTCCGGAAGAACACGTGGAACGAGAGAACCTCCACAGGAAGCTTATGGCCATAGCAAGATGTCTGAAGAGGCAGAAGCAACAGCTTAAAGCCGCACAGGAAACGCTCAATCGCAGATGGAATAAAGTGCTAGACACTGAAGAAAGATATGGCGACGATCGCCACACAAAGAGCTACCCAAAACGTAAGCTACTGCCAGAATTTGGCGACGAGGCCGTCCCACCAAAAAGTAACACGACCAGGAGACCAGAAGTACCACTTCATAACTGCAATAAATCAACTACCGAAGACGCCCACGATCTACGTGAGCACCTGGATAAGAAAGCTGGCGCAACTAGGTCCATCTACGGATCGAAAGGACACCCCCCGGCGGGGGACTATGGTCGTCAAAACAATTATGACAACCAGATACCAGTTCGGAGTAAACACCGAACACAACAACAGCCGACGGCATGCCACAACGCGTCCAGATACAGAGGGGCTGCTGACCCCCTGTGCTTCACTGATGAAGTACTGGACCACGAATTCCCGCAGGGCTTTAAACCTGTGAATATAGAGGCATACGACGGAACTACAGACCCAGGGGTCTGGATCGAGGACTTTATCCTGCACATACACATGCCTCGTGGGGATGACCTCCACGCCATCAAATACCTTCCCCTCAAACTGAAGGGACCAGGTTGGGACTGGCTGAAAAGCCTCCCCGAAAATTCATTGGGAGCTGGGAGGAACTAGAAGACGCTTTTAGGGCCAATTTCCAAGGGACTTATGTCTGGCCTCCGGATGTTGACGATTTAAGTCACATAATCCAACAACCCGTAGAGTCCGCCCGCAAGCTTTGGAACAGATTCCTCACTAGGAAGAATCAAATTGTTGATTGTCCGGATGCCGAAGCCCTAGCGGCATTCAAACATAGCATCTGTGACGAGTGGCTCACCAGACACCTCGGCCAAGAAAAGCCTAGGACAATGGCAGCCCTAACAAGCCTTATGACCCTCTTTTGCGCGGGTGAAGATAGCTGGCTAGCCCGTAAAGGCACCAGCGACCCCAGCACATCCGAAATAAGTGTCAGGACCCCGACTCAATGCCACATCGATCTAGCATGTAACACTTCATATCACTTTGCGGCCTCACGCACGGTATCCCCACGGGTGTCGCCTTACCCTTTGCCCGGGACCGTTTGCGCCTTTTGGCACACGATATGATAGTGTCGCTAGCATCCATATGATAAGGAGCCCGGCTGACATGGCTAGTCGTAAACCCAAAGTGGCACAAACTTACAGGACAGCATCCATGACCCAAAGATCGAACGTGTCGGTCATCGAAAGTGAATCCAGTCAGTAGCACTGGCTAACAGACTCGTGAACCGGCAGAAGCGGCTAACAGACTCCGATTCATCGCGACATTTCCCGAAGGACGTATACAGAACGAAGAAGGACACATGCCGCCAGCCTAAGTGTTCCGAGCGGTAGCAAGCTACCAGGCTCGGTGGAAACACTAGGAGACATTTCCGAAGAGAGGCTACTAAAGATAAACAACTAGATAGTCGATCCCACACATAGCAATACACATTACACGTCGCATAACATGCAAGTATGTGCTGTACAACATGACATCACAAAGATAACTCAACAACTCATATAGATAAAGGCTCAAGAGCCATCATAGCATTTATTGCAAACAGGGGTCACAAGACCCATCATACAGAGCATACAAGCAACATGCGGAAGCATTACATGTCCGGGTGCAGACATCTACAAATGAAAAGATCAAGAGCCCGACTAACTACAACATCCGATCAAGATCGTAGCTGAGGTACAAGCTACTCGTCAAGTCCACGAGAACACTAGTAAGACCAAGTCTCCGCTGCAAAAACATAAATAAAGCACCATGAGTACAAAGGTACTCAGAAGACTTACATCGATCCTATCATACATGCACTTGTATCAAGAGGGTAATGTGGGGTTTAGTTGCAGCAAGCCAGCTTTGACTCTGTGGCTATCCTGTTCTCGACTACTGAACTTCTTTGAGGTGATATAGGCGCTACAGAGTCCACTAATCACCACACAATACACTACTATGGATTCATCCCGCCTCCCTCTGAAGACCATCCATAGTACTCACACTTTCCTTGAGCATTTTAGAGTATCCACTTCAAGTTGTCTATGTACTATGTAAGCATCCAAGAAGTCCATATCCATGGACCCGCTATTCAATAGATCATGTTAACCCCGCAGGGTGTACTTCTTCACACACGCCTCGCCACTTACCGCCATGTACACATCATGTATCTCGGCAACCTTCAAGCGAAGCTCGGCGAGGGAGTCGGCCACGACCGACTAACCACACAAGACTCTAGCCTGTGTTTATCGCCTATTCGGTTCTATCCGCAAGGAGATCCGCCGGGTGTCGCCACGACCCCAAACGATGTGAGCAGGGTTCCCAAGCCCACCATCCGGTGCCACTTGGTACACCGTACACTTGTGCCTAGTCTGTCCCAAGCCCACCTCGCCGGGTGCCACTTGGTAGAAAAATAGCACTACCTACAAACACCAGAAACTAGTTGCGACTCTGGGACAGAGATCAAGTCGGTTAATAAGTCGAGAGGGCTTGGAGCACCGGAGCCCAATGTGTGGTAGTATCGAGTCATTGGACAACATACATAGAACTCAAGGCTTAAGGACGGTTCCAAAGAGACAACCCACCATGTACTCCTACATGGCCTCTCACCGCTACCTTTACCAAATCGTGTTCACACGCTCACTCTCGAAGATCGTAACATATCGTAACACTCCAATTCATTCCCAATGAACCAGACTGACACAACTCTAAGCAATAGCAGGCATAGCATGGTAGGGACACAACATGGGCTCAATCAACTCCTACACATGCTAGTGGGTTTTAACTATTTATCGTGGCAATGACAGTCATGCAGAGGAATGGGTTCAACTACCGCAAACAAAGTAGCGTATGAATCGTTGTTGTCCTAATGCATTAATTGAGAGCAGGAGCGAGAGAGTAGGGTTTTATCGGAATGAACAAGGGGTTTGCTTGCACGGTATATCAACAAGGAAGGCATCGCTTCACGCATGTACTCTGAACGATCTCCGGAGCAGGACCTATCGAGAAGAAACAGTGTCGGCAATCAATACACAAACATATGCAACAATATGATGCATGAACATGGCATGTAGATGTGATGTTGTTTGAGCTGATGCAACTAGTATTCTATCTAGATGAAGTCCATTTGAATCAAGGATTCAAATGCAACTCCAAGTAAGCTCTTTATAAATGCCATTTTTAGTGTTTCACTTATACAGTAGGTATAAGTTGGTTTTTCATGCATGAAACTAGTACAGATGGATAGATTGCATTTTTCTGATAATTTTTCATATATAAATTATTTCAATCTGAGCTACGGTTGAATTTCTATGAGTTTTGAAGTTTAAATCATTTTCGAATTTCCGATTTATTTTAATTCTGAAAATGGTTAATTGCGCCAAGATGACGTCAAGATCAAGTCAGCGGTCAACCTGTCAAACCCGACGTGGGGGCCACACGTCGGTGACACGATTAGTTAACAGGATTAATTAGTTACTAAACTAATCCTAAACTAAAATTAGCAGGGGCCTGGCCCACGCGTCAGTGACCTTGGGGGGGTCAAACCCCCGGTCAGCGCGGTCAAACCCGCCGGCGGTTAGTCGCCGGCGAGGTCCGCGCGCATTTGTGCCCCGGTTTCTCCGTGGTGCTCCAAATGGCACGCGGCTAGGCGCGTTGGAGAGCTAGCTCGATGGCGCGTCGGGCGGTGGCCGTGGCTGGGCTTGGGTGGCGGAATCGACGGCGGCGAGCTTCGGCTGCGGCGCCGGAGTTCGGTCGTGCTTCGAAACGCGTCTGAGCTCGAAGATTTAACGGGCAAAGAGCTAGGGATGCTCTTGAGGGCCTTACGGTGTGTTGACTCGCCGGGGTGACCAAATGGTCACCGGAGCTGCGCCGACGGCGCGAGCTCGGCGGCGGCGGAGGTTCGCCATGTTGGACAAGGGACTACGGCATGCGGGTGACCAAGCGGAGAGGGGAAGCGGTGGCGGAGCTCACCGCGTTGCAGCGGGCGTCAAGCGGCCTCGGGATGCACCGAGACGACGAGGCGGCGATGGGGATCCACGGCGGCGGCGATGAAGAAGAGACGATGGCGACGCTCCAGGCGTCCGCGCGCGTGCGTCTCGACGAGGAGGCGAGCCACAGCGGCGGAGCGCGGGACACGACGGAGGGACGAGGGGAGGCAATGGCGCGACGACGGCGAGTGGTGGCGACGGCAAGGCGGCGTGGGCGCGGAGAGGAAGAAGTCCAGGGAGGAGGGAGAGCGAGAGAGTGGGAGAGGGAACGGGCGTGCGTGGCGTCGTTCGGGCCGTCCCAGAGCGACGAGGGAGGACAGCAGCGAGCAGAGAGGTGGCGTGGCGGGCGGAGCGCTGCAGCGTCGGGCACGCGCCTCTCCCCGTCGAAGACGAAGACGACAGAGGAGGGGTGGGCTGGGCCAGATCGCCGCAGACTTGCCGGGCCACAGACAGGAGGAGGCCTGTAAGCTTTTTCCTTTCTTTTGTTTTCTGTTTTCTATTTCGACATTTGTTTTGATTTAGTTAAAATACTAAATCATTTTATTTACTTATGCCAATTTTGCAAGAGCTAACTATATTATTCCGAGCTCCTCAAATAAGTGGCATAATTTTTGGACAACATTATATATATATAATAATATATATCCAAAGTAAATAACTATTGCATTAATTCCAAATGCCCAAAATAAATATTTATGAGCTCCTAAAAATATTGGTTGATTTTTATCTCTGTCCAATATTTTCAGAGAAAGACATGAACATTTTCTTGGACCTTTTGGAGCAATTTTTATTTGGGTCATTTCTAAAATGATTCTCGAGGGTTTTACAAATCCTCATTTCAAATTTAAATGAATATAAACATGATGCACAAATGACTAGCTAGTCTAGGTCATACCGTAACTAGGATGTGACAACTCGCCTCACTTGAAAAAATCTCGTCCCGAGATTCGAGGGTCGACGGAAAGAAAGCGGGTACTCCAATAAGACGATCTTCTCGCTCCCAAGTAGCTTCTCTCTCGGAATGATGAGACCATCGAACCTTGAGAAACTTGATGTTATGACGCCGAGTGACACGCTCGCTTGATCAAGAATGCGAACCGGTACTCTCGGTATGTGAGGTTATCTTGGAGATCAAGCGCTTAGTGGTCCACTCCGCGGATAGGATCCGAGAAGCAACGCTGAGTTGAGAGACGGGAAGACATCATGAACTCGAGAAAGATGTGGGGTAGTTCCAACTGGTAGGCAACCTCTCCTCGCTTAGCGAGAATGCGAAAAGGACCAATGTAACGAGGAGCCAACTTGCCCTTGATATCAAACGATGGGTACCCTTCAAAGGAGTAACCCGAAGGTAAGCTTTGTCGCCAACTTCATAAGTTATATCCTTATGATGACGATCATATCGGCTCTTTTGACGAGATCGGGCTGTTTTCAAATTCTCACGAATGATGCGAACTTGCTCTTCGCCTCCCGGATCATGTCCGTCCAAAGAATTGTCTTTCACCGTTTCACCAGTTCAAAGGTGTTCGACATCTTCGCCCATAGAGAATCTCAAAAGGAGCTTTCTTGAGACCGGATTGATAGCTATTGTTATAAGCAAACTCGGCGAAAGGAAGACATTTCTCCCAATCCATACCGAATGAGATAACGCAAGCTCTAAGCATGTCTTCGAGAATTTGGTCACCCGCTCCACCCGACCACTTGACCGAGGGTGGAAAGCGGCATCAAGGAAAGATGGGTTCCCATGGCGGTTTGGAAACTCTCCGAAATGAGAAGTGAAAAGACCGCCACGGTCTGAATTGATCTCTAGTGGAACACCGTGAAGTGATACTATTCGAGAATATATAAGTCACGAGCTGACTAGCGATGATACTCTCTCGAGCATGTAGGAAGTGAGCCACTTTGGAAAGACGATCAATGACTACGAAGATAGCGTTATTCCCTCTCTTGGTCCCGGGAAAGCCGGTGATGAAGTCCATACCAACTTTATCCCATTTCCATTCAGAATAGCTAAAGGTCAAGGGTGCCAAGAGGTCTTTGATGCTCGCTTAACGCTCGACAAACGCCGCAATTAGCAACGGTCAGCGATTTCTCTCTTCATCCTAGTCCACCAGAACCTCTGGCGTAGGTCCTGATACATCTTAGTACTACCGGGATGAATCGTGAGAGGGGATTCATGCGCCTCCTTAAGAATCAGTTGTCGAAGATGTTGATTCTTGGGAACCACCAAGCGATTCACGAAGAAAACAACACCACGATCATCCATAGAGAAACATCCACCAACTTCCTTCTTAATGTTTCTCTTGATCCGGGAAATACCCGTGTCCTGCTTTTGAGCAGCGATAATCCGATCCTCAAGGTCAGGTTTCGCCACCAAGGTAGAAAGGAATCCGTGAGGAGCAATGTGAAGGTTAAGCTTACAGAATTCCTCATGGAGAAGTGGTTGGCCTTTGCAACATGAGATTGTTGCAATAGGATTTACGGCTTAGAGCATCAGCCATGACATTAGCTTTGCCTGGAGTGTAAGTAATCCCTAAGTCGTAATCTGAGATCAATTCCAACCAACGTCTTTGCCTAAGGTTCAGATCTGGTTGGGTGAAGATATACTTGAGACTCTGGTGATCGGTGTAGATCTCGCAACGCTTACCAAGGAGGTAATGTCGCCAGTCTTGAGTGCATAGACTACGGCCGCAAGCTCTAGATCATGTGTGGGATAATTCTCCTCATGTGGATGCAACTGCCGAGATGCATAGGCAATCACATGACGATCCTGCATAAGAATGCAACCTAGTCCCCGTCGTGAGGCGCCGCAGAGATAACAAAGTCTTTAGTGAAACCGTGGCACAAGTATGGGAGCAGAAGTCAGCGTCTTTTCGCCTCTGAAAACTGTACTCACACCGTGGGGACCACTCAAACTTTTTATCTTTCTTGAGAAGTTCCGTGAGGGTTTAGCTACTTTGGAGAAGTTTTCAACAAAGCGGCGACAATAGCTGGCTAGACCAAGGAAACTCCTAACTTGTTTAACGGTTTCAGGTGGAGTCCAATCAAGAACGGCCTTAACTCTCTCGGGATTGACAGCAATGCCCTTACCAGAGATTACGTGGCCTAGGTAGGTCACTTCTGGCAACCAAAATTCACACTTGGAGAACTTGGCATAAAGGCGGTGCTCTCTGAGTTTTTCTAATACAAGTCTAAGATGTTCGGCATGCTCTTGTTCGTTCTTCGAGTAAATAAGAATATCATCGAGGTAAACCACGACGAACTTATCTAAGTACTCCATGAAGATCGAGTTCATCAAGCGGGAGAATGTGGCTGGAGCGTTGGTTAGGCCAAAGGACATGACGGTGTACTCGATCGCCATAACGAGTGACAAAGGCTGTCTTGGGGATGTCCCCGTTTCTGATCTTGATTTGGTGGTAGCCTAACCTCAAATCCATCTTGGAGAAGACTGAGGATCCAGCGAGCTGATCATACAGATCGTTGATCCTGGGGAGCGGATATTTGTTCTTTATCGTGACCAAATTAACGGGCGATAATCTACAACCATCCGTCCGTACCATCCTTCTTCTTGACGAAGAGGACGGGCAAGCCCAAGGAGAAGAACTAGGACGGATGAAACCCTTTTGCAAGGACTCATCAAGTTGTTTCTTAAGCTCGCTAATTCTAAGGGTGCCATCTTGTAAGGTCTCCTAGAGATTGGAGCAGTTCTCGGATAAGGTCTATGATTTAACTCTACATCTCTCGCTGTGGAACACCGGCAGTTCCTCTGAAAGACATCCGGAAAGTCACGGACTACCGGATATCTTGAAGGTCCGGAAGAGGGCTGGCATTAAGAGAATAGAGCCGACGCCTTGCAACTCTAGTGGAGATAAAGTGACTATCTTGCCGATGGGTGTGTAAGCTGAATGAGACTGGTGTAACAATCAATCTTGGCATAATGAGCTGTCATCCACCCATACCCAAGATGATGTTAATATCTGAGACTTGAGGGCTATAAGTGATGCAAGGAATACAAGTCTCGACAAGGATTTCGTTACCATGGCTTACACTAGAAGTTTGCCATTTGGATCCGAGGGTTTGAATGACTAGTGGAGAGGGCATATCACAAAATGACATGTTGTGCAAGTTAGCATAGCTTTGAAATGAAGGAGTGAGATGCTCCAAGATGTAATGTAACCGATCTTTGGATGACAGATTGACAAGGAGTGTACCAAGAACGACATCCGGATCATCATGAGCGCATTAGCTGAGACGTGATGCACACGCCCACGCTCGATGGGAGCTGACTTGACATCGATCATCTTGCGTGATGGCTTACCACAGCCAACAGTCTTCTCGGGCTGGGGTGGAGCATAACTAGTCCGAGGCGATCCGTGCATAGTGTCCTGGCTTCCGCATGTAAAGCAAGTCCTCGGTTGGATGTGGACCCGCACTGACAAGCGGTCTACCAGTAGGCCTGGGTGGAACATACGACTGAGCTGGGGGAGGCACCACATGAGATGGCCTTGGTGAATATCCGGGAGGAAGAGCGGAGTTCGGAACCCAAATCCGGCGCTTCTGAGAACTGGAGCCGAAGAAGATCCCAAATCACGGGTGTGCTTACGAGACTCCTCGTAAGTGAGCTGAGCTGTCTCTGCATTAATTGCCTTGTTCACAAGAGCTTGGAATGTATCACAATGATGTAGGTGGAGATCACGACGCAACTTGGGGTTGAGACCCTTCCGGAACCTAGCCTGCTTCTTGGCGTCCGTGGACACTTCTTCTGTGGCATAGCGGGCGAGGTTCTCAAACTCTCTGCTGTAAGCATCAACAGCCATCTTACTCGGGTGAAACTACGTAACTCTTCTCTTTTGCGATCGATGAGGGCCTGAGGAATGTGATGCTCGCGAAAAGCCTCAGTGAAATCCCTCCAAGTAGGAATCTGGCCAGCTGGAAGCATAGCCTCATAGTTCTGCCACCAAAGACTAGCAGGACCTTCCAGGTGGTACGTGGCATAGGTGACCTTGTCATCTTCAGCTACGTTCGCAGAACGGAGCTTGTGTGTGATACTACGGAGCCAGTCATCTGCATCGAGCGGCTCGATGGAGTGATGAAAGGTGGGTGGGTGCAAGCGGATGAAGTCATGAATGGTCACAGATCCTTTGAACTGATGTGCGGTGTTCTCTTCGATACGTGCCAACAAGCGGTTAGACTCACGCTTGTTTCTCTCCATCTCTAACATGAACTCTGTCAATGAAGGTTGGTCAGGAGGATCCTCATCCCTACCATCTCTGTGATACTGACTACGAGCAACAAAACTTCGCTTAGCTGATGACATCCTGAGAAACGAAGCGAAGGACGGAATCAGCATCAACTATAGGCCACAGAATGTAGGACAAGGAAATTAGTATCTCCCGAACTCCTAGGGCAATTCCGGCAGCATAACGGTAGTAAAATGCTCAGAATGAGACATCCTGCTAAAATGGGGTAGTAACATACTCAACATCACCACTTAAGGTTCTGGGATAGTACTAAACAGGCTACACTGGAGGTACTCGAAAACTGGAATATGACTCTGACCAACCAATCCTATGGAACTACGGAGTAGTAACACGTGATCCTAATATACGGAAGAGATAGCCTAGTTCCTTAACCCGCAGGAGAGATAGGATGACTCAGATCAGAAGGCCATGAGGTATAAGGAGTAAAAAGAGCCTTACGTTCCTTCCCACAATCAATTCCCTTACATAGCTAAAGAATTTCTAGACTCAACTTCGACCAGTTTGGCTTGGTAATCCTACAGGCAGTCAGGCTCTGATACCAAAGCTGTCAGGACCCCGACTCAATGCCACATCGATCTAGCATGTAACACTTCATATCACTTTGCGGCCTCACGCACGGTATCCCCACGGGTGTCGCCTTACCTTTGCCCGGGACCGTTTGCGCCTTTTGGCACACGTATATGATAGTGTCGCTAGCATCCATATGATAAGGAGCCCGGGCTGACATGGCTAGTCGTAAACCCAAAGTGGCACAAACTTACAGGACAGCATCCATGACCCAAAGATCGAACGTGTCGGTCATCGGTGAGTGAATCCAGTGCTGTAGCACTGGGCTAACAGACTCCGTGAACCGGCAGAAGCGGCTAACAGACTCCGGTATCCATCGCGTGACATTTCCCGAAGGGATGTATACAGAACGAAGAAGGACACATGCCGCCAGCCTAAGTGTTCCGGAGCAAGAGCAAGCTACCAGGGCTCGTGGAAACACTAGGAGACATTTCCGTAAGAGAGGCTACTAAAGATAAACAACTAGATAGTCGATCCCACACATAGCAATACACATTACACGTCGCATAACATGCAAGTATGTGCTGTATAACATGACATCACAAAGATAACTCAACAACTCATATAGATAAAGGCTCGGAAGAGCCATCATAGCATTTATTGCAAACAGGGTCACAAGACCCATCATACAGAACATACAAGCAACATGCGGAAGCATTACATGTCCAGATGCACGACATCTACAAATGAAAAGATCAAGAGCCCGACTAACTACAACATCCGATCAAGATCGTAGCTGAGGTACAAGCTACTCGTCAAGTCCACGAGAACACTAGTAAGACCAAGTCTCCGCTGCAAAAACATAAATAAAGCACCATGAGTACAAAGGTACTCAGAAGACTTACATCGATCCTATCATACATGCACTTGTATCAAGAGGGTAATGTGGGGTTTAGTTGCAGCAAGCCAGCTTTGACTCTGTGGCTATCCTGTTCTACGACTACTGAACTTCTTTGAGGTGATATGGCGCACAGAGTCCACTAATCACCACACAATACACTACTATGGATTCATCCCGCCTCCCTCGAGAAGACCATCCATAGTACTCACACTTTCCTTGAGCATTTTAGAGTATCCACTTCAAGTTGTCTATGTACTATGTAAGCATCCAAGAAGTCCATATCCATGGACCCGCTATTCAATAGATCATGTTAACCCCGCAGGGTGTACTTCTTCACACACGCCTCGCCACTTACCGCCATGTACACATCATGTATCTCGCAACCTTCAAGCGGAAGCTTTGGCGAGGAGTCGGCCACGACCGACTAACCACACAAGACTCTAGCCCAGGTTTATCGCCTATTCGGTTCTATCCGCAAGGAGATCCGCCGGGTGTCGCCACGGCCCCAAACGATGTGAGCAGGGTTCCCAAGCCCACCATCCGGTGCCACTTGGTACACCGTGCCACATGTGTTTAGTCTGTCCCAAGCCCACCTGCCGGTGCCACTTGGTAGAAAAATAGCACTACCTACAAACACCAGAAACTAGTTGCGACTCGGACAGAGATCAAGTCGGTTAATAAGTCGAGAGGGCTTGGAGCACCGGAGCCCAATGTGTGGTAGTATCGAGTCATTGGACAACATACATAGAACTCAAGGCTTAAGGACGGTTCCAAAGAGACAACCCACCATGTACTCCTACATGGCCTCTCACCGCTACCTTTACCAAATCGTGTTCACACGCTCACTCTCGAAGATCGTAACATATCGTAACACTCCAATTCATTCCCAATGAACCAGACCTGACACAACTCTAAGCAATAGCAGGCATAGCATGGTAGGGACACAACATGGGCTCAATCAACTCCTACACATGCTAGTGGGTTTTAACTATTTACTGTGGCAATGACAGGTCATGCAGAGGAATGGGTTCAACTACCGCAGCACAAAGGTAGCAGATGAATCGTTGTTGTCCTAATGCATTAATTGAGAGCAGGAGCGAGAGAGTAGGGTTTTATCGGAATGAACAAGGGGGTTTGCTTGCCTGGTATATCAACAAGGAAGGCACTGCTTCACAGACAGGTACTCTGGAACGATCTCCGGAGCAGGACCTATCGAGAAGGAACAGTGTCGGCAATCAATACACAAACATATGCAACAATATGATGCATGAACATGGCATGTATATGTGATGTTGTTTGAGCTGATGCAACTGGTATTCTATCTAGATGAAGTCCATTTGAATCAAGGATTCAAATGCAACTCCAAGTAAGCTCTTTATAAATGCCATTTTTAGTGTTTCACTTATACAGTAGGTATAAGTTGGTTTTTCATGCATGAAACTAGTACAGATGGATAGATTGCATTTTTCTGATAATTTTTCATATATAAATTATTTCAATCTGAGCTACGGTTGAATTTCTATGAGTTTTTGAAGTTTAAATCATTTTCTCGAATTTCCGATTTATTTTAATTCCGAAAATGGTTAATTGCGCCGAGATGACGTCAAGATCTGCGTCAGCGATCAACCTGTCAAACCTGACGTGTGGGGCCACACGTCGGTGACACGCTTAGTTAACAGATTAATTAGTTACTAAACTAATCCTAAACTAAAATTAGCAGGGCCCGCCCACGCGCGATGACCTGGGGTCAAACCCCGTCAACAAGGTCAAACCAGCCGGCGTTAGTCGCCGGGCGAGGTCCGCGGCGTACTTGTGCCCCGGGTTTCCTCTGTGGTGCTCCAAATGGCACGCGGCTAGGCGCGTTGGAGAGCTAGCTCGATGGCGCGTCGGGCGGTGGCCGTGGCTGGGCCTGGGGTGGCCGGAATCGACGGCGGCGAGCTTCGGCTGCGGCACGGAGTTCGGTCGTGTTTCGAAACGCGTCTGGAGCTCGAAGATTTAACGGGCAAAGAGCTAGGGATGCTCTTGGGGCCTTACGGGTGTGTTGGACTCGCCGGGGGTGACCAAATGGTCACCGGAGCTGCGCCGACGGCGAGCTCGGGCGGCGCGGAGGTTCGCCATGTTGGACAAGGGACTACGGCATGCGGGTGACCAAGCGGAGAGGGGAAACGGCGGAGCTCACCGCGTTGCAGCGGGCGTCGAAGCGGCCTCGGGGATGCACTGGAGACGACGAGGCGGCGATGGGGATCCACGGCGGCCGGCGATGAAGAAGACGACGATGGCGACGCTCCAGGGCGTCCGGCGCCGTGCGTCTCGACGAGGAGGCGTAGCCTACAGCGGCGGAGCGCGTGGACACGACGGAGGGACGAGGGGGAGGCAGTGGCCGCGACGACGGCGAGTGGTGGCGGCAGGCAGCCGCCGGGCGCGGGAGAGGAAGAAGTCGAGGAGGAGGGAGAGCGAGAGAGAGGGAGAGGGAACGGGCGTGCGTGGCGTCGTTCGGGCGTCGAGCGACGAGGGAGGACAGCAGGCGAGCGAGAGGTGGCGTGGCGCGGCGGAGCGCTGCTGCGTCGAACACGCCCTCTCCCTGTCGAAGACGAAGACGACAGAGGAGGGTGGGCTGGGCGGCCAGACCGCCGCAGTCTTGGGCAAAAGACAGGAGGAGGCCTGTAAGCTTTTTCCTTTCTTTTGTTTTCTGTTTTCTATTTCGACATTTGTTTTGATTTAGTTAAAATACTAAATCATTTTATTTACTTATGCCAATTTTGCAAGAGCTAACTATATTATTCCGAGCTCCTCAAATAAGTGGCATAATTTTTGGACAACATTATATATATATAATAATATATATCCAAAGTAAATAACTATTGCATTAATTCCAAATGCCCAAAATAAATATTTATGAGCTCCTAAAAATATTGGTTGATTTTTATCTCTGTCCAATATTTTCAGAGAAAGACATGAACATTTTCTTGGACCTTTTTGGAGCAATTTTTATTTGGGTCATTTCTAAAAATGATTCTGAGGGTTTTACAAATCCTCATTTCAAATTTAAATGAATATAAACATGATGCACAAATGACTAGCTAGTCTAGGTCATACCAGAACTAGGGATGTGACAATAAGGGATGGCAACGGGAAGCCACGGTGTAATAAAAACAAACGCCAAAACAAGGAAGAGAGCCCGGACAACACAACGGTTACTGCCGGATTCAGGGGCTCTCGACCTAACCAGCAAAATAAGCAATCTAAAGGCAGCAAAGAAGGACCGTCCGGTCTGAGCAGAGTCCTGGACAGACTATGCCAAATTCATGGCACCCCCGACAAACCTGCGAACCACACGCACAGAGAGTGCTGGGTCTTCAAGCAGGCCAGAAAACTAAACGCCGAACACAAGGAAAGGGAAACACCAAGTGAAGACGAGGATGAACCTCGCCAGCCGAACATTGGAGGAGAGAAAAAAATCCCGCCAGAGGTTAAAACAGTGAACATGATCCACACGACTCGCACATCCTTGAGAAGGCACGAACGCGCCATAAAGACGCGCGTGATATAGAGCCCATCGTACCCACACCTAACTACTGGATGTCTTCTTCGATCATTTTCGTTCGCTTGGATGGCCGAACTAGTATTTAGCGCGAAGGATCAAACGCCTTGGTGCTTGACCCAATAATCGACGGGTACCATCTCACTCATGTCCTCATGGACGGCGGAAGCAGTCTCAATTTAATATATGAGGACATTGTCCGCAGGATGGGGATAGACTCATCCAGAATAAGCAAGATTAACACCACCTTTGAAGGGGTGATACCAGGTGTTGAAGCCTACAGTAGGGGCTCCGTCATACTGGAGGTAACATTCGGCTCTCCAGGCAATTCCAAAAGCGAAGAACTAGTCTTCATCATCGCACCCTTCCAAAGCAGCTATCAAGCATTGCTTGGAAGAACGGCCTTCACCCGCTTCAACGCATTGCCGCACTATGGCTACCTTACACTTAAGATGCCCGGTCCACGCAGCGTCATCACTGTTAGTAGAATAATGGAGCGCTCTTCACGTGCAGAGGAATACGCGACGGCCCTAGCGGCCAGACTATAAGCGGCCTCTAACAAAAATATGACGGGTCGTTAAGACCACAGACACGGTTAGACGAGTCCGGCAGCCCATATCAAACCAGGGCACTGTATATGTAATCCTATAGTGGACACCAGGGGCTACTAATAAAGCCCCACACTTGGCTCAACCTTATTGGCAGGCCAGCATCTTACATTTTTTACTATCCATCGCATACTTACGTTGCACTCCCCTATGAGTTTCCCTTTTCCGCAGACAACGTTCGCACGATACCCTTCCAGGATGCGGCCCAATAGAGACAAAGGTGCAGACGTGCAGCAGGGCCCCGTTCAACAGGTTTCTTTTGAGATTAAGCCCCTGTGTAAACTTTTTCTATTGCCTCTTGTTGTTTAACCATCCCATGGGTTTCATACCCACAGAGGATACTGCCGTTTTTGGCAATTCGCCACGACAGATTAACGCACGTACCTGGAAATACAGGGTTTATAATGAATGGGCATTCTTGAGCCCATCATCTATTATAAAGTCCGAATACCTTCGGGAGTGTTCGGCGTCACGAGTTTGGCCTTATATGCATCAACTCCGAATCATGTCTTTGGTCAAATGTAGGGTTTGCCCGGCTCCTGGGTTTGCCGCCTTACGTTCCGTTGTAATCGGCTAAGGTGGCCAAAGGAGAACTACTGCAATTGTGCCCTGGTTATTTCGGATGAGCACCTCAGTAGAGAAAGCCGAAAACTGACTATCATGATACAGCGAGAGACTGGTCAACCACTCGACGACTCACCGGAATCTCTAGGATTCCTCCGTATTAACGAAGGGCCATTTCCCGGCCGGGTACATACGCGCCCGTATTCGGATGCACGTGAAGGTACCAGGGGCTACATAGTAGCCCAACGTTAGAATCCGGCGGCTAAGCGAAAGTGTTACAGCTATATAGTCCAGTTGCCTAGTTCGACGTGCGATCACCTCCTTGCTGGACCAAGACGTTGGATAAAGAGTGATTAAGCACATTTTTTCGCGAACACCCCCACATTGTATGCGTGGGGGCTGAAGCCAACGACTGCTATCTTTCGGATTACCAACACACACACACACACACACACACACACACACACACACACACACACACACACACACACACACACATATATATATATATATATATATATATATATATATATATATATAAACGGCCGCATAGGGGACACAATCATATTTTCAGACAAACATTATAAATATAACCTTCTAATCAAAATAAACATTGTTTTTACAATGTTTTGAATCATCACCAGAATAGGAGATTCTTCGGGCACTACGCCTCTATTAGGCGGGCACCCTCTGTGACCTGCGCCAAGTAGTGCCCGACCAGATATTGATCCCCCACCGGATCCTGAGACGCTATCATAGTGGCATCCATATCGGTCCAATACGCTTTAACGTTGGCAAGGGCCATCCGCGCACCCTCTATGCATGCTGACCTCCTCATGGCATCGATCCGAGGCACGTCCCCAAGGAACTATTGCACCAAACTAAAGTAGCTATCCGGCTTAGGCCCCTTCGGCCAAAGATGGTCTATTACAGACCGCATTGCATGACCGGACAGCCTGTGAAGCTCCGCTACCGCAGCCATCTTATCACTTAACGGCAGCGGGCGAGTGGGAGCATTGAACTACGACCAGAAAAGCTTCTCCACCTCCTTCTCACCCTGATCTTTGAAGAACTCCACAGCATCAGTCGTACTCTTCGCCAGGTCCGCATAGGCGTCTGCCGAACTCCAGCGTCCATCCAGGGGCGATTGGATCAAGAACTTCGTCCACAAGAACAGAGCCTCCACCGCGATTTTACCGGCCTGTTGAAGCTCCCCCCGCGCACCTCTGAGCTCGGTCCGTATTTCCTTGGTGGCATTAAGTGCCTTGCTCAGGTCAGCCGATTTATCCTCATGCTCCTTTTTCAGGAGCTCATATCGGTCAGCGACATTTTTAACTCGATAGCCATTTTGGCTATCGTTTCCTCGCTTCGGCGATGAGCAGCCTGTTCGGCTCTCAATTCCTCGGCCGCCTTTAGGGCAGCCACATTGCTTACCCGAGCCTGTTCCTCATCTAGAGCAAGTCCTGCCCTCAGGGCCTCCATGGCAGCAACACCATCTGCAGTCTGAACATACTACATTACTATGTGCCACCTTAAATATTTTCCTATGCAGGAAAGACAGGACACATACATTGTGATTTATCCAGCCGCTCATTCATCAGAGTGATATCGGCATCAACCGAACCAATTTGCCTCGTCAGTTCGGCAACTTCAATGGACGGGCCGGTGGCCGGACCCACAGGTAACTACACATATTTACAACATAAATCATTGGTTTATAACCCTCCGTTTGCTGCCTAGGGCAGTCAACCAGAGTCTCAGGGGCTACTATCTATATGGAGCACACCTACTGCGTGCCTCACAACCAAACAAACAGTGCATTCTTCATTACGTACCTCAAAGCCTCTAAGCAGGCTCGTGAATGCTTCATTCAAACCGCTCGTAGCGGATGAAATCTTCTTGAGCACCGCGCTCATTAATGAGCGGTGCTCCTCCGAGAGCGCAGCTCGCTCCAGCAAGCCCGTCAGTATGTCTGGCCGGACATCGAACCGCCCCGGACTCTTTCCATCGCCCCTTGTTGTAGCCAAATGCTCCGGGTGCAGGGCGACTGAAGGATTGACTCCCGACTTGGCAGATCCGGACTCCTCCGTGATGACACCTCGTCGTCGCCCGCTTCATGAGTCAGAGAAGGGGGTGGGGTCTTGCTCTCCATCATCTCCGGAGGAAGGTCCCCCGAAGACGAACCCTGTTGAGAGGAGCTGCCGGCCGAACTGCAAAAATTTGAATCCTGGTTACCGACCGAGGAGAAACACAGTACCTTCGGATCGTAGATTGACTTACAGCTCGGTGGAGGGCTGGCCCGTTGGAGGGCATGGTGCGGTGAGGGTGCCCGTCGGGGCAAGGCCCCCTGGGGATGTCTTTTTCCCTAATTTGGGCATCTCCGCCTCCAAATCTATGGAGGCGGCCCTCTTCTTCCTGCGCGGGGAGGAAGCCTTAGCCTCTCCTCACCGACTATCCTCCCTGGGGGAGGTAACAATTCCCCCGGTTCGGATGCGTAGCGTGTGGGGTTTGGATTCTTCATCCCTCCCCTTGTCTTTCCTCGAGGGCATCCTGCTGAGTACCCGGTCAAGCATCTTTGCCATAGTGCGGACGGGTGAGCCTTCGGGAAGCGGTGTCAGACACCTAATCCTCTCTGACTTGCTGAGCCATTCCAGGACGCGGATGATTGTCAGAACGAAGAGTCATGATAAATACAAAATAGGGTGTCCGGTATCAAGGCTACCTACTTGGGTATCCAGGTTATTATAGCTTAGGCCCGCATCCTCGGTGGTGTCCGGAGATACTACTTTCTGTCCGAAGAATAATTTGCACATCTCTTCGGGCTTCAAGCCGAAGAAGTGCTTGACAGTCCGTGGACCCTCTAGATTGAACTCCCACATCCAGAGAGGCCGGCGTTGGCGCGGCAACATCCGCTGGATTAACATCACTTGCATTATGCTGACAAGGTTGATATCCCTCTCAAGAAGCTCCCGGATGCGGTTCTGCAGTATTGGTACATCACCTGTGGGCCCCCAATTCCATCCTACGTCTGTCCAGGATGCCAACTATGATGGAGGGCCCAAGCGGAACTCAGGGACGGCTACCCACTTTGTGCCCCTTGGGGCCGTAGCGTAAAACCACCTCCACTGCCATACATCAGATACTTCTGGAAAAGAACCCTCTGGCCATGGGGCATCGGCGTTTCTGCTTATTACGACACCTCCGCACTCCACGTGTCGCCCCGGATCATCTTCGGCTTCACATTAAAGGTCTTGAGCCATAATACGAAGTGTAGGGTGATGTGGAGAAAAGCCTCGCACACGATAACGAACGACGAGATATGGAGGATAGCGTCCAGAGCCAGAACATGAAAATCGAACCCATAATAGAACATGAGCCCCCTCACGAAGGTGTCGAGGGTGAAACTCAAACCGCCGAGGAAGTGTGGGACAAAAACAACACACTCATTGGGCTCCGGCATAGGGATGACTTGCCCTGGAGCAGGAAGCATGTGCTGGATATCTGTGGTTAGGTATCCGACCTCCCTAAGCTTTGCAATGTCCTTATCTTCAATTGAGGAGGCCACCCACCGGCCTTGAGGGTCAGATCTGGACATATTGGAGGATTCCGGAGGAGTGGAGCTTAGGTTTTGGGTGTAAGAACTCGAGGTGCGAGAAGGCACGATGAAGGTGAAAAAAGAGGCGTAGGTCTCGACCCCTTTATAAAGAAGGTGAATATCAAGAGTCCCCGGTGTGACCGTTTGAGGCTTATCTAAAAACACATGGGGTAATACCAACAACCGTCGTGGGGTCACGCACGCTCATATTGATGGAAAATCCTGTAATAAAAGGGGCACGATCTCTGCCTGGACGGGACGTGCCAATAAAACCGCCTCGTAACACCAGTCGTTGTGGGGTGGGAAATGTCGGTTCGCGTTGGACCAAGCCATGAGGCAAGGGCACGACGCACGAAGATTGCCAGCAAATCAGATCTATACCATGTGAAGATCCTCTTGCAGATCCGGACATGGTCTACGTGTTCGGTAACCACTTTGGAGTATTCGAAGAAGGAACCTGCCTTGCAATGCCTAATACTGCGCGCCGGACTCATCGTCATTGAAGCCTGGTTCAGGGGCTACTGAGGGAGTCCTAGATTAGGGGGTATCTGGACAGCCGGACTATGTACAACATTCGGACTATTGAACGGTGAAGATACAAGACTCAAGACTTCGGCCCATGTCCGAATGGGACTCTCCTTTGCGTGGAAGGCAAGCTTGGCGATCCGGATATTATATTTCCTTCCTTGTAACCGACTCCATGTAGACCCTAGCCCTCTCCGGTGTCTATATAAACCAGAGAGGTTTGTCCTTAGAAGGCCGACCACAATTACAATCATACCATCATAGGCTAGCTCTTAGGGTTTAGCCTCTATGATCTCGTGGTAGATCTACTATTGTACTACCCATATCATCAATATTAATCAAGCAGGAAGTAGGGTTTTACCTCCATCGAGAGGGCCCGAACCTGGCTAAACATCTGTGTCCCTTGCTTCCTGTTACCATCAGCCTTGACGCACAGATCGGGACCCCCTACCCGAGATCCGCCGGTTTTGACACCGACACCGGCCACTCCCTAGCCAAGGCGACCCCGCCAGGGCCTCCGCCTCTCCTCTGTGAAGCAAACGCGCCTAGCTAGAGCCCCTGGAGCCTCCCCTAGCCATCATCTTCCTCATCTCCGGCGACCACCGTGTTCTGCCTCTGCTTGCGAGGAAGAATCCGACGTCGTCCGATCACCGTTAGCCACGCTACGGGTACGGGCATGTGCGCAAGAACCTTCTCCGTCGATCCCTCGCTCTCGTTTTCCTCCAAGAAGCCTCAACGCCGGCGTAAGCTCCAGCGAAGCACCGCGCCTCTCTGTTTCTTTCTCCCCTCCCTCCGGCCTGACTAGCGGGTCCCACTAGTCAGCCACACACTACGTGCGCGAAGCGGTATGAGTGGTGGCGCCCTGGGTGAATACGCCTTCGACGTCACCCCTCTCTATTTTTCTTTTTCAAATTCATTTAAAATCCAGTAGCATTCAAACAGCCATAGCTTTTTTTCTACAAGTCCAAATGCAGTGATTCTTTTTGCATTGTGTTCTTTGTCCAAAAATCTAACAGCTCCCAAAAGATGGAATTTTTCCCTACTGTCTAGATATTCTGGCAATTTTCAGAAGGTTTCTTGATATTTTGCATTTGTGGTTTTTGAATGTTTTCAGAGGAACCAGCTTGTCTTGAGGATCACCAGGAGCTTTGTGAACCTCATCAGTACTAAGGCAAGGCACAGTAACATTTTCATGGTGCCACTTCAATATTTATGATTTTCATACTCGAACTTATAAATATATTCTGTTATATGCTTGTTATGTTAAAATGCTTGAACTTCAGTATGTTTGAAGCAAATATTGTTGGTAAGATAGTGAGAACTTAGTTGCAAGTGATAAATAAATAGTATGGTCATAGAGTTGATGAGTAATTTGAATATTATTTTTGCATGAGGTAAAATGATGAGAATTGCTAGAAATAGTTCTGGTATGAGTAAAGAGAGGTTTTAACCAGAATAGTAGCATGAGTTTATGCTGGCTCCGTAGGAGCGTGGTTGGTGCAGTCTTTGCACGGTTATGTGATGCATATGTTAAGTGATGCATGGTATGGCAGTATGACACCGATTATTTTATGTTGACATTAAGTTGAACCTGATTAATAATTCAACTTGAACATGTTGTTGACCGGGTCGTGGTGCCGCTGAAATGAGTCTTTCCCAGTGCAACCACATTTTCCGGTATAGGACGGCCTTAATGCGTTTCATTGTCGTGCCTCTGGTCGGTACCTCAATTTAGGGAAGGTTATGGGCGTGTTGTACCCTAGCCCGGTAGGCAAGCATAACTTTGTGAGCCCGTTGTTAAGTTAATTTTGGTACCGGATCCCAGTGTGGATCCTGGCCATGACGGTGGTCGAGGTGTCTGGAGGTAGACACGGGGCCACCCAGGACTAGCCCAGTGGGGTCTGAGTCGGAGGGGCCGGGTGAGTGTCATGACAGTGAAATGGTTTCGTCAGAACGCTGTTGGTCCACCCAAATGGGAGAGTGAGGCCATGGGTTCCGTAGTGTGGGTACAATGTACTAACCTTTGCAGAGTGTATTTAATCTATCGATAACTGAGTCCACGGATACGGACATGCTCAAAAGTAAGGTACACCATGGGTCAACACTTAATAAATATGCACACTAAATTGCACTAAGGATGACAGTGAGGTCATCGTGTTGAGTTGGACATGAGTTGTCGGGTTGTGATCGCCGTAAGGATCACGGGCCACGAGTTGGTCGGGTTGTGATCGTCGTAATGATCAAGGGCCATGAGATGGTCGGGTTGTGACAGCCGTAAGGATCATGGGTATGTGTTGGTAACATTATGTTTGTTGGTCACGCCTGGTAAGCAAGTCGGGAGAATGAGTACCTGTTGAGCACTGTCACAACATGTTGGTTATATAGTTGCATTGTTAATTAATTGGATTAATATCATAATATTGTCTGTCATCTTGTTTATGCTTATTGTGAGCTTGCAAGTACATTCAATGTACTACCTGGCGTGTCATGCCAGATTTTAGGAAAGTCCCGTTGGAAAGGAGTGCTGTCCGAGTTTAGACCGTGTCCACGTCGGTGTCCTTGTGCTATGGAGTCCTGCTACGACGTTGTTCCGCTGCCGAGTAGTTGTCGTGATCGAGGCCCCTTTATGTTCACTAAATAATGTACATATTGTTCAGCCGCACCGTGTGT
Source organism: Aegilops speltoides (assembly GCA_021437245.1). NCBI lineage: Eukaryota > Viridiplantae > Streptophyta > Magnoliopsida > Poales > Poaceae > Aegilops > Aegilops speltoides. Next base: position 167,643,862 of record CM038147.1, on the reverse strand, counting down.
GCCGCTTGGCCTCGCTAACTGTTGTAAAATGAACTATGTTCCGCTAGCATGAATAAAGTGGTTGTTTTCTGTACCATGATGTTGTATGTTCCCAGAAGACGAGGTCTCTGGGCTGGCAATGCAAGGTAAACCGGTCGCTCTGAGCCGGGGTGCCACAGTATGGTGGACTCATATGGAATAACTTTGGGGTTTATGGAGTTTGGATGCACAAGCAGTATTCCCGCTTAGTACAGGTGAAGGCTAGCAAAAGACTAGGAAGCGACCAACTGAGAGAGCGACAACAGTCATGAACATGCATTAAAATTAATCAACATTGAGTGCAAGCATGAGTAGGATATAATCCACCAAGAACATAAATATCGTGAAGGCTATGTTGATTTTGTTTCAACTACATGCATGAACATGTGCCAAGTCGAGTCACTCAATTCATTCAGAGGAGGACACCACCCTATCATACCACATCACAACCATTTTAATAACAAGTTGGCACGCAAAGTAAACCATTATAAGCTCCTAGTTAATTAAGGATGGCATAAGTAACTATAATCTCTAATTGTCATTGCAAACATGTTTATTCATAATAGGCTGAATCAGGAATGGTGAACTAATCATATTTACAAAAACAAGAGAGGTCCAGTTCATACCAGCTTCTCTCATCTCAACCAGTCCATCATATATCTTCATTATTGCCTTTCACTTGCACGACCGAACGGTGTGTATAATAATAATAGTGCACGTGCATTGGACTAAGCTGGAATCTGCAAGCATTCAATTCAAGGGAGAAGACAAGGTAATATGGGCTCTTGGTTAAATCAACAATAAAGCATATTACAGGCACTAAACATTTTCATTATGGTCATCTCCTCTCAACCCCAAAGGAAAGAAAAGAAATAAAGCTATTTACACGGGAAAGCTCCCAACAAGCAAAAGAAGAACGAGAAATCTTTTTGGGTTTCCATTTAATTTATACTACAAGCACGGAATTTAAACTAACTATTTTTTTGTTTTTTCTTAAGGTTTATCAAACACGCAAGAAGAAAGCTAGAAAAATAAATTAAACTAGCATGGATAATACAATGAAAGAGTATGAACACCGACAACTAGAATGAGTGTGCGAACATGAATGTAATGTCAGTGAGAAATACGTACTCCCCCAAGCTTAGACTTTTGGCCTAAGTTGGTCTATGCCCATGGATTGCGGCTACTCTCCACGGTGTACTGAGGAGTGTCATTGTACTGCCACTGATTGGCGATCTCCTCCGGATCCCACTGATAAGATGATGGACGATAAGGGTCAAGTGGTGGTTCCGGCTCAGGCTCTGGAGCGGATGTCTGGCCACGGAGCACGTAGACGGCCTCTGGCAAGACGAGATAAGGGCCTGCAGTTAAATCAAACTAAGAGGGCGCCGGCAAGATAATGATCTCATTGTGTTTCTTCTTAAATCTCAGATTATATAGAAACATCTTATCATCATTGTTAACAATAAACTCATGTGCTACCATGCTCTTTTAGTCTAGAAAAGTAGGGGGCAGCATTTTTTCTTCTTTCTCAAAATGCCTAATAGGTATCTCGAAGTGTTTAGCAAGGCGTGCAGCATAGATACCTCCAAAGATAGGGCCCTTTGTACGGTTCAGACTTAGACGTTTAGCAACAATAGCACCCATACTAACAGAGTTATCACGGAATAAAGCATGGGACAAAAGAATAATATCAGGAACACTAAGGTTTACACAATTTCTGCGACCAATTAAGCATCGACTAGCAAATATTGCAATGTAGTGTAAAACAGGAAAATGTATGCTAGTAATTCTTGCATCAAAAACCTTCCTTGATTCCCCTACAGTAATAGTATCGATAAAACCATCCACATCTTTACGATGTGGTTCCTCTAAGGTGCCCTCGAAGGGTATTTTGCAAACCGCGCAAAAATCACGAAATGGCATCTCCCTATCCACATCATATAAATGAAAAGCTACTGAAGGAGGTGATTTTTTAGGATACTAGTAGAAGTTTTGCACGAAAGTATTGGTGAGTAAGAGATACTGTTCGATCCGGTCATGGAGGAAGTCGGTGAGGCTCGCATTATAAGCCAATGAATAAAAGTCATCATAAATCCCAGCTGCTCTTAAGAAGTTATCACAAGGCCATTCACACGGCCGTACTTCCACCACACGAGGGAGATTATACTTGGCCTTTTGTTTCTCCTTAGATTATTTATCCTTAGAGCCTTGGCTAGAATAGCCCCTCAAGAACAATCTCTTCATCTTTTTCTGAAAATTTCTGAATTTTTGAGTAACTCAAAATAAAAGTGAATCAAACTCAACAAAACTAATAGCAACTACTCCCACAAGTGCCTAGAGCCTATATCATGCATTAGAATTACTTGGGACCTCATAAATTTGACATGCAAGCTCAAGAATAGGGTCACCTAGGAAGCAAAAATTTGCAATGAATAAAACACTAGAACAAAAACTAATTGGACCATTGGAGGAGTCACATACAAAGGAACAATCCCCCAAAGCAGTTTTGTGAATGGAGCTTTGAGCAAGGAGATCGAAAATGGCAGCAAAGTGAGCTAGAACTCGTGCTTGAGCTGAATCGTGATTTTTTGGGAGGAAGATGAAGTGTGTGGGTGCAGGAAGAAGTGGAGCGGGGCCACCATGGGCCACGAGGCAGGGGGGCACGCCCTGTATGGGTGGGCGTGCCCTGGACCCTCGTGGCCAGGTGCCAGCTCCCCCTGTTGTGTTCTCAGTGCCAGATATTCTCAAATATTCCAGAAAAACTCATACTAAATTTGCAGGACATTTGGAGAACTTTTATTTTTGGGGTATTTTTTATTGCATGGATAATTCAGAAGACAGACAAAAAATACTAATTTTACTTTATTTAATCTAAATAACAGAAAGTAGAAAGAGGGTACAGAAGGTTGTGCCTTCTAATTTCATCCATCTCATGCTCATCAAAAGGAATCCACTAACGAGGTTGATCAAGTCTTGTTAACAAACTCATTCTGAATTGCATGAAACTAGAGAAATTTCGAATAACACTAGGTTACCTCAACGGGGATACGAACATCCCTAATAATAGGAATATCATATTTCTTCTTGATAGTAGGTAGAGGAAATTCAAAACCTCCAATAATAATAGTTGGAATTTTTCCAATAGAATTGATGCTATGAACTTGAGGTTGTTTCCTCGGGAAGTGTACCGTATTCTCATTACCATTAACATGAAAAGTGACATTGCCTTTGTTGCAATCAATAACAGCCCCTGCAGTATTCAAAAAGGTTCTACCAAGGATAATCGACATACTATCATCCTCGGGATTATCAAGAATAACAAAGTCCGTTAAGATAGTGACATTTGCAACCATAACAGGCACATCCTCACAAATACCGACAGGTATAGCAGTTGATATATTGGCCATTTGCAAAGATATTTCAGTAGGTGTCAACTTATTCAATTCAAGTCTACAATATGAAGAGAGAGGCATAACACTAACACCGGCTCTAAGATCACATAAAACAGTTTTAACATAGTTTGTTTTAATGGAGCATGGTATAGTTGGTACTCCTGGATCTCCAAGTTTCTTAGGTATCCCACCCTTAAAAGTATAATTAGCAGGCATGGTGGAAATTTCAGCTTCCGCTATCTTTCTTTTATTTGTAACAATATGCTTCATATATTTAGCATAAGGATTTACTTTAAGCATATCAGTTAAGCGCATACGTAAGAAGATAGGTCTAATCATTTCAGCAAAGCGCTCAAAATCCTCATCATCCTTTTTGTTGGATGGCTTAGGAGGAAAAGGCATGGGTTACCGTGCTTCCTAGCAACAAAGTATCGCTTATCATAACGTTGATTGTTTGATTGTGGGTTATCAAGATCAACATCTGGTTCAATCTCTACATCATTATTATTGCTAGGTTGAGCATCAACATGAAAATTATCATTAACACTATCACTAGGTTCATGTTCATCACCAGATTGTGTTTCAGCATCAGAAATAGAAATATCATTGGTATTCTCAGGTGTGTCTACAATAGGTTCACTAGAAGCATGCAAAGTCCTATAATTTTTCTTTTTCTTCTTTTTAGAAGGACTAGGTGCATCTACATTATTTCTCTGAGAATCTTGCTCAATTCTCTTAGGGTGGCCTTCAGGATACAAAGGTTCCTGAGTCATTACCAGTTCTAGTAGCCACTCTAATAGCAAAATCATGTTTCTTATTTAATTCATCAAGCAAATCACTTTGAGCTTTAAGTACTTGTTCTACTTGAGTGGTAACCATAGAAGCATATTTACTAATGAGTTTAAGTTCACCTTTGACTCTAGCCATATAATCACTCAAGCGTCCAATCATGTAAGCATTACTTTTTAACTCTCTACCAACATAAACATTGAAATTTTCTTGTCTAGCCATAAAGTCATCAAATTCATCCAAACATTGGCTAGGAAACTCATTAGACGGGATTTCAACTTTATCATATCTATAGAGAGAATTTACCTTTACTACCTGTGTCGGGTTATCAAGACCATGTGTTTCTTCAATAGGTGGTAAATTAAGACCATGTATTTCTTCAACAGGAGGTAAATTCTTAACATCTTCAGCTTTAATACATTTTTCTTTCATAGATTTCTTTGCCTCTTGCATATCTTCAGGACTGATAAATAGAACACCCCTCTTCTTCAGAGTAGGTTTAGGAATTGGCTCAGGAGTAGGCTCAGGAAGTGTCCAATTATTTTCATTAGTCAACATATTATTCAATAGCAATTCATCTTGATCGACTGTTCTTTCCTTGAAAACACAACCAACACAACTATCCAAGTGGTCCTTGGAAGCATTAGTTAGTCCATTATAAAAGATATCAAGTATTTCATTTTTCTTAAGAGGATGATTAGGCAAAGCATTAAGTAACCGTAGAAGCCTCCCCAAGCTTGTGGGAGACTCTCTTCTTCAATTTGCACAAAATTATATATTTCCCTCAAGGCAGCTTGTTTCTTATGAGTAGGGAAATATTTAGCAGAGAAGTAATAAATCATATCCTGGGGACTACACACACAACCAGGATCAAGAGAATTAAACCAAGTTTTAGCATCACCCTTTAATGAGAACGGAAATATCTTAAGGATATAATAGTAGTGAGATTTCTCATCATTAGTGAATAGGGTGGCTATATCATTTAACTTAGTAAGATGTGCCACAACAGTTTCAGATTCATTGCCATAAAAAGGATCAGATTCAACCAAAGTAATTATCTCAGGATCAACAGAGAATTCATAATCCTTATCAGTAACAAAGATAGGTGAAGTAGCAAAAGCAGGGTCATATTTCATTCTAGCATTTAGAGATTTCTATTTAGGTTTAACTAGTAACTTCTTAAGATCAGATCTATCATTGCAAGCAAGAATATCTCTAGTAGTTTCTTCATCCATAACATAACCCTCAAGAACAGCAGTCAATTCATACTTAGGGGGAGAACCTTCATCATCACTATCTTCAATAAGTTCATTTTCAATAATTTCATTCTCTCTAGCCCTAGCAAGTTGTTCATCAAGAAATTCACCTAATGGCACAGTAGTATCAAGCACATAAGTAGTTTCATGATAAGTATCATGCATAGCAGAAGTGGTATCATCAATAACATGCAACATATCAGAATTAATAGTAGAAGCAGGTTTAGGTGTCGCAAGCTTACTCAAAATAGAAGGAGAATCTAGTGCAAAGCTAGATGGCAGTTCCTTACCTCCCCTCGCAGTTGAGGGAAAAATCTTAGTACTTTCGTCTTTCAAGTACCTCATAGTGATCAGCATATATAAATCCCAAGTGACTCAAAGAATAGAGCTATGCTCCCCCGCAATGGCGCCAGAAAATAGTCTTGATAACCCACAAGTATAGGGGATCACAATAGTTTTCGAGGGTAGAGTATTCAACCCAAATTTATTGATTCGACACAAGGGGAGCCAAAGAATATTCTCAAGTATTAGCAATTGAGTTGTCAATTCAACCACACCTGGATAACTTAGTATCTGCAGCAAAGTATTTAGTAGCAAAGTAGTATGGAAGTAATGGTAACTGTGGCAAAAGTAATAGTAGTAGTTTTGTAGTAATTGTAATGGTAGCAACCGTAAAGTAAATAAGCGAAGCACAATATGTGAAAAGCTTGTTGGCATTGGATCAGTGATGGATAATTATGTCGGATGCGATTCCTCATGTAATAGTTATAACATAGGGTGACACAGAACTAGCTCCAGTTCATCAATGTAATGTAGACATGTATTCCGAATATAATCATACGTGCTTATTTAAAATAACTTTCATGACATCTTTTGTCCTACCCTCCTGTGGCAGCGAGGTCCTAAGGGAAACTAAGGGATATTAATGCCTCCTTTTAATAAAGTACCAGACCAAAGCATTAAGACATAGTGAATACATGAACTCCTCAAACTACGATCATCACCGAGAAGTATCCCGATTATTGTCACTTCGGGGTTGTCGGATTATAACACATAATAGGTGACTATAGACTTGCAAGATAGGATCAAGAACTCACATATATTCATGAAAACATAATAGGTTCAGATCTGAAATCATGGCACTCGGGCCCTAGTGACACGCATTAAGCATAGCAAAGTCATAGAACCATCAATCTCAGAACATAGTGGATACTAGGTATCAAACCCTAACAAAACTAACTTGATTACATGGTAAATCTCATCCAACCCATCACCGTCCAACAAGCCTATGATGGAATTACTCACGCACGACGGTGAGCATCATGAAATTGGTGATGGAGGATGGTTGATGATGATGACGGTGACGAATCCCCCTCTCCGGAGCCCCGACCGGACTCCAGATCAGCCCTCCTGAGAGAGATTAGGGTTTGGCGGCGGCTCCGTATCATAAAACGCGATGAAACTTTTTCTCTCTGATTTTTTTCTCCGCGAAAGCAAATATATGGAGTTGGAGTTGAGGTCGGTGGACGTCCAGGGGGCCCACGAGGCAGGTGCGCGCCCTAGGGGAGGGGGTCCCCCCACCCTCATGGACAGGGTGTGGGCCTCCTGACACTGATTCTTTTGCCAATATTTTTTATTAATTCTAAAAATTTGCTCCACGGATTTTCAGGTCATTCCGAGAACTTTTATTTCTGCACAAAAATAACACCATGGCAGTTCTGCTAAAAACAGCATCAGTCCGGGTTAGTTCCATCTAAATCATGCATGTTAGAGTACAAAACAAGGGCAAAAGTGTTTGGAAAAGTAGATACGACGGAGACGTATCATGGACCCAGCTGTCAGCCTCTCCACGTATAGTCCATGTCCGATGGAAGTCATTCCTTGACCACATTGACCATGCCACGCCGAGAGCACCAGGGCGGTGGATGACGACGAGGCCTTGGAAGGGGACGACGCGGAGCCGAGGAAGATGCGGTAGTGGATGCCCACACGGAGAGGAGTACGAGGGTTCACTGGTTCGGCTGCGGTGTGAGGCTATCGTCGCCGCAAAATAACAGGGGGTGTGGGTGAGTAGAGGGATGGTCTGGCCAGCGGTGGGAGTAGTAGGGGGCGGTGAGGCCTCCACGGTAACACAGTCAGCCACGGGAGACAGGAGCACACGGCACGACCGGCGTTGGTTTGGGCGGCTGGAGCAAGAAGACCAGAGGTTGAAGAAGCACTACAGCCGTTGGATGAACATTGTATGGTAACAGGAACTAGAATTGTTCATATTGACTAGGTTGACAAAGCCCTCCATCTCCGTCAACTTGGTACGCCCACAAGTCAGCCTCCCACTATGTTGGGTTCTAGCTGGCAGGGGGAGTATTCATTTTTTGTGCGTAATAAGGAGGCACTTCCTTGCATGCGAAGATAGCTGGTGGGTCCGACCTGTCAGCGGGGGGCATGTTTTTTTCACAAAATACAGAGGCCCTTCCGGTGGGTCCCAGATGTCAGGTGGAGGAATCATTATTTTGCGCGTAATAAGGAGGCATTTCCTTGTGTGCGGCCGGTGACCCAGATGTCAGCCTCTCCATGCACAGTCTACTTCCAATGGTGTCGTTCGTTAACCACGTTGACCACGCCGCGCCGAGCGCATCCAAGGTGGTGGACGACGACGAGGCCCCGGACATCAACGGGCCGGAGATGGGAAGATGTGGGAGTAGAGTCGGAGACGAAGAGGTGTACGAGGGTTAACTGGTTCTAGTGCGGTGTGGTTCGACAGTCGGTGGAGAAGAACAGGAGGTGTGGAGGGGTGGAGGGATGGCCTGGCCAACGGTGGAGTAGCGCTTCACAGTGAAGCGTGGTAAGCAGAGCTGCTAGCAACAGGAGGCAGGAGGTGATCCCGGTGGCGCTGGAGGAAAAAGACGAGAGATTGAAGATGGATGCCGGTCATTGGATGTAAATCAAACGGCTAAAGATGTCAGAATCATTTGTTGACTAAGTTGACAACAATTTGCGTTGGCTTCGACTTATTGGACAACATTTCAGCCACCAAAAATGTGGCACATATTCAACCCATTTTTTCAGAATTTACAGTCTTTTTTTGCGCGGTAGAGTTTACAGTCAATTTGATTTTTTTTGAATTACAGTCCATTAGCTGGGTTGGGTGAACAAATAATGTAGCGTCCATGCGGCCCATTTATTTTTTCCTAAAAAATTACAGGCCATTTGCACTTTCTCGAAATACATGATTTTGTTGGGCCGATTCTAATTATAATGTTGGGTTGGGCCAGCTATATTATCAAATAATAAACAGGGGCTGAGCATTTTGTTATAGATATATTTAAATAATAAGTGATATTATTACATTCGTCCTTAAGTCTTACCAAGCTTTTGTACACAATCACTAGGATTTTCGTGCCAAAACAATCCAGGATTTTTTTGTTAAGAAATTATTTTTATAAGTTAATAAGATGTGGGATATTGTTTTCTTACATATGTAAGTATCTGTTAAATATATGGTGACAATAAAAATAATATATAATAAAATATAAAATAATTTAAATATATATAATATAGTTAGAAGGCAAACAGAAGTTGGACCTGGCGTTCCTATTCTTATATAGAAAAATAGAACAGACCTCTGCGTTTTCTTCAAAAAAATACATAAATTGGGTTGCCGATGTTTTAGGAAAAATAAAGCCTTGGATCGGAGGTCCATAGGCCGGTCGATACATGACGGCCCTCAAGAAAATACAAACAGGCCTATGGACCTCCCATCCGAGGTCGTGGGCTGCGCATGTTAAAAAAGAAAGCCTAGACGGGGAAGCCCAAAACCCAGCTGATACTTGCTGCCCCAATGATAATAAATGATACCTGCCAGCTCCCCGGCTTCGTTGTGAATTTATCTCCTATAGTAACTACGTTGAAGCACCTAAAAAATGCAACTATGTTGACAAACCCATGGGCCCCAACGTCAGTATAGCATTAGGAGGAAGTATTTTTTCGATGAGGCGCTTGCTTGCGTACGGCCTCTCCACGTACAGTCCTCTCCAGATTCCTCTCATTTGTTCAGCATGTTCACAACGGCAGATAGCAGCGTCGCGGCGAGCGCACAAAGGCGCAGGAGGGGATCCGACCACCTGAGGAAGTGTCTTATTATTAACGAAACTATTGAATTAGCCTAGTGGCCAAGTGACACTACCCGACAGCTGTTCTGCCCGGGTTCAATTCCACCTGTGCAGGGAAAATATCTCCAATTTTTTTGCCTCTGCCTTTATTGACATGTGGGTCCCCATTGTCATGTACGCACACCACGTCCAACACTTGCCAAAACTTCGTCCCTCGTTTCCTCTGTGTTTCGCACACTCGACATTGTGTGGGCATTTTGAAAATAGCATATCTTTATGACTATGCATCATATGAAGATGTGCTATGCTTGAATGTTGATCAGCATGATGTTAACTGACTGGTAGTTCCATTTCGACCATGAATAAAACTTCCAACATGATGTTAACCCTGTTTGAAATGGCTGTGTTAATATAAATGCTCCGCCTCTGAAAGTTGCAGTTACTTATCTGAAACTGAACTTGCAATTTCTTATCTGAAACTGAAACTTGCAGTTTCTTCTCGGAGAATCACATTGTCTGCACTTTTATACTCCTATGAAACTACGTTTTTTTAAGTGCTAAAATAGATCTCTAGAATTCATAAAATACTTCATATGCTCAATACTACAAATCTGAAATTCATATCTGAAAGTACTCACAAAATACACAACACAAAATACAATTCACAACCTGCAAATACTGACAACCCTAAGCTCCTCCTGACAATTCACAACATGCCCGACTATTGGGCTGGGGGGGCAGTGCCCTCCTATTCCTCGGCGGCAGACAGCCGCCCCGTGAGACGATGTGAACGGTGAGGGAGAGGATGGCGGGGAAGCGTCGTCAGGCCAACTGCTTTTCTCCTCTTGCAGCTGGGTTCGGTTGATGAAGACTCCATCGGCTCGCTCTTTCAGGACAACCTCACAAATGACACACTGTAGATGCTCGATCCTTCAATCTCTAGTGGATGCTCCATCTGGGATCGATACTCCCACCACCGCTCCCTCACGATCAGATTCGGTGAATCTGTTTGCTCCATGGCCCAGAGGAGCAGCTCTATGTACTCCCATGCGACTCCCTCCGGGAGTATCGCCGCCTTTTCGCTCTATTAAAGATATTTGGCCATGGATGTCGCCGTCGCCACTAGTTGGTCCTTGTTGTCAAACCAAGACTGTATCTCCAACATCCTAGCTAGCTTCACAGGGTCGCCATCTACGATCGTCACGTATCGATTGTACTCCTCCATCGATCTACTTCTCCACAGCACCTTCACTCGCCGGCGGTGGTTTTTGAATGGAAAAGGAGAGGATCAACGCTGGTTTTGGATTAGAAAGGGAGAGGAGCGACGCTGGTTTTGGACTGGAGCAAGAGAGGAGTGGCGGTGTTTTTGAAATGGAAGAGGAGAGGAGCGGCGCTGGATTTAGATTAGAACAGGAGAGCAGCGGAGGTGGTTTAAGAGGAGAAGAGCGGAAGAGCGGCACTGGTCTTGGAAGTATTTTTTTGTTTTGCGTATTTTGGGTCAAAATTTGACCACGTACTGTATTGGACAATCAAAATGTGAATGTGTGTCACCAAAAATTGTATCGTTTGGTTCGTATCTAAATGTACTTTCAAATTATATTATTTTTGCAACGTATAACATATATTTTATGTGCGAAAATCATGGTCAATTATGACCTAGAATAAAAGGGAGACTAGTTAATGTGGGGTCGCTTTCTTAATTGAAGGGTAAATTGATTTTGATTTTGATCCAGTCACAGTGCGCCGACCCTCTCGTCCAATCCTAAATTGTGGCATGCTCCTCTCCCTCTTCTCCATTGCAAAACCACCTCCTCTCCTCTCCATCATCTCCATTCCAAAACCACCGTCTTGCCTCTCCCTCTTCTTATCTTCTCCAGTGCAAAACCACCTCCTCTCCTCTCCATCATCTCCATTCCAAAACCAACGTCTTGCCTCTCCCTCTTCACTATTGCAAGACCACCGTCTCTCCTCACATCTTCCAAAGCTAGCACCTGACCACTCAGAAGGACATCTATGGAGGGGATGCATCAGCGAATCAGGCAGATCGCCGGCAGCGACCAGGCAAAGTTAGCCAGTTTGAAGGAGATCCTTACTTGGTTTGACAATGAGTGGGAGATTTTAGGGACGGTGAGGGTGATGTGGCAATGTATGCGAAAGAGCGAGACGACAGCGATGAGGGCGGCGATGTACATGTACTCCTCGACGGCAGTCACGCCGCAGTCCTCCGAGTTCATCGAGTATCTCCTCTGGGCGATGGAGTAGATAGATTCGCCCAAGGCGACAGTCAGGCGGAGGTGGTGGGCGTGCAGGTCGAAGATCGAGCACCCAGAGGATAACGAATCGATCGAGTATGGTGTGCCGTTCGTGAGGGTGCAGAGCCAGCCGGAGCCACAGGAGTATTTGTTCTCCAACCGCAAGAGGAGGCAGATGGCGCGACATCGCTTCCCCGCTGTTCTCCACGGTTCCCTCGACGCTCGCCTCCTTTCAACGGCGGCGGTAGGGTTTAAGGTAAGCTTCACACTAACCAAATCTTCCACCTGCTCGTGCTTACAATTAGTGTGATAGCTAATGAAAATCATGCTTACAATCAGTCCTCGAGTACTACGCCAATCAGTCTCCAATCATGCTTACAATCAGTCTCTGGACCTTTGGGTCAAAGTTGTGACAGAGTGTACAAATAAAGAAAAAAAGATTGGTGCTTCTTTCAGAAAAGAGTACTCCCTAGAAACTGCCAATATAAGCTACTAGTATTTGTTAAGAGGATTTGCTGCCGAGAAAGATCTGTCCAGAGAGAGCGCAACACATCCCACTAGTGGTGGTGGATGCCAATGCGTGCATGGATCATGGTTGGTGTCGGTAATTTTTCTTGGCACACCTCGCACTCTGCATATATGCCAGTTCCATACGTACATTTGTGCAGTTCCACCAAAATGCAACTGAATAACCCTGTTTGCACAGATAATGAAAAAGCGTGATTACATTATAGTGGCACTAGTTGATGAAACACACAAAATAAATTGAAGAAAATGTTGCGATAGTATCATAGTATGCCATGCAGCAAGGGCGAGATGGACCCTGCGACGCCTCATACGGTACGCCTCATACTGGAAATCGTCTCAACTCTCCCAGATAAACATTCTGCCAGTGATGAACATCAGTGTACAACGGTAGTACAAGGAGGCTCCTTGAGACATTCAAATCTCTATTTTTGTATAGATCAACAAAAATTAAGCACCCCAGTTTGCAGAAATGCTTAAACATTAACAATGGGACTAGTTGATGAAACATACATTAATAAAGAGAAGCACTTTCTTTATCTACATTGGAAATGAAATGATAGAGAGGACACTCGCTCTATTTTAACTTTATTATTACTTCATTTTATCAGTGACACTAGGGTCGAACAGGTGGCAAACGAGGTGTACCATACATCGCAAGGATGGAGGCCGGGGGTGCTTAGACTGTGATGCTGAAGCTGGCTCTTTCAGTCACCAACATGGATGATTCAATTCATGGGAACCTTGGTGCAGTTCACCTAAACTGAAGCAATGTCCCGTGAGCTAGCAGCTTCTTCTTCATTTTTTAAAGAAAAGGGCTCCAGCCCCGGTTCATTTCCATCATAAAACGAAACCCACAGAGCTTCTTCTTCATTAGTTGCAATAAAATTGAGCAACATCAAGGTTGGTTGTGAAGCTCCTGGAATGTTCAACTATAATTTGGATATCATTTGTGCAGTTGAACTAAGATCGAGCATGAAATGTATATCTCAGTTTGCACAAAAAAGGTGGAAAGGAGGGTGATTAACAAGTGATGAAACATGCATCAAATGAAAAGAAGCATGTTACGTATCTGAATGGCAATCCTACAAGGACAGTAGCAATTTCTAAAGAAGTGGCATTGCTAGATATTAGTGTGGGCATTAGGATTAACTATGACAACCGTTAAATACGACATTACTTTGGGCACGGGAGAGTAGGCGGACCAGGAAAGTTGCATTTCTAACGAGAAGAACCAACTTATCTTAATGGGAAATTTAGCAGGACATGTAAAAAAGTGCCATTGATTCATATTACTAGAGGCATTACATTGAAAACAACATTGGTTTAACGTGTCCTTACTTTTAATAGTGCGACTGCTACATTTTACCAGTGGCATTACATAAGAGTGGCTCGGGGCAACAAACATCAAAACATGATATCTGGGTTGGTCCCATTTTTGTTCAGTATAGCCACCTTATACAGTGTGAGGCTAGCAAATCTAGTGCTGGACTTACTCTTTTGACTTGTCCCCCAGTCCCCACTTTCTTTCCTTTTTCAACCTATAGATCGGGTTTATATTGAGTTTGTACTGTGTTTCCCTTTATTTCCCTATTAGACCTAGAGACGAGTTGGATAGCCAGTCTCTGCTACTTCTCGCCCCCATTATTTCCTCTTTCGACCAATCCTAGATTCAGGTAACAAATATTCCCCCACCCCCACTCCCTTTCTTCCTTGTTTGAACCAACTAGTACTAGATTCGAGTGCACGAACTAGTTTTACCTCTTAACCATAAAAATTTAGGTGGTTTTCGAACAGCTGATCGATCCTATCTATGAGGGCCCTGAGAAATAGTAAAAGATAGAAATGCAGCGATGTTAGGAGCTCCGGAAGTAGAGCAAGGCCAGTTTCTAAGGAAGTTATACCTGATGGTCGCCGGGACATTGCTAGGTGGGCGGCGGGAGGCCGGATCTGCCCACACTACTGCAGCGAGGAAGAAGGGGCCAGAGGCCCTCCCTCGCCGGCGGTGCTTGGGAGGGAATGGCAAGGCAGGCTGATCGGGACGCACCAGCAGTGGGTAAGAGCCGTCGCCCAGGACGACCGCGTGAACGTTGCACGTTCTCACCTTCCCCGGCGGAGAGGATCCGGCTAGATCTGTGACCAGCGGTGAGCAGAGAGAGGGAGAGAGTGTGACCACCACTGTCGTGTTTAGATCTGGAGAGGAGGAGATACTGTGAATAGAGCAACACTAGCAGGCAAGCGCGGAGGCTCCTGCCTATATAGTGGAGTACTAGTTTTCTTTTGTCTACCGGAGCCAGCTTGACGTCCTCAATGACTGTCGAGAAGTCTTCATGCACGTGGCTCGGAGGCGCAGTTGTCGTCATTTTGATCTAAAGCACCGGATTGTAACATATAACATGAAAAACTGCCACATGACAAGAAACCATAACCTCACTGCCCAAAGGAGACAACATGAATCCCGACGGACAATCTAAACGAGGATCAAAGCTCAAATTAAAGATAAACTCATAGAAAAGGGGTCCGTCGATAGATGTCCTAATTAACATAGCCGGCTTGACCTAGATGGCAGCCGAGTAGTCTTCGTGCATGTGCTCCAATGACTAGCCCAACTCAGTTGTCACTGTTTAACCCTTGCAGTTATCCGAAGCACATGACACCTAATTTTGCGAGATGACAAGAAACCTTTTTTTAGATTTCTCACCAGAACTACAGCCCTGTACAACACAGCCTGCTCGATATGTAGACGATAGCCAATCCAGGAGTGTCTACTGGAGTCTGGTCACATGCATGGACGAACTGATCTTCCGTGTCTTGTAGGGATCGTCCAGGTACCAATGTAGTACAACACTTCTCTAGTATTATCGCTCGTCTCCCTCTTCTATTAAGTCACCTGACTTGCGGGGCCGGGGAGTGTGGCTATGGTCGGTTCTCAATTGCGGTCCCACATGTGTGTGCGAACGCAATATGACGGGCGTTCCATTTGGGGAGCAGCGTGCAAAACTGACCGACTGTCTGGGGTGCGACGTGAATGTGACGGGCGTGCTGTATACTCCGTACATGTGTATCGCCTTTTTCTAGAGGCTTTGCTCCATGGCGCAATCCATGGATACAAAATTAGTATACTTTACTATTTAAAAGTCGAGGGCGGGGGTTTTCCTGTGCGGTAGGTGGGGCAGTTCCGCCTAGTCGGTTCAACAGAGACGCGAGAAGATGAGGGAGTAGGCTGCTGCAAACGTAGGGCTATGTGATTTGACAGTGAGTTACTGCTGGACAGGTGGGGCCCCGTTGATGGAGTCCAGGATTAGGGGGTCCTCAGACATCCGGTCTATATACTTTGGCCGGACTACTGGACTATGAAGATACAAGATTGAAGACTTCGTCCCGCGTCCGGATGGGACTCTCCTTTGCATGGAAGGAAAGCTTGGCAATTCGGATATGTAGATCTCCTTCTCTGTAGCCGACTTTGTGTAACCCTAGCCCCCTTCGTGTCTATATAAACCGGAGGGCTTAGTCCATAGGACAAGAACAATCATAATCATAGGCTAGCTTCTAGGGTTAGCCTCTACGATCTTATGGTAGATCAACTCTTGTAATGCGCATATCATCAAGATAAATCATCCAGGAAGTTGGGTATTACCTCCATCGAGAGGGGCTGAACCTGGGTAAACATCGTGTCCCCCGCCTCATGTTACCATTAGCCTTAGACGCACAGTTCGGGACCCCCTACCCGAGATCCGCCGGTTTTGACACCAACATTGGTGCTTTCATTGAGAGTTCCACTGTGTCGTCACGATAAGGCTTGATGGCTTCTTCAAACGTCTTCAACGACGTGGTCCAGCGTGAGGTTTTCCTCCCCGGACAGATCTTCGTATTCGGCGGCTTCGTACTACGGGCCAACTCGCTTGGTCATCTGGAGCAAATCGATAGCTACGCCCCTGGCCATCAGGTCAGGTTTGGAAGCTTGAACTATACTGCCGACATCCGCGGAGACTTGATCTTCGATGGATTCGAGGCCATGTCAGGTGCGCCGAACAGTCACGACGAGCATAACTTAGATCTGCCATCGGACAGTGTTCGGGAGGTCGCGCATGCGGTGGCCCCGGGAATCAATCTGGAGCAGATCATGCCATCCGAGGACGGGTGGATGGACCCCACCAAAGAGGCCACACACTCATCGGCGTTGGAGCCGAACACAGACTTCATCTCTAAAGATATCTGTGTCATCGGACCCTTGGACTGGTCTCCGGCCTTAGGATCCAAACCGCGTACGTCCGTGCTTATCAAATCTGATTGGGCACCGGTCATGGAATTCACCTCCGCAGATATCTTTCAGCACTCGCCCCTGGGTGACGTGCTAAATTCATTAAGGTCTCTCTCTCTCTCAGTGGACTCTTGGCCGAACTATGTCCGGCTTGAGTGGGAAGCGGATGATTAAAAAATTTGTTCCCCACCCACACCCACTTCATAGCCACTGTCGATGACTTAACCGTCACGCTTGACTTCGACTCCGAAGACATCAACGGTATGGACGACGATGCAGGAGACGAACAGGAAGCACCGCCCACGGGGCGCTAGACAAACACCTCATCATATGATAAATACATGGTGGATACACCCAAGGAAAATAATGGCAAGGATGCAACGAAGGATAATCCCCTCGATAAGCCACCGAAGCGACGATGTAGGCGCCGCTCTAAATCCCACCACAGTAAAAACAACGATAAAAGCGCAAGAAAGAATAACACCCCGGTCGACTCCAAAGGAAAAAACGACCCCATGGACCCAGCGATGGAGCAGGATGAGCCAGGGGACAGTGAACATAGTCCGGAGCAAATATCCGGTGATGGCGATCCCGAGGGTAAGATTCATCAACCTGTCTCCGGAGAGGAGAACAGTCCGGACGATGATGCACTCATCCTCCCGGAAAAACACTAGGAGAAAGAGAACCTCCAGAAAATGCTTATTGCCACCGTGAGGAGCTTGAAGAAGCAAAAGCAAAGGCTTAAGGCCGCGCAGGATACACTCAAACACAGATGGAACAAAGTGCTTGGCGCTAAAGAAAAATACGGTGGCGATCGCCACACAATGACCTATCCAAAGCGCAAGCTGCTGCTCGAATTCGACGATGAGGCCATCGAGCCCATTCCACCAAAAAATAATACGGCCGATCAGCCGGACCGACCACCCCGTGGCCGCGACAGGGTGGCTAGTGACGCCACACACAAGTCAGCACACGATTTACGCAAGCTCCTGGACAAAAAATCCGGTATGGCAAGGTCCATCTATGGATCTAGGAAGCGTGCCCCAGCACAGGATCACAGCCACCAAAATGATCATATTGATCGAATACCAGCTCGGAATCAACACCGAACAAAACAACCGTTGACAGCATGCCATGATACATCCAAATACAGGGGTGCCGCGCACCCCCTATGCTTCACCGATGAGGTGCTGGATCATGAACTTCCAGAAGGATTTAAACCCGTGAATATAGAGGCATATGACGGAACGACAGACCCTGAGGTCTGGATTGAGGACTTTATCCTTCACATCCAGATGGCTCACGGAGATGATCTCCGCGCCATAAAATACCTGCCCCTCAAGTTAAAAGAACCAGCTCGGCACTGGTTGAAAAGCCTCCCTAAAAATTCAATTGGAAGTTGGGAGGAACTTGAGGATGCTTTCAGGGCCAATTGTAAAGGGACCTATGTCCGACCTCCAGACGCAGACGATTTAAGTCACATAATTCAACAACCCGGAGAGTCAGCCCAAAAGCTTTGGAACAGGTTTCTCACTAAGAAGAATCAAATCGTCGACTGCCCGGATGCCGAAGCCTTAGCGGCTTTTAAGCACAATGTACGGGAGGAATGGCTTGCCAGACACCTCGGACAGGAAAAGCCGAGGACAATGGCATCCCTTACAAGCCTTATGACCCGCTTTTGTGCGGGCGAGGACAGTTGGCTGGCCCGTAGCAGCACCAACGACCCAGGCACATCCGAAGTCAGGGATGGCAATGGGAAGCCATGACGCAATAAAAACAAGCGTCGAAACAATGAAGACAGCCCAGATAACACGACGGTCAATGCCAGATTCAGGGGCTCTCAACCCGGTCAACAGAAAAAGCCATTTAAAGGCACCAAAGATGGACCGTCCTGCCTAAATAAGATTCTCGACACATTATGTCAGATTCATGGCACCCCTGAAAAACCTGCAAATCACACCCACAGAGAATGCTGGGTTTTCAAGCAGGCCGGCAAGCTAAATGCTGAACACAAAGGGAGGGGGACGCCAAGTGAAGACGAGGATGAGCCTCGCCAGCCGAACAATAGGGGACATAAAAAATTCCCACCAGAAGTCAAAACAACGAATATGATTTACGCAACTCACATACCAAAGAGAAGGCGCAAACATGCACTCCGAGGCGTATACGCTGTAGAGCCCGTCGCCCCCAAGTTCAATCCTTGGTCGGCCTGCCCGATCACTTTCGATCGCAGGGATCATCCGGCTAGTATCCGGCACGGAGGGTCGGCTGCCTTGGTGCTCGACCCAATAATTGATGGATACCATCTCACCCGAGTCCTTATGGACGGCGGCAACAGTCTTAATCTGATATACCAGGACACTATCCGCAAAATGTGGATAGACCCGTAAAGAATCAGCAAAAGTAATACTACCTTTAAAGGAGTAATACCAGGCGTCGAGGCCCGATGCACGGGCTCTCTAGTACTAGAGGTTGTATTCGATTCGCCCGACAACTTCAGAAGCGAGGAATTAGTCTTCGACATCGCTCCATTCTGAAGCGCCTATCACGGACTACTTGGAAGAACGACCTTCGTGCGTTTTAATGGAGTACCACACTACGCTTATCTCATACTTAAGATGCCCGGTCCACGTGGCGTCATCACAGTTAGCGGAAATACGGAGCGTTCTTTACGTGCGGAAGAATATGTGGCGGCTCTAGCAGCCGAACACTGAATGACCTCTCCAACCTGAATAAATAATCGGTCGACAAGACCACATACACGGTTAGACAAGTCCGGCGCACCACCTGTCGTAACAGCTCAGATAAACCTGAGCTTGGGACGATGGATATACCCCCATAGGTGGCGCTAGGGGATGCACGCATGTAAAAAAGCCCATAGTTCGGCTTGACCCTATTAATACAATAACAGATTGCATCCTTATGATCGGTTCAGAATAACCAATTTCCTGCACGAAGTCTTTCACCTGGGTTTTTCCTTTTTTCAGATGATCATCGTGCTATAGCCTTCCAGGATATGGCACAACAGAGATAAAGGCGCAGACGTGCAGCATGGCCCCGCTCAAAGGTTTCTCTTTAGATTAAGACCCCGTGGCATTTTGTCATGCTAGACTAATGCATGTACCTGGAAACTCATGGCTCATTATCGAGGGCATTACCTAGCCCAGTATACGTTGTAAAGTCTGAATACCTTAGGGAGTGTTCGGCATCGCGAGTTTGGCCTTATATGCATGAGCTCCAAATCATGTCTTTGGTCAATAGTTGGGTTTGCTCGGCTCTCGTATTTTGCTACCTTACGTTCTGTTCTATCGGCTAAGGTGGCACCGGGAGAACTACTGCGATTGTGCCCTGGTTCATATGGATGAGCACCTCAGTAGAGAAAGTCGAAAACTGACTGTCATGATATAGCATGAGACCGGTCAACCACTCGATGACTCAGCAAAATCTTCGTGATTCCTCCGCATTAACGAAGGAACGGTTTCCCGGTCACGTACGTACGCGCACCATATTCGGATGAACACGGAAGTACTAGGGCCTATATAGTAGCCCCACTGTCGAACTCCTATGTCTAAGTGAAAGTGTTAAAGCTATATAGTCCGATTGCCCGGTTCGCCGCGCTATCACCTCCTTAACGGACCAAGACTTTGGATCAAGTGAGATTACGCGCTTTTTCAAACACCCCCGCATTATATGCGCGGGGCCTGAAGCCGACGACTGCAAACTTTCAGGATATATACATACATAAACGGCTGCACAGGAGGCACTATAATACTTCCGGGCAAAAGTATAAACACAACCTTTATAATCAAAATAGCATTGTTTTTACAATTGAGATACATGTCACTCGAACATGGCACTCTTCGAGCACTGAGCCTCTATTAAACAGGCACCTTTTAGGACTTCTTCAAAATAGTGCTCGGCTGGGTCCTGGCCTCCCGCCGGACCCTGGGTTGAAATAGCGGTGGCCTCCATCCTTGCCCAGTATGTTTTAACAAGGGCAAGAGCCATCCGCGCCCTCTATGCACGCCGACCTCTTCACAGCATCAATATGCGACACAACACCAAGGAATTGTTGCACCAAACCAGAATAACTGCCCGGCCTTGGTCCCTTGGTCCAAAGATGATCCACGACAGACTACATAGCAAGCCCGGACAACCTATGGAGCTCGGCCCATGCGACCATCTTTTCATTCAATGGCAGCGGACGCGTCGGGGCACTGAACTGCGACCAGAACAACCTTTCTACCTCATGATCTTTCCGATCTTTGTAAAACTCAGTCGCATCAGCAGCACTCTTTGCCAAGTCGGCATACGCGTCTGCAACACTCCATAACTGATCCAGAGGGGCATACTATGGAACTCCAAATTTCAACGGCAACAAAAAGGGCCTCCCAGCTGTGATATCTCCGGCTTCACGAAGCTCCTCCCTTATCCCTCTAATTTCAGAGCGAGTTTCCTTGGCTGTCTCCAAGGCCTTCTTCAGGTCAGCCGCTTTTGCTTGGATTTCCTTTTCAAGGAGCTCATAGCGGCTGACGGCATCTTTTAGCTCAACAGCCATCTTGGCTATTTTTTCTTCGCTCTAGCAATGAGCAGCCTGTTCGGCTCTTAACTCTTCGACCGCCTTCAGGGCGGCCACATCACTTATTATGGCTTGTTCCTTGGCTCGGGCAAGTTTCGCCCGAAGGGTCTCCACGACAGCAGCTCCACCTGCAGTCACAGCATATTATAGATACTAGCATCATGCTCCTCTTAATATTTTCTGATAAACCGAAAATACATTCCCTGTGCCTCGTCAAGCCGCTTGTTGACAAGAGCGATGTCAGCATCTGCCACGTCAAGCTGCCGCTTCAATTCGGCAAAATCAGTTGTCCGGTCAGCCGCCTGCACATGGAAGCAGCACGATCATTACCTGGGACTATGATCCTCTGTTTGCCACCTCTGGATGGCAAACAGAGTCTCAGAGGCTACTATCTATATAGAGCACACCTAGTGTGCGTGGTACCGTCAAAAATACATATATTATTTTGTGTACCTCAAAGCCTCTTAGCAGGCTTGTAAAAGCTTCATTCAAACCTCTTTTGGCGGATGAAATCCTCTCAACCACCGTACCCATTAAAGTACGATGCGCCTCGGAGATAGCCGCTCGCTTCAGAAGACCCATCAGTGTGTCCGGTCTTGTGTCGGACAATCCCGGACTCTTTCTGTTGCCCTCCTTGGGAGCCGAATACTCCGGACTTCGGGCAGCTGGAGTGTTAACTTCTGGCCTTGGCAGATCAGGAGAAATCCTCCGTGACGACACCTCGGGGTCGTCCGCCCATGTGGCGGGGAGGCAGGAGGAGGCGTTTCGCTCTCCATCATCTCCAGAAGAATATCCCCCAAAGAAGAACTCTGTGGAGAAGGTCTACGAGCTGGACTGCAAGATATATGTCTCGGTTGAGGGCTGGCCCCCTTGCGGGCGCTGTGCGGTAAGAACGCCCTCTGGGGTAGGGCCCCCTGGCGAGGGTTTCTTCCCTCGTTTGGAAACCTCCGTTTCCAAGTCTTCAGAGGCGGCACTTTTCTTCCTGTGAGGAGAGGGGATTTTAGATTCACCTCCCCGATTATCCTCCTTCGCGGAGGCACTTACTCCCCCGATTTGGATGTGTAAAGTATGAAGCCCGCCTGTGGCTTCTCTATTTCTCCCCTCATCTTCTCCGTATGGCACCTGATACGGTGTGCGCTCAAGCATCCTGGTTAATAAAGGATCCGACGAGCCTTCGGGAAGGGGGGCGAACACCTGATCCTCTCCGCTTTTCTTATCTAGTCCTGGCAGAAAGCAATTTTTCAGAATGATGTTGTAACAAAAATAAAGGACGGCAAGTTTGGTAGCGGAATTACTTACTTGGGTATCAAGACGGTTGCAGTTGAGACCCGCATCCTCGTTGGTGTCCGGGCACTTTATTCGTGATCCGAATAACAATGCATACACCTCTTTGAGCGTCACGCCGAAGAATTGGTGAATAGTTCGCGGTCCTTCCGGGTTGAACTCCCACATACAGAGAGATTGACGTTGGCATGGTAGGACCCAACGAATCAGCATTACTTGCATTACCTTGACAAGACTGACATCCCTCTTAAGGAGGTCTCGGATGCGGCTTTGCAGTGTCAGCACATCGTTAACTGGCCCCTCGTCTAGCCCCTTGTTGACCCATGACGCCAGTGGAGGCGGAGGGCCCGAGCGGAACGCTGGAGCGGCCGCTCGCTTTGTACCTCAGGGAGCTGTGATGTAAAACCACTCCCATTGCCATAAGTCAAAAACCTCCATGAAGGAACCCTATGGCCATGGGGCGTCGGCACCGTTGCGTACTATAGCGCCTCCACACTCCGCATGACGCCTGTCAATCATCTTCGGCCTCACATTGAAGGTCTCAAGCCATAGGCTGAAGTGGGGGGTGATGCGGAGGAAGGCTTCACACCCGTTGATGAACGACGAGATATGAAGGATTGAATCTGGAGCTAGATCATGGAAATCTAGCCTGTAATAGAACATGAGCCCTCTCACAAAGGGATCATGACTAAAACCTAGCCCTCGGAGGAAGTGGGAAACATATACGACACTCTCGTTGGGTTCGGGAGTGGGGATGACCTGCCCTTGAGCAGGCAGCCTATGCGGGATTTCGGCGGTGAGATACCTGGCCTCCCTAAGCATCTTGATGTCCTCCTCTGTGACAGAGGAGGCCATCCACTGGCCTTGAAGATTAGATCCGGACATGGTTGAAGGTCTGAAGCGCTTAGCTAGAGCCTTGGGTGTTGGAACTCGAGGTGGAGGAAGAGAAAGATCGAGCGTGGGGACAAAAGGGCAGGCCTTGGCCCCCTTTATAAGGAGGACGAATATCAAGCATCCCCCCATGTGGCCGTTTGGAACTTGCCTAAAATCGAGGAGTCATATTGACAAGCGTGGTTGGGTTACCCACACCTGTATCGATGAGAATCCCGTGATAAGGGGAACACGATCTCTGCTTCGACAAGACGTGCCGATAAACCCGCCTCACAACACGTGCAATGGCAGGCTGGGAAAAACGGTTCGTAATGACCGGGCCACGGCGTGATGTCACGCTATGAAAGGTTGTCAGCAGATTAGATTTGTGGAATATTGTGCTCTCTACAATGGTATATGGAATTTGTTTTGCAGAGCCGGACACGGTTCTTGAGTTGAAAATCTTCTATGGAGTATTCGAAGAAGGAACCCGCCTTGCAATGCCGAAGACAATCTGCGCGCCGGACTCATCGTCATTGAAGCCTGGTTCAGGGGCTACTGAGGGAGTCCAGGATTCGGGGGTCGTCGGACAGCCAGACTATATACTTTGGCCGGACTGTTGGACTATGAAGACACAAGATTGAAGACTTCGTCCCGTGTCCGGATGGGACTCTCCATCGCGTGGAAGGCAAGCTTGGCAATTCGGATATGTAGATCTCCTTCTCTGTAACTGACTCTATGTAACCCTAGCCCCCTACGGTGTCTATATGAACCGGAGGGCTTAGTCCGTAGGACAAGAACAATCATAATCATAGGATAGCTTCTAGGGTTAGCCTCTACGATCTCGTGGTTGATCAACTCTTGTAATACGCATATCACCAAGATCAGTCAAGAAGGAAGTAGGGTATTACCTCCATCGAGAGGGCCCGAACCTCGGTAAACATCGTGTCCCCCGCCTCTTGTTACCATTAGCCTTGGACGCACAGTTCGGGACCCCTACCCAAGATCCGCCATTTTTGACACCAACACCCGTGATTTGACTTGCCATTATCATTTTCACTGCGGCGCTACGACCGGCGTGAGTCTCCTGATTCCTGACCACCTCCATACAGGTGCCTCTCCCCATGCTCCACTATGTAGTAGAGGCTGGTTCTTGCATGAGAGGCCAATCTCCACTTTTTCGTTGCCTCTCTTTCCTCCACATATAGCCCACTATTTTACTACTTACTTGCTCCTACAGGTGCTAAGCTTGCCACATAGGCATAAAGTCTGATGTGGCAAGTTAATTAGGAAGAGAGACACTAGTTTGGTGACCCAAGTAAGAAACGGCGCTAAGCGTGTGTACCTAGGTGAAAAGACAATTTTGAGTCTATCGCTAATTAAATGAAGCAAACTTAGCAACAAACAACTAATAAGCACCTATGCATTGGGGACTTGATTGCAAAGCCATTTAATGCCCTTAGCACCTCATCTAAAGCACCATTTCATTGGAAGAGGTCACTCCTTGGCAAATGCAATAATATATTTTTCGTCCCATAATATAAGAATGTTTTTGGCACTACACTAGTGTCAAAAATGTTCTTATATTATGGGACAGAGGGAGTATGAAGAAAGAGATAGAGAGAAGTAAAAAAAATACACTTATAGACAACCTTATAGCTAACCTTGTTGTAGTATGAGTGACTAAGTGATGACATGCCAACATCAGATAGCCTAACACACCGTATTAAATCTCCAAGGGCGCGACCGCACGAGCGACGCGACGGTCGTGGTAGGCGCGACCATGATATGGGCTATTGGCAGCCCTTGGATCTGAGATCGAAGGGTCGCATGCTAAGTGCTAAAAATTTGCAGAATAACCCTCCAGGATAGGATATTCACCCATAGGTCTAAAATCATGCCATGCAACCGTTCGATCTCAGATCCAACGGCTCTTGGAAGCCCGTATCATGGGAGAACAGAAAGCCACTACCCCTGCTGTCAGACGCCGGGCAGTTTGCTCCTACTTGTCCCTGCACGTCTTTTAATATTACGGCAGTTCGCTCCTAGTCGTCCCGTCGTTTCACATTACAGCAGTTCCACTAATCCTAACCCTCCTCGCAAATCCATGGCGTCCGAAATCTCCATGATCGGCGGTGAGTACAAGGTTAGAACCATCACCGACGATGAGTTCGACGTCATCTACACCCGTTCTTCTGCGATGGTGAAAGGATGCCTTGCTCGCTTCAGCCGCATGTTTGAAAACTCAGATGATGAGTGGGTCGCTGGGCTAGATGTTGAGTACACCATAGTCTTGGGACGAGAGAAGGATCTAAATAAGGAAGAGAGGAAGAAGCCCGCCGTGATCCAGATTTGCGTGCGTGACTTATGCTTGGTCTACCACATATGCCATGAAGACATTGAATGCCTGGATTTCAAGAACTTCCTCAAGAGCAACCTAGTCAAATTCGTTACTGTGGACTTTACGAATTACAAATAAGTCCTGGGTTGGATAGGCCACGTTGTAGGCAACTCCGTCGACCTCCAGAAGAATTGGCTGCTTCCCTCTGGTGGCCAGCCTTCAATGTTGACCCTGGCAGGAGCCATGGTTTATCCTTCGTACGGTAAACTGGAGAAACCTCATTACACGTTTCATCGTCATGCATGGCAGCGATATGTACTAGATATAGACCACATCCACTACGATGCAATGGATGGCTACTTTTGTTTTAATATCTACAAGGGTTGGATGAAGAGCAAGAGCCAAGTGTGCGGTTCAAGCAAAGAAGTATCGGCCTAGAGGAAGAGGGAGAAGGACGAAGTCGAGGACGTGGACGAGGACTCTGATTGGTGGTTCTAATGCAGTGTCTATCGGATTAGTTGCATAATTTAGTTTTAGGTGTGCTTAGTTTAATTTGAGGGGTGTGTTGTGCTGAGCCCCCAGCAGAACTATGTTATGTTTCTTCTCGTTACTTTAAATCTTCAGTACGTATATACTAGTATTACTTACATTTCATCTATTAGTTGGTATAGTACTACCACTCGTTTCTTCACATTATATATGTACAATATATATGGCCAACATCATATAGCCAGCAGTTTAGTTTTCAAAGAATTTCAGGGTGCTTAGTTTTGTCAAAGAATTCCAGGGTGCTTAGTTTTATTTGAGGGGTGGGTTGTGTTGGACACCATTATTATGACTAGCCTATTTAATAGTACTATATGCATAATTTGGCAACGAGCGCTGTCGGTGTCAAAACCGGCGGATCTTGGGTAGGGGGTCCCGAACTGTGCGTCTAGGCGGATGGTAACAAGAGACGAGGGACACAATGTTTTTACCTGTGTTCGGCCCTCTCGATGGAGGTAAAACCCTCGCCCTGCTTGATTAATATTGATGATATGGGTAGTACAAGAGTGGATCTACCACGAGATCAAGGAGGCTAAACCTAGAAGCTAGCCTATGGTATGATTGTTGAGATGTAATGTTGTGTCCACGGACTAAAACCCTCCGGTTTATATAGACACCGGAGAGGCTAGGGTTACACAGAGTCGGTTACAATGGTAGGAGATCTACATATCCATATCGCCAAGCTTGCCTTCCACGCCAAGGAAAGTACCTTCCGACACGAGCCGAGTCTTCAATCTTCTATCTTCGTAGTCTGTGAGTCCGCGGATATTGATAGTCCGCTGTCCGACACCCGTAGTCCAGACTCCTCAAGAGCCTCGAACCAGTCTTCAATGACGATAAGTCCGGCGTGCATAATGTTCGGCATTGCAAGGCGGGTTCCTCCTGAATAATCCGGAGAAGGTAATGAACACCGTGATAGTGTTTGACTCGCAAAATGAATTCCACATTCCAACGAGAGAATAAAATATACACTTAGCTCAATCTGCGACGATTATGCGGCATGACATCACACCGCAGCCAAGCCCTCGCTCAATCGTTTTTATTATTCCGCCAAAGACGCTTAGCGAAGCGGTTTTTGGTACGCCCCGTCAAGCGTAGATCATGTTCCCTTTATTCCGGATCCTCATCAATACGCGTGGGTAACCCAACCGCTCCTGCCGCCACGCCTCTATCGAAGGGGAATCTCAAACGGTCACGGAGACGGCCCTTGGTATTTCTTCCCCTTTTATAAGAGGACCAAGGCCTGTCCTTGTTCTTCAATCTCGCATCGAATCTTTCCCCTGCTCCTAGTTCCAACACCCCGAGCTTCAGATTCGAGCGCCGGATCCTAAACAATGTCCGCCCGACCTCCAGGCGGTCAGGATGCCCTCCTCCGCCACGGAGGAGGACATATTGAAGTTGCGGGAGGCCAAGTACCGCCTCTGGTTTCAGACAGTTGCCTGCCCTGTGGCAGTCCGTGCAGCCCCCGAGCCCGGCGAATCGCTGCTTTTGCATCTCACCTCCGCCGGGATTAGGCTTCCCGACGGATCCCTTCGTGAGAGGGCTCCTTTTCTACTACGAGCTGGACTTCCACGACGGCTCCGAGTCCATCCTCCATATCTCCGCATTCATTATTGTCTCGAAGGCCTTCCTCCGCGTCATCCCCACTTTGGCATGTGGCTGAAAACATTCAAGGTGGAGCCAAGATGGTCGGGGCGCTAAGCGAGTCTTGGCGGGCGACCATAAGCAAGAAGGTCGATGCCCGTGGCTCAAGGTTCCTTCCAAGAGGAACTGGATTGCGGCAGCAGGAGTGGTTTTACATCATCGCTCCAAGGGGCAGCAAGCAAAAGCCGCCGCCCTCCTTCCGCCCGGGACCTCCACGGCAACTGATGTCGTGGGTCAACCAAGGGCTCAACTGGGGTCGTCCAAGGACGTGCCCGCACTACAGGGCCGGATTCGAGACCTCCGAACAAGGGAGATCGACCTGGTCAAAGTGATACAGGTCATGCTAATCAGGCACCTCCTACCCTGCAAACGTCGTCCTCTCCGTCTATGGGAGTTCAATCTGGAGGGTCCTCGTATTCTCCAGCATTTTATGGGTGCGACACCCACGGAGATGTACAAGTTGTTCTTTGGACCGCAGGTGGCGTGTCCGGATTCAGCCGAGGACGCAGGCCTAAGCCGCGATCGCCCGGATACTCAGGTAAGTAGCTCAGAGCTCGGACATTCTATTTGTATGCCTTTCAAAAGATCATCTCCTGACCCTTTTTTATTCTTTACAGGAATGGGTGGCGCGATCAAGGCTGATAAGGTGTCCCCCCTCCCGAGAGACCGCCCGGAGCCCGTGGCTGGTCGAATGTTGGAGGTTGCGCCCACGGGGGGGCGACGAGGAGATAATGGAGCTAATACTGGTCCAAAGAGGCGATCAAGAGGAGGGAACCAAGGATCCCTCCTTCGAGGGAGAAGAGGACCGCCTCAAGATCCGGAGGTCAAAGCCCTAAGCGTGGGAAGAAATCCCCACGGGGTCCGGCGTCCGGAGAGAATCCAGACGCGCAATCATCGCCAAAGGACCAGCCTCCAACGAGCCGTGAGTATGAAAGAGGAAGTTTAATAAGGAAGTACCTACGCTTACGCTCAGAGGTAACCAAATATTTATATCGCAGTTCGGATCTGCAGCCGCCTCGATGAGTTCATCCTCGGGATCTTCTTCCGGAGATGATGGAGAGCGACTCCGCCTGCCGCGCCGGCCAGATGAGGCAAAGCGAGCCCAAGTGTCGCATGAAGGGCGCCCCGAGTCCGAGGGGCCAAAGAGTTCGCACCCAGCGAGGCCGCCGAGAATCAAGAGTCTGCTTGAGAGGGCGCCCATTTCGAAGATCACCGTGCGTTAATGCGTATGGTGATTGGAAGGATTTCGTCCACTGAAAGCGGATTGCGTGACGCCGCCATGAGCTTGCTGACGAGTTTTGAGGTATGCGAAAATAACACACCCCTTTGTTTTTTAACAGTTGTGCATATAAAAAATGTGCCCTGTATAGATAGTAGCCCCTGAGACTCGGTAGGTTGTCGAAGACGACAGCGTGCCGAGGATCGAAAATCTCAACATCTCAGGTGATGAATACCGCCGTTCTGATACAGGTGGCGGATAGTCCGGGGGCCAGCCGGACTAGTGAGTTTGCCGAATTAAGTCGACAACTCGACGTGGCAGATGCTGACATCGCACTTGTCAATCAGCGACTTGACGAGTCGCAAGGTAAATAAATTCTCCGCAGCCGCTTTATTAAGTGGGTCAAAGCCCGCCTCTGATAAGTTATATGCTGTTTATACAGACAGTGCTGCTGCTGTGGAGAGCCTTCGGGCCGAACTTTCTCAAGCTAAGGATCAAGCCCGAAGGAGTGATGCGGCTGCCGCGAGGGCGGCCGAAGAGTTCAAGGCCGAAAAGGCTGCGCACTGCCTAAGCAGGGCGGAGGTGGCCGAATTGGCCAAGAGATTAAAGGATGCTACCGACCGCCGTGAGGCTCCTGAAAAGGAGCGCTTATCGGAGCGGGAAGACTGAAGAAGGCCACCGCCGGTTAAGGATGCCCGCCTGCAATGCGGGCTATGAAGGAGGAGCTGCGCCAAGCCGAGAAATCGCGGCCGGCAAGCCGCTTCTTATCGCCGCCGGTTTATGGATGCTGGCACGCCGCCGAAAGCGGTCAGGAGTTCGGAGGATCCGATATGGACTTAGCTGCGAAAAGCGGCCGATGCCGTTAAGCACTTCCGGAGCCGGGGATCACGAGGCGGAAGAGTTATATTGACTCAATTCCACAGTCCGGATCGCCTTCTTCCGCCGACGGACAGGTTGGCGAATGGGCGAATGAATAGACAGTCCGGCTGGCTATGATCGACATCGTGGGCCATGTATGGCCGAGAGGTCCAAGGCGACGAGCTACTTTGTCCCATCGCAGCAGTTCCTTGGGCGGTGCCGCATATCAAGGAGATGAAACGGTCGGCCTGCATCGAGGGCGCGGATGGCTCGCCCGTGTAAGGCGCAGGTGTCGGAGATGGATGCCACCGCTGTTCGCCAGGTTCGATGGAAACCGCTTCCCGCCGAGCATTATTTTGGGGAAGTTATGCGTGGCGCCAGATAATAGAGTCGCAGTGCTCAAAGAATGTAACGCTCAATTGAACGCATTGACTTGTAAATCAATGATTATAGTATGAATGCTTTTTATACTTGTGCTTCCAAGTAGTAAAACTTCTCCTGTCGGCCGCTTATGATACTTGTGTATAACCCGAAAGATGCGCTCTTGACTTCTTGCACAAGGTGCTGGGGTGTTCGCAAAATAGCGCTTTTCACACTTAATCCGACGCCTCGGTCCTGTTATAAGGAGGTGGTAGCGAGCTTAACGAGGCAATCCGGACTATGATGCTTTATTTCTTTCACTTAGCCAATGGAGCTCGAGGGTGGGGCTACGATATAGCCCCTGATGACACCGCACAACTCCGGATTCGGGGTGCATATGTGCCTGACCGGGAAACGGTCCTTCGTCAAAGCGGGGAATTCTAAACATTCCAATGGTCGATCAAGTGGCTGACCGCACTCTCGCAGATCATGACAATCAGTTTTCGCTTTCATCGAGGTGCTCGCCAAATTAACCGGGGCACAATCGCAGTAGTTCTCCTGGTGCCGCATTAGCCGATGATACGGAACGTAAGGCAGCAAAATACAGGAGCCGGGCAAACCCAACATTTGACCAAAGACATGATTTGGAGCTGATGCATATAATGCCTAACTCAAGACGCCGAACACTCCCGAAGGTGTTCAGACTTTATAATAATGGGCAGAATTATGCCCTAAGCCCCTAGTGTCCAGGTATGAGCATGGTCTTCTGATGCGGCCGATGCCAAGGCGCCAGGCTCCGTTTTGGCTATAGAAGGAAGCCAAGGGAGAGTAACAACAAGAGACAGTGATAAAAAAGGTCTACGCAGGTCTTAATCAAAAGAATCCTTGCGACGGGTCCCTCTGCACGCTCACGCAGTGTCTCCGCTGGCGCCATTATCCCGGACGGGTAAGCACGTTGTTCATCTCAGAGAAAGAGAGGAACGCTTTAGTTGTAGAAACAGCTCGTGCAAAAAATGTACAAAAGAATGAATATAAATAATTAAGTCAAGGTTTATATGAAACCACGGTTGGTTGTGCGCGCAGCCCCCCGTGAGAAGGGTACGCGGCTAGGGAGCCCCTAGCCTGTTGAGTCCGGATTCGTCTATCCAAGTCCGGGGTCTTCAAGTGACCCTCGCACTGAAATGGTGCCCTGCGGACCGGGCATCTTAAGTGTAAGAGACGCGTAATGTGGTATGGCGTTGAAGCGGACATAAGCCTTTCGTCCCAACAGTGCTTGATATTCACTTTTAAATGGGACGATATGGAAAATTAACTTTTCGCGTCGAAAATTGTTCGGCAACCCGAACACGACTTCTAGTAATATCGAGCCTGCACTGGCGTAAGGGCTCGCGCCACTCCGCTGAAGGAAGTGCGGCTGTGTCGAATTTTGGTAGGGTCTATCCCCATCCAACGGATTGTGTTTGAATATAGCAGGTTTAGGTCACTGCCTCCGTCCATTAGGACGTTTGTGAATTGTAGTCCGTCTATTATCGGATTCAATATCAGGGGAGTCCGTCCTGCGTTTCGAATGCTTCTGGAGTAGTCCAGGTGGTCGAAAGTGATTGGTTTTGATATCCAATCTCTACGGTCTGCTAGGTTGGACCGTGCGGGGCTCTTTTTAGAAAGTGCCGCGCTGTTTTTCCGTGTCCTCACATGAAGTGAGTTTACTGCTTTGACCCCTTGTGGGAAAGTCTTTTATTTTCCGGTGCCCTGCTGGCGGGGTTTATCTTCTTCGCTTGACGCGTCGAGCCCCTTGTGTTCGGCGTTTAGTCGGCCGGACTGTTTGAAAACCCAACAATCCCTGTGGGTGTGATTTGCGGGCCTTCCGGGGGTACTGTGGATTTGACATATCCGACCCGGAATCTTGAGTAGGTTAGACAGTTCGCCGCTGTCGTCCTTGAAGGGTTGAGCTTTACTATTTGGCCGTGAGCTTTTAAATCCGGCGTTGACTGCCGTGCTCTTTGGGCTTTTCTCTTTATTCCGGCGCTGCTCTTTTCTGCGCCGTGATTTTCCATTTCCATCTCTTATCTCGGATGTACTTGGGTCGCTGGTGCTGCTTCCGCCAGCCAGCTATCCTCTCCGCATGTAAGCGGGTCATGAGGCTTGTTAATGCTGTCATTATCCTCGGTTTCTCTTGACCGAGGTGTCTCGCGAGCCATTCGCTCTCGGACATTGTGCTTAAAAGCTGCTAAGGCTTCGCGTCCGGACAATGACTATTTGGTTCTTTTAGTAAGGAACCTATTCCGCATTTCCACGCGACTCTCCGGCTGTTGAGTTATGTGACTTAGGTCATCTCAGATCCGAAGGCGGACATAAGTCCCTTGAAAATTTGCTCTAAACACTTCCTCGAGCTCTTCCCAACTTCCAACAAGAGTTTTCTCGGAGGCTTTTCAGCCAATGACGGGCTGGCCCTTTGAGCTTGAGGGTAGATATTTTATGGCGTGAGATCGCCTCCTCGCCATATGTATATGCAATATATAGTCTTCTATCCGCACTGTGGTCTGTTGTTCCATCGTAGGCTTCTATGTTTATGGGTTTAAACCCTGCTGGGAATTCATCATCCAAAGACCTCGTCGGTGAAGCATAGTGGGTGTCTTGGCGCCCACAGCATTTGTATCGTGCCGCTATCGCTTGACGCTTGACGTGTTCCTTTGCTTATTGGGGCTTTTTTTTGGGTCCGTAGATGGACTGGCTGGGCCATTGGACGGTGGGGCTTTATGGCCTCCTCGTCAATTCTGGGAGCAGCTTGCGCTTGGGTAGCTCTTTGATTGGTGGTCGTTGCCGTGTTTATCTGAGGTTTTGAGTACTTTGCTCCATCTTATTCGGAGCGCTGCCTTCCGTTGTGTTGAGCTTCCGCTTTCCTTCTTCAGCTTCTTCTTGTGGCGATGAGCCTGCGTTTGAAAAGCTCTTGTTTGACGGGCTCCTCGAGTTCGTCGTCATTGGGGCTTGTTTCGTCTTCGGAGGGAGGTATATAGTTGTGATCCTTGACCTTTTCTTCTGCCGCCCTTTCATGAGGGCTTGCTTCTGCATCCTCCTGCGTTGAGTCTTGCTGGAGGGGTTTGTGTTCGGCACTCTCTGGGGTATTGTTATTTCCTGTGCCGGAATCTCCATCCTTGTTGTCGCGGGATTTAGAGCGGCGCCGCTGACGCCGGCGTTTCGGCTGCTTCTTTAGAGAATCTTGCTCCGCTGCCTTTTCGCCATCCCCTTCTTTTGGGGTATCCACCATGTAGACGTCATATGACGAGGTGGCCTTCGATTGCCACGTGGTGGGCGGGTCTGATCGTCTCCGGCATCATCGTCCATAGCATCGATGTCATCGGAGTCGTAGTCTAGCATGTCGGTTAGATCCTCGATAGTGGCTACAAAGTGGGTGGTGGGTGGGCTCTGAATTTCTTCGTCGTCCGAACTCCAGCCGTCCTAGCCATAGTCCGGCCAAGATTCTCCTGATAGCGAGAGATGCTTCAGAGAATTCAGGATATCGCCAAAACGCGAGTGCTGAAAGATGTCCGCGGCGGTGAATTCCATAACCGGCGCCCAATCCGGTTTAATTGGCGGGGGCGCGGGAGGCTCGGAGTCCGGCGAGGAGTCCGGCGCCTCGGGATCACGAGTTCCGCAGGGACAAGATCGATATTCGCTCCATCGCCATGGATGTTGAAGCCCTGTAGCGGCGTCTATCCACCGCCCTCGCCATGGGCAATCGGCCCGCTAGTAGCCGGAGGGATTCGAGTGTGCCCACCAAAGCACCGTCCGCGGCAGAGCTAGATCATGCCCATCGTCACGGCGGCGGCGCTTGGCTGTGGCTCGAGTCCGTCAAGATCAAGTCTCCGCGGTCATCGGCCGTGAAGTTCAAGCTTCGAATCGACTGACGGCCAGGGCCTAGCTGATCTGCTCCAGATGGCCAAGAGAATTGGCCCGCAGTACAAAGCCGCCGAATCTAAGATCTGTCCGGGAGAAAAGTCTCACCGGAC
Source organism: Aegilops speltoides (assembly GCA_021437245.1). Lineage (NCBI taxonomy): Eukaryota > Viridiplantae > Streptophyta > Magnoliopsida > Poales > Poaceae > Aegilops > Aegilops speltoides. The sequence goes on along the minus strand of CM038147.1, from coordinate 167,609,549 downwards.
AGCATTGATGGTCAAAGATGCCATCGAGCCTATCGGGACGACACGAGGAACTCTCAATGAAAGCACCAATGTCGGTGTCAAACCGGCGGATCTCGGTAGGGGGTCCCGAACTGTGCGCCTAGGCGGATGGTAACAAGAGACGAGGGACACAATGTTTTTACCTGTGTTCGGCCCTCTCGATGGAGGTAAAACCCACGCCCCGCTTGATTAATATTGATGATATGGGTAGTACAAGAGTGGATCTACCACGAGATCAAGGAGGCTAAACCCTAGAAGCTAGCCTATGGTATGATTGTTGAGATGTAATGTTGTGTCCTACGGACTAAAACCCTCCGGTTTATATAGACACCGGAGAGGCTAGGGTTACACAGAGTCGGTTACAATGGTAGGAGATCTACATATCCGTATCGCCAAGCTTGCCTTCCACGCCAAGGAAAGTACCTTCCGGACACGAGCCGGAGTCTTCAATCTTCTATCATCGAAGTCTGGGAGTCCGGCGGATATTGATAGTCCGGCTGTCCGGACACCCCCTAGTCCAGGACTCCCTCAAGCGCTTTCTATATGTACCACCTTTTTTTTTAATTTCAAGTTTTGCTCCATGGCGCAATCCACCGATACTACTACTGTACAAAAGTATACATTTTTCAAAAGGCTAGAGGGCGGGGCAGTCTAGCTTGGTCGGTTTCACGAGAGGCGAGGGCCTTTGTGATTTGACGGCTCATTACTGCTGGAAAGCGGGGCCTTGTGATTTGACTACTCGTATAAATGTGACGATAACCTGAGGAGGAGAAAAGAACCATGCGTTATACTCATGTTTTCCACTGGAGTAGTACTACGACGGAGGAGCACGAAATACGTGTCACATCCCTAGCTTCTGTTATTGCACTAGGCTAGCTTCATGTGTGCATCATATTTAAATTTTGCTTAATTTTGAAATGGGGATTGCTCAAACCCTAGCACCAGATCAAATCAACTAGGTTCAAATTAAAATTTTCTCAATGAACCCAAGATGATCTTCAGAAAAGTTCATTATTTTTGGATTGGTCTAGAACCTCTCCCAAAAATGGTGCACATTTTTCTAGGCCATTCTGGATTTTTGAATTAACACATATTGTATTTGAGTTGGAGCAAATATATGTTAAATATATTTTTAATGCTTCAATAATTCTGATATTTTGTGAGGGACTCTAGAATATTACTTTCAGTCCCTGCAAAAATGTCACACCCTAGCTAGTTCATGCATTAGAGTGTTGCATCATGTCTATTTTTTTTTTCAACAGAAAGCTGAAATGGGATTGACAGAACACCCAGCCCCCTCTGAAACAAACTAGGGTTTACTAAAAATATTTTCGATGAACCTGAAATGCCCTTCTAAAATGTCCATCATTTTTGTCTTGGTTCAGAAGCTCTGCCAAAAGTGATGCACAATTTCCTAGGTCATCCTAAGGTCCTTGAATTAAATCATAACTATTTGAATTTGGGCATTTAAAATTTATAAAATATTTCAAATGTCCAAATATCTCCAAACTAAAATGTTTCATGCTGGAAATATTCCAACAATGGACCAGGAGTGGTTTGGTGAATTTTAGAACCTTTCTGGTATTTTAAATAACTCAACAAAGTTGCAGAAAAATAGAAAAAGAAAACAGGAAAACAGAAGGAACTTACCTGGCGCCTCGGCCCACTAGCCAGCCCACATGGCTGCCCAGCCCAAAGACCGCCAATGAGCTGCTTGCCGACCAGTGCAGGCAGTGCTCGACGGCGAGCACCGCATGGGTGCCACGCACCTGCTCGCCCGTCTCGCCGCTTTCCTCGCCTTGCCACGCCGGGATCGCTCCTCGCCTCTCCCCCCCCCCAGACACCCCGTTCCTCTCCACTCGCCTCCCTCGCTTCCCCACGCCATGGCCGACGCCACCACCGCCGCACCACCGTCGTGCCGCTGCTTCTCCATCAACCCCACGCCGCGCCACTGTGTCCAGAGCTCCGCCTCCGCCCACTACTTCGAAGCTAGCCGAGCCCCGAAGCGCCACGTGCCTCAAGACGCCGCACCAGCCTCGCCCGAGTCCGCCGCCGCCGAGATCCCTTCAACGCCGTCGCCGCCTCAGCTCGTCCCGACCCGCCGGTGGCCTCTACGTGAGCTCGTGAGCTCAGCTACCTTCCCTACCCTCTCCTCTCGCTCCCGTGCACCACAACGACCGCAGACGAAGCTCACGTGCACTCGCCGTCGCGGACCTGCCGCCGACGTGTTCCGCCACACTCGCCTTCTCACCGTGTCCATCGCGTTCACCACATCGCTACTGGTGCTAACCGAGCACTCCCCGCACCTCACCGCACGCCCCAAGGCCGAGTTCGATCTCACCCGAGCTCCGGTGGCCGCCGAAGTCGCCGCCGGCGCCAACTCCGGCCACCCCGAGCCCAACCACCACCACCAATAGACGCGGCTCACCCTCAGCAACCCGTAGATGCCTCCCGCCGCCCATTTGGTCGCCGGAATGGCAAAAACCACTTTCGCCGCCGCGTCGGGCTCGCCGGTGGGTTTGACCCTGGTTTTGACCACGGGTGGGCCCAGGTTGACCCCCCTGGTTCTATGACATGTGGGCCCAGCCCTGCTAATTAACCTAGTTTAGTTTTAATTAAATTCTAACTAAACTAACCCCACTGACATGCGGGACCCACTGGTCAGTTTGACCTGACCAGCCCGTTGACCACTGACGTCATCATGACACAGTGCTGACGCAGTATTTAAATTACTATAATTATTTTTACACAGGAAATTCCAGAAATTGTTTCAAACTTCAAAAATTCATATAAAATCAACCATAGCTCCAAATGAGACAAATTATATATGAAAAATGATCAGAAAAATCCAATCTTTCCATCTGTACAGGTTTCATGCATGTTTACACAAGCTAACTTGCTGTTTATGGCAGAACAAGTTTAAGCACTTTAAATGATCATAATGAGTTTGGAAATTGCATCCATAGTTCAAAATGCTTCAAACTCATCTGGTCTTAGATGCATTAGCCCAAAACACTCATATATACCATGTCTCATGCATGCATCATATTGTTGCATCTTGTTTGGTAATGCTTGTGTATCGGTGTTCTCTGCGGCAGGTTCTGCCCCCGAGGAGTACCGTGATAACCCCGACGAAGAGCAATACCCGTGCAACGACCCATCAGGCAAGCAACCAACCATTTGATCATATCGATAAAATCCCATGTTCTTGCTCCTGCTCTCGTTTACTGCATTAAGACAACGCGATTCAAACTGCTGTGTGCTGCGGTAGTTGAACCCATTTCCTCTGCATGACCTGTCATTGCCACAAGAATTAGATGAAACCCACTAGCATGTGTAGGAGTTGATTGAGCCATATGATTGTGTTGTTCCTACCTTGCTATGCCTACTATGCTTAGAGTCGTGTCGTCCGGTTCATCGGGTGATGGCTAGAGTGAAATGATCGAGTCGGTATGAGAGTAAGGTGTTGAACACGATTTGGTAAAGGTATCGATGAGAGGCCATGTAGGAGTACATGGTGGGTTGTTTCATTGAGGCCGCCCTTAATCGAGATCTGTATGTGTGATTTAAGAAACAGCTACTACCATACATTGGGCCCTGAAATATGACCCCGCCGACTTCTTATTCACGCTAGTCCTCTGTCCAGAGTTGCAAGTAGTTTCGTGTTTGTAGCCTCATCGGAGGCCGTGGACAGCGCCGACCGTAGGGGTGGGCTGTGATGCGGTAGGTACGTGGCACGTGTACCGGATGCCCGCTTGGTATCTCGGGAACCCTGTTCACATCGCTTGGGGCTGTGAGCGAAACTTCGCCGAACTCCTCATAGATGGAACCCAAATAGGCGATAAACCCGGACTAGAGACTTGAGTGTCTAGGTAGGTCGTGGTCTACACCCACGTCGGCTTTAAGCTTGAAGTCTGCCGAGCACATGTCGTGTGTGCACGCTAAGTGGTGGAAACATGTATGAAGAAGTACACCCTGCAGGTTAACATCATCTATTCGAATAGCTGCGTCATGAAAGGACTACTTGGTTGCCTATACAGTTCATAGACAAGTAAATGGATACTACTAAAAGCCTCAAGATAAGCGTGAGTGCCGAGGATGGCTCCTCCGTAGGAAGACGGGGTTGGATCCTCGGTGGTGTATTGAAGTGATGAGTAGTGGACTCGAAAAGCAAAACCATTTCAAGTTGGTGTCTCAGAGGATAGATTAGCCATGAGTCAAAGCTGGCTTGCTGCAATAACTCCACCAACCCTTCTTGATAATATGCATGTATGTAGGGTCCGATGTAAGTCTTCTTGAGTACCTTTGTACTCATGTTGCTTTAATTTACATTTTTCAAGATGCCACAAACCCTCCGACGGGTTCTTCGTGACGCTGACATCGATGAGTAGACTAAGGCCCGTGGTGATCCCGAGCAAGAGAAGGACCATGTAGTATAGCTAGGCTTACCCAAGCCTCTTTTATTTTACTAGTTGTGCGTACTCGGACAAAACACTTCCGCTGTTGGCTTGTATGCTTGTATGACTTGTATGTGGGTCGTGTGACCCGTACTTGTGTGTATGATATGAATGGCTCTCTGAGCCTTTAAATAAAGTACTTGTGTCGAGAGTCATGTTGTGATGCCTTGTTGTATTTGCACATATCGAGCATATTGTGTGTATGATTGAAATGCTTGGTATGTGTGGGATCGACTATCTAGTTGTTTATCTTTAGTAGCCTCTCTTAGGAAATGTCTCCTAGTGTCTCCACCGAGCCATGGTAGCTTGCTACCGCTCCGAACACTTAGGCTGGCCGGCATGTGTCCTTCTTCGTTCATGTGTCCGTCCCTTCGGGAAATGTCACGCGTTGAGAACCGAGTCCTGTTAGCCCTTCTGCCCGGTTTACGAGTCTGCTAGCCCAGTGCTACAGCCCGAACTTATATGCTGATGACCGACACGTTCGATCTTTGGGTCATGGATGCTGTCCTCGTAAGTCTGTGCCACTTTGGGTTTACGACTAGCCATGTCACCGGGCTCCTTTTCATATGGATGCTAGCGACACTATCATATCGTGTGCCAAAAGGCTAAACGGTCCGGGCCGAGGTAAGGCGACACCCGTTGGGATACCGTGCGTGAGGCCGCAAAGTGATATGATGTGTTACAAGCTAGATCGATGTGACATTGAGTCGGGGTCCTGACAGCGTTGGCATCAGAGCCGGACTGCCTGTAGGTTCTCCAAGCCAAACTGGTCGATGTTGAGTCTAGAAATGCTTTAGTTATATGTAGGGGAATTGATTGTGGGATGGTACGTAAGGCTCTTTTTACTCCTTTACCTCATGACATTCGATCCGAGTCACCCATTCTTCCACCGGGGTTAAGGATTAGGACCTCTTCTCTCTATTAGGCTCACGTTACTAATCAGTAGTACCTTGTAGGCTTGATGGTTACTAGCCTGATTCAGTTTATCTCCTGTTATGTTACTAAATGGACCCAGAACCTTGATATGATATTGTTGAGTGGCTATGCAATTCTTTGTAAAATGTCTCAATTCTTTGAGCATTTACAGTCGTTATGCTGTCCAAATTCTGCTGGAAATTCTAATGTCTTTGCATTGTGGTTATGCTTCCAGATGGCCACTCGTGAGCAAAATCAAGTGGTTCGACCAGATGCATTGGGGTGACCGGTCATACAGCCATGCTAGTTCGGGTTATGATCGAAGCGGGATATCGTTGGTATCCCGAGTACACAGTTGAAGAACAGTATCGAGACTTTAATCAAAGTCAGTATCTTTGCACTGTCAGGGTGTTTCCCTCTTATCCTGGTTCCACCGAGGCCCTTCACAGCTCCTATGGGCTTGGTGTTACTATTGATATGGCGGTACAAGATGCTGCATATTCTATGATGACCATTATACGAGCCAGGACTGGGCTGCTCCGCAACACCGAATTCCGGTATATGCCGAGTTCACTTCCTGGAGCGTTTGGTTATCTTCGAGCCATCTATGCTGATTCGATCGGAGGACTCACTAACCCGTACTACCGCCGAGCTGCTCGAGGACAAGGACCGAGAGAGTCGGGCCTTGAGGATGGAGCTCTTCAATGCCCGTCTTGATCACCGGGCTACCTTGACTCGCTTTGCACCGGCTGTTCAAGCTGGTTATATGGATATGAGAGATTTGTATCCTGTCGGGGCTGCTCTGCGGACATGATGGATCTGGCGTGATGTGGGGGCATCACCCCACCTCGTGGTCCTCGCTTGCCACCGTTCGTAGGTCCAAGACCTCACCCTTGTCCTTACGGTCCACAGGCTCCTCAGGACCGCCTATTCCCGGACGACCACGTTGAACTTCCAGGTTACGGAGGAGACTTCTATGAGAACTACTACGGAGACGTCGAGTTAGTAGTAGTCCCACTAGTATTGTAATGGTTGTATTTCCACCGTCTGCGTGACTCGTGGAATATGACTTAGTGTGTACTAATCCGGAGGTGTAACAAAAATAATGTATAGGAGCTTGGTGTGCCTCCGATGAGATGTAATCTTCCTTTCACCGTAGTAGTACTTTGTTTGGTCTTGTACTAAACCTTGTATGGTGTGTATGACGATGGAATAAAGAAGCAGTTTCAGATTCTACCATGTCATACGGATGATCATCTCGCATTCCGAGTTATCCATTACATTCTACACTTCTATGTCAGAATCTTGCCATCCTGGACTAAATCCTTGTCTTGTTTTCCTAGGATGGTTAACACCCGCAACAACCCTGCTCCGCCAGAGCAGGCCGAAGGCAGTGGAGTTGGAGAAGCAAACCTGCCTCACCCTCCTTCTCTGGCCAAAGTTATGCTGGAGGCCAAGAGAAACAAACGGGAGACCAACCGTTTGCTGGAGCGTATCGAACAAAACACAGCCCATCATCAGAGAAATAACTTGGTGTCGCTCAGTGACTTCATCAAGTTACACCCACCTACCTTTCACCACTCCGTCGAGCCTCTCGACGCTGATGACTGGCTTCGCAGCATTACTCACAAGCTGCGTTCTGCACTGGTAGCTGAGGCTGACAAGGTCACCTTTGCTGCATATCATCTCGACGGTCCCGCCAGTCTCTGGTGGGAGAATTATATGGCTATGCGCCCAGTTGGCCATGTCACTACTTGGGCAGAATTCAGCGAGGCTTTCCGTGAACATCACATTCCGGAGGGTCTCATGGATCGTAAACGTGAGGAGTTCTGCAGTTTCACCCAAGGTCGTCTCTCCGTGGACGCCTATAGTAGAGAGTTCGGTAATCTCGCACGTTATGCAACTGAAGAGGTCTCCACTGACGCCAAGAAACAGGCAAGGTTCCGCAAGGGACTTAGCCCCGAACTTCGCCGAGATCTCCGTCTGCATGAGTGCACCTCTTTCCAGAAGCTTGTTAACAAAGCCATTGATGGATTCATGTACCTAGGGTAGGGTCATAGGCCTAACCTAAACGTCCCACCCAAGGGCACTCATAGAAGAGATCATCTTCCAGTCGACCAAAGAGGAATCCACTCGACTAGACTGGAAGGACTCGACCATGGAAGACTCACTCGACCATGAAGACTCACTCGACCACCAGAACGTCAGAAGGCACTCCGCAGCGCAACGGTTTGCTATTGAATAGACTTAATGATAGTTAAAGCACCTTATGAGGGGCGTTACCAGTAACGCCCCTAGCTTAATGTACTTTAATCCCTCCATTATGTGGGCTGGCTGGGGTCCTGGCGCACTCTATATAAGCCACCCCGCTCCACAGATAGAGGGGTTCAGATTCCTGTAATACTCATACTCATAATCCACTCGACCGCCTCAGGGCTCCGAGACATAGGGCTGTTACTTCCTCCGAGAAGGGCCTGAACTCGTACATCCTTTGTCTCCACAACTGCTCCATAGCTAGGACATCGCCTCTCCTTAACCTACCCCTACTTCTACTGTCAGACTTAGAACCACGACAGTTGGCGCCCACCTTGGGGCAGGTGTTTTAGCGATTTGTGGAGGAGTTGCAGTACTTCCGAGTACCTTCATCATGATGACTGCTGGAGTTTTGGGTGAGGGGCACGAGATCCGTCTCGGTGCTCTCACTTTTGTCGCCGACGACTCCGCATGGCTCCAGGAGGCCCCTCTTGACATCGAGGCGCTCCCCGTCCGCGGGGCGACGCACTTTCGCGCATGTGTTCGCGGCGTTTTGCTGCGGCAACCGTCGACTCCGTATCGGTCGACTCCCTTATCGGTCGCCCGCCATCTCCCCACCAGCGCAAGCGCCTGGTGGTCGAGGCTTCAGCGGTGGGTGAAGCACGCGGTGGCTCGCCAGACAGCCACCGCCTGTGTCGCGCTATCGAGCCAGACGAATCCCTCTACGGCCTGCTCGATCTGTCGACCGGCTCAGTAGATCGATCCGAGTGTGATAGCAGTGATACAACAAGCGGAGATCCTCATGGTCGACGGCCCTCGCGATCCTCCCCGCCACGACGGTGGTGGGGCCGCCGGAGGAGGCGACCCCGTGCAAGAGCACGAGGAGTACCAGCCCGAGACACTCGACTCTCTGCAGAGAGAAGAGCTTCGTCGCAGGAACATGGATGCACTACATACTCCTATCGCCGGAGAGACCCTTGAGGCTCGTGCCTTGGAGGAAGCACGTTTGGCCAATGTGGTGAACGCGCTTACTGGAGAATCTTCAGCGAGCACTTTCGGCGATGCTGCAGCAACGACTCCTTGAATCGATGACGCCGGCTCTTCCCCGACTCGGGTATACCCGCCGCCAATTCAGAATTTAGCAACTGCAACTCGCATAGCGTAGTCTATCCAGCCGTCCCGGAAGTCGGAAGAGGCTTGCAGCGAGATCGAGATTTACTCCGAGCGCAGTGACGAGAACTCAGCCGTGTCGCAGCCGCGCAAGAACAGATTCACAGCCGATCCGTCGCTGCGAACACTTGCCCATCGACTCACAGCCCAGATCGCCTCCAAGGCGGGAAGGGCGCGACAACCGCCGAGAGCAGCTCGGAGACCGATTCGACCGAGATGACAGGCGCCGAATGCCCTTTCCTCCGAGGGAAGGGTCGACGCCTCCTCGGCAAGATGACGACGACAATTCAAGATGGCGAAGGGTTCCAATGACCCTGTGGAACCAGTGCTTTGATGCGCGATCCATTATCGTGCAAGGCTTGGTCGACCGAACAGAGCCCATCGAGGAGGGCCGAGAGGATGCACCCACCAGCAATCGAGTGCATGTCTCGGTCCGAGTGTTTTAGCAGGGCTATCGAGCCGCAGTGATCCCCCAATTTCAGATTGGCAACAGAGTCGCAAGTTCACTGGGGAATCTAAGCCTGAAACTTGGCTCGAGGATTACCGAGTGGCTGTTCAGATTGGTGGAGGGAATGACGAGGTGGCCATGAAGCATTTGCCCCTCATGTTGGAAGGTTCTGCGGAGCATGGCTGAGTCAATTACCTCCAAAGAAAGATATATACTTGGGAAGATTTGTCCCAGTGTTCGTCGAGGACTTTTGAAGGGACTTGCAAGCGACCGGCTGGTTTGACAGAGCTGCAAGTTTGTGTGCGTAAGACCAATGAAACTCTCCGAGAGTACATTCAGAGATGGATTACCTTGCACAACATTGTGGAAAATGTGTCCGACCATCAGCGGTTTAAGCCTTCAAGGACGGCGTCAAAAACAGAGAATTGAGTCTCAAGTTCGGTCGAACCGGGACATGACCTGAGTCGAATGATGGAGATTGCTAGCAAGTACGCCAACGGCGAGGAAGAAGACCGACTCCGAAGCGGTAAATACAAGCCAAGTCAGTCGGAGAAGGGCAATTCCAGTCGGAAGCAGAAGCGCAAAGCCGAGCCAGCAGCTCCTGGAGAGGCCCTGGCCGTCACTCAGGGGAAGTTCAAGGGAAAGCCCAAAGGATCCTGGAATCCGAAAAAAGTGAAAGATAAAGAAGGAAATGACGTGATGGATATGCCGTGCCATATTCACACAAAGAAAGATGAAGAGGGCAACATTATTTACCCGAAGCATACCACTCGCCAGTGTCGACTCCTGATCCAGCAGTTTCAGGGAAAACAGTCTAAGGACAAGGAGAAGGAGCCGACAAGGCGGAGATAAAGAGGACGGTGAGGAGGAATACCGCATGTCAACTCCACTCGATGATCTTCGCGGATGTGGAGAGCAAAAGTCGATGAAAGTCATCAACCGGAAGTGAATATGGTTGCCCAGTTAAGCCAAGTTATGTGAAGTGGTCCCAGACACCCATCACATTCGACCAATCTGATCATCCGACTCACATTGCCACCTGGGCGGCAAGCGTTGATGGTCGATCCGGTTGTCGAAGGCACTTTCGTGACAAAAGTGCTGATGGATGGTGGTAGTGGGCTGAATTTGTTATATCACGGATACTTTGAAAGGGATGGGCATTCGATGTCCCGATTGAGCGTCAGCAATATGAGTTTCCACGGAGTCATACCAGGGAAGAAGGCCAACTCACTCGGCCAAATAGCCCTGGACGTGGTTTTTGGTGATTCCAAGCACTTCCGCAAAGAAAAGTTGACCTTTGAGGTTGTGGATTTTCGAGTGCATACCATGCCATTTTGGGAAGGCTCGCCACGCATCGCGATTCATGGCTCGACCATGCTACGTGTACCTCAAACTGAAAATGCCAGGACCCAAGGGAGTGATCACTGTCACCGGCGATCGGAAGAAGGCAGAAGAGTGCTTTCAGAAGGGCTCAAAGATTGCCGACTCCCAAGTGACAGCGGTCGAATTCGACGAGTACATGCAAAACACAGATCCGAGTGATTTGCTACGATCTAAGAAGCCAGCCACAGAGTCCGCATTCAAGTCGTCTGGTGAGACAAAACCCGTCCATATTCATCCGACTGACCCCGATGCAGCTCCGACCCACATATCCACAACACTCGACTCGAAATAGGAAGAAGCGCTCATCCGGTTCCTCCGTGAGCTGGGACATTTTGCATGGAAGCCGGTGACATGCCAGTGTTCCTGGGGACTGGCCGAGCATTGCCTCCGAGTCGACAAATCAGCGAAACCAGTCAAAGAGCATCTTGGCGGTCCGCCGTCGTAAGAGAAAAGCTATTGGTGAAGAAGTGGCTCATTGTTGACAGCAGGATTTATCAGAGATTTACCACTCGAGTGGCTCGCTAATGTTGTCATGGTCCCCAAGAAGGATAACTCACTCCGCATGTGCATTGATTTTAAGCACATTAATCGGGCCTGCCGAAGGATCATTTTCTCTCCCCGCATCGATCAAATTGTCGACTCGACCGCGGGGTGTGAGAGGTTGTCTTTCTAGATGCATATTCGGGTATCATCGATCCGTCGTATGGACCCGACGAAATAAAACAGCTTTCATCACTCCATTCGGTGCTTCGCTATATCACCATGCCATTCGGCCTCAAGAATGCCGGAGCCACATTTATGCGAATGATTGAAGTGTCTTCTCCTCGGATCGGTCGGAATGTGGAAGTATATGGATGATATCGTCGTTAAGTCGCGAAAAGGTTCCGACCTGCTCGCTGACCTCGCCAAACATTTGCCAACCTCGGAAGGTGCGATATCAAGCTCAATCCGTCAAAGTGCACATTCGGAGTTCTGGTGGAAAATTACTCGGTTTTCGTTTCGAGCGAGGAATCGACGCTAACCCGAGAAGATCGGCACTATTCTCCAATGAAACGCCCGTGCGAGTGCACGACGTCGAAGCTTCTTGGATGCTTGGCGCTTTAAGTCGATTCATCTCACGACTCGGTGAAAAGGCATTACCTCTTTACCGACCGATGAAGAAGGCTGACAAGTTGAGTGGACTCGGAAGGCGATGCAGCGTTTGCGAGCTAAAAGCTCGCTCTCCACCCAGCCGGTGCTTGCTGCTCCAATCAGCAAAGAGCCTCTGTTGCTTTACATTGCAGCCACCGGGCAAGTTGTCGGGCCTGTACTTACGATCGAGCGGGAAGAGGAAGGAAAGGCCTTCAAAGTTCAGCGCCGGTGTATTATTTATCCGAAGTTTTGACTCCATCCAGCGAGATACCCTCATTATCGAAGCTTGTGTATGGTATATACATGACCACAAAGAAGGTTGCTCACTATTTCTCCGATCATTACATCACGATCGTCGTGACGCTCCTTTATCGAGATCTTGCATAACGAGAGCAAACCGATCGAGTGGCGAAGTGGGCGATTGAACTTCTTCCCTTGATATCAAATTCGAGGCAAAAAAGCCATTAAGTCCCGTGCTATAGCGGATTTCCTTGCCGAGTGGATTGAACAACAGCAACCGATGAAGTTCACTCGGAGCATTGGACCATGTTCTTTGACGGCTC